>OU015660.1:11137500-12337500 GCA_907165275.2 Zygaena filipendulae
ATGAACTGTAACTGACGCATATTTTTGCCCCCCTTTTTCACTCCCTTAGGGGTGGAAATTCGGAAAATCCTTTATTATCGGAAAAACAAAGAAGAAACCTTTCAATTTTCAGGTCTAACGACAAGCGGTTTAGGCTGTGCGTTGATCAATCAGTCAGTCATTCAGTACAAAGCTTTTTTTTTTTGTATAGATTTATGGAACTCTCTTGGCAATATTTATTTTATTTTAGGATGTATAAATATTACTTATCGACAATAGGCTAGTTTCCTGGGTAAAAAAATCAAAATTCTATTTAGTCCGTCAGTTAGATAATAAAAAAATAAAAGACACGTATTTTTTGCTTTTTTAAAATAATGGAAATATGCATAGATAAAGCGCATTAAAGTTTAGGGTGGGGGACTCGTGATGTCACAGCTCGCTATAACGTGCGAACAAACTGTAGCGAGGCGTGACGTCATGTGAAATTTCGACTTGATATATCTCCGTTATTTTTTGGTTACATAAAAAAAAAAATACGTGTCCAATATTTTTTAATAATCTACAAAACGGACTAAAAAAGAAAATTTAGGAAACTAGCCTATTATCCAAAATGATTTTACTTAAAAAATGTGTTACTTAATTATTTTTGCCATTTATAATCAATTAATCATTCATCATCCATCGTAATTGCTATGGTGGGTAAAAGGTGACGGTGTGAGTTGAAGCCTTGTAGGCACAACCATTGATTGTGGAAACGTAAGTTGGGTATAGGTATCAGTAGAGTGCAATCGAAATAAACAACGAATGTATTAAAATTACTTTGGCAAGTTAAAAACGAGTTTTTTTTTTTGTTTGTCGCAGAAAAAAAAAACATTGACAAAAATCTTCGATGTGCATAAAACGTAAATATTATTATTGAGGGTTATTGGGCATGCAGATGATATCATTAAGCAATACGAGGATTTTTTTCATTACTTTAACACAATGATTACAAACTTCAGAGAAATCTAAATAATAATTAGTTAGGTATTCAAAATTCCAAAAAAAAAAAGGAAAATAAAATGTTTTAAAATATCATTTTTTAATAGTCCGAGCCCTCGGTTGAGCTCGTGTTAATTGAATTGTTCTTTCCATTTCAGGATTTTTTTTAATTCTTCGTCACATGGATGAATATGTGTCAATAAGATGAATAAGTAGCCACGCTGTTTGTCAAGTTTCATTGTTATACATATGTGGTAATACATAGGTACAGTAGTGAAACGAACATACGATTTCAAACTGACAAAGCATCGATTGATTTTATTTACAGACACAATATTTGTGTATTTTCGACATGAATATCAGAATATACTCGGGAGTTCTTTGTGTAGGATTTCTAAAAAATATTTTTTAAATCCCCTTATTGGTTAAAAAATGAAAAGTGGAACTCGGTTGTCGATCCAAGCGAACGGAGGGATATGTATATCCTGTTATTCAGGGAAACTGTAGCTTTCTATCGACGAAATAATTTCAAAACTAGCTCAGTAGTTTTAGATACCTACTGTACAAAACAAAATTTTTCCTTTTGTAGCTTAGGTAATAGCTGTTTCCCGCGGTTTCACCCGTTTCAGGCGTTAATTTCGAAGTCCCGCGGGAACTCCGGGAGAAAAAGCACCCTATGTCCTTCTCTGTACCCTTGACAACGTGTAGGTATACAATATTTCACCACGATCGGTTAAGCCGTTAAGGCGTGAAAACGTAAAAAATAAACAAACAAACTTACTTTCGCATTTATAAATAGTAAGGATATACCATACCGTGTGTATCGTGCCCATTTTTAAAGATAGAATCCGCGATTCTGTGCATTGAATATTTTTACCTAAAATTGAGAGGGATGATAAAAGAAGAGTAACCAAGCCCAAAAAAAAGTTTTAAAATTCTTTTCTGTCTGTCTGTCTGTCTGTTCGCGATAATCTCCGCATCTACTGAACGGGTTGTCATGCAGTTTTCAGTAGTAGATTAAGCTAAATCTGGAGCAACATAATATAGGCTTTGTTTCATCGAAATAGGACATAGGGGAAAAGTTATCATCAGTTAAAGATTTCAGCGCAATGCAATGGTCGAAAGCTTCGATATAATGTTGCATAACGAACATGATAAAACATTTTCAACAACAAATTGGAGAGACAGATGATGTGATTATATTTTCTTTGAGACTAAAGAGTATTTAACCACTACGTTTTAAAATGGTGAGAAAATCTAACGTCATTAGTCATTAGGTACTGTCATTGCAAGGGTCGAAAATTCACGCGGGTGAAACCGCGGGCACCAGCTAGTTTATAAATAAGTGTTGTTTCTCTTTTTCAGGCCTTGGCTTAACTTCACGACATCACATGACAGCAGTTTTGGCGGTTTTTCCATTAATTTAAACGTTGACAATGATTTTCATCACTACATAATTATTATTTATAAAACAAACTCCTGCACCGCGTCTGTCTGTCTGTCTGTTCGCGATAATCTCAAAAACTACTGAAAGGATTTTCATGCAGTTTTCACCAATAGATAGAGTGATTCCAGAAGAATATTTATCCATATAGTTTATCCGGGAATTATCGCAGGAACTCCAAAATTACCGCGGGTAAAACCGCGAGGGGCAGTTAGTAAATAAGAATATGAAGTATAAATAATTAGTAATATGTTATATTTATTTATGTATATGTCAATGTATGTGCATATGTAGGTATATGAGTATAGGTAGTTGGTATGTAATGATTTTATATGTTTAAGTATTGTCATGTATTGGGTAGTTTATGTATTTATATAGTATATACAACGTGTTAATGAATTAACTGAAAACTAGAAAGTAGTTTGCTCAGAATCAACTAGCGAATCGATCGCACTATGTTTTAATATAGGTTATATTTTTTCATTTACTTGCCCATGTCTAAATTATTTATAATACAATATTTTACGCCGCCCGCAGAAAAAAATTCGAACCGGTAGGCGCGGGCGTAGCGCTCGGAATTTTGTAGATAGGTCACCTCCAAACTAATGTTCAATAACTTTTAAAGTATTAATTTTTTCGACATAAAATATATTTTAATCATATTATTGTTTATTTTTTTAAATGGGATGTATCAGGTTTTCAGTTAATTAATTAACACGTTGTATTTATCATGGTATATAGTATATATTTATATACAATATAATGTTTGGAATGCTTTACCCAACCACCCGTGTCTATGTATTTTTGTTTGTCCTTTCGCATAGTTGGTTGTCTGGAAGAGATCGCAACTATGCGATAAGAGCGCCATTTGCTTTCTCCTTTTTCTTTAGGCACTGTAACATTGTTATTTTATGTGCAATAAAGAATTAAATAAATAAATAAATAAATAAATAAATGTGAAAATTGCTAATGTTTAACTAATTGAATAATTTCAAATATTTTCCTAAAACCTGTCAGATGGATTAACGGTCCGTTGTACAAATATTTTTTTAAGTCCAACCTATATTTCAGTATGAAACTCGCTAGATTCACCGTCATAATGTCCATTATCAATACCCGTCACCGTCATACATTGGGTCTACTCGGAAGTAATAATATTGATTGATCACCAAGCCGGTTGGACCTCATAAATTATAGCGTTACAATACCGAAGTATCAAGCACCGTACGGCTTATGGAGTCGCTTGGATATCGTCTTGTCGTATATTTGATGCTCATTACGCTTTTTTTTTCCAATCTCTTTCGGCAGCACTTTTCTGGACATCAGTCGGGAGAAAATTCGTTACGTTACGTGTTAAGCGTTACATCACAAATTTTGAATTTGTTTTTTAAGTTTTTTTTTTGTCTATGAATTAATTTGTTTGGAAATTTTCGTATATTTTCCATTTTACTACTTCGTTACAAAAAATTGCACATGTGTACGCACTGATACACGAAACCATTTTTCTTACAATTTCCGTTTTCCAAGTTTTCTCTGCTATTTAGATTTTACGATTTATAGACTTTGAAGCATCCTATACGTTTTTTTATCTTAACTTTGTCATAGAAGGAACTTTAACCTCATTTTTCTAGGTCCAATAAATTCGTCTCTACATTGATACTCACAGTAATAATTAGTATGTATTATGGGCCGACAATTGGTCAGTAATACGGTATATTAGAGTTGATTGTAGAGGTGCTACAAGATTTAAAGTAAATGTACGTACAGACAATATACGTAGTTATTTTGTATAAAATTTATCACTTGAATCTCTGTCTAGGTAAAGTATTTAAAATGGCGTGATTAGCGTTCTGTTGTCGTTCGACCTAATTTAATATTTTCAGTGCTAAAACATGGCTAAAACAAAGTAAATTTAAATGTAGGTAATTTATTTAGTTTAAATAACAGTGAAAATGTATTATTCTTTTGTAAATATACATTTCTATACTTTTCACTTTATATTATAACATAAAAGAACTCACGAATGACAGAGAGATTAAGGGTATAAATCCTGTAACAAAATGAAATTCGCCTTTATTCGAGACTTTTACGTAAGTTTTTACAACAGTAGGTAATCCTTGGTAACTTTTAAAGTATAATCGATAAGGGTTGTCATCCACTGGCGTGTTTGTGTTGTCTGCCGGATGTACTGAGAGGTTTAAGCCATTAGAACGGTGGGAAAATCCCTTTATTTGCCCAGCTTCTTGTAAGCTCCGTTTAAGGACTTTCGTATTCGAAGTTATTTTCCATCCAATTTTAATACAATTTGTGGCAGAGAGGCACGTATTCAAAGTATTTGCGAGTTCCAAATTCGAACTCACAAAGCGTTCTGTAGCTACTGTTTGTTTTTTGTGACTGTGATGATTTATGGCCAGTATAATTATCTTTTTATTTTAGAAAGAAAGAAAAAGAAAAGAAAAAGGAGTTTATTGGTCCCCACATAAAGATAAAAAATAAGAGACGGAAAAAATACAAACTTAACAAATATTATGAAGGAGATAGAAGGGTGTGCTGTGTGGGGGACAATCGGTCACTGCCTCAGCATAAATGCTTCATTATGTCTGTGGGGCAGAACATAATGCCCACACTTTTACTAACCATTCTCGTAGAGCTCTACGAGATAATGGTTTGAAAATATCGAATGTCTTTATTTTTAAAAGTTGACAGTCCAGCATATTCAGTACTTTTGGCAGAAATCGAAGATGGCGGTTCCTCCATTTATTTGCACATGTGTCAATAAAAAAATGTCTAAATTCAGTTTTGACGTTTATAGTGCTGTATGGGATACGACGGTTGAGATTTATGATGAAGAATTTATTAAGAAGATACCTATATCACGTTTCGAGTTGATTTCCTCGGTGTCCTCCGACAGCTCGAAAAAATCATTTTGCAAACTATAGCTCCAT
Organism: Zygaena filipendulae; assembly: GCA_907165275.2. NCBI lineage: Eukaryota > Metazoa > Arthropoda > Insecta > Lepidoptera > Zygaenidae > Zygaena > Zygaena filipendulae. Next base: position 11,142,850 of record OU015660.1, read on the forward strand.
AGTTTGCAAATTCAAACCTTACAGCGATGGTAATAGATATAAGTAAACTTCATTTTCCTTCAAACTGGCTAAATGCATATGCGAAAGTCCATAAGAAAAAAAGAAGACGCCTCGCACATTTATGGGTCAAGGATTTCGTCCTTAACGGAAGCGCACCTGAAAAGGAAAACTTTGTAACTGACCCACCCGTAAGTAAGCACTTAGTGAGTGCGTGAAATTGCTCCGAGGTCAAATACACGCTATTAACTGGTGTGCCTCGGAACTCGTATTTTGAGTTTGTTATCTAATTGTCTATAGGTTACCAAAAAAAACATAGAGTGGATGTAGGTATCGGAAATCGCCAGTGAGCCTATATACTTGACTAAATTACATTAAATCTAGTCATGTATAGGTACTATCTAAAAATAAATACATATAAAATGCTTTGTCCTGAATGAGTGATGGATCAACGCACAGTCTAAACCGCTGATCGTAGAGACCTGAAACTTGGAGGGTGTGTTCTTTGTATGACGTAGGCATCCGATAAGAAAAGTTTTTTTTTTTAATTTAACCCCTGAGGGGATGAAAAGGGGTTGCAAAGTTTGTATGGAACGATTCCGCGGGAACTTCGAAATTATCGCGAGTGAAACCGCGCGGGACAGCTATAGTAATATTATATTTAGACATTATTTAGATTATTATCGCGAGTATAAAAGAGATTAATAGAACGCCATCTACGTTTACATTAAATAGTATGTGATGATTTCTCTCTGTATCGGTAGTCCTACTAGTTCAACCAGCCCGGTGACGCTCCATAGTCCATACAAACGAACTGACTCACGTACTTTCCCACAAGTAAAGACAGACACGTGTTGTGCGTGTGTACGTATCGTAGGGTTGACATCGAGTTGACAGTTGACAGAAAACTCAGTGACAATTGTCACAATATGTCGTCACATGTAGATTCTACATGTGTCAAACTTTCCTCGGTCGTAACCATGCCTCCGGTTGTTGACGAGTGAAAGCCGTACCGAAAACACGCGTGTCACGTTTGTCTTCGTTATTCCAGTCACTTTTCAGCATCTATTTTGGACCCTGAGCAGGAAACTGGCTTTCAAGAGAGCCATGTTTGAACTTGGGGAACAATCTAACATTTTCATTGGCGTTTCGCCATAATTGAAGAAGAAGATGAAGAGATTTTTATTATTAAGAAACATTGTCATTGGCAAATTATAATTATAGACGCCATTATTAGAGAAGAAGAAGAAGAAGAAACCATGCCTCCTATTCGCGGGGTAGAGGCTATGCAATTGGTGGGAGGCGGGGAGTGCATGTCGCTTCTTTATAATTATTATCTTTATTCATTGGTTCAACTTTATTCATTTCAGAATTTTTTTAAAGGTTGATTAAATAATAGACATCTACCTAATGTCAATCAGTCTTATGAGCATTAAATATTTGTCTTTTGTGACTAATATTTATTGACGGACTTGTACTCTGCCCGTAGTGGCCCGTAGTAGATAATCTGAACTTCTATAGGATATGTTTGTGGAAGAAAAGCGATGTATTTAGACTTTACTGACTTTATTGCTATCATATTTTCCACAGGCGCTGTGAGACGTGCACTATTTTTATAGCTCTACCGAGCTTATAATATATTAGCTATTATATTTTACAGCTGTTACACTATCGTTATTAAAATTTATTTTATTATTATACGTAAGTACCTAGATGCTTTAGAAATAAAATTAAATCATTTGAATAAGTTGGCATACCTTAGAATATCGTGTTGTACGAGCTGTTGCCCGCGGTTTCGCTCGTGGAAATTTCAGTGCTACCTTGAGTACACTTATTCTTCAATTATGCTAAAATAGAGGGCTAATTCTACGCATCAAGTTTCAATTAAACCCGTTACAATTTTTATTTACTTTAACGAATACAAACAATATAATACACAGCTTTACAAAAAGATGAGTAACATGAATTTTCATGTGTCAGCAACGTGTTCCCAACTGATTAACGTAGTAAAAGTGCGACTCCAGGGGCCTTATTCATTATGACCAACAACATTCCTTGCCCATAACGCGCGTCCCAAAAACAATCCCAAACGCTCCAGATGCAAAAATTTAAGAAATTTATATTCTTTATGACAAAAGAAACGTTGTAAATGTATTTTTTTAAAGTGAAACTTCTTTGAACACGAGGGTAAAGCAATTTAAGTGGCCACCTTATCTTGGCGCGACGCGTTATGGTCAAAGTGAATAAGGGCCCAGATGAGTTGAGATAAATAGACACATTTATGTGGAAATTATTAATACTTCCAACTATTTTTTGCAACAAAACTGATGCATTAAACATTTACTGAATAGGCTTGTTTCCGGGGTATGGGAATCAAAATTCTATATAGTCCGTCTTACAGTTTATAGCACGTTGTGAATTGAATTAATGTACCTCTGCTATTTTTTGGTTACGTTTTGATTACGAAAAAATTGGTGTCCAATATTTTTTTCATTAATCTACAAGACGGACTAAAAGCCACAATTTGGTTGACAAGCCCATTGTTTTCTTTTCTTTTTACTTTCTTTTCATAATGGTGATAAAACTAAGCCTTGTGTTAAATTGAACTATAACTTTTTCTCAGTTATGAAAATTTAATATTTTTTTAAATTCGAATATAACAAAGATTTGCTAAAAATATTACGTTTTATCAGTGTCGAATAGAATTACCCACTGATATTTATTTGTATGTAAATATAGTATATTTCATTACAAGTGCGGAAAACCTGTCATTGCAAAGAGTTCCGACAAATGTCTACCCGAGCCGAGGCGCAGCCGAAGGTGAGGGTTGACAGTCGGAACTCTTTGCAATGACGGTTCCGCACGTGTACTGAACAACTATTTTTAATACAGTTGCGAAAAATTAAGCAATTTAATAAAATATCAAAAACACAACCAACTCAACTAAGTTCCAACTGTGATCAAGAGATGGCGCTAGTCGTATTAGTAATGCGAAACCTACGTTTCGCAATGCAAAAAATGTGTCAAAGTCGTGTCGCCATTTTTGACAGTTGGCAAAGAGAACGCACGAGTTCGGGAAAGGTAAACAAAAAGCTCGAGTATGTAATAGCCCTCATCCCGAACGCTAAATGTCCCTGCAATACGCCACTTTTTGAGCAACTGTATTAAAAAATAATTAACGTACATTAATATACAATTATTAGATATTTTATCGTGTAATAAACTAGAAAAGAGATACTTTTCAGTAAATCACTACATAGCAGGTATGAAATATAGTCGCTTCCGTCCCTATGTAAGTATGCTTAGATCTTTAAAACTATGCAACGGATTTTCATGCTGTTTTCACCAATAGAGGTTTATATCTATATTTTATCCTGGAATTCCTGCGGGAACTCCGAAATTACCGCGGGTGAAACTGCGGGGGAGAGCTAGTATACGTATGTATTTATGATATCTAATAACAATGAATACAGTGAACTCGATAAACAAACAAAAACATCGTAAAACATATTATAACTATTTGGTCGCTCGGTCGATCGATATCCGATTGATGATAATAATTTTATCATAAATCGGATATCGCCAGTGATTGCGCAAAAAAATGCCGTTTATCGAGCATTAATGTCTATATTTATCTGGTTAGTTAAGTATTTATGAGACGAAACGCTTACATGTGTACATACCGTACCGAATATTGGATATCTCATCAGTTTATTGCTTAATAGAGAATGTTTTATGATGGTATAATTCAACGAAAATACGCTGAATTGCTTGGGGAAAAGTTAAAGAAGGAGCTTCTAGAGTATAAGTACCTACGCTGAGGCTTTACTATACTTATTTAAATAACAATTCTCGCAGAGAAACTTTGAGTTCTCGGTAAACAAACGTATTATTTTTTTATGCTTTAACTTACAAGTACTCAGGTTCTTTTTGTTGGTTTCAAGTTAAGATAAATCTACACAAAGTTTTAAGATTCACAATCAATTTCAATCACGTCTTTCCATTTTAAATTTAACAATCAATTGTTAACTTATCACTTAACACAGTCAACTTTGTTAAATGATAAGCATGTATCTACTAAATGAAATAAATTACGTATCACGAATACAAACATACAGACAGACTGACAGACAGACAAAAAATCTAAAAACGGTATTTTTGGCTTCTATATTACTCATAGAGTCGCCTAAATTGATTTTTTCTTATTTGTCTCCCATGTACACTGTACAGACATCGACCTGTTACAATTTTATATAGAAAATCTAGTGTTTGTTATCGAAATCCTCCGAAACATCTTGACCGATATTTATGAAATTTTTTGTGTATGTTTGGTTAATCTGAGAATACGTTGTAGGTTATTTTATACCCTTAGGGTTACCCAGAATTTTTTTTTTTTGACAAATAAATCCAAAACTCTCGCGCGTGAAACTGCGGGGCACAGTTAGTTTTTTTGTATAAACATGGATGTTTGTATGTTTATCGCTCTATGCATTCGATTGTGGTTCAATTTCAATTGTTATGGGTTCGCGGATGCAACAGCAGGCAAATACTCGTATACAATAGTATATTTCATTATAAGTGCGGAAAGCCTGTCATTGCAAAGAGTTCCGACAAATGTCTACCCGAGCCGAGGCGCAGCCGAAGGTGAGGGTTGACAGTCGGAACTAGTTGCAATGACGGTTCCGCACGTGTACTGAACAACTATTTTTAATACAGTTACGAAAAAATTAAGCAATTTAATAAAATATCAGAAACACAACAAACTCAGCTAAGTTCCAACTGTGATCAAGAGATGGCGCTAGTCGTATTAGTAATGCGAAACCTACGTTTCGCAATGCAAAAAGTGTGTCAAAGTCGTGTCGCCATTTTTGACAGTTGACAAAGAGAACGCACGAGTTCGGGAAAGGTAAACAAAAAGCTCGAGTATGTAACAGCCCACATCCCGAACGCTAAACGTCCCTGCAATACGCCACTTTTTGAGCAACTGTATTAAAAAATTGTTTTTTTTTTTCAATTAGCTAAATTCTAGTACATAAAATTACCGATAGCTGGAAAGCTAGTCGTCAGCTGACGCATAGAGGTAGCTGTTCTAGCTGTGTGTGCAATTGGAACACATCCAATATTAACGTTTAGGGGTGGCATTATCCACAGCGAATATTCATGAGTGTGAGCAACCGCACTTTAAACAAAGCGAGCCGTTTACCATCCCTAATATAAGTCTCCGACATTGCATAATATGCATCGTGTTATGTATTATTTAACAGTCTGTCTGTCACACTTGGAAAGCTAAAATTATAAGTTGATGAATACTGAAAAACAATTCTTGGTTAAAAGTTGTTCAACTTAAAAACGAAAAATACCTATCTATTTCCCTAGAGACGTAGTGTGAGCAACTTTTTCAGAAACTAGTTACGGTATTTTTTTTCTGTTAGCTAGCTATATAAGTAGGTACTTATAGAAACCTTTTGTAAGTACCTATATAAATTATATATGATGTAATAGATTTTATTTTCAAAAGTCGGTCTTTCTTTGTATATAAGTTTTTTAATATTTTATTTTTAATATTTTGTTTTTTTGTGTGTTTTTTTTATTTCGTATATCGGTAAAAATGTCCAAGTTTAATGTGGAAACCGCTTTAAATGATTTATCAAAGAAGCTTACAGCATTGACCACAAAGGTTTCATCACAAACTACTCTTATTGAGACTCAAACTAAGAAAATTGAAGATCAACAACAGCAAATTGAGAATTGTAATGGCCTAATCCTACAGCAAATGCAGGTAATTATAAAACTGTCTACGCAAGTTGACAAGTTCGAAACATTAATATGCGATTGCAGAAAGAGTAGCGATTCACCAAATGAGATATTGCAAACGCTAAGTGTGACAGAGAACGCCGTGGATCCAAAGGTTGCGTTGACGCATGAATCTGACAAGCCGGTAACGGCGCGTACTCGCAGAGCAATGGAGCGTTTAAAGACTAAGGGCGCAGTTACAATGCATAAGCGATTTGAAAATGAAATTGCAAGTGGCACCTCCACGACTAATGACAGTCTAACTCCTGAGCCTAACAAAGGGACTGAGGATTGGCAAACTATTACAAATAAAAAGAAGTCGAAAAAACTCCAACCGAAGATTGTTTTCAAAGGCGGTAATGAACAGATTTTGTCATTTCAGGCGGTTGAAAAGAAAAAATTTTTACACGTAAATAATATTTTAAATAGTAATAATCGTTGCTTAGATTTAGTATTGTCATCTTTGCCCGTTAGGGACTTGGTAGTTTTAGAATGTAGTGACCCGTTAGTTGACATTGACGTGCAACACCCGCCATTAAGGATAAACATTTCGCTTCCCTCTCCATCGTGTTCGTCGACAGCCTCGGATCATATGGACTATGATAAAAGTATATATGACTCGAATAGGCCGAGATGGAATTTTAAAAAATGTAATTTTGAATTGTTATATAGTTTATTATCGGAAATTGACTGGAAACCCTTGTACCTTATTAACGACCCTCAAGAGGCTTTATATTATTTTTATGACGTGGTTAATGAATTATTAAATATGTGCGCACCTAAATTGAAAATTCAAGTTATTAATAATAAAATTAAAAACAGGTATAATTATCCCGAATGGTATACTTCCGACTTAATATCGGATATCAAACTGAAGTGGAGATATCATAAATTATACAAAAAAACAGGCTGTAAATCTGATTATAACTCATTTTCTAAACTTCGGGATATAGTTAAAAGTAAAATAGCTTTAGAGTATCAAAACTATCAAACAAGATTACAAATTAATATAAAAAATTATCCCAAATCTTTTTGGGATTTCATAAGACGGAAGAAATCGAAACGTAATAGGGCTACAATAAAAAAAGATGGCTCTGAATTAAAAGAGGGAGAGGAGGCCGAGTTTTTCGCGTCGTACTTTCACTCTGTGTACAACCCGGAGCGGCCAGCGCTGGATGCAGCGGCGGCGGCGGCACGGGCGGGCGGGCCCACCGCGCACCGCGTGCACCTGGCGCGCCTGGGCGCCGCCGATGTGTGCGCTGCGCTCGCCAGCCTCAAGCCCAAAACCTCGGTTGGACCTGATGGTATTCCACCTTACATTGTGAAAGACTGTCGGTCGGTATTCGAATCACCGCTTCTACATATTTTTAATTTATGTTTGAGGGACGCCTACTATCCGGAGTCGTGGAAAATTACACGAGTGACGCCGATCCCGAAGAGTTATAGTACGGATGTTAGTGATTACAGACCGGTGGCTGTATTATCGGCTTTCGCGAAGGTCTTCGAATCAGTAATACACAAAAGTATTTATACTCAAATTCGTTGTCAGCTAACGGATGCTCAGTATGGTTTTGTACCAGGTCGTAGTACGAGTGGTAATTTGTTGACTTTCATGAGTCAAGTGATGCCCGTGGTGGACGCTGGAGGGCAGGTGGATTCAGCTTATTTTGATTTTCGAAAAGCTTTCGACACCGTCGATAACGACACCCTGCTCATACAGTGTGCCATGCTTGGGTTTACGCCTGGTCTCCTTAAATTTTGTGCAAGTTATCTGAGTGACCGGAGGCAATACGTGGAGTTCGCTGGCTCTCAATCTAGACCTTATTTCACGTTTTCAGGTGTAAGTCAAGGAAGTAACCTGGGACCTTTACTGTTCATCCTTATGATTAACAGTCTTCCTGCAGTCGTACTGAATGCACATTGTCTGTTGTTCGCGGACGATCTGAAGCTTTTTCTTACTGTGGAAAATGTTTCCGATTGCGAGCGGCTTCAGCAAGATATCGATCGTGTGGTGCAGTGGGGTATCGATAACAGGCTTTATTTTAATTTTAAAAAGTGCTGCGTAATGAGTTACAGTCGAGCGCGCAGCCCGCTGCAGCACCAGTACATTATGGGGGGGGAGATGGTGCCGCGGGTGGTGCGAGTCCGCGACTTGGGGGTTGAAATGGCACCGGACTTGACCTTCCACAACCATATTACCGAAGTCTGTAGGAGGTCCTTTCGAAGCCTTGGCTTTATTCTTAGGCAGTGCAAAGATTTCAGGGACACGGATTCGGTAAAGGTTCTATACAACGCACTGGTTCGTAGTCGCCTTGAAACTAACGCCATAATATGGAACCCACATGAAAGCAAATACTCCCTTATGTTGGAGAAGATACAAAATAAATTTACACGTTTCTTATATTTCAAACAATTTGGCATTTATCCTTATTTTCCTCTTATGTATCCCAGCCTATTCGTTATGGGTATGGTAGGTTACAGTCGGCTACATGTGCGTAGGGACGTAGCGCTAGTGAAGTACGTGTGGCGCGTGTTGCGAGGCGAACTGTACCACCCGGAGGTGCTGCGCGAGCTGCGCTTGCGCGCGCCGGACGGCTACACCGAGCGGCGCCGTCACCCGCCACTACTCGAGGTGCCGGCACATAGGTCGAATTTAATGAAGTTTTCCCCACTGTCCCGGGCCATAACTATTTTAAACCGGTTATCTTTAAAGACTGACATTTTTTCTTGCAACATGCTGAAATTTACAGAGGCGGCTTACGCGTGTGTAGAAGCAATTGATGCCAATTAGTAATTAGTAATTATTATTAATATTATTATTTATTTTATAGCATCGCTTTAGTGAATAGCTGTTATGGTGTTATAATTATGTCTAAATAAATAAATAAAAATAAAAAATAAATAAGCTCGTTTCGCTGTCTAATATTGAAAAATTAAATTATTTTAAGACCTAGTTTAGATAGCGTTAATTAATACAAGTCTAAATTATTTCCTGAAATAAAAAAAAATAAAACTATATCTAAATTTTCAAAATTTAATTGTGGTTTAAATACCTACTAAATACCTAAATAATTAGCACATATGTAGGTTTAGTGTAACTAACACAAAAGTAGAATCACCCTTAATTACGTTCATAGCCAAGTTTATTTCTTTCTTTTCTTTCTAATTTTAAATTTAAGTCTTTAGGAGTTGATATTTATCATTATTTCACCCGTAATTGGACGCGATAAGCAATAACGTGGTAACCCACAAAATAAGTTGTTTATACGGAACGCTTTATTGAGAGTTATAGAACATGTTTTAATTATGTGTTTACATTTTTACATTGTTTGAATAGCACAAAATGTTGAAAATAAAATAATGTTAACACAAAATGGCGCTATAATTTAAAACCCGTTTTTCACAAAACTTGTCCAGTGTGGGTTAAAACATTAATGCTCATCTATAACCAATTCACCCTCTTAGCTCCTTTTAGGTGTTGAATTTCTTAAAGTAACTATACAATCTCTTGGATTACAAAAGGATACCTCCTCCTTCAAGATTTAATGATCTTAAAACATTATTTTACTTAATAATGTATCTACTGGGTTCCAGCTAAACCCTAAAGCAACAGCTGCGTTTAAACTATACACCGAGCCAACCAATCATCTTAATTTATTAGCGGCTGGCAGATAGAAGACAATATTTCGCAAACATCCAAACAAGAATCCGAGAGGGTCTGCCAAGGGCCCGTGAAAATGTGCCCACTATATGTCTACGTCAGACCTCTTATTTATCACTAGACATAACATAAACCAGTCTAGTTTACTGACCGAAAAGACATAAATAGTTTCTATTCCAAACGATTAAGGTTCAAAGAGTATCTGGCAATATGGTATTTGGATGTCGGTTGAAGCAGTTTGTGTTTTTACATGAATTCATACACCCTGCGACGGGCTCACGTTGATTTGTAGCTGAACTTGCCTGAAAGAAGGTAAAGTTGTGAAGGTTTTACTTTTTTTTTCAGTTTCACTCAACTTTTACATACATCGACTAGATTTGTTACTAAGTCTAATAGGTTTAGGATTCTCTAGAGATTTTGTTTTTGTTTTACCTACAAGGTTATTACCTCGCTCAAATCGCGAAAGATTCCGTAGTTCTAAAGATTTTTGTTAGGTACATATTGTTATGATTAAGGTCGTGACATAACTACACCACAGATAAAATATTGTATGCTTTAATAAAATAATATAGTTATTTTCTGATTATTATAAACTGAAAAAAAAATTAAGATGTAAACAGGTCCATAACTACCTATAATATACATTTAATCTAAATACTCAACCATCATGTATAAAGTGCAAAAGTTTATGAGTTTGTGACGTTGTAGGGGGTAATCTCTGGATCTACTGAACCGATTTTGAAAAGTTTAGTATAGATAGTACCTATAGATATAAGATATCATACTTATACCTAATGATAACCAAAGCCGTATGTTTTATAAAACTTAGTAAGGTGTGTTTCTGTTGACTTATTAGATAAATACCATAATTAAAGTGTCCACAAAATACTCGTCTTATCATAGAGAAATACCTGTAGAAATGTTCTTAACCGGTAATAATAATAATGATTCAAAAGCTGGCTCCCATTGAATATTTTCGATAAGACGATCTTGTAAGATAAGAACGAAATTCCCTTTAATTTGCCGGGAGATGTAATCATTCATCATGATCCGTCTTGCGTCCGGGCACCCGGGAAGCCGGGTACCCGGCTATGGTAGGTACTTAGAGTAAGTGCTTAGCTAAAATGTGTCGATATAGCGCTATTACTGTGTTGATATAAAATATGAGTAGTAATTATAATTCACATAATACAGATCTACTTGATCCCACACTTATCTATAAGCTTGTGTCGTCGAAACCAAGCAAACGTGGTATTATAGTACAATAGTACATTGTTATCCTAGGGGTGAAAGTAACTTATTTAGTCCCGAGACGGGGTTTGGCCAATAGATCGAGGGACTGAATAAGTCTTTCTTCCGAGGATAACACTGTGCTTTTCATTACGAATGCAAGGAAAGTCAAAATAAAAATAGGAATTAACTAAAGAAAAAAATGAGTGAATTTATTTTACATAAATCAACCATTAGGTGTGCTACTGGCCAGTAAGTATGCCCCCTATGACATAAAAAAAGAACTTGAGTTTCTGCAGTATCCAGCTGTCAGTTGAAAGCGATTCTCCCTAGGGCTGAAAAGTGTTACTTTCAACCCGCTTCTCAGGCAACTTCAGACCTACTTTCCGAGTATGAGTAATGAAAAAAATATTATTACATTTAAGGTTTTTTTAACACCCTAAAAATTTTATAAAGTACCTACAAAAACTGTATATTTACTTAAATATATAAATATATATTGTACTGTAGTATACACATGGCCAGAATGGAAAGTGGAATCCTATGTTCATCACATAAAGTCCACCTCCACAAGGAATTGAACCCGGAACCTCTTGGTTATTGGGTAGGCAATAGGCATGGTGACTTACAGTACTTTTTTATTTTCTGTGATGCCGAATAAAGATACGTCTATGTCTATGTCAATCCAGTTGTTATTGTATAAAGTATGTGTTTATATACTACGGTCGAGGTAATAAATGCGGTAAATGCGGTTGCTATGTTACCGGTTGACTCCATAAATGCGATGTAGAGCACCCCGACATGCAGGTGAGGTCTTAAGCAAATGGGCATGTTGACTAATTTTTATTTTTTAGTCCGTCTTGTAGATTATTAAAAAATATTGGACACGTATTTTTTATTTTTTTACGTAATCAAAAAATAACGGCGATATATTGAGTTGAAATTTCGCGTGACGTCACTATTCTGACAGTTTGTATGGCGGTTTTGCGGTTAGTGACGTCACGACCTCCTCATCCTAAACTTTAATGCGCTTTATCTCTGTATATCTTAATTTATTTAAAAAAGCAAAAAATACGTGTCTATTGTTTTTTTATTTTCTAACTGACGGACTAATTAGAATTTTGATTTTCAAAAGTAGTCAACATCCCTATTGTGGTCGTAACGAATGAACTATATTTCATTTCATTTCAAACTTAATTTTTTACTAAACTTATTTGTATTAAGTAAAAAAGAAACCGATATACCTACTGTTCTTGTGAATAAATAAATAAAAAAAAAAATGTTGCAAACCTTACTCGATCACCTTTACTCAAATTTAATGCACTTAAGCTTTTGTAAAGGTGAAATAAATAAATCTAATCTAGGTAGGTACACAAAATTAAAAAAAACCTAATAACAATCTCTGCCTAAAGACCCTTTGCTTCTTTTACAACTCAACCGACTCAACCGAGAGTTACTGACTGCGAAGGGTCAGGCTTCTTTACACTCCGCAACTTTTTTAATTTCAGAGAAATCAAATAAACTTTTCCGGTAGAACTCTTTAGTCTTTACCGTTGATATTTCGTGAGAGTGTCTGTCTCGTATCACTTAGTAGCAATTTTCCTTCAGAGCAACCAAGGTAGAGTTCAGCAGGTACCAGAGGAACACTTAGTGGAGCTATCAATCTTGTTTCCCGGCACACTGTGGCGAAATGATCGCAACTTTGGCAAAATAAAACTGAAAAATGAAAATTCACAGCACACATTATTCACATATTATCACTATATAGAAATAAGAATAGGTGTGATTAATTATCGGTTCTAATTACTTATCTAAAATCATCATAGGTTTGTCTTGAATAATTTTTTTCTAGCAATAAGGTCACGTTTTGTTCTGTCTTTCAATGGTATGGAATGTCATTTTGTGTTTTTTGTGCAATATAACATATTTGTTATGATTTCAAATTTAAAAAAAAAAATTATTATGTTTTACCACTTTTTTTTCCATATCAAATGCATCCTTAACCGTGGCAAATACAGTTCATAATAATTATATTTTTTTTTCTAAGTTACTTACTATATAATTACTGATTATCAAGCTAGAGATATTTTTTTGTGGGCTCAATGCAGTTTCTGAATAATAATAAATACGTATCTGTCAAAATTAATACATTTTTTTCTGCAAGTACTCACATTCGCCGCACTGTGCAACAACTGTAGTCATGTTTTAACTTTCCCAAGTGAACCACTTCCTTGTTATTGCACCGCAATACCGCTACGTGCTTTATGTTAACGTACATGAGTCTAGGCTTCACAACAAGATTACGTCGTTACTATAGCTTATTGCTATTTTATGACGTAACTCGTCTTACATAATTTTATTTGAGTATGTTTAATAATAAAAATAAAATTATTATTACCATTAATTAATTCTCATCGAGGGTGAAATTTCATTAGGAAGTTTAATTAGAATGTCTTTGCAACACTTTATTTATTTAGTTCTTTATTGCACATAAGATAACAATATTACAATAGGTACCTAAAGAAAAGGAAAATGCAAATGGCGGTCTTTTGCTAGTTGCGATCTCTTCCAGACAACCAATGATACGAGAGGAAGAACAAAAATACATAGAAACGGGTGGTTGGGCAACGCGTTCCATGGGATGTGGACTACTTTTTATTTTAATTTCGGAGTTCCCGAGAAAATTCCGGGACAAAAAGCACCCTATGTCTTTCTCTGTACTCCTAGCAATGTGAATGCAAAATTTCATGATGATCGATTGAACCGTTAAGGCGTGAAAGCGTAACAGACAGACAGACAGACAGAGTAACTTTGGCATTCATAATTTATAGGGATTACGGATATATACCTCTAGTACCTACCTACCTACATATACAACGTGTTAATGAATTGACTGCAAACTAGAAAGTAGTTTGTTCAGAATCGACTTCCGAATCGATCGCACCATGTTTTAATACTAACCTATATTATTTTTTCATTTTCATTATTCCATGTCTATATTATTTATAGTAATTATTTGGCACGTACGCCGCGCGCCGCCTGTAGCAATAAAATCGAATCGGTCATTGACTCGTAGGCGCGGGCGTAGCGCTTGAAATTTCGTAGATAGGTCACCTCCAAACTAATGTTGAATAATTTTTAGACTATTAATTTTTCCGACATCATTTATATTTTAATCATATTTTTGTTTATTTTTTAAATGGGATGTATCAGGTTTCTAGTCAATTCATTAACACGTTGGGTGAACTACACAATACTCAAACATTATAAAATCCTTTGCCATATACCTATATAGATACTTACTTATTTCAAACTAACAACAATTTCGTAATCATGTAGATGTTGATGTTGATGTTGAAATGTTAATTGAAGTCCATGTAAGCGACGGTCATGCCGTATCATCACGACGCAAGAACAAAGGTCTCAGCAGTAAAGTTAAAGTTCGTTGCATAATGCACTGACAATGAAAGCTCTCGTCAGAACACATTTACACCGAACGAAATCTTTACTAATATTACAAACTAACAGTTTCACCCCTCGGTTTATTCGCATCAATTTTGAAATTCCCCGAATCCTCCGAAAGACTCCTTGTAACCAAATTAAAAGTAACCTTCTGTCCTATTCTAGGATTTATAACATCTCAACATACCCCTGCAGAAGTTAACACATCACTAACATGAAAGCGTCTCATGAAAATAGTATACTAGTAGTATACTCACTACTCAGCCATGTTAATAGTCGAAAATATACATTGAAAATCCTCAAGAGTAACATAGAAAAGGAATTTCTTGGTCCCAAAACAACAAAAAAAAGTATAGATATTATATGCTAACTAGCTGTGCCCCACGGTTTCCCTCTCGTTAATGCCGGAGATCCCGAGGGAATACCGGAATAACAAGTACCCTATGTCCTGTTCTGTACCTCTGACAACGTGTAGTATGCAATAATTCATTATATTTCATCCGGCTTAATTTCGGAGACCTCGCGGGAATTCCGGGATAAAAGGTAGCCTATGTTGTTTTCCATGTCAAAGGCCACATGCATGCCAAATTTCATCCAAATCCGTTCAGCCGTTTTTGCGTGATTGAGTAACAAACATCCAAATGTCCAAACATCCACTTTTTCACATTTATAATATTAGTAGGAGAAGAGTTTATTTGTTTGCTTGAACGCGCAAATCTCAGGAACTACTGGCCCGATTTGAAAAATTATCATTTGAGTGTTACACAGCCCATTTATCGAGAAAAGCTGTAAGCTATATATCATCACGTTTAGACCAATAAGAGCGGAGCAGCAATGAAAAATGTTGCTAAAACGTTAAAAAATATTCCGTTGAGAGCTTCCATTGCCTTCGCGGCGTAAACGGTTAGTTGTGGAATATATTTTAGTATTTTTTTTCTTCAAATGAAGGCGGCTGAAACCGGGGGGCACAGCTAGTACCTAGCAAAGCAAACAAGTGCTGAGTTTCGGAGACAGACAACGGAACTCTTGAAGTTGGTTAAATTTATTTGTTAAAATTATTTAAAAAAAACTAAGGTCATAAAATAGTACATTGTTATCCTAGGGGTGAAAGTAAAGACTTATTTAGTCCCTCGATCTATTGGCACCCTCGCTACGCTCGGGCGGCAAACCCCGTCTCGGGACTAAATAAGTCTTTCTCCCGAGGATAACACTGTGCTTTTCATTACGAATGCGAGGAAAGTCAAAATAAAAATAGGAATTAGCTAAAGAAAAAATGAGTGAATTTAATTTTAATACCTACTTAAACTTTACGTTATTTCAATTTTACATCGTGCTGTCTGTATAGAAAGTTGGAACATGGTTCAATAGCAGTGGCGAAGATACCATATAACCCGATTCCCACCGGCTTCCCTTCAAAAGTTTGGAACGTAACTACTCTCTCTACCGTAATTGAGAAATGGCATAATCAGTAATTTTATTTTAAAAGAAGACAATCATTACAAAACGCTTACACCATTTTAAAAGTGGAGAAACATTAAATAAAAATAAATAAAATAAAACATTACAAAACGCCTACACATTAAGTCAACAATACTTGATTTTCAACGTTTAACAACGTGTTACTACTTGCTAGTAACTCGCAGGCACGATCGGCTTTTTGGCAGTTAAACTTCTATACAAATAAACGTCAAGAATGACGTCACATCTCAAGGTCACTTCAAACCCCAGTAGAACTCTGGCAAGCCGACGAAAATCGAGTTATACTGATAGGTACAATGTTAGAAAATGCGTGCGCGTGAGCGAGATGGAGGAATACATGCTTTCATTCTCCGTCTACGACATGCTTGCATCGCTATCGCTCGTAGAAATTCGTAACGATTCGGATATTTGTTTTGACTGTTGACACGACAGATAATTTGACATATGTAGGTAATTGCATAATGCACCTGCATTATTCACCATCATTGCATAAATGCTTAAATTTGTATTTGAATTTATTAGTTAGTTTCATCTTTTACAATTTATTTCTTGGTGTAAAATAGTGATTAGTGTTGTATTGTAGTTGGACTTTGTTTATTTGTGTTGTTTGTAGTGATAGTGAAAGCAGTTAGTACGTAGACATACGTTGTAATTAGGTATTCCGCCGGTAAGTAGATAGTTTACTATGTAGAAATTAAGTAGGTATTTAATGTAGATTTGCATTAGGTATACTTGCATTGCAAGATACTCTTTCAATACCTGAGTGCTTACACATTTAATTAAAGTGGACTAAAGATACATTAGCTATCATCTGCCTAGATACAAGACCCGGGCCGGGCAAGAGGCCAGGATGCCAATCACAGATTTTCAGTAAGGACTCAAGGCTGCGTGCCCGCGCCTGGATTAGGTAGCATTTTTTTTGTTCCGAGTTACCTCTCTCGATATTTCACCCTTCGCCACTGTTCAATAGAAATGTGAAAATAGACCTAGTTTTTTTTTAATAATTTGACAGTTGTCAGTTGAAAGCGATTCTCCCTAGGGCTGAAAAGGGTTACTTTCAACCCGCTTCTCAGGCAACTTCAGACCTACTTTCCGAGTATGAGTAATGAAAAAATATTTTAATAAACAAACTTATCTTTCATTCCATGTACCTACATACTCGCTGGTTTGGTGTAACCGCGACCGGTGTTCGGCTAACAATGGCGCGGGCGAGCTTAGTGAACCCATGCATTATTTACTGGCAACCCTGTCTGTGACAAGTTTACGAGGGCTGCCCCACTACGTCTGCCGCCCCTACGCTATTGTGTCAAAAACAAACGTCAATTGCGTACTTCCTTACGTGTTATAGGCACTTCTGTCATCTATGTAAATAGTATTATTAGTTTTGGCGGAAATCGAAGAATTGTGGTTACGTTATGTTATTTCCGTGGCGGTAAAAAAATGTTAAGAGTGATTTTTTGTGTGGCTTATACCTAGTGCTGTATGGGGGTTATCGTTTTCGCATTTGGCGGTTTTTTATGCAAGCAAGAAGTTGTTACGATTGCGAGCGAATTTCTTCAGTGTCCTAAAAGATCTCCAAGGACTGTTTTGCAAACTATAGCACTATATGGTTTGCAATTTCAAATCGTACAACGATGCAAAATGCTTATATATTCGTAATTACATAGTAAACATAAGTACACAATATTTTGTTTTATTTGATACTTGCTAAATGATACGAAAGTCCGTTACAAGAAAAGAAAAAATAGTAGGTGTTATTAGATTTCCGCTAGACGTCAGGAAAACATTTCCCCGAAGCCTTAAGGTGCTTTCCCACAGGTATTTCTTTGAGGGATCCGTTGCTTGGTGACTGTAGCTGTGCCTAATAAAGGAATTACTGAAACAATATTTAATAGAGTATGTACCTATTAAGTAATTGTATTGCAGTTTTTTTTTATGATTGCCCTAAATTTTCTTTTCTCGTGCTGTGTATCTCATCTTGCTTAAATATTTCTTTCTTTCTTTCAATTTATGTGATTGCAAGATCACCTTTACGAAACATGCTTTTAGTTCAGTTAATTATAGGATCTGTTTTAAAGTGTTCTCAAAGGAGAGGTCTGTTTTTTCGAAATGCCATAGCGACAATGGGCTTGTCAACCGAATTTTTGTTTTTAGTACATCTTGTAGATTAATAAAAAATATTGGACACGTCTTTTTGAATTTTTTAAGTGATAAAAAAATAAAGGAGATATATTAAGTCGAAATGTCGCGTGACGTCATCGTGCTACAGTTTATAGCACGTTATGACGTCAAGAGCCTCCACTCCTAAACTTTACAATACAATACAATACAATATATCTACTTTATTGCATCAAATGATTTTTACAATATTAAATATAATACAAATTAAGTACTTTAACGCGATTTATCTTAATATTTTCTCAATAATTTGAAAAAGCAAAAAATACGTGTCTATTAATTTTTTTTATTATCTAACTGACGGGCTAAATAGAATTTTGGATTTTCATACCCCGGAAACAAGTCAGGTCACAAAACACCAAAGTTCATCAAAAACAAACGGATTTATATTGAGTTAAAACAATGAGTTAATTTTTATTTAAATGTAGCTTTACTTTTTTTTATGGGCCTAGTATGTAGTGTTACTTAAACATCTTGCATTCACGTCAGATTTCGTATCCCGGAATTCCCGTGGGAACTCCGATATCAACGGCTAGGAAATCAACAATTCTTCGAGGTCTCACGGATTGAACATCCTAAACTTGTAGTCCACATTGTAACCATTCCTCTTAGCGTGTTGTGACAGAGTGCTAGTGATGTCTTTTATCTTATCGAAAACTTCTCTCAACGTCATGTTAGCGATAGTCCTTTTCTTGTCTCGTGGCACAATTTTATATCGATTCTTTTGATTTAGTGCCTTCTTTATATACGAAGGTACATCTGGAAGGTAAGACGATGTAATATTATATATTATATAGGTACGTGTAATGTATACGGTGGAACGGAAAACTGCGGTGGGAAATCTTTTAGGAATATTTTTCTGTTGGTATTTTGCTCTAAGTACGGTTTAAATTATGTCGGAAGGTGGTTTTCTTGTGAGTTATCGATGGATCTGTTATCGTTTTAACGTTCCTTGGTAATCTCTATTTTTGGGGTTAGTACCTAACTATATTTTTTATGTTTTATGAGTTAATTTTTAAAAGCGGACTTCTGCTGAGATAGGATTTCTTCCAGTCAACCTTTGAGTATGAAACAAAAATATATACCTACATAAATACCTACTACCTCAATGTATTTTATAGATTCTGTTGCAATGTTTTGTGTACTAATTGTAAACTATATCCAGATCCTAGACAAGTGCACTCATATGCTGTATTATTTTCACCTGATGATAATCTAGACACATAAATAAAATGGAAGGGTCTGTTTGTAATTTCAATTTAACAGCTTTATGCATACGAAAGTATATATACGGTACTAAACTAACATCAAAAAATCATCTTTTAAAATTTTTTCTCTTTTGCCTGTCTGTTTGTTCCAGGTAGGTAATCTCTGAAACGGCTGGACCGATTTTAACGGGAATCTCACTGGCAGATAGCTGATGCTATAAGGAGTATCTTGACTACTTTTTATCCCTGAATTCCCGCGGAATCTCTGAAATTAATACGAGTGAAACTGCGAGGCACAGCTAGTGTAAAATATTTAAAAACAAAGAAACTCTACCTCGAAATACTGGAAACTGCGCTGCCACTACTGTTACAAACAAAGCAAACGTAAAGAGCACAAACATTTTTCCAATTAAAATTTCAAAAACTCTCAACAGTATTCGACGAGATGGAGCATAGCTATTTGTGTGTGTAAGAAAGAGAAACACGAACAGTAGGTAAACAGCAGGTATCGGTTCGCAGGATCTCGTTAGAATGATCAAACTATCGCCTTCGACCATTGTTAATTGTTTACTGAATAGAAGCGATTAACGGTAGGTAGGTATTTTGAAAACATTTGCAACTTGAATCTATAGAAACTGGGCTCTTATTCACTATGACCAATTGACCATAACACGCCGCGCTAATAAAATAAAAAAAATAAAATAAAAATTGTTTATTATCAGACAAATTAGTCCATAGATGTTAGTGAAACTATGGATCTTAAAAAACTATGTTAGTAAGTATAAAATTGAGAGTTGGAAAGCGAAATTCACAAATATTTTTCTGTTCCCGCTAAGATAAGACGCCGCAAAAACTCTATTTCCCTCGTAATCAAAGAAGATTCACTGCAAAAAAAAAAAAACATTTTAAACGTTTCTTATGGCATAAAGAATAAAAAATTCTCATATCTTGGCATCTAGAACGTTTCGAAATGCGTTTTTGGAACGCGCGTTATGGGCAAGGAATGTTGTTGGTCATAGTGAATAAGGGCCCTGGATTGGTTTTCGGTTTTCTATTGTACTCGAGTATCATTAAGCACTTATTACATTTCACAATTTCAAGATACCAATTTAGGGCCCTAAATCGGACACAATTTAGGGTCGGTGAGTGAGAGAGAGAGAGCGAGTAATCACGTACTACACTAAATTGTACTCTAAATCGACTGCTGTAGGGTACATTTTAATGTAGTGTGATCACTCGCTCTCTCTCTCACTCACGGACCCTAAATTGCACCCGATGTAGAGTCCTAAATTGGTGCTCTGAAATTGCAAAGTGTAATAAGCGCATTAGCTACAAACTATAGGTATTTATTTGCTTTTGCACTGTAGTCATCTGGCTTCTGTACATATAAATTTAATTAGTGATTTGTTTCTAAATAAATACCGATCTTGCGGTGCATACAGACTATATAATAAATGTTCTTTAACTTTTGCTATATAACCCGTCCACATCATGTAACATTGTTATTCAACATTGTAACATAAAACAAGACTGTACACATTAGATGATTAGAATAACAATGTAATATAACCATTGTCGTTTCTCGTTCTTCAGTGCTATGCTATCCACAATGTCGTCGCTGAGAGGATGTTTGAACTAGCTGCGGCAGCGACGGTTGTATTTTTAAATAACAAAAAAAAAAACAAAAAAACGAACGTGACTAAGTTATATAACATGTTATAAGTCAAAGTAGCCTATTCTTCTCATAACGTCAGCTAATTCGCAGGGAAATTTCCGTCAAAATCGGTTCAACCGTTTCGGAGATTCACCCGCACGAGTTTCGGAATTCCCGCGGGAACTCCAAACTTCTTTCGTAATCTTCTTTTCCTTACAATAACAAACACAACCAAAAAAAATTAGCGAAATCGGTCTAGCCGTTCACGCGTGATGTCGTGACCAAGGGAAATAGGAATTCATTTTTATATATTAGGTATATAGATATTACACAAGTTACATTTCATTATGGTTAGATTGTCTTTGTGAGAATCTTTGGGAACATCTCATCTCCTCACTACTGTGGTGGCAGCTGTTGTTTGGGGCAGTCTTGTTACGGCCAAACACATTAACCTGCAATAATTTACAAATAAATTATTCACAAAGTAAAAAAATCAAAACATATGATTACTGTATGAGATTTGTAACTGGAATATTAGTAGTTAGCTTCATAATACACATACCTACATGTCGCAATTAACTTGAGTGAATCTTCTGATATTAATACTATGTTCTATCACGTCAAGGTTGCCTTGAAAAAAAATGCTTCTAACATTATTGCTTGAAGCAATTTTGCCATGTATTTAATCTACACACCTAACAGCCGCACTCAGAGTCGGCTTTAATGATTACTTAGTTAAGTATAGATTTTTAAAACAAAACTGCCGCTTTTGTTTTAAAAATCTATACTTAACTAAGTAATCATTAAAGTCGACTCTGAGTGCGGCGGTTAATATTGTAAAAAAAATCTTTGGTGCGATAAAGTATGTTGTATTGTACTGTATTGTATTGAGTCTTCTTCTGTTGTGACTATTTAGGTAGGTGATCGTCATTTTGTGAATCTAATACAGATGAGTTTTAAAAAAACAGCCGGTGTAATTTTAAAGTCATCATAAGACGAGAACTGAATAACTAAGAAGGGTTTGGTCTTTCAAATTGGAATTTTGAACTCGTTTTTCGTTTCGTTCGTTATTACCCAGGAGTATAAAAAAGTCTACGACCTATTCACAGACCAACCAAATAAATATACACAAAAAATTTCATCAAAATCAGTCAAGGCGTGTCGTAGGAGTTCGATAACAAACACTGTGACTCGTTATTTTTATATATTAGATTGTACGAGTAACGTGAACCTGACAATTTTCTTTATAATAATTTAAGCAGTTTTACTTGCCTACATTAGAATACTTACACTTTTAAAAGATATTAAAAAAAAAACAGAAGCTTGAAAACTATTAAAACTTCTGTCATTAACGGAAAGCACCCGTATCCAATACTTGCGATATTGTTAAGAACAACCCTGCCTCAATAGCTCGGCGGTTGCCATAAATCACACTCTGTGACGGCTTCTTATTAATAACGCATTAAACACTTACTGACAATCGCAAATTATGTGAATTTTCATTGAAACATAACTAATAGAAAAAAGAGAGCTTTTCTATTTGTATCTATACAAAGGATTTGTATGAGTGGAGCACATTCATATTTTCATCTATGTTATTTGTGCATTGATGTAAAAAAACAAATGTTATAGAGTTTCACTTTCTATTGTGTACTTATTTGATTTTATATCTGACGATCACCGATTTACTCAGATTTTATGTAATTTTTTTGTAAAAGTGAAATAAGTAAATCTAATTTAATTTATTTTTGAAAGGTGATACCGAATTTTTTTTTCTAATAATACGGTTCTTTTTTTGAATACGTGATTGAGACGCTGTTTGTACCTATATCTTGTGCATTTAATACATATTAGTGTATTGTAAAAACCACAGAACAGAAAATAACAGAAAGAAGGGATATTAACTTAGTTTTGTATGAAAACTGATGAAAACCAGTGTCGCTGGGTGATCTTCGTACACAAAACTATTCATCAAGCACTAAACATTCATTAACATAGAAAAAATTTAAACGCTATGCTTTTACTTTATTCACTGCTTCTAAAATTCACATTTTTGGAAATATTGTGGTAAATATACTTGGAATGGCAACAAAAGATGTTTTGCAACGGTAGCGCGCCTGCCCCGCCTATATCTCCTCTCTAGTTAATTTATTTGCTCTATGTAAAAAACTCTTTTACCACAGAGCAACTTTGTTTGTTCTACGAAACAATTATTTTTTTCAGCCAGTATAACAAATTACAAATAGGTTGGTTTGATATTACCTCTACTATCTCTCCATACATTGTTATTGTAATAAAAAAAAAAACGATAAATCTGATGAAACAATGTCAAAAGTAGAATAGACCGAGAGACGGGTGGGCGGCTCAGAAAGGGAATCCATCGCCACCACTGAATCTTGACTTATTTAACAAAACAAGACTCGAGTGATTTGTCAAAGTCCACAGAACCTATTCATTGCCATGATAAATTCTTTCACTACGTGATAACGCCACCCCATCTCCTTTGCTCTTGTAAACAGTGTAAATACTTACCAAATGCCACTATATCGTGTATCTTGTAATTTTGTGTCTGTCTGTCGCTAATGTGAAACGATTTATAAGGATTTCGTTTGAAGATTTTTTAAATTCTATATACAGTGAAAGTATCTATATCTGTAGGTGTCAAGCGCGAACGGCTGGACCGATCACCATTGAATTTTGCGTACACGTCAGAGGAACAGACATAGTGTACTTTTTATCCCAGAATTCCCGCGGGAGCACCGAAATTACTTCGGGTGGAACGGCGGAGGACAGCTTGTCTTTTTAAGTATAAGCTGCCTGGTCTTTTTCTATTTTATAAAGGAACCTTAATATTTTTTTACCCACTGAGTTAATTAAAGAAATAAACGAAATCGTACAGATAAAACTATAAAATACCCGAGCCAAAATTGAAACCTAATAAGTTTCTGTTTACAAATAGATAGGTATAGTAGGAAAGATCAAAGTCCTGGTCTAGTCCTTAGCTTGTAGGTATTTGATTTTCTTCTAGGCTGAAAACTGAGTAGACTTCTAATTTAAAACTTGAACCCATTGAAACTCTGAATAGATTTTCTATTTAAAAGCCACTAGCTGTTCCCCGCGGTTTCGCCTGCGTTAGTTTCGGAGATCCCACGGGTATTCCGATATAAAAGTACTTACTACCCTATATTTTTTTCTGTACCTACCCTTGACGACGTGTAGGTAGTATGCAAAATTTAATGTAGTATTTTCCGCGTTAATTTCGAAATTCCCGTGGGAATTCCGGGGTAAAAAGTAGCCTATGTTCTTCTCTATACCCCTGGTAACGTGTATGCAATATTTTGTGGTGATCCGTTGAGCCATTTATCCGTGAAAGCGTAACGAACAAAGAAACAAACAAACTCACTTTTGCATTTATAATATTAATAAGGATTTACAAAGCTGAAGAGCCTGTAAAGTATTTGCTTAATTTTATTCGGTATACTTATTACTTTTTTGTTCTTTTAGCTTTATAAACATCTTTTCACAAGTAACTTAAATATTAAATTTCATAATATTTTAGTTACCAAAAACGAGCGCGAAGTTCGGCGTGGATATAAGCACCCGAGAGGAAAAATAAAATGAAATATCGATATCAGTGACCTTGCCTCACCCATTAAATTTAATTAATGATGGATATAAGTTATCCTTATCTTTGGAGAAGGAAAAAAAAAACAGCAAATTCAAATCACTCATTAACACTGTCACTTTGGGGCGGGAGACTCGCGAACGGCGGCATTTCTCGGAACACCGATTTGTCAATGTCACCTATCATATTTTATCAACTTTGCTCGAGGACAATGATGGGTGACTAAATCTCGATATCTAGCTCTCAGTTCGGGAGCTTTGAATCGTTATGATCCTAACGGCCGCACTCAGAGTCGCCTTTAATGATTACTCAGTTAAGTATAGATTTTTAAAACAAAACCGCCCGCAATCAGAGACGTTCAGTAAATTAATGTTAATTGGCATTTAATGAGATGTAACATAATTAGTTAAATGCCAATTAACAATAATTTATTAAACTTGTCAGATAGCGGCAGTTTTTTTATTTTAAATCTATACTAAACTATGTAATTATTAAAGTCGACTCTGAGTGCGGCGGCAAGACGTCGTAAGAAACATAATATGCATTGGATTGGCACTGATGCTTTTAAAGCCTAGCTAGACGACAAAGATACTACACACATAATGTTAATTTTATTCACAAATACGTTCTATCATTTCTTTTTTTTTTCTTTTTATGGACTTTTGCCTCACTACACAGTATAAAACAAAGTCGCTTCGCGTTTATAATATTAGTAAGGATACATATTGCTGCAGCTCCTTAAACTAGTGTTTATTAAACGCGAATTCTTCACGGAAAAAGACGTTTCATACGTAGACCTGACCTACCAACTAATTACAACACGAACTATTAAGTATTTAATTTATCATTAAATAAATATTGTACTTACAAATAATAATACAAAACCACAATTTTTCCCTGACACTGGCCTTATTAAACTCACAGCGAAGTTTACAAAATGAATGTGGTGAATTATGAAAATGTTTTATGATAATGCGTCGTCCAACGAAACGCCATGTTTGGAGACATACGGGTAAATAACCCGAAGAGCAAAATATATCATAAAAAAACTAGGTTTGAATCATTAAAAATTCTTAATATCGTTATTTTATCTTCCCGTTTTTCGTGACCTGTGATCACAAACCGTAGTAATAAATCTATACCTATAGGCAGAGAGAAGGTAATCACTTGCCTATAGGTACTTATAATAAAACTGTAGAGAGGTCAATTCTGTACATTGAATATATATTCAAAATTAATATTGGAGGATGAATGGTGATCGATACTGATGCCAAAAATGCAATCAGTAAATTTTTTGTCTGTCTGTCTGTATGTGCAAGCATGGGTCAAAAACTACTGAAGGGATTTTAACCAAACTTGGTACGATTGTAGTCCATACTCCTGGACAGGTTATAGGCTATATAACATAACGCTAAGGCACACAGGAGCTGAGCAGTGATGATAAATTTGAAGCAAGTCGGATGAAAATGCGCTTTCGTGCTCTTATCCTCGCATACGTTTACTCATTCACGCAAAACGGCTGAACTGATTTTAATGAAATTTGGCATACACGTTCTCAGGGGTATAGAGAAGGACATAGGGTACTTTTTGTCCCAGAATTCCCGCGGGAACTCCGAAATTACCGCGGGTGAAACCGCGGGGCACAGCTAGTAAATAAATAAAAATACATTGGTGAACGGTCGGCCGAACATAATATGGTAGGTACCTACATGTACGGACTCATGAGCATTGGGATAAATAAAAATATCTCAAACGTTTGCAGCCGTTGTTTTTATTGCACACTCAGCCTCCTGTGGAAAAACCTCTAGTATCTCAACTCAAAATGGGTATCTCAAACGTTTGCAACCGTTAAAAATTTACACACTCTGCCTCCTGGGGAAAGATCACAACTCATTCACATTAATAAATAGTTAATTCACATTATTAAAAGAAAAACCTAGCCAACCAGCTAGTATATCTAACTTCGCATCAATGAGTCTCAGCTACTAAGATGGCAGATGGCTAAAACGTACCTATAAAATTATACACTTCGTGACTAACTAATCTGCTTTTCCATCTAATTAATCCCTTAATAGAAGCAAAATGGATTAAATAGCCCATGTTTCTACCTTGGTTCTGCTCTTTGTCAGGTCGAAATAATGCTCTTCTGTCTGGGGAATACTCGTACTGGCTGAAAAGGTGGTGGGATGAGAAATTCGACAGAATTGTTTAAATTTTATCGTAATTTCGATTACAATTTCATACACTGCGACCGCTCCGCTACACAAAATGCGCGAATTTCTTTTTAGCTAGCTGTGCCCCGCGGTTTCACCCGCGTGAGTGTCGAAATAGGCACAAATCCAGGGGATAAAAATCAAAATTCTATGTAGTCCATCTTGTAGATAAATAAAAAATTATGGACCCGTGTTTTTTGCTTTTTGAAATTATTGAAAAAATACTAAAATAAAACACATTAAAGTTTAAGACGTCTTGACATCATAACGTGCTAACTGTAGCACGGCGTGACGTTACGCGACATTTCAACCTAATGTATTCCCGTTATTTTTTGACTACGTAAAAAATTAAAAAAATACGTGTCCAATATTTTCTATTAATCAACAAGACGGACTAAAAATTACAATTTGGCTGACAAGTCCATTCCCGCAGGAACTCGAGAGTATCCTAATCTCAGAAGAATATGCTTTAGTTATTCTTCTGAGATCCTAATTTACTTCTTAACATCAGCTAATTAGCAATGACAGTCCCATCGAAATCTGTTTACCCGTTTCGGAGATTCACCGGCGTGAGTTTCGGGATCTCCGTAGGAATTTAAAAAAAATTCTTTTATTCTTCTTCTCCGTACAATAACAAACACAACGACAAAGAATAAGCAAAATTGGTCCAGCCTTTCACGCGTGATGCCATGACCAAGAGAAATAGAGATTAATTTTTTTAAATCGATAAGTTTCTCCTTATGGGAGCATTATTTTATTTATTCCTAAATAAAACGTTACTGGAAAATACCTACAACAACAATCCATGTTACTGAAATCTAATATATATAAATCACGTGTCACGTTGTTTGTCCGCGATGGACTCCGAAACTACTGAACGGATTTTGATAAAATTTTGTAACCATTCATAATATGGGCCAACTTAAAAGATAAGATAGTTTTTATCCCGGAATTCCCTCGGGAACTGAAGGACATAGAGTACTTTTTTCCCGCAACCTCCGCGGGAACTCCGAAATTACCGCGGATGAAATCGCGGGGGACAGCTAGTCTAATATATATAAATCACGTGTCTCGTTGTTTGTCCGCGATGGACTCCGAAACCACTGAATCGATCGTGATGAAATTTCGTCACTATGTTGTATTTAGCCCAACTTAAAAGATAGGATAGTTTTTATTCCAGAATTCCCGTGGGAACTCCGAAATCACCGCGGATGAAATCGCGCGGGACAGCTAGTAATTATATAAAAAAAAAAAACATCGAAGCCATTCCGATCTCAATGGGGTTCTTTTAAATTTTCCATTGCCAGATTCTATGAGTATAAATCGCAGCTGACCCCGACTGAGAAAAGGGGCAGTAGGTACTACACATTTTCAATTTGGTGCCACATAAAACAGAAGTCCTATATTGTTTCATACAACCGTGAACCGAGGCGTGGCTGTAAGTAACATTCAGAAAGTGTCACTCCTGTGTGACGTGGGTCGGAAATTTACTGGCTCCACAGTCCACATACAGTT
This sequence comes from Zygaena filipendulae, assembly GCA_907165275.2. Classification (NCBI taxonomy): domain Eukaryota; kingdom Metazoa; phylum Arthropoda; class Insecta; order Lepidoptera; family Zygaenidae; genus Zygaena; species Zygaena filipendulae. The sequence continues at coordinate 11,170,865 of OU015660.1, forward strand.
CTAACAGAATCAACGGTTTGCTCACTTTTTGGCGTTCAGTGCACATTATTCGTCTAACAAGATATGCCCCTTAGAGCCTGTCCAGATGAGGCGTTTTACGCGCGAGTCGAGAACGCGCGTGTTCCCGAGATACTAGAGCCACATAGATCCGGCTAGATTCTCTCGCGCTTAAAACACTTGCAACGCGACGGACTCTCAACTCGCGCGTTCTCGACACGCGCGTAAAACGCGTCATCTGGACAGCTCTTTAGCCAAGTTGACAATCTCTGATCATTAACGCATAGAAAACATAAGTGACGAATCGTCATGTCACTTGGTCAGACAATCAAAACTCTAATTTGCAAGTAGTCACGTAAAACTAGAGTTTTGATTGGCTGGCCAAAGTTTTCTATTTTACTTTTCTATGCGTTGACGATTGTAGAATATCAACTTGGCTAACCTCGCAGATATGCCTCTTAGCCATCCCATCCCCATTCCAGGTCGGCAACGCACCTGCATGCCTTCTGGTGTTGCAGATGTCTATGGGCGGCGGTAATCACTTACCATCAGGTGTACCACTTGCCCGTTTGCCCCCTATGACATAAAAAAAGCCAAGTTGACAAACACTGATCGTTAACGCATAAAAAATTAAAGAACGTATCAGAACCCGTGGTCACGAAAAAATTTACTTCTGATTTGACAATAATTTTATGTGACCACATGGCTATTTTATTATCCGCACTCTCTGAAGATTACCGAAGGTGTTCCTTATTCGGTTCTTCTTTAGAATAAGATTCCAACTCCACTTTTGTCTGATTTGTCGAGAATTTTGGATTTTATTTAGTTTGACGAGTTGCAGAGAAAATCATACTCCACTTCAGCATTGTACTATCTGATACTGAGCAAACTCTGTATGTTTGCAACGTCGCACTTTAAGAACGTAAGCAGTTACACAGTTTTAATCTAGCTACGTGATTGATGGACTTTGTGAAGCACATTTTTTTTTTTAATCTTAGAAAATACAATTTCGACCTCAGGTTTTAGTTAGCGTGCAATAAATTATAAAAAAAGACTAAAATATTAAAACTATTTAATACGGAACCTTTATGGTGAAATCTGACTCGCTTTGCCTGCTTTTTTCTCGCTTCCTCTGAACACTTAATTTCTTTTTCGCATCCAAGGAATAAGTAAAGAAAAGTTTCAGGAATTTCCAAGACCCTTTTTTTCGTATAATTTTTTCTCGTAGCTTTCATCGCAATCAGTGAAGCATTGTTATACCTATCGAGTATTTAAATGTTTGTCGATTTTGGCATCGGTACAAAGTTTTTGTTCAAACCATATTGGATTAGAAAATTTTAATTAAATCTAGACAACAAAGTTTAGATGCTCTTTTGCTAGAGCTAGTGGAATCAATGTTATAATCTGAAGCCAAATACAGCTACGAATTCATCAATAAATATACCTACTCTGAGTAAAGCAAAGGGATGTCGAAGAAAATCCTACATAGCGCGCCCCGTCGAGATAGTAAATCCTAAATCCCAGGGCTAAACGGAATCTCGCTAAAAATCTTATATAAACAATTGACTTCCATGTATGTAGGTAACTTTGTTTCTTATCTTTTCTCTGCATACATGAAAATTTACATAAAGACATTTAAAATTACATATTAGATCAGATATTATAAGATTTTATAACATGGCAAATTTTATATCTTCAGTGGTGTGTGAATGTGGTAAGTTGAAGCAAACACGTCAATTATAGCAAGGCATTCAATATGCGATTATCGTCTCAAATAACTAAAATAGAAAAAATATTGGTTATAATTTTATAAATTTCTTTTGCTAAAAACCTTAATTTGTGATTTAATTTAAAAAATCAATAATAAGTAATAATAATATACAAAAAAACATGTAAAAGTGTGCAAGATGTCAACACACCGACGGATCTTTCCATAAATTCCTTTGTATCGCCGCTGATGCCCTGACAAATCAAATATAAAAGTAATTTACCACAGTTAAGTTACCAGATCGTCTGTCCATCTCTTCTGAGGTCTATACTTCACGAAAATAACAAAGTTAATAATAAATCACCCGATTCCTGCTATCCACCTGAGTTCCAAGAAACGGTAATTGAAATACGGGGCGGGAAAACAATATAAGTACGCGGAGTTAAAATCGAGTCGATACTAAATTTCCAAATGCCTTTCAATAAAGCTGACTGAAGTTGAAGAGTTCTCGTTGAAGGAAATTAAAGCTTAAACTGCAAGTGTTAAGATTGGGAATAGTTTGTCTTTGTTAGATACACTGGTTGACATCGTGCGTATTACAGTAATCGAGTCACCCGACATTGTTGATAAGGGTCGCAGTTCCTTAGGCGATGGGGCCTTGTAGCTTCACTCCAAACGACACGGCACAAGTTAATAAACAAACAACGGGATGGCCCTCCTACTATGATAATATAACAACAACAACGACCTGCGTTAAAATAACCTAATTAGGTAATAAAACAAAAAACAACAGCAAAAAAAATAATGAGGCAAGAATTAAAACTGACTTGTTACGATGGAATGTTGAAAAAATAAACAGAATCGATGAGTTGATTTTTAAACAAACATGAAGTTACATTTTATAGGTACTTAATTTTAGTTATGTTTCAATAAAACTGAAAAATTATGTACCTATGATTAAATTAAATACAAAGCTCCAAATGATCTACACAGTAGTTGTAAATTGAAGAATCAATGAATATAATTAAGAAGAATATTGAAGAATTAATGAATATTAAGTTACAATAGCATATCTTAGGTAGGTATTTCTTTGATTTTGGCTTTGATTTTTGACCCACCTAAACTGAATTATTGATTTATTTGGTACATTTCGCCAAAAACGTGGCAGGCAATTCTAACAGGCGATAATCTTAAATTTTAGTTTTTATTCCCTCTTGTAGATTAATAAAAAATATTGGACACGTATTTTTAATTTTTTTAAGTAATCAAAAAATAATAGAGATACGTTGAGTCCAAATGTCGCGTGACGTCTTTTGAATTTTAAATTTCATACCTAGGACTATCTCCTAATACACGCTGATGGACCTACCAATTGAAGATATTTTCTCTCTCATAAATTGTACCACAAGCAATGGTCTCCAGCAACAAATTGAGTTTACAGCAATGGATTAGGAGCCAAATTAGATCATATTTCGCTGGCCACTTTATTGTTGCTATAATTTCGCTTTTCACTCGTTGTTTATGTATTTTAATACCTTAATTAAAGTAATTTAACACGAAGTCACCTTGCAAGTTGATCTTTTAACGTTTCCTCTTTGGTTCAATAAGAGTTATTGAATTTTGATTGTGTTGCTTTGATTTCGAAATAAATTGTTACCTGTTCACGACTGAGATTTAGGTACGTCAGTTTTCTCGTAATACTAACACACATTTCAGTACTTCCCTAAGAAGTAATAACAGTAAAAGTTGAATCATGAATTATTTTATTTACAAGAAAATCCGGAAGACGCCATAAAATATTGGGAAGCAATGGATTTTGTAACATTCGGAGAACAAACCCCGGATTTATTGGAGTCTCGTTTTGGGTATAAAATTTACAACCAAATAAGTAGTTCGTTGATTGTCCTGTTTGATGTTCTATCTTATCTAACATATAAATCACGTGTCACGTTGTTTGTCCGCGATGGACTCCGAAACTACTGAACGGATTTTGATAAAATTTTGCAACCATTTATAATATGGTCCATCTTAAAAGATAGGATCGTTTTTATCCCGGAATTCCCTCGGGAACTGAAGGACATAGCAGTGGCGAAGGGTGAAATATTGAGAGAGGGAAGCCGGAAATCTACTTTAATTTCAACTTATTAAACTATTAACTGTTCCCCGCGGTTTCACCTGCGATAAGTTCCGGAGTTCCCGCGGGAATTGCGGTATAAAAAGTCCTTCCCTGTATCCCTGACAACGTTCTCAATTACGGTAGAGAGAGATGTTGCGTCTGAAGGGAAGCCGGTGGGAATCGGCTTCTATGGTACCTTCGCCACTGGGACATAGAATACTTTTTTCCCGCAACCTCCGCGGGAACTCCGAAATTACCGCGGATGAAATCGCGGGGGACAGCTAGTCTAATATCTCTAATAAATCACGTGTCACCTTGTTTGTCCGCGATGGACTCCGAAACTACTGAACGGATTTTAATAAAATTTTGTAACCATTTATAATATGGCCCAACTTAAAAGATAGGATAATTTTTATCCCGGAAATCCCGCGGGAACTCCGGAATTTATGCAGGGAACAGCTAATCACCGTAAATTACTATCAGTGCCGTCAACTTTTTTCCCGGAATTCCCGCGGGAACTCCAAAATTACCGCGGATGAAATCGCGGGGGACAGCTATATAATATATATTATCTAAGCATAAACAATATAATGTAGTCAAAGGTGTCTTTTTGGATTTTCTACTCTCTAACAAAATCTATGTATGAGGTACATTAATATTTAGAAGTCTAGATTTCATTACTGATATCTTTAGAAACGTATCTGCTCTCTCTCTTTCTCTCTATTTAACTAAATCTGCTTTCTCACTTTATATATTGAGCCAGTTTCGACTCACAAAAGTAGTGGAGATCAAAATGATGGTCAATTACTTCTATATATAAATGTACGTAACTCTTTTCTGGCAAATATGATTAGCTTTTCAACTTGGCATAGGTATTTCTTTTTTTTAAATAATAGAAACCATATAAGGCATAATTAAACCTATACCCTCAAGTGTTAATATCTCTTTCCTTTCACGATACATACCTATCAATTCCTGAATTCACTTACCATCAGGTGTACCACTTGCCCGTTTGCCCCCTATGACATAAAAAAAAATTCCGAAACTCATGTGGTTGATGTCGCAGGCAATAGCGAGTTAGAGCATATAAAAACAGAAAAAAAAACGAAACCAACTGATTTGCTCTAACACTACTAAAATTTTATTGCGTCCCATAGTAACGATTTGAGACCCCGTTACATAGAATATTTTGCTTTTCACATAAAAAGGAGTGCGCTAGGAGGATTCCTCCTTTCCGTTCGGGCTTTCGCAAAAGGAAATTGCCACCATATATCGCGGCTTATCTGTGGATCTATTTACATCGGTGGAATGTCGTGCCGGTAGTTATTTTCGCTTCGCCTAGCGGAAAGTATTCGGTGACAATGAGGAATGCATATTGCAATACAATCCAAACTAATATGATCCAAAAATATAATAATTATGACATATTCTGTGATAGCTTAAATTTTTTTTTTTATTTTTTTTTATGTCATAGGGGGCAAACGGGCAAGTGGTACACTTTTGTGCTTGTGCAAGTTCTTGGCGACAGATTTACAATTTGAAGGCGGTAGCTAGCCAGCCGGGCATTAGAAAGTGCCCTACCACCATGCTATAGTCTCCTCACGATGTCTATACTATTATCCTACTAATATTATAAATTTGAAAGTGTGGATGTTTGGATGTTTAGATGTTTGTTACTCAATCACGCAAAAACGGCTGAACGGATTTGAATGAAATTTGGCATGCACGTTGTACAGAGAAGGACATAGGGTACTTTTTATCCCGGAATTCCTGCGGAAACTCCGAAATTACCGCGGGCGAAACCGCAGGGCACAGCTAGTAACATTATAAAGACGAAAGATTTGATTTTTTGTTTGTCTGTTTGTTACGATTTAACTAAAAAATTACTGGACCGATTTTAAAAATTCTTTCACCATTAGAAAGCTACATTATCCCTGAGTATTATAGGTTATATTGTAATCCGGAATTCCCGCGAGAACTCCGAAATTACCGCGGGTGAAACCGCGCGGAACAGCTAGTTTAAGTATAAAATTGTGAAAGCTGCTACCGAGCCCCACCCTGAAGCTGTAGGTACTCATTCATGCCTGCCCTTTTCTTTCTTTTTGTCTTTTTCTCTAATTGGCTAGTAGATGCGCATGTTGTGTCATTTATTATCCGGTTAGATAATTTTTCAACTTTGTAAGATGATACCAACGTACAGATGCATTATTATAGTACAGTTGATGGTCCTAAATAAATAAATAAATGCGTGAGTTTCTATATTTCATTTTTCGTTACGCTTTCACGCCGTAACTACGAAAATGGTCATTCGAAATTTTGTATTCATATTGTCAGGGTACTTGAAAATAATACTTGACATTTTATTCAAATATAATTTTTCATATTATTATAATTATCTTTAGCTGTTCCCGTGGTTTCACCCGCGTCAAAAACGTTTTTTATATTTTTATAATAATCTATCCCTAAGAAAGTTTAAATAGGGGACATGAAGTATCATGGAAATCGGTCGGTATGCAAAAACTAAAATGCGGGTGAAATTGTGTAGAAAACAGCTGTAGGCCGTCAAATATTTTACACTCTCAAGTAAAAAAAAATGTTACAATTAGTATTAAACACCTTATGTATGTACGTATGTAATGTACTGTGAACAATAGTGAAAACATTCAATCCATTGAAGAGCGAAGCGGTCGCCATTACAAAAATAATCCAGTTAACTTCCAGCCCATCAATTCCCGCGTCTGTTTTTAAACCGCAAATGGCACCAACATCGATTGTTGTTCACAAAATTATGGTTATTTAGTACCTTTATATCGATCTTTCCAGTTCGAATTCAACGGTAGAGATAAATATATCTATTATATACGTAGATGGATATATTTTACATATGCCATTTGTTTGAGTGAAAATAATTGATACACATAAATCGCGACGGCGGCACCAGCGTCACTGGGAACAATTTGCGAAAAAACAATTGATGCTATACATCACTGACTTATCGCTGGATCAACGGGTCGATTGTCACTGCTGTGAGTTTGACACCGTTTACTTTCTCTCTTTTTCCCATCCTTTATGGCCGCTTTACACTTCCATAAGTAAGTTCAACTTACCAACGTTGATACTTACTTAATCGAAAAGTAGTAAGCGACGTCGAACGGTGAGCATCCATAAGTAAGTAAATAAGTTCAACAATACATTTCTTCACCCTACTTAATTGCCAGCCGCCGTTCACACGACGCGACGGCCAGTAGGTACTAACCGCCGCACTCAGAGTCGACTTTAATGATTACTTAGTTAAGTAAGACTCTGAGTGCGGCGGTTAGTATAATAAGTTGGCGGGGAGCGGGAGACGGAGTGGACGGCTGTATCCTGTGGAAAAAAAAGAACTGCCGGGCTATTAAGTAACTTTTGTTTCTATAATTTTTCGGATGCAATCAAAAACACGGCGGTTTTACGATTACAATATGCACGTTTTGACCCTTACAATACCTAGCAATGACTCGAAGTATATATCGAAGCATAAATGAGCAATTAATAATACCCAAGTCTAAGAATATCTATGGTAACCGCTTATCAGACTACTTGGTTCCTCGTTTATTAAATGATATCGATTTATCTTTGAAAAACAGCATTACGAGAGAAAATCTTAGGGACAAACTGAAATCATACTTTTTAAACACCCTGTAGACAATGTACCGATAGATTGAAGAACTAGTTTTGTCACCGGCCGAGCACGAACAGCCATACATATCGCTATGCGTGTGCGCAGTGCGACGGAACGACGCGATCGATGATAGCGTTGTCTCGCTTCCGCGCGGTAGGTATGGCTGAGCGCGATCGAGTACTACTATTGTTGTAATTAGATAATATTGTGTATGTTTGCTGTGTGTGCTCATGTGTGATGTCGTTACTTCTATATTTTTTAACGAAACTCAACTTTTGTCTAGCATCTCGGACAAATCTTTGTGATTTTTGGGTTGCTATTAGAGTAAGTCATATTTTGTAAACGTTTTAAATAAAATAAAAAAAAATAAAAAAAAAAAAAAAAGTAAATATATTATGTCCTACTTTAAAAGTTGAAGCTGCCTAAACATGATTAATTAATCAAAAAATTGCTATTTTTCTGATCGAAACCGAAATATGATATAGCAACAAAAGTTACATAATTTCCCTGCTGGTTTCTATCCTGTGATTCCTGCGGCAAGTTGCTACTTAGTCACTTACTTGACGGCCGGCGACCACACGTGGTTTTTACTTATTTACCTACTTACTTAAGGAAGTGTAGACCGGCCATTATTGGAATATCCGAAAGTTAGAGATGATTTTCTGTTCTCGACTCTCGCTAGACAATGACGGTGAAGTTCTTTAGTTTTTGGGTGGGGAGGGAAAAAACATTGTGACCCTTTTTCCCTAACCTGTGATATTCGTAAAATACATAAGTTTTTGTTTTTGTATCTTTGAAATTACAAAGACGCGTCACGCTTAAGCACATTTCATTACGTGAGAGAGAAAAAAGATACGTACCTATATTATATTTACCTAACATGCTATAGCCAATTATGAATGCATGTATGTAAAATACTTAAACAATGTAACTTTTATAACCTAATACTATATGTGCTGTGCTGTCGGTGTGCCAATAAATAAATAAATAAATAAATGAATTCTTTCAAATGGTTTGACTGCAATACAGATGAATTATTTTTGTTTCACTTCTTGCACGTATACTAGCACGTGCTATTTTTTATAAGTTTCACTTCTTAAGCGTGATAAACGTCCTGTTTTTTTTTTGAATAGGACTCCAAATCTATAGTTAAATCGGAAAGCCAAATGAATGTGGTATACCCTAAAACAATGACAAACCGCACAGCTAACCACATTAGATGAACATACTTTTGACCGCAACAAAAAGATCCCTGTGAATGTTTAAATCGAAACATCGTTCTGGTAACCGCATTAAAAGCTTTAATATACCTAATGATAACATTTTAGTAGATTTCAAATAAATTAGTCATAAATATATGATTATTTTGCTTAAGTTTTTTGCTTAATAAGTTGAATCTCTGTTAGATCCTAAATAAAAACCAATCTTGGTACCTACTAAGTGGTACCTAACTAAAGTAGGTACCTTAGAAATACAAAAATAAAGAATGTCCCTAGATTAAAAAGAGCCGATTTGTTCTGGCAACATGAAAATAAACTAACAAAATCCTAACTCAAACCAAACTTTTCTTTTAATTGTTTTGGCGTAAAAAGTTGTCCCCTCGTTTTGCTGTCGCAGACGGAATGTCTACGAAATGTGAGGTGACCACAATTTAACGAAACAATAGACAATACCTACTATTATAATACTAGCTGTGCCCTGCGGTTTCACCCGCGTGAAAAGTTTTTATGCAACAACTTTTTTTCCCGACATCCGATTTGAATGAAACAAAGCCTATATGTAGGTCCAGGCTAAGCTTAATCTACCTGTGATAACCGCATGACACTCCGTTCAGTAGATTCTGAGATTATCGCGAACAGACAGACAGACAGACAGAAAAGAATTTTATAAACTTTTTTTTGGGCTTGGTTACTCTTCTTTTATCACCCCTCTCAATTTTAGATAAAAATATTCAATGTACAGAATCGCGGAATCTACCGTTTTATTATAGTTTCGATAGGATAAAAATATATTATTACAGAATACTCACTCATTGAAGTAAAAGCTCTGCTTAGTTTGGAGCCAGGTGGCGCTGGGTGTGTTGTTCTTTTTTTTTAGTGTTAGAAACATTTTCTAGTCTGGGTGTGTATATATATGTCTATTGTATATGTAATAATATGTGTAGTATATACCACGTTTGCTTAGTATCCACGACACAAGCTCATGAAGCTTAGTGTGGGATCAAGTAGATCTGTGTGTTGTGAAGTGGATTATTAAGAAAAAAAAAATTAGCATGTGCCGCAAAAAACATAGTTAAATTATTATTAGTTAAGTAAAAAAATAATAACAGTTTTGAATCCTAACTAATATTATAAATGCGAAATTGAGTTTGTTTTTTTGCTTGTTTGTTACGCTTTCACGGCTTGACGGCTGAACCGATCACCACGAAATTTTGCATACCTGTTGTCAGAGTTACAGAGAAGGACTTTTTATCCCAAAATCCCCGCGGCCACCTCGAAATTTCCATGGGTAAAACCGCGGGGAACAGCTAGTATTAAGAAAATAAGATCGGATTTCATAAAATAACAATTTTATAGAACAAGTACACACTACTTACGTAGGGAAACTTTTTTTATGAAATTTCATGGTAGGTATTTCGTTTTTAAAAATACGTAGTTTCAAACCTTCAAACACTGATTCCTAAAAGCTAATGCAATAGGCACGTCAAAGCTAACAGCTCAGACTACAGCCTAAAAGGTACGTATTACGAGGACTTACCGAGAAACAAGGTGAGTCGATAAATGGAAAAAGTCCGATATCACTGATATTTCCCCCCAAAACAAACAAACAGAAGTTCAAATTGACTTAAATTAATTTCTAAAAGGACTATTCTTCTTAGAAAATATTTTGATTATCATAATTTAATAATTGACATACTAAAATGACACTTAGTTTTCTTATCTTTTTATTGTAATATATTAATTAATGAAATTTAATTTCCTAAATTTAAAGCTGATGATTTAACTTCATAATTTTGCATGTCACCTAATGACAGGACATGAGGACAATTTTACGCTTATAGTATATATTATGTAGGTACCATCATTACAAGCTATGTCTTATGGAAATAAATAATTTATTATTATTATTAATATTAACATACTTAACTCCAAAATAAAAGATTCCGCGAATATAAAAAAAGAAACATACACGTACCTACATACGGGATCGTTTGAAATAATGATTTTATTTAATTTATTCACTACTGTTTAGGGTAGAGACTAGAGTGAGGACAAATTCGTACAAAAGCTGGCTCGAGTTTTGGAGGACTACTCGACGACAGTGCGGTTTGTTTAGTCGTTAAAAATTAGCATTCAATTGCTAATGCAAACTTTGCATTTATCCGGATACGGGAGTTAGACGTTAATAGTAATGGTATGCAAATTGTTTTGTGAACACAAACAGTTCGCAGTGTTCTGGGAACTAAACGAATGACAGTTAATAATTTATATTATTATTTCGTCAAATTAGATGCATAAATACGACTAGGTATCTTAATATTGCCATAGTATAGGAAATTTTCTATGCTGTTTAGAGGCGATTCAACTTGCACAATGCAAGTGATTTTAATTTTTAGCAATGACGACAGTAACATGCTTGTTGCATTTTAATTCCATATGTAGTTTATTTTGTAAATATTGCATTAGTTATAATAATAATAATAATTCACTTCATAACACACTGATCTAATTGATCCCACACTAAGCTATAAGCTTGTGTCGTGGAAACCAAGCAAACGTGGTATATACTACATATTATTACATATAGATTACAATATAGATATATATACACGCCCAGACTGGAAAATGGAACCCTGTGTTCATCACACAAAGTCCACCCCCACCGGAAATCGAACCCGGAACCCCCTTGATTAGCGGGTAGGCTTGGTGACCTACTGCGCCAACTGAGTCGTCCAAATTAGTTGATGACAAATATTTAGTCCCACAAAAATAAAGGAAGTCTATGGTCACCCCAGCTATAGCAATATTATGTGGATGTGTATAGCATAGATAGTTTTGGAAGCGCAAACTTTGTTTGGACTTTTGCAACATTGAACAATGCCCACTCGTTAACAAAAGAATATAGGGAACTTACTCGAGACCACTGGCAAAATAAATAAATAATCATTGAGAACTCATAATCTCCGTCCTTTTGTGTTGAGATATAGAGAACTCACAGTAAAAAGCAGTTTTACTGTACTTTACTGAGAATATCATAAAGGGAGTTCTATTCGTATAGAATGAGCAAAGCAAGAGCATTCTAACTTTCGCAGTCAGAGTCGTTTTAATGATAACCTAATTTAACAGATTTGCAACTTGACTCTGAGTGCGGCGGTAAGTGCCGATATAATCCAAATTGGAAATTTGGCTCTTACTTTAATTTAAGCTCCGTATATAGTCCTAGTTTCACTTGTTTCAGGCAGAGATATTGAAATTTTAATACTAACCTGAAATAAAATTTTTGACGTTTAAAATGCAATATATTCGGAAGGAAACTATAAAATAATCATAATTATCTTCTAACATCTCTTCTTCTTTTCTTTACATAATATAAAATGAAGTCATTTCCGCTGTCTGTTCGCGATAAACTCAAAAACTACTGAACGGATTTTCATGCGGTTTTCACCGATAGATGTGATTAACGAGGAAGGTTTATACTTATAGTTTATCCTGGAATTTCCGCGGGATCTCCGAAATTACCGCAGGTGAAACCGCGGGGGATTTTAAAAATAAATTGATAATACATAGAGTAAGGTAAGGTAAGGTAAGGTACCTATGTAGAAGGGTAAATATCCACAAATTTTTAGCAACAATTATTCTGTAGTATTGCAACATAATATCCAACTAATATTATAAAATTGTGAAAATGTGGATGTTTGGATGTTTGGATGTTTAGATGTTTGGATGTTTGTAACTCAATAACGCATAAACAAATGCTTTACCCAACCACCCGTGTCTATGTATTTTTGTTTGTCCTTTCGCATAATTGATTATCTGGAAGAGATCGCAACTATGCGATAAGACCGCCATTTGCTTTCTCCTTTTTCTTTAGGTACTGTAACATTGTTATTTTATGTGCAATAAAGGATTAAATAAATAAATAAATAACGCAAAAACGTCTGAACGGATTTGGATGAAATTTGGTATGCACGTTGTGAGGGGTACAGAGAAGGACATACGGTACTCTTTATCCTGGAATTCCTGCGGGAACTCCGGAATTAATGCGGGGAACAGCTAATCACCGTAAACTACTGTCAGTGCAGGGGTACAAAGAAGGCCGTAGAGTACTTTTTCCCGGAATTCCCGCGGGAACTCCGAAATTACCGCGGATGAAATCGCGGGGGACAGCTAGTAAGTATTATATAAAAATTCTTTAGTCTCCTGTACAGTATTATAGTATCTGTGCCTGTACCAAATAGAATATGACAGCATATAAATTAGTTTTATCGACATTGTGATACCACTTGAGCCACAAGCTTTAGCTAGCAAAGTACAAACGTTCAAATATCAATTGCGTGTAGGTATTACTATAAAAAATCCAAAAATCGCTATAGGTGTACCTATAATTTTTGAAGAGTTCCCTCGATTACTCCAAGATCCCATCATCAGATCTCGACTTGGTGACAATGGAATCAATTTGGGAGTATCCTCTTTTAAACAAAAAAACAATTTTCGAAATTGCTCCAATCGGAATCCGTGAAATACGTATTATTGTTGAGTAGTTCCGATGACCATCTGTGGTCTTCATCATCAGTTCCACTTCTTCAAATTTTGCTTTTCAAAAGCAAATGAACGATTTACTATAAAAAATACCCAAATCGCTATAGGTGTGCCTATAATTTTTGAAGAGTTCCCTCGATTTCTCCAAGACCCCATCATCAGATCTGGACTTGGTGGCAATGGGACCTAATTGGGAGTATACCCTTTCAAACAAAAAAAGAATTTTTCAAATCGGTCCAACCACCTTCGAGTAATCGGTGAACATACATAAAAAAAAAAAAAAAAAAAAAAAAAAAAAAAAAAAAAAAAAAACATACATACAATCGAACATAGAACCTCCTCCTTTTTGGAAGTCGGTTAAAAAGCGATCGGGTTTATCCAATGTTGGTACAAAATCGTCATAGATTATTTATAATATTATTATAATCACCGAATAGCGACTTCATTGATCAAGCACGAAGCGTGCTACGCACCAGTGCAGTATTAATTATTTTTTTTAAACTTTGTTATTAATAAGACGTTTAAGTACATACTAAATGGACAATACTATACAAGTGCACGTCTTTGTGTTATGTTTGGGATTAACTGGATCGCGTCATGCGTGGTTTTAAACGCGCGTCAACTCTCTTTTCCTTCAGTGTTGAATGACAAAAAATATTGAAATACTTGTTCCTCTACTTAAAAAGAAGAGCCTTAATACTAAAATAACGGCACTTCCATGAAAGTTTCACCCTCATAGGGGTTGAATTTATGAAATTTTCAATAATTTGCCTACATTATAGAAGGTAGCCTTGAGCAATATTTTATGCTTCTAGTTTTACTTGTTTAAATTTGCATTTTTGACAAATATTTCAATGATAATAGGTAAAATATATCTACTATTGAATATTGTCAGTACTATTACCACGTTGATTACCTACACTAACTTCGTAGCGCATTAAATTCGAAGTCAAGTAAGTGAAGAAGTTTTGTCAATTTTTTGTAGGTACCTATATTATGGCAGGGGAATAGAAGTGTCCTTTCTGTGCATTGCCTAGTCTCAATGCAAGTCGTTGTTTATACGAACAGAATGCAGTACTAACATCCAGCACAACTCACAGCGGGCATGTCGGCCAACCCTTTGTCAGTATCCGATTGAACACACATAAGTGTATCAGACGATTCCTTCACTATCGTACTATTGTTATCTATACACTTCTAGAGTAGGTAAGTCACAGAAGCATAACTTAAACGTTTCGAGTAGAGGGATTGGATTCAAGAGACTTCTTCAAATAGATAATAGACGCGGCGGACTAGAGCGCGCGAATATTGGCGTGGCGCCGGCAGCAGAGGCTGGTCAGGCGCTTCAAGCACTACGACACTAGTCCTGTCACGGTCTCGAATTCTTTGTTCGAGCTTACTTACGCACATTGTTAAGAGGCGACCTTTAATTCTTAACACGTCCTCTTCCGTTTCGGCATTGCGATGAACACAATAGCACAACGATATTAATTTGTATTAATGTGTCTAGAGTGGTCGAGCACTAAAGTGTCAATATCAAATACTAATCTTTTCGGACGAGGCGCTTCGTAATGACATCCAATTGATCTGAATAAAAAAAAGAAACAAACAAAAAAAAATATTATGAGATCAAGTCAATTTGTGTGTCAAGTCAAGTAAGGAAGATGCTAATCCTTGCTGATATTACAGACGCGAAAGTTTGTAATGTATGGATGTATGAATGGATGTTTGTTACTCTTTCACGCAAAAACTGGAATGGATTTTAATGAAACTTTACAATAATATATTATGTAGCTTATACATCAGAATAACACATAGGGTACTTTTTATCCCGGAATTCCCGCGGGTTGAACCGCGGGGAGCAGCTAGTATAATATAAAAATTATTTCCAAATTATTCCTGTTCAAAGTGTTTGTTTGTTCATACCTATGGGGCAATCTCTGGAACTACTTTAGATATGGATCGATTATATAGAAATTGCTTTACCTACTGATAGACTGAAACTACACTATCTCTGCATAGGTAACCCACAATACTTTTTATCCGATAACAAATAATATTTTTTTTATACTTTTTTAAAGCATTTCTTGCTTACTAAGTGTAGGTAAATAATCCTAAAATTTACGGAGTCGACTGGAAAACAGCTAGGTATTTGGTCGTTACAAACCTCACCACAATACAGTAGGTACCTATCTTAATTTCAGCAGTATCCTCAAACACTAAACATATTATTGTTTTCGTTCAGATATCTGTTTCTATTTTTGTTCTGGATAGATTTAAGTTTTATTTCTTGAACTGTCGAACGAGGTTTGCACTCGTGCGGTTTAAGTAGTGCCAATATTTATATTGTGTTCGCAGTGTACTGACATCCGATGCACTCCGTGCGCCGTGAGTCCGGTTCGAGTCGCCGTGTCTGTGTCGGTTCCGCGGCCAGCAATTGTTTTATAGGTTATCTGGCTCTTTCCAACAGTTACTTACACAAACATTGGATATACTTTGTTAAGCTGTTATTTTGTGCACCATATTTTAAGGCAACACCGCAACCTGTTAAAATCTGTTAATACTCTGTAACAATTATCTGTTAATACTTATTTGAAAAGAAATCGATAATATAGAATACGTCTAGCTGTGCCCCGCAGTTTCACCCGCGTGAGTTTCGGAATTCTCGCAGGAACTCCCTTTAGAGGGATGAAAAATAGATAGTAGCCGATTCTCAGCCTTACTGAATATGCATAAAAAATTTCATGAGAATCGGTCAAGCCGTTTCGGAGGAGTATGGGAACGAACATTGTGACACGAGAATTTTATATATTAGATATAACAGGGTAAGGGTAATTTTAGTTAATAATTCTGCAATACTGCAACATCACGGATCGGTTAAGTAGTTTAGACTTAAAAAGCGTAACAAACAAACACTGCGTGTAGACTGTGACATATGTGTAATCTTATATTTGTGAACCTCCGGTCCTGACTGAAAATCAGCGCTAGGAGTGTCCGCACTCGTAGCAACATGCTGAGGCAGTAACCGTTTTGGTCATGGGGACGCACCACGCAAACACCATTTGTTCTTTTTTTTTTTATGTCATAGGGGACAAACGGGCAAGTGGTACACCTAATGGTAAGTAATTACCGCCGCCCATGGACATCAGCAACACCAGAAGGCATGCAGGTGCGTTGCCGACCTGGAATGGGGATGGGAACTGGCTTTCAAGTGAGGATGCCGGAACACACCGTTAGGTGCTTGGCGACAGATTTGCAACTTGTTCTCATAATATTGTCATATTATTGTCTTTTTTCTTGTTAAATCATGTTTATATAAAATATTTGTAATTGTGTTGTGTCTGTGTCCAAATAAATGCCTTTTCTTTCTTTTTTTCTTCTTTCTTTCAAAACTAAGGATATCACAAGATAAATACGAAAGCAATAAATTACAGAATGCTGTACCCCTGTACGGCATGCACTTATAGGCTTGTACGTCAAGAACATGAGTATATTACAATATTTATATTTACCTAAACATATAATATATATAGGTGGGTACTCGGCTACCAAATCGACTGGCTTAAATTATGTGAAAACTTCTGCCGATCTTGCATTTGTACATTCACCGGCAGAAGTTGTTTTCACAAATAATACCTATACCTACCTACTAACATAATTACAGATGTTTCAGCCAGGGTAATTTCGGAGTTCCCGCGGAAATTCTAGGATAAACTAGTTATACGTATAAATCTTGAATCACTCTATCTATTCGTGAAAACCGCATGAAAATCCGTTCATTAGTCTTTGAGTTTATCACTAACAGACAGGCAGATAGACAGACGCGGCAGAGGACTTTGTTTTATAATATGTAAGGACAATATAACTAGTTGTTCCCGCGGTAATTTTAAAGTTCCCGCTGGAATAAAAATTACTCAATGTTTTATTCCAGCCCAAAAATCATCTATTTCTGAGTCAAATTCCATCCAATTCCTTCCAGCCGTTCTGGCGTGATCAACAAAATTATCCATTTATACATTTCGCACTTGCTTTCAAAAGTGGGCGTAGGCTTTTTAAGTACTCACCTATACACTTCTTTAAAAGAGGTTAAGTCAAGAGTAAAATCCGTGTAAGAGCAACTTGTAAAGACCGCGTATTTGCTTTTTGATAGGAGGAAGAAAAAACTTAACATCTCCGCGATTTTAATTCTTATTACCGACTGAATTTAACAGCATGTTCTTTACAACTTTCTTTATTGGAAAATAACGGAAATTTACTCGAAATTGGCTTAGATTTTGTGCAGTCACTTATTTGAGTTTTGCTGTTACGCAGTAAGTATTTACAAACTGCTCTAACGCGGATTCGCACGCGCAGCGACGATATCACGATTACATTAAAAAAGTTCTCAAATCGTTTGACAATATTATTTAAGGCTAGTGTTAACCTTGGGAACTCTACAAAATAAAAAAAATAACATACGTGTTAATCCAGAGCTGAGTAGGTATTTATTATATTTGTGCAAAATTGTGTCCATATTTGGATGTTCGACCGCATTTTGTTTTTCAAGTTTTTGCCCAACTTTCACCCTATCCACCCTGGATATTAGATGGGGGCTGTCGGGTGAAACCTACTTACGGGTTGAATAACCTGTTACATAAGTAGGTATTTATACCAAACATTGTTTGGAACGCACCATATATAGGAGGGTACATTCGCGGCCATAAATAATAAGCGAGCAACCGGAGGCGCCGCGGATCCGTACAAAAAAGTAACAAACACGGATCTCTTGAATAAAGAAAACACGAGGCATATGTTAACATCTGTTGGTTCGAGTACAGTCGCGCACACCGTGCGTGTCTGACGTCCAAACAAATACGTTTTGTATTACTCATTCTATACGAATTCGGAAATATTTCCATTCCCTCTAGATGAGCTTGTGTTTATTTTTAATTAATGCCGTTTTGAATTGATGCTTATTTAATAACAGCCTGTATTATGAGATGTCATCATTTTCAAATGTACAGAAATTGATAAAAAATTTGGAAATAATATATACCTATAGATACTTACATTTGAAATGTCACTTTGCAATGTACTTTTGGCGGGCGTGCGCAACAAAAAAAAAAACAAAGTTTCATCGTATACGGGTGAATCAGAAAGGGATTAGGAACGCGTAAATGGGCAAAGAACTTATATAGATACCACTTTTATAGTGAAAACCCTAATGTAGTCTGTAGATTTTGTCAATCAATTTTCTATCCCTCGGGTACTCTATGTCATTTTCTGTTTCCCCGACAAAATGCGCGAAATTTAAAATGATTGATTACGGCATAAAGGTGTAAACAAACACATTCGCATTTTTAATTATCATTAGGATTAAACAAACAATTTAAGCACATCTAAATAATTCAAGTGTAAAAACTCTCGGTTTACTCCGTCGAGGATGAGTGAAAGCCTTTTGTAATTCATTGTAAATAAACAATGCAACGCAATCCCATTTTCACGTAATTAGAAAACCAAACTGATTTCACCGGCAAGCCATTTCATGTCTTACCATGTGACGATAGAGTTGGAAATACTTCACCTGCTTAGCGTTGGGTTCATAAAATTTTGTTTACGCGTAAAACAAATCGAATAGTTTTACCTTAGAGAGCTTTGCTTCGCGCAATGAGCACTTTTTGTTAGCATCTCAAGCGATTGTTTGCTTAATAAAAATGTATTTTAAGCGACTTTAATACATTCCCGGGTTTTTACAACCGCGTGCCCTACATTCGAGTAGTCGCTGCCGGTCTATGTTTTATTATTGTTGTTACCGACACGTTTATGAGCTCTTAGACTAGCCACTGCAAATTAGACGAGGTTGAAGTTACGAGTGTCTGCCGTAGCTTGTAGTTGTTTGGTACTGATATCTATGATTATAATGTTTCCTAGGTACACCTTAATTAGGGAGTCCTTTTCTGTAGATATACCCCTGAAAAAATTTACATGATCAAATTACATAATTTGATCATGTAAATGCCACAAATTTTTGCAGGTTTAAAGACTAGACGCTGCATCAACATTCTAAGTGGTAATCAAAGAATGGATAAAATCGTTTTTAGATAAGTTTTTATGTTTATTTGTACAAATTAAATGAATCAAAAAAATTTATTGTTAAGTTATTCTAAAAGACACTTTTGGGAAAATAGGATTGGTAGGTTGGCAATGTTAATCTAGAAACGAGTCGATACACCCATACATATTATAAAACAAAGTCCTCCGCCTCGTCTTTCTGTTTGTCTGTTCGCGATGATAGTTTTGAGTAAAACTACTGAACGGACGTTAATGCGGTTTTTATCAATAGATAGAGTGATTCATGAGTAAAGTTTATGACACCAAGAGGTACAGCTAGTTGAAAATATTTAAAGAAAAAAATGTAGTTCTTTCATAAAATTTATAAATACTGGCAAGTTCAACTGAAAAAAACAAAAAGAAAAAACGAAATCTCCAAACCGTCTACTCGAGTCTTTTGAACAGCCGAAATGTACATTTCACTATTTAGAATACGACACGATGTCGAAACGTGAATTGAGTCATTTTGAAAAGGCCCCTCCCTTTTCGTTTACACTAATTCAGTCGGGTCCGATGTTTCTTATTTGTCAAGATTTATACGTCTGTTTGTGTTTCAAATGAAAATAACTCGCGAACTCCGCTGAAGAACGAGATGCGTTCGGTGTTTATGAAAAGGATTGAATTAGACTGAAGTGAAATTCTGAGTAAGGATTGCTGAGGGCTGAGAGAGTTCTTTGTGTTGTTTTAGCTTGTATAAGTATAATATGGAGTTACAACTGTATATAAGTATTTAGTACACACATAGTAGGTACTC
The DNA here is from genome assembly GCA_907165275.2 of Zygaena filipendulae. Lineage (NCBI taxonomy): Eukaryota > Metazoa > Arthropoda > Insecta > Lepidoptera > Zygaenidae > Zygaena > Zygaena filipendulae. The sequence goes on from OU015660.1 coordinate 11,190,950, forward strand.
ACAAAAAGACATAATATAGGAATAAAATATAAACAATATATATATTAGTTACTTTCATGGTATAACAAACATAACAATAAGACATTTTAGGTAGGTAGGTACCTAAATAAAATGTAGAGGCGCGTCTATAATATAATAAATACAGAGAATTAAAATCAACGATTTTTAAAATATCTGTCGATAATATTTTACACGTGTACCTATCGCCCAAACTATAAACTAGAACTTGGCAAATGTCATACTTCTAGTTTAATTTAAAACATAAGCTTTAGTTGCAGTCGGTTCCCGAAAAGAGAAGTGTGTGACAATAAAATTTAAAGTTATCTCAAACCACTTAAATTTTACTAAATGAACAAATGCGAGTAAAAATTAAAAAAAAAAAAAAATTAAATCAAAACTAAACTCAACCTATAAACTGTCAAATCAAATCCATTAGAACAACAAATCTTAGCGCCGAGTCCTTTAAAAAAAGAACGAAACGACTAATAACCTCCATGGCTATTAAGAAAATTTTATCTTCCAAAAGACGTTCGAAAACGCCAGTTAATTTCTCGCGACATAAATAAAATAGGAACGAGGGGGTGGGACGTAGAGGAGGAAAGTAAAAAAAAAATAACAAATATATCTCTTAAAGTAAGAAAACAAACAACGTATGTTAACATCTGTCGGGGACGCACGAGCGCGTACAGCCGGTTGCAGAAGTTGTTTTTGATAAAAGTGAAAGGAAGGGTTTTCGTTCGTATTTAGGTTTGATAAAGATTCTATTTACGAAGTGTCTTGAAGGAAACTCACGGTTCAGTTGATTCCCTTTCAACAGATATATAAAAATATTGTAAATGCCTTTTATGTTTGTTTATATTATATTCTCTTGTTAAGGGATGTTTTAGTATTGCTTCCGTGTCAAGTTACCGGCTCATAAAACTTATATAACTTACATATACCTAATATAAGTTAAAAAAATACGTAATAATTTTCAAAAGAAATGAAATACATACCTACGCACAGAATACAAAAGTCTAAAAAAGTTATTTAAGCAATTATGAAACAAGATAATAATAATAATATTTTTTTATTAAGAGACGTTCGATCGATACAATTATTATCTTTTAAAAATTCATTCTAATACCATATTAGCCGTTAAAGCTCGGAAAGAAAAGTTTTCGTTTTTCATTTATTTTTTTACTAAAGAGAATTTTCCAGTTGAATTCTTAAAGCGTATTTGTTTCTTTATACTTTTTTTTTGAATAAGCACTAGACAGGCGGAATTATTCATTCGGAACAAAAAGACTTGGGAGTACGATATACATGAAACATATTTCTTTTCTATTTGGCTGTTTCTACCTAAATTGAGAGTGGGATTCATTTAAATCTAAAAGGCAATATTATAATACTAACAGATGCCTATATTATGGTTTCATTTAGAGCCAGCGCACACTATGCGACCCGCGACAGTGACAGCTCGACGACTAGAAGCAACGACAGGCTGCGGCCTACAATTTTCATAGATATTTTGTTCAAAGCCCCGCACACTTGGCGTCAGAGTCGCAGAGTTGCAACGACAAGCTAGGGGAGTCGGAGCGCGCTCGTTCCGTCGCGGTGAAGTCGCGACGACATGACGCAGAGCTGTCGCTTGCGTCGACGGCAAGTCGTGGCGACAAGACGCAACGACATGTCGCATAGTCTAAAAATAAAGTCTAAATTTTACACTGTGATATCCGGGTACGATTTTACATAACTTCTCCATGCGGTTTTACCGCATACATTTCAGGAATATTCTCCTTCGGGAACGCTTCATTCCAGTATGAAAAGTGGCTTAATATTTCCTTTGTCCATACTATCGATCTCCTTGTAAAATTTTGTCGAAATAGGTAGGTATTGTGATCAGGAGAAGGTTAGAGAAAAACAGATAAAGCCATTTTCTGATATGAAGTAGGTGGATAAACTAGACGAGTTTCTTTTGCACAGTTTTATTTACCTACATAATATATATTTTTTACCTATACATAATATTATGGTTTCATTTAGAGCCAGCGCACACTATGCGACTCGCGGCAACGACAGCTCGACGACTAGACGCAACGACAGGGTGCGGCCTACAATAATATTAACATTCTATAGTCATTTATACTATCATAAATCTATAGATATAGACTTATACAAATAAGCTTGTAAACACCGACAACGGAAAAAGAACCTTTTGAACGTCACACAAATTGCCTCCACAGAACGAAGCTCCTTTTAATTGGACAAGATTTACTCAATACCTAAATAGAAAGCAGGTACGTAATAGAAACATATAAAATAAATAAACATAGATAATAGATAGGTATATGGAAAAATGTCTTAAATTATCTAAGAAAATTATGTGTATAGTTAAGTAAAAAGGTCGAAACATAAAAGCACTAAACAATTTTGCTCCCGATTGTATAGAATGCTCGAAATTCAATACGTCAGTGTTGATTGCAGTTAATTATAAATCCGTCTCCCTTCTTTGTTCGCGCTATTTATATCTCTCTCTTTCTGATTACTTTTAACCAATTGCCATCTCTAACAGTGGACATGTAGCGTTCAAAATTGTATGGCAAAAGTTTCCACAGATTTAAACTTCTTTAATCCTCGCCGATAGTAAATCAAATTGAAATCAGTGTGTAAAGACTAAAGGCATTCTGGTTGCGAGACGACTTCCGTCTTTTGAATTCTTTCAGGCGATTCTATTAGGACTAAAGAAACTATAAAAATAGGTCATCACTTCAAATTCTTTTTTTTTGCTGCTGCTTTCGCACATCGTGCATTTGGCCAGCGTCAAATTACAATATATGTATTCTATTTTTGTTAACCTCTTTGTGTATGGATGTGGTTTGAAATAACAATTTATGGTACAATTAGTGGTGCGTGGTTTTACCATTGTGAGTTTTAGAATTTCCGCAATTACTCCAACAATTTTCCTTTTGTTCTGACAATTATTAAGTAAAAATTATTCAAATCTGTCGAAGCGAGTCTTACGCGTGGATATTGATTTGTATATTATATATCGACAGCTGAAAAACGGAAAATTAGGGATTCTGGGTTGAAAAAACTATTTGACTTTAGTTCTTGACCTAAACTAGGTCCTAACCTAGTTACTAGGTATATTCCAGATGTGATGAAAATCATTACCATCGTTCCAAAGATCAACCGGGATAAAGATAATAAAAAAATGTGTTATGATGTTTTAATAGCCTACAAATTGCTCTTTCTCTTTCAATACTTATGAAAGAGTTATCGCGTTAATAGAGACCTGCAAGTAGGTACGCTTAAATATATTTACGAGTATAATTGTACGTAACTAGGTAGGTATATATTTTATCTATACCTACTTACCTATTATTATAAAGAGGCGAAGTTTGTGAGTTTCTGTCGTTGTAGGGGGTAATCTCTGGATTTCCTGAACCGATTTTGAAAATTCTTTCATTATAGGAAGCTACGATTTAGTCCTGAGTGACATAGGGTACTTTTTATCCCGAAATTTCCACGGGAAGTCCGAAATCACCACCGGAGAAACCGCGGGGCACAGCTAGTTACGTATAAATGTAACTTTATGTTCGCACATCCTGAATCCCATGTCCATGGACTCCATGGTGCGCTTTATGTTGTTTTCGTTACGGCCCATGATGAGCGAAAACATCAAAGGATGCCTACTGCATCAAAGGTATTAATTTCAAATTGAGAACAAAGGAGCAACTGTGCAGAGTAACGAGTACCTACTACCTACTTTATAGATGTCACCTTTCAATTGTAAAAACCGTTAGATTGTAAAAGACCGGCATTAAAGAGGTATTTTTGTAAACCCCGACATCCTAGGTTAGGTTAGGTTTGAACTGTGAGCACAACAAAGTCGAATGGTACCAACCGATAGTACCGGTTTCTAGAGTAGTACGAGCTCTACTACCGATATTTATCCTCAGAAGTTCATAATATTATACTACCATTATTTTACAAACTAACGGTTATCACTATTTTTCGGTTTTCTTTGTTTTATAGCTTAAAATAAATTCCTAGCTTTAAACTACGAATTCTTCAAAATGTATGTAAAAACTGTGTTTCTGTGAATTTGTGTACAACTTTAGATACTATTAGATATTATTTTCTCATCAATGCATATAAAAAGTTTACAGCAGCTCAGGACCCTTATTCACTATGACGAACTACTCTCCACATTAAGATAACACTCCACAAAAATTGTCTTTCCTTTGTAATAAAAGAAATTTAACTCCAAAAAAATCCATTTAAGTACAACGTTTGTTAGGGCATACAGAATAGTAATTTCTAATATTTTGGCATCTAGAACGTTTAGGAATGCGTTTTTTGAACGCGCTTTATGGGCAAGACATATTGTTGGTCATAGTGAATAAGAGCATAATCTGTTAATAAATACTCCAATATTAGAATCCTGTTGAAAATAATACAATTATTTACCTTTAAGAATATTATAGTTAACTTGCTCAAAGAGAAGGTAAACGAATGAATCAAGTATTAATAAATTCTAAGAACTTTGAGCTCTAGAAAAGGCTGTTGTTTATTGTAATATTTCCAAGCCAATATTGTATTATCTTTCTAATAGACATAGACATATACATAGACAATGAAGTCTAGTTGTCGCGCAGACTTAATCGCGATAAAGTATGCGTATCCTAACTAACGTTGTAAATGCGGAAGTGAGTTTGTTTGTTTGTTACGCTTTCACGGCTTAACGGCTCAACCGATCACCACGAAATTTTACACGCATGTTGTCGGGAGTACAGAAAAGGACATAGGGCACTTTTTATCCCGGAATTCCCGTGGAAATTACTGAGGGTAAAACCGCGGGGAACAGCTAGTATTGAATAATAAAAGGCTATTTAAGTAGATACCTGTACCGCTTATAATATTGTTGCAACTCCTGTACCTAAAAGTTAGCTTAACCGCTGTGATAATATACTTACCTCAAATGGACATAGATAAGCAATAGTGTGTTAACCCACACTGGAGAAATTTTGAGTAAATCGTGTTTTAAAAGTAGGAGCGCCATTTTGTATCAACATTTTTTATATTCAATATTTAGTTACATATTTACGCAATGTAATAAGGTAAACACATAATTAAAAAACGTTCCCTAACTCTCAATAAATCGTTCTAAATCAATAACTTAATTTTGTGGGTTAACATGTAAGCAATAAATACCTGTTTACTTGGATGAAAAACCTTATTTTATGATAGCGTCGAAATGTTTCAGCCCTAAAAAAACTTTACCCCCTTAGCCAAATAGGTATATAGTTGTACGTATTTGAAGTATAAATATTGTTAAACATTAATAACTACAAGTCTGCGTCTACAACTTTTTATATAGACTGAACACTGAACAGTTTGTAAATAGACTTGAATATCTGGATTTGATTACACGATTATTTACTGAATAACTTCAATTTAACTTTCTTTGCCGAGATTTAAGTGAAATTAATTCGTAGAATAGTTGGTAGAATATAACAAAGGAACCTTAGTCTTGGGCACACACACACCCGAAACAAAATAATATGTATTATTAGTTCAAGATTTAATTCTTTGATATTAAAAAAGGCCTGTAACAACATTATAGATCGAACCAGATTAAAATCAACTTTGTTTAACTATAATCCCACCAAAAACATTTTCATGTAAAATGATGCCAAGACGAGACCATATGACGGGTACTGTCAAAAAGATCTCATGTAGAGCCAAGCTTATAACTCTACACACCGTAACTCTACAAGGCCTAACTTCTCAAACTCTACACCTTAGTCGGAATATGTGGCTTGGCCGTGCCGTAGCTTCCAATTAGTGAAAGAATTTTCAAAATCGGTCACAAACACACACTTCACATCTTTATAATATTCTTTTATTTATTTATTGCACATTTATGTACAAAAGGCGGACTTAATGCCTAAGGCATTCTCTACCAGTCAACCTTTTGGCTAGGGGATAGTTTAGTGGCATTACACAGAACCGCAATAATATATATATACCACTGTTCTACTACTGTAAATAGTATCTAGTATAGATAACATAACCACCTAATTATTTTAGACGATGTGTATTATGATATAAATGAAAAGCAATCTGTTCCGCTCAAGAACATCATTTAGGTATAAGTAGTATTATATAGTTAATTTAACAGTGGATTTAACATTCATTAATGCGGGATATTACGAGCGATACATCTCCATAAGTTTAATACAACAATTTTGATTGCTTCTTTAAACAAAATTTCCACTGAGTGCCGTTTGTGCAGCAGAAACGTAGATACGTATCACGCATGAACGAGAAAATCATCACCATCCCTCTCATTTGGGTCCGCGAGAACCTGCAGCCCCTACGGGAATCGTCCTCCGTCCTTGTCTATCAATCGGGAAGATAGCACGGCCAAAGTCCCTTATGTAAGTCAGTGCTTTCCCACAGCCCGTGCGGTACGGCTGCGTGCGTGGCTTTCACAAAAAATATAACATCGAAAATGACTGAACGTGACTTTTGCTCCCGATCAAGAGACTTGAGAAGCAACATTTTTTGTGTGACATAAAATCATTTTTGAACTAAAATACGAAATAAAAAAAAAACATGAGAGTGGCAAGAAAACCGACGTATTAACTTAATGCGGTCACAAAATAATGGAGATTTCTGTAGAAAATTAAGCACAAAAACATAATTAAAAGTTAAAACTTAGTGTTAGTCTACTCGCAAGGGATTATAAAAAGATCTGTTTGTAGTAAACGAGAAAGTTTTAAGTTTATTTTCAGAAGCTTACAGATACATTAGTTATTTTACGAACTATTCCGTAACGGCGCCCCCTGAGGTGGAAGATATCGAGTCATTCCTAAGAGATTTATGTTACGCCGTAGAGTATTTAAAGTTTAATAAAAATAGCCCGACAGACAACACGAAGGGGCTTCTAATATATGACGCGCCATTCATTTTAAGGGCTGAAAGTGTCATTTAATTATTTGTCAACGAGTTAATTAAGGCCCGCGTCCAAATGTTGACAGATTTAGTGGAAACACATAGAGTTGTGAAGGCTGAGTGAGTTGTGGCAAGATGCTTACGAGTCATTAAGAAATTAGATCTAGAATTTATACATCTATTTGAAATAGCAGAGTAGAAATTAGAGAACGTAGTCTAAACTATTATAAAACAAGTGAAAATAGTAATTAAATAAGTGACAACCATGAAGAACGTGGGAAGTAAAATTTGAATAGCGTTTAATAAAGTGTAATAGAGACACACATAAACATAAAAACCAAATAAAATGGCTGCCAATTTGGAGAGAATTAAGCGGCATTCGTACATGTTGAATGCTATTTTGCTATTCATCTCTATGATTTACGGTAAGTGGCTCAGTATAGACAATAGTTTCGTTTGTAATTATTAATTACTTTAATGGATTATGTTAATTTGTAAGTAATAAGCGAAAATTGGTGCTACTGATATACAACGTTATACTTAAAAGGATGTCCAAAGCCCATATTTGTAAAACATTTTTATTATGACACTAGCATCCCCCGCGGTTTCCGCGGTTTCCGCGGTAATAATGGAGTTTCCGCAGGAATTCCCAGATAAAATATACATATAAACCTTCCCCATGAATCACTCAATCTATTGTTGAAAACCGCATGAAAATCCGTTGCGTAGTTTTAAAGATGTAAGCTTACATAGGGACAGACAAACGGGAAGCGACTTTGTTTATTATTATTATTTTTTTTTTCAATTTTCACAGCACACACACACACATTTGAAGGCGGGTTAAAAGTTAATCTGCGATTGATTTGGAATTTTATTTGCCTGTCCATACGGACTGTCAGGCAAATCACCAATCTGATTGTTTATTTTGTCCGTTGGAAAAAATCAAACCCGAATCTCCTTGCATCTGCTTTCAGCCAAATTTCCTACTATTCCCTACTAATGTTATAAATTCGAAAGTAACTCAGTCGGTCTGTCTGTATGCCTGTATATCTGTTACGCTGTCACGCCTTAACGGCTCAACCGATCATCATGAAATTTTGCATACACGTTGGCAGAGGTACAGAGTAGGACATAGGGTACTTCTTATATTGGAATCCCCGCGGGAACTCTGAAATGAACGCGGATGAAATCGCGGGAAACAGCTAATCTATATAATAAAAATGAATCGCCAAATGTGTTGCTAAGCGCATAACTTCCAAGTCACTGCACCAAATTGGATAATTGTTTTTTTTTGTGTCCGTTATTGTCAAAACAAGGTTTATATAAAAGAAGTTTGGAGTTCTTAGGGGAATTCCGAAACTCACGCGGGTGAATCTCCGAAACGGTTGGACCGATATTGACGGGAGTTTCACTGCTTTAGCTGTTGTTAAGGAGTAAATTAGACTGCATTGGAGTTCCTGCGGGAATCTCGAAACTCACGCGGGTGAAACCGCGGGGCACAGCTAGTATTGGATAAAGCAAGCGTTTCGCTAGCGGTATGTTCATAAATACGCTTAAAGTCGGTAACTATGTGATTGTGTCACACTTAATTGACAAACATCCGAATACCTAAATTGACGCAATAGATAAAGGTATTTACCTGCCTATCTAATTATATAAGATAAATAATTAATAAATTGCCACTGCGAGGAGGGTTGAGAAAAGTGGGTTAATTGCTTTTTCAGGTTATCAACTACGTACTGGAAGTGATTTTATGCACCCTCCATTATCGAAGGGGGATATTAGAAATATGATGGATTAGCACTCATTAGTTCACTGTCAGTCTGTTCCAAATGTGGAGGCTGTAATCGAGTGCCACTTTAATCGATACTATATTCAAAGTTTATAATAATATGATCGCTCACCGTCATCTATTCTAATATTATAGAGAGCAAAAGTTTGTGATTTTGTGAGTTTGTCACGTTGTAGGGAGTAATTTTTGGATCTACTGAACCGATTTTGAAAATTCTTTCACTTATAGGAAGCTACAGTGATCCTGAGTGTCACAGGGTACTTTTATTCCAGAATTCACGCGGGAACTCCGAATTTGCCGTGGGCAAAGCCACGAGGGAACAGCTGTGTCTGGATTTACTGAACCGTTTTTTAAAATTCTTTCACTTATAGTAAGCTACAGCGATCCTGAGTGACGTAAGGTTTTCTATGTATTGCGGATCTGTCGATCTCATCTTCAAGCCTGTTCCATTTGACACACGATGACTTCACCAGATCATTGGTTGACCTGAGCACAACCTCTGCTAAACCAACAATTGAAAGGTTTTCTGCTCTAACAGCCGTTGGCTCGACGAGCAATATGCTCGCTCACAGCTGCTCAAGCTCGCAATTATTTCGGCTAGGTTACTTTGAAATATGTCGCAGGCAAAATGTAGGTATAATTTTGTAGTTATAGTGCTCAATGATATCATAATACCTACTTATAATATCAATCATTACTATGAATGATATTATTATACGCTCGTGATTCTAAGTTGAATCCTGAGTGTGGCGAGGGATTTAAAGCCACGAGATGCAAAAAACTTTGCTCTCGTGTAACACACATAACTTTTCACTTCAGCAGCGGGAACACTTTAGGAGATATAATATATTACGTAACATTATTGAAACTAGAAATAAATATTTACAGGTTAAGTATCAGTGTAAATACTTATTTTCGTTTAAATACAACAATAAGTTGAAAATTCAAAAAATTACATTAAAAGACATAATTATCTTTTTGCAAAATTTCTTTAGTAGGTACAAATTTCCGAACGTGTTTGTCTTTGAGGTCGAATTCATAATTGGAACTTCGAAAGGGCTGGTCTTTGTCTCTCTCTCTCTTTCTAATGGCGGGAAAGAGATAGAGTGTAAACTGAATAAGATATTCGCGGCTTTCTGAAAACAAAAATTAAAAAGTTACTTTGTCTCACTTAGTGAGCAAAATCGCATTTTGCTCACTGACTTCAGGCAGCAAAACCTACATGTTTGAGCTACTGAAGTGAAAAAATATTTTCAAAAGTCCTGTATAATACGTTGAGTAGGTAACTAATTCTTGTAGGTATATATATACATATATATATATATATATATCGGCTTTAACAATATTAATTATTTTTTTTATGTTGAGGATGTTACTTATTTATAAATAAATGCCTGTGTAGTCTAATTGCTGCGGGAAGTTATCATTATCGCCCATAATATATTAAGGAAAAACACGTGTAGGTATCAAAGCTGTAAACAAAAAAAAACATATTTTTATTTCAGGAAATTCTCTTAAATTTTCCTCCAAAGGGAATATGATATGTAGGTATGTAAGTAACTTTGCGATTCGTCCCTCGAAACAGGAGGAGAAGCGAAATATAAAAGTTTCGTCCCTACGGCTGTGTTCTGAGTTTCCAGCTAATTCAATTGACATCAGCTACAAACCCTAAAGATTCAGATAGGCTCGCTGTGAAAATGAAAATTTCCGGGAATGTCGCTTTTACAAGAGAAATATTATAAAATATACGATGTTAATATCCTCCTATATTTAATAGATAAATACCTTTTTACATAAATACAAAAAGTAAAAAGGAAATAACGTTTGAACACGACGCGGTTGAACTGATTTTGACGGGACTGCCATTGAGGTCATGATGGCCAGAATAAAATTTCTTGACACAAATAAAACTAATTAGGTAATATCTACATCGAATTCCAGTTACATTAGGAACGGTCCGACACGTTGTTCTAGCTACATTTTTAAGAAGTTTGATAGATTTTAGATTTCTTCTTCTTCTTCTTCTTCATTTGTGTGTATAGACAGTCACACAAAATTAATTAGTTTTTGATTACTTTGCATGCAATTAGTGTAGTTAATACACGTAACCGGCAACAGAGCTGCTTTGAGATTTAATTAGAAATAGCTAAGGCTGTGTAAGTCTTCTGTTATTGCCAACTGCTTTCTAATAAAGCACTTAGGGACAAGACGCCTACGAGTAGTAATGGTCCCACCAAAAACAATTTCATCTAAAACTAGCTGTTCCCCGCGGTTTCACCCGCGGAAATTTCGGAGATGCCGCAGGAATTCCGGAATGCAAAGTACCTACCCTATGTCCTTCTATGTACCCCCGACAATGTGTACCAAGTATGAAAATTTCATGAGATTTCACCGACGTTAATTTCATAGTTCCTGTGGGAATTCCGGAATAAAAAGTATCTTATCTCTGTTTCCTGGTTCTAAGCTATCTCCCCACCAATTTTCAGCCAAATCGGTTCAGCCGTTCTTGAGTTATAAATAGTGTAACTAACACGACTTTCTTTTATATTATATATATACAACGTGTTAATGAATTAACTGAAAACTAGAAAGTAGTTTGCTCAGAATCGACAAGCAAATCGATCGCACTATGTTTTAATATAGGTTATATTTTTTCATTTTTAAATGTCTAAATTATTTATAATACAATATTTGGCGCGTACGCCGCACGCAGCAAAAAAAATCGAACCGGTAGGCGCGGGCGTAGCGCTTGGAATTTCATAGATAGGTCACCTCCAAACTAAGGTTGAATAACTTTTAAAGTATAACTTTTTTCGACATAAAATATATTTTAATCATATTATTGTTAATTTTTTTAAATGGGGTGTATCAGGTTTTCAGTTAATTCATTAACACGTTGTATAGATGTTACCAAGACGAGACCATATAATTATGTCTCGCACTTTCAAAAAGTTATCAGGATCTCATGTAGAGCCAAGCTTCTAACTCTTTACGCCCTAACTTTATAAGGCCTAACGTCAAAAACTCTACACCTTAGTCAAAATATGTGGTTTCTTGCTGAATAAATCTTATCTTTTGTTTCATACCAAACGATTTATATGTCCTCTGTTTTCTCCCTTGATAATGACACCATATTATTTTTATCACACACTACAGCTACTGCTGCCATGGTTCTTTACATTAACATATTAACCCACAAAATTAAGTTACCTATTAGGGACGATTTATTGAGAGTTAGGGAACGTTTATTAAGTATGTATTTACCTTATTACATTGTTTAAGTATGTAACTAAATATTGAACAAAAAAAATGTTGACAGAAAATGGCGCTATAATATTAAAACACGATTTACTTAAAATTTCTCCAGTGTGGGTTAACACACTATTGCTTATCTATGTCCAAATAGAAGAAGAGTACCTACCAATTTAAATCGGAGTAACGGCCGGCCTAAATGGAATTTTAATTTTTATCCTACATCCTATAATCATGCCCATTCCCCGGGTACCTTTATATCGTAATGAAAAGTATCTTATATCACTCAAAGTAACTGTACCTTTTTATCAATGAAATAATTTTTATAACCGGTTCAGTAGATAAATGAATGATAAATAAATGAAGCGATTAATATTAAACAGCAGAATATATAGGGATTGCTACATTGTTACTGCGTTATTTTGAACCTTTTTCTGTCGTATAAAAGTGAAAATAAACCTAAATAACGACCTTTATACAGCTTAATGACGTATCCAAGTTGAAAGACTTGTACTATTAGGCTCATTTTATAGTTCTACTTTTGTTTCTTTTGTTTTTTGTTTCTATTTTTTTATTTATTTACTAAAAGGTAATAAATAGGTTCAGGTGGATTCGAGCTGCCGGATTTTCCCAATGAATTGAATATTCATCGTAATATGTACGATCGTATTCAATTATATCCCGCCGTTATAGCACTTACGCTTCGTATCACGTCGCTAAGAACACTCCTACTCGTGTATATGTGTACTCTGTTGTTGCATATCAATTATTTACATAATACTAAACGTTTACAAACGTTGTTACACCGAAATGAAAGTGTTACTTGAAACGGTCTTATCTATGAGATTAGGTGGAAAGGGGGTGGAAAATCGCATATGATGGATTAATTTAACTTTGACAAAAAAAATAACATTTCTCAAAAATTCCCCGGTTTTCAAAAAATATTTCGATATTTACGTCTTTACACATTAAAGATATCTCGTTACGTATATATGTGTAGGTAGGTACATGCAAGGAGTTGAACTCTTTGGGTGTACAGCGCCACCAAATAAAACAAGTAATAGAAAAAGCATAGAAAATTCACGCAAACTCTACATATGTAAGTAATTAAAAATATAAAAATATGTTTTTTTGACCCTATGGCTACATGACAGTGTTTATAATTCAGTTTTTATACCTACAAATTGAAACCCATAAAAAGCATAAAATGGTTTAAAATTTGTCGAAGGTTAAAAAGAAGATACACCATTTAAAAGTTTAAACATTCTATAACTTTTAATGAATAAATTGGCCTAATTGTCATCATCTCTTAGCCAAAAACCAACATCCAAACTGCCACGTTGTCGCACATCTGATACACATGCATTGTGATTTATCCCTCCAAAACAACCCCTAATTATTCTACTAACAGACGTGTAACGACAAAGTTCGTGCTGATTTGGCATTATAAATCTTGCGCATTGTAAAATTCTTTATAAGTAGGTACGCACACATACGGTGAACTTGGTAAGTAATTTGCGAATGGGTCGTCCAAAGAACGGAAACTTTGCAACTCTTCACGCTAACTTTGATACAGACACCATCAAAACATTTTTAGCCTCCAATACTTCCTACTTTCCCATTCAAATGAGGAAGTTTATTTTGAAAACCCCTTATACGTGATGTTACGTACTGGCTATTGTAATAAAACTCTTTTGTGTTTTTTTTTCTTCGTTTTATTATTGGCCAGTTGCTTGCCGGTGAATGTCCATTTACATGAAATTTATATATTTTTTTCCTAATATATATTGTATTATATACTAGCTGTGCTCCGCGGTTTCACCCGCGTGAGTTTCTGAATCCACGCAGGAACTCCGAAGTAGCCTTATACCATCAGCTTCATTAGCAGTGAAAGTCCCGTCAAAATTGGTCCAACCGTTTCGGAGATTCAACCTCGTGACTCGTGAGTTTCTAAATTCTCACAGGATCTCTTTATTCGGAACCGGAACCTTTGCGGATGCAGGCAGAACAACCCGATAAAGTTTCATCACAATCGGACCAATGGTTTAGAAACGTATAGAGGACAAACATACAAATATTAATTTTAATTTATAAAGATTATATTAGACCAATGCACTGAATAAATTTTAGTTCCTATATTCATTTTATTTGTGGATAAAATCTTAATATAAGTTGAGCTAAAAATTAATACATCATTCATTTACTGCTAGGCAGTACGAAGGGTTTTTTTTGCCATCATTTTGTTTCTTCGGCCCCAAATGAATTTTTATGCTACAGTCTTGCCAGATGGTCTTACCAAAATTTCACGCTAAGCTGGGGACCTGTTGCCTCTTTTTCATATTTTTTTTACTTGTTGCGTTTTTTTTTCTTTTTGATAAATTTGTAAATTGATATTTTTAAAGTGTGTGTGATAATATTATTCTATTCTATTCTCAAAGTGAACTTTCGTTTACTTGGTTCTACTTTAACATCAGTTCTATTCTACCGTACTCAAAGAAGTTTCGCTACAGAAAACAAGGTAGGTACAAGTATGTCGTTGAGACGCAAACTTCTCAGATGCCGTTGGTGTAGACTGTACAGTGTACGGTTTACACACTAGTGAAGGAACGTTCAAGCTTTAATACGTAAAGTGTCACAATGAGAACAGATTAGCTACGTTACTTGGCAAAATGAAATTCCCGCTTGGTTAAGTTTCTAGTTATGAAACTATTGTTCCTTGGGACGAGTAAGAATGGCTCCATTCAGAACTCCTGTATTGTAAGGGATGGCTTAATTAACAGCTTAAGCCTGTATCAGACAGTGTTAATAGCGCTTTGGTGTTTATTTTAAACTGACATTGTTGTTGTTTGAAGAATGAAAATAACTGCGTCCGCTGAAAACACGTGAATGATTTTAAGGGGACGACTTTGGGCTAAATTAATAAATTCACGAAAATAATCAAGTGTAAAACTAGGTACCTTTAGTTAGTCATTAGTAGTAGCTAACTGGTCTGCAAAACCTGTTGAAGTGTTAACCTTTTTGGGACATTATGAACGTTATGCTATAAGTAACTCTTGATTTATGCGTCTTAGCACAGAGCAGGTAAATTAACTAGAGATGACATGTAGGCGCATCAACAGAGGAGACATCAACTTACATTAGTAAGTATGAAAACAGATTAAAACCAGTGACGCCGGGTGATTTTCGCACACAAAACTACTCAACACGCACTAAAACATTCATTAACGTAATGAAATGTATTGAAAGCATTATAGGTATGTTTTTTCTTAGCCACTGTTTTGGGAATGTTGTGGTAAATATACTTGGGATTGCAGCAAAAGAAGTTTTGGGTAAGTTAGAGCATCTGCTCTAACTTCCTTCGCAACGGTAGCGCGACGGCCCCGCCTACATGTCCTCTCTAGTTAATTTATTAGCTCTGTGAATGGAACCTTGCCTTATTGATAGAACCAATAAAATAAATAATAAGAGTAGACATGGAGTTATGAAAAATCCAGTATGCTTATATTATTACTTACTAGAGTTTGATCAATTCTTCAATGTCGTATGCAAACTCCTTCGTTACTCTTTCAATTCTTCAACGTCGGTTGTGTATTTATGTTCTGTTCTGGAATATCGCTATATTTTTCGATATTTTATTTTCTTCTTTTTATTTCAGATTTCATTTCAATTTATTGGAAACTATGATATTTCCCACAGTTTCAATATAAAATTTTGGATGGAGGTTAAAATTGCTAGTGAAACGGCATTAAAATAGCAGTTACGAAAAACCAAATGGACATGCAGACAGGCATAAGAACTGCGACTTTATTCATATGTACCTACTGTATTTTATAAAATGACACAAATAGGCTAGTTTCCTGGGTAAAAAAATCGAAATTCTATTTAGTCCGTCAGTTAGATAATAAAAAAATAAAAGACACGTATTTTTTGCTTTTTTAAAATAATGGAAATATGCGCATTTCCATTATTTTATATTTTTTTTATAAAGCGCATTAAAGTTATGTTGATAAATAAAAATATGTTATGTTGATAGTGATAAACGACCAATATTATAGTAGCAAAACCGCCCCAGAGGTTCAGCATCTTCACTTTAAGGGTAATATTCCTTTAAGAAAAAGAAAACACCTAAATACCGTTTTTCATAAACTTCAAAAATAACGGTACTTCATTTCCATCCCTTTAACTTTTACCCTCTCTTGTTGAGTAAAAAAAATACCCCTTTTTGTGTTTACCTGTATTTTAAATGCGAAGTCTCGTGCAAAATTTCGAGTTCGAGCTGTAAGAACTATAAGCATGTAAATACATAAATTATAAGAACGTTTGTAAAACCTACTTATTATGACAAGTAGTGCTTTAAATCATTCTTAACATTTTTACGCTACGCGGTAGAACTGTTTACGTAGATTTATTTATTCCAGTCTGTTCTAAGCCACGTCACAGTAGACCGTATTGAATTTTTCTTCCAAGTAGTTCTACTGGTAGGACTATCAATACAACCGGATTGAATGGACGGAGAAATCAGTCGGAAAATATATATATATATATCCTTTATTTTCCAATGCATAGACTTTAAACTGCAATATTTTTTACGGATATCTATTAATTATACTAATATTATATAGAGGAGAGATTTGATTTTTTTTTGTTTGTTTGTTACGATTTAACACAAAAACCACTGGACCGATTCCAAAAATTCTTTCACCATTAGAAAGCTATTCCTGAGTAACGTAGGCTGTATTGTAATAAGGAATTCCCGCTGGAACTCCGGGAAACCGCGGGAACAGCTAGTAGATAATGGCATACCTACACGTTGTCAGGGGTACAGAGAAGGACATAGGGTACTTTTTATCTAGGAGTTCCGCGGGAACTCCAAAATTCACGAGGGTGAAACCGCGGGAACAGCTAGTATGACATAAGATGAAAAACTATTTTCTAACATTATATTTAGATGCACAACACCAGCCAAGGCGAAACACTTAAAAACTTTGCATAAACTATTTTAACGCTTCACCCGTTTTATTCATAAGCTGAAAATGCTTCTCTTAACGCCGACTCACGTCTCGCTCTAAAACTTGGCAAAACCGCCGACCTCATATTTAAGAAATATGCTCAAATTCATTTCTTGTTTGGAATCGCTTCTTTTCCACAGATATTTCCGCCTTTTAGTGGGTATTTGTTCATTTTTTTTTTATTTTATTGGCACACCAACTGATTGTAAGCCAAGTTGTAAATGAAAAATTCTATAAAGATATTAGCTGAGTTGAGCTGACCCGCGCGGTTTCATCCGCGCTAATTTCGGAGTTCCCGCGGGAATTCCAGGATAAAATATAGTTATAAACCTTCCTCATGAATCACTCTATTGATGAAAACCGCATCAAAATCAAGCATTTATATAAATAAGGATACGTAGGGATATAGGGACAGAGAAATCGACTTTTTTTATACTATGAAGTGCTTTTTCCGTTACCTACCTGTTTAAAATAATTCGACATAGATAAGCAATAGTGTGTTAACCCACACTGGAGAAATTTTGATTAAATTAAAGTTTTAAAATTATAGCGCCATTTTGTGTCAATTTTTTATGTACAATATTTAGTTACATATTTAAACAATGTAATAAGGTGAACAAATAATTAAAAAACGTTCTCTAACTCTCTTTAAAATGTTCTGAATCAATAACTTCATTTTGTGGGTTAACATGTTATTGCTTATCTGCGTCCAATTGAAAGTCGACCTTTTTGCCACCCTGGGAACTTCGCTCTGTTTCATGATAATAATTTCTATGATTGGTATTCAAAATGTTAAGCACGCTATCTAAATAATAAATTATATATTAAGTCATGTATATGTAGATAGATACCTACACAATTTTAAAGACATTGAGGCGTTCACCAACGAACTCCTACAAAACGTATGTAACTAATAAATAAAAAATATTAAAAGACTAGCTGTTCCCGACATTCATTTTTGAGTTTCCACGGGAATTCCTGGATAAAAAATTCCCTATGTCGTTTTCCGTACCTTTGAAAACATGTATGCAAAAATTTGATGGTCGGTTGAGTAGTTACGGCGTAAAAGCGTAACCACCAAACAAACTCACATTCGAATTTATAACATTAGTTATGATTACATAATTAACGTGTCAAATCCGAAGCGGGAAGGTAACTAAGACGAAATATATATCTACATGAGACGTAGAAATAACAGCGTTAAACGCATTTGCATACGTGGTTGAGACTAATTGCTCGATTCATTCGAACCCAGTCGGTGCCGTCAGCTAGTTTCCGCTCAAGCTGCCCCGCCCCTATTGTCCTACCCGTACTCCACACCCCACTTTCACTCGATCAAGTTGCATTGTGATTTGTGCCACATTCCATTGCTATTACGATGAGAAACTAAGTGTCCACTTGTTTTTCTCGTTGAAATCTTTTCCTTTGCTGGAAAAATAACAATGTGTGTGAAATAAATGTGTATGATGACGGAGCATAAAAATCAAAATTTTATTAAGTTCATCAGTTAGATAGTAAAAAATGATAGACACGTATTTTTTGGTTTTTCAAATTGTTGAAAAAAAACTAAGACAAAACGCGTTTTTAGGAATGGGAGCTCGTGACGTCATAAAAGTACCTATAAAGTGTACCTAGGATACTGCATAGTCAAATAAGTCAATAAAAGAGTAATGAATATAAAAGATTAATATTTTCTAATATTCAATCCAGAAATATAGTAACCATTATTAACAATTGCTTTAAACTACAGTTGACTATTAATTTTCTTTTTTTCAAACGACACGGTTGCTTCGCTCGCTTAAATTCTTGCCCATTTATCTTCAAAGACTATAACGCCGTTTTCCATTAATAACTAAGAAGAAAAAAAACCTAAATCCGCATAGAAGTGAAATTAACAAACATGTTATTTTAGGCCAATCGTCTCAACCGGACCGAATATAGATATTTTTATCTAAGATTTATTTTATGTCCCTCCAGTTTCTAGCATGATGTAGAGACCGAATAGATCTCTTTCATAATATTATTTATGGATGGCATTATATGGCAAGGCGAGGCGTATTGCTTGGATCACTGAAAAGATAGAAGGGCATCGACTCAGTTTAATGTGAAAACAGATGAAACCTAGTATCGGAGGATGATTACTGCACACAAAGCTTACACACAGGAGGCCAGCTTGTGTGCACACGCGCGGTGTGTGTACGTTTGTCGTAAAGCTTGCGCTAAGAAGTTCTTTTAAGTTGATATTAACAAAACCACGCAGCAACAACAAGAGTCGACACCGCTACACCGCTATCACCTCTAGGCTTAGCGGTGAGAGGCTTTGTGGCCGCCGTGAGGGGTGCACGATGTTGACGGGGTTGGAAAATGTACCTTCGTTACGTTGTAATAAATAAATAAATAAATAAATTTCATTTAATTCGACCATCGACATGGATCAATTCTGTTAGTAACATCATTTCTTATAAACTATTGTTAGTAATACAAATTAATTATGAATTATACGTACATCTTGACATTTGTTTGTTTGTCAGTGCATGAACCATATAACAATGGTTCGTGTACTGAAAATCAAAACTATTTGCGAATACATATTTAATAATAATAAATAATAATATTAAATAAATTGTAATATTTAACGTTTCAATGAACCTTGTACAAAAAAAGAAATGTGCTTCAAAGCACATAGCAGAAGTCAAACCTTTATTATATCATACTAGCTGTCCCGCGTAGTTTCACCAACGATATTTTCGGAGTTTCCGCGGGAATTTTTGAGTTAAATCGTAACAAACAAACAAAAACATACATACAATCGAATGCATGACCTCCTCCTTTTTGGAAGTCGGTTAAAAAATCTAATCTTTCCTCTTCATAATATTAGTATAGACATGCATTTTATCTCATTCTCTCGCAGGTTAAATCCTATTTAAGAATAGGTTTGTCTCTTTTTGTGTTGCTTTTTCATTTCATCGAATTTTCAAAACACAACGGTGCCATAGAAGTTTTCACTTCAAAAAAAGTTGTTTTTGTGATATCATTTTGATAAGCCAGATCTCATTTATTAAAACTTGCAGAGCCTCCTCTGCAGAAATGTTAATATAATCTAAACGTATCTTACGGGGAAATCGCTTCCAATGCCTTCGTTTTGAAGTAGGTATATATAATATAAGCAATGGGAAATCTACCTAATCAAAGTAACAAACCGAGCGAGCCAACATGAAACGTTGAAGATCATTCTATATTATCCTACTAATATTATAAAGTGTGGATGTGTGGATGTTTGAATGTTTGTTACTCAATCACGCAAAAACGGCTGAACGGATTTGGATGAAATATGGCATGCACGTTGTCAGGGGTATAGAGAAGGATATAGGGTACTTTTTATCCCGGAATTCCTGCGGGAACTCCAAAATTACCGCAGGCACAGATAATATAATACTATACTCCGCGTGTAATTTCATAATATTGTTTACAACGTAATGTATACTTAAAACGACGACAACAAATTAGGGGAGCAGTATGATCTTGGAAATTTCCCGCGAATTTGCTTAATTATACGATCACTCTGTTTTTTATTGCTGATCCATAAAGACGTCTTCGGGATTTGACACGCGTTTCGGGCAAAATAAATCTCTTCTCCCTCTGTGTTTCAAGGTGAAACTTCGTTATTTGGACGTAGAAGACTTTTTACGATTTTTGTACGCATTTAATGTAGTGTGAACGCCTTAGTTCGGGGATCAAAGAACGTTAGGTGACAAAGTAGAAAGAGTTACAATGTAATAGATTATGAAATCAGTCTTGTGTGAAAAGAATAAAATGGAACGCGAAAAGTGCTAAAAGAGATTATGTACAAACATTTACGTAGAAAAAGCTGTTTCCTGCGGAAATTTCGGAGATCCCGCAGGAATTCCAGAATAAAAAGTACCATGTCTTTTTCTGTACCTAATCTAACTCTAATCTATGTAGGAGGGTAGATATCTCAAAACGGTAACAACATAGTCCGTATAAAAAGTTATGTAAAAATATAATTAAAGTGATTTTAGTGGAAAAAAAAATCGTAGAAGTGACAATAAACTAGTGAACATGACTATATAGTGAAGACAAGGTCCTAAGTTAGCGAATAATACACAATCTATGTATAGTTCCGTTTTAACATCGTAATACCATGCCTACTAATATTATAAATTCGAAAGTAACTCTGTCTGTTCCGCTCTCATGTCTTAACGGCTCAACCGATAATCATGAAATTTTGTACGAGCGTTGTCAGGGGTACAAAGAAGAACAAAGGGTACTTTTTATCCCCCAATTTCAGCGGGAACTCCGAAATAACAACACTTGGAACAGTTCCAATCACCGAAACGGTAGGAATCGTTTGACAGGACGTACAATGTTAATTACCTTGGTATACCTATTACATGGACTTTGGAGTTCCTGCAAGAATTCCGAAACTCACGCGAGTAAAACCGTGGGGCACAGCTAGTTGTAAATATACCTACACGTTAATTACATTTAAAAAAAAACCTGTGCAATGTGTGTTAAAATTTAGTTCCAGTTTCGGCTTAAATTGTGCTAAATAGCCGGAGCAGAAGGACCATAATCTAAGTATACTGATAAATGCATGTCCCGTAATAATACGCGAAAATAGTGCTAAATAGCGTGTGAAACAGAGCAGAAGGACCATAATCTAAGTATACTGATATAAGCATGTCCCGTAATAATACGCGAAAATAATGCTAAATAGCGTGTGAAACGGAGCAGAAGGACCATAATCTAAGTATACTAATATTAGCATGTCCCGTAATAGTACGCGAAAATAGTGCTAAATAGCGTTGAAACGGAGCAGAAGGACCATAATCTAAGTATACTGATATTAGCATGTCCCGTAATAATACGCGAAAATAGTGCTATAAATAGCGTGTGAAACGGAGCAGAAGGACCATAATCTAAGTATACTGATAAATGCATGTCCCGTAATAATACGCGAAAATAGTGCTATAAATAGCGTGTGAAACGGAGCAGAAGGACCATAATCTAAGTATACTGATAAATGCATGTCCCGTAATAATACGCGAAAATAGTGCTAAATAGCGTGTGAAACAGAGCAGAAGGACCATAATCTAAGTATACTGATATAAGCATGTCCCGTAATAATACGCGAAAATAATGCTAAATAGCGTGTGAAACGGAGCAGAAGGACCATAATCTAAGTATACTAATATTAGCATGTCCCGTAATAGTACGCGAAAATAGTGCTAAATAGCGTTGAAACGGAGCAGAAGGACCATAATCTAAGTATACTGATATTAGCATGTCCCGTAATAATACGCGAAAATAGTGCTATAAATAGCGTGTGAAACGGAGCAGAAGGACCATAATCTAAGTATACTGATATTAGCATGTCCCGTAATAATACGCGAAAATAATGCTAAATAGCGTGTGAAACGGAGCAGAAGGACCATAATCTAAGTATACTGATATAAGCATGTCCCGGAATAATACGCGAAAATAATGCTAAATAGCGTGTGAAACGGAGCAGAAGGACTATAATCTAAGCATACTAATATTAGCATGTCCCGTAATAGTACGCGAAAATAGTGCTAAATAGCGTGTGAAACGGAGCAGAAGGACCATAATCTAAGTATACTGATATTAGCATGTCCCGTAATAATACGCGAAAATAGTGCTATAAATAGCGTGTGAAACGGAGCAGAAGGACCATAATCTAAGTATTCTGATATTAGCATGTCCCGTAATAATACGCGAAAATA
Source organism: Zygaena filipendulae (assembly GCA_907165275.2). Lineage (NCBI taxonomy): Eukaryota > Metazoa > Arthropoda > Insecta > Lepidoptera > Zygaenidae > Zygaena > Zygaena filipendulae. The sequence continues at coordinate 11,213,713 of OU015660.1, forward strand.
GTGCTAAATAGCGAGTGAAACGGAGCAGAAGGACCATAATCTAAGAATACTAATATTAGCATATCCCGTAATAGTACGCGAAAATAGTGCTAAATAGCGTGTGAAACGGAGCAGAAGGACCATAATCTAAATCAAGGATCTAAGTATACTAACACTAGCATGTCCCGTGCGGTTTCTCCCGCGGTAATTCCGGGATAATATTCCCTATATCCTTTTCTGTATCCCTGACAACGTTCCGTATGCAAAATTCAATGCAGTCTCACTTTCACCCACGTTAATTTCAGAGTTCCTGCAGGATTTCCGGGACAAAAAGTAACCTATGTACTTGGTTTTACCCTTGACGTGTTTGCAAAATTTCATGATGATGGATTGAGCTGTTAAGGCGTGAAAGTGTAACAAACAAACTCACTTTTGCATTATAACAGTAGTGGGTAAAGATTATAATTGTGAATGTTTAGATGGATGGATGTTTGTTACTGAATCACGCCAGAACGGGTGAGCGGAATTGGATAAAACTTGGTGCAGAGATAGATTATTGTCTGGAATACGACATAGGGTACTTTTTATATCGAAATATTCGCCGGAACTCCGAAATGAACGCTGGTAAAACATCAGGGGACACTAGTATGGGTAAATCATATACAGGTTGTAAAAAGACCGGCGACATAACCGCTAGGAATCCATATAAAAAAGTAATTGAAGTTATTCTGCAGTAAAAATGTTGTTGGCAAAAGTATTTTGTTTTTTAGGTTAAAAAAAAAAAAAAATTATATTCCGCAACGTACTCACAAATCTACACCACAATATAACTACCTACACAATAACTACCAATAGTTACTTTAGAAAAAATATTCGTCACGTGATAAACTACAAAAATATACAATAAGAAGAACAAAATTTTCGAAACTTCGAGGCTTAATATCTTAATAACCGTTGATTTCCCAGCTGAATTTTCACGTTTAAATTTCGTACTGGCGTAGGGAATATCATAGTTTCGGATAAGTCGGAGGTTTTCTGACACCCTGTATATAGGCACATTACCAACGACGGTGCACCCAACATGACTTGCTGGAAACCGTACAATATTACATTCTCTCTGATAACGTGAAAATGGTAATAAATCACCATAATGGAATGTAAATCTCGGCTACCAGTGAATTGCAGTGCGAAGATTTATCCCGTTCCGATGGTACCAAAGATGATAGGTACGTGGAATACGTGGTATTGCGAAATTTTATATTTAACATTTTGCTATTATCTATCTACCGTTTCGTTTTAAATTATTTTCCAACATTAATGACCCCAATAGGGATGTTGACAACTTTTTATAATCAAAATTCTAATCAGTCCGTCATTTAGAAAATTTAAAATCTTTCTATTTTTCAAATAAATGCAAAAAAAACAGAGATAAAGCGCATTGAAGTTTAAGGTGGGGGCTCGTGACGTCACTTACCGCTACAAGCCGCCATACAAACTGCACTAGTTAGTGACGCCACGCGAAATTCCAACTCAACGTATGGCCGTTATTTTTTGATTAGGAAAAAAAAAGAAAAAATACGTATCCAATATTTTTTATTAATCTACAAGACGGACTAAAAAAAAATAGTCAAATAACCTATCAAACTTGATGAAAATTAAACATTAATTTGCGACTCGGTACTTGATTTAAAAATATTGTGCTGTGTTGAAACCGATGTGGGAACGTTGGATCGAACTTTCTGGTTTATTTTTCCGAATGGATTCCATATTTTTGGCAATTACACGCGCGCACGGAATGTCAATTGTATGAGTTATTGAGTGATTTTTGAAACAATATCATGATAATATAAGTGATTACATTTTCGTAACACATTACCGTTCTTGCCCCCTTAGTCAAGTTGACAATTTACTCGTATAATCGTTAACACATAGAAACTAGAACGTATAATCATCCAATCAAAATTCCTGTTTGCTACGATTTCGTTCGTTAGTTTTCTACGTATTATACCTATAGATGGTCATCTTGGCTAAGGGGGCTGGTGGGCCAATGACATGATATCAACTTCTACAAGAATCTCTGTTTAATTTGTTATTGCATAATGCTATAGACGAAATTCGGTTTAGTTGCATTATACCTAAGTACCTACCTAGTTCAGAATGACCAAATTTTTGGGAATGTTACAAATTTTATAGTCAGTAGGTAATCTTCGTAATAATTATGATATCCATAGTTAAAACTCGTACAACTACTTATTACAAATGGGATAGTGATTTTGTTTGTTTGTTACGTTTTCGCGCTTTAACGGCTCAACTGATCATCATGAAATTTTGCATGCACGTTGTCAAGGGTACAGAGAAGGACATAGGATACTTTTTATCCTGGTATTCCCGAGGGAACTCCAAAATTACGGGCAAAGGCCAGTATTTTTATATTTTTATGTTTATTATGTTATTTATTAAAATATTCTCCTGATTATGCAGAACTAGTTGTGCCCCGCGGTTTCACCTGCGTTAATTTCAGAGTTCCCGCGGGAATTCTGGGATAAAAAGTACCCATGTGTTAATCTGATGTATAAGCTATATTATTGTAAAGTTTCATTTAAATCCATCCAGTGGTTTTTGCGTGAAAGAGTAACAAACATCCATCCATACATACAAACTTTCGCATTTATAATATTAGTAAGGATATTTGAATAATATTATACCTATTACGTTTTTATTTGCACACATGTTTTCCGTTGTTTCAGTGACTATACATAATTACACCAATTTTGAATTAACTGGAAAAGATCTATCGCAGAGAAAAATCCACTTTTGCAATGTATTATTTTCTTACCTATGTAGGTATTTCTTGCAGTAAAGAAAATATTATTTCTTTTTCTTTTTCATCTCTTTTTTACTAAAGATTCCACTGGCATTGGCATGATAAAAACAATATTGTCTAGTTACCAAGAAACAGTTGAGAATCCTATCCTATGAACATTCGGGGAATTTAATAATATGATACCTACTAACGAAATGCGATCAGAACGGGAACTTTCAGAGGGCGAAATGCTTTCTACAAACGATAGGGTGAAAATATTGGAACTGTACGAAATATTACACGTATAATATTTACCTACTCGTATCTTAACGTCTTAGATTCCGATTGATTTTGTACAATATCCCGAATTTTTCGGAGTTGAATTTTGTCACTGTCGTTTGACACTGTTTTGATCGGTGGCGATACAGCTAATCAAATGTGTCTACTATTGATAATTAATTTCGGGATTCCCTCAGAGTCTCGATACTGAAAAAAAATTTCAGGCCAGTTCGTTTAATCACTGAAACATCTTTTATACGTATACGTACAACTTTTGCAATTAATATACTCGTATTTACCTTTTCCTTTATAGGTAATAATACATAATTAACTTATAATAATAATATAACTAATAATATAATATTCAATACCCAAAAAAATTAAAAAATAACTAATTAAACATTTTTAAAACGTTTTTATCTGGACTATAAAGTATCGTTTAAAATTTTGTCTTCATTCATCCGCTTTTAAACTTTATTAGTTAAAAGCTTGCATAATATCACAATCACAATGTAATATCACATTTTAAGTAGGTTCACTTTCAGAATTTCAAATTTCAGTACCTACCGCGGTAAATTAAAACGATGTTGAAAATTTTCGAGTTTAGAAAACAAATCTTCATCCATTTGTAAGGTGTATTTGGCCGAAATTTGTTAGGTAGATAGTTTAAAAACTTTCTGTACCTGCAAAAAACAAAAGGAATGTCTCGGCCTGCATACATTTTCACAAAGCTACAAACAAATAGGTTACCTCGGAAGTCAGAGTTGAGGAATGCTAAGGCTCTTATTAACGCATTCCCACTGCCTTCTGTGAATCACTGACGGGCGTTGTCACGTTCTTCGCACTGGCATGGCACCGACGAACGGCACGAGTCTGTATTTTGAATAAAGAATCAGCGTATAAGTAGATTTGGAGTGAAACAATATGGCGATTTTTTTTATTCTTAAAGATGTATATACTTGTTTTGATTATAAGACAAAAAGCATGTTGGAATAATATAAAATGTTTTGTCCTGAATGATTGACTGACGTATCAACGCACAGCATAAACCGCTGATCTCAGAGACCTGAAACTTGGAGGGTGTGTTCTTTGTATGATATAGGCATTCGATAGGAAAGGATTTTTCGAAATTCTACCCCTAGGGGAGTAGAAAAGGGGGTCAGAGTTTGTATGGAACAATTCCGCGGGAACTCCGAAATTATCGCGGGTGAAACCAGTATAGGTAATAGGTATACAGCGTGTATAAGTAGGTATAAGTCAAAAGTTATGCTTTGTTGACGGAAACATAAAATTTTGCGCTCGTCTCCTACCTCATGCTGGTCGCTTCCGTTAACTACATGCACGACACTTCCGTTAACTTCGTAGGCATCTTTTCTGTCACCTTCGTACGCATCTTTTTCTTTCTTTCATTTCTCTTTTTCTTTCTCGGTAAGTGCGCGCGCGTCACTTCCGTTAACTTCGCACACGTCACTTCCGTTATCTGCCAAACTTTTACTCTCGACATTATAAAAGAAGTATTAGATTCGCTAGAACATCTAATCACAAGGTTGTATTTTTTTGAACACCAATTTTTTAATACTTAAGTTAAGGAAAAACCATTGAAATTGAACCTAAAAAACCGGCGATAGTTGGCTGTGGCTGGATTGATATAACGCCGTCTATTGCAAGCAAATCACAATTTTTTGTTTATTCGCTATGTAAAATATAAACAAGCAACACAAGTGCATGTCTCGCCATGTTAATTTCAAGCTTGACACATTTTTTTACGTGATTTATTAAGGAGGTCAAAGAAGTATAACTTTTTACGTCACGCATTACGTTCATAACGTATCAAATTATTTATACAAATAAAATTGTTGGGAAGCATCCATATTATTTTTTGTCAACAAGCTAAGATAAATCGCTAATCTTTCTGCACGAGTCACAAAAGTAGGTTGTCTATACACTGATATCTAATGCTATTCGAAAGGTCGTTGTCACAGAACAGAAAATAATCAGATAGATGCAGGTAGGTACATCAACTTAGTTTAGTATGAAACAGATGAAAACCAGTGTCGCCGGGTGATTTTCGCACACAAAACTATTCAACACACGCTTAAATATTCACTATCGTAAAGAAATGTACCTATTAAACGCTTTATGGTTATGTTTTACTTAGTCACTGTTTTCAAAATTCACCGTTTTGGGAATATTGTGTTAAATATACTTGGGATAGCAGCAAAATAAGTTTTGGACAAGTTAGAGCATTTGCTCTTACTTCCTTTGCATCGGTAGCGCGCCTGCTCCGCCTACGTGTCCTCTCTAGTTAATTTATTTGCTCCGTGGCCGTTGTCATAAAAGGGAATTTATCGAGCTCTAGAAATTCTGATGACCTAAATTCGGCGAGAGAGCTTTCTCACAATGAACTTCGTTTACTTTACTAAGCTCAACGGCCTATAACACAAACATAAACACGTTTGTCAGCGGAGACTAATGGCAAAGGTGCTTCCCTTCACACCCGCGTGACGACTAAACAAACAATACTTGGGGAATAATTAACGCTATGTGTGTATTGGTTAAAATAACAGCCGAAGTGCGATGATCTCTACTACTGATATTATTATAAACTGGCTGTTTTACGCGGTTTTCTCTGAGAAAACTTCAAGAATTACTTTTCTTAAAATTAATCAAATTCTGTTGAAAAGTTTAACTAATGTCAGCAGATTAGGCTGACTTCTATATAATATGTACTATTTATGAATTAAGCAAAGAAATATACTGAGTCAAGAAAAAAATTTCTTGGTTGGTTGGTTGATTTATTTAAATCCCAGTTTAGTCTCCGTACGTAGGTAAAAAATTATTAATAGCATACATTGTACATCTTCTTTATAAATAAGAATGAATGTTTGTATGTGATCTGTCCTCTATGCGTTTCGAAACCATTGGTCCGATGGTGATGAAAATTTTGGCGGGTTATTCTGCCTGGTTCCTAATCCCTAAACTCATGCGGGTGAAAACGCTGGGCACAGCTAGTTGTAATATACTTAGAATGACAGTTAAATTTAAAATTTCGTTCACAATTGAAGCCCAAAAGACACGTTGTGTGCGTGGAGCGGGATGAAATCGATATGGACACATTAGCACAAATAATTATACGGTCTTGGCCTTTTTAAACTGACCTGAAATGGCTTATAAGATACTAGCTCTCTCCCCCGCAATTTCCCCGCGTCAATTTTGAAATTCTCTCGGGAAATTTCTGTATCGAAATGTAAAATAAGGATATGGTGAATAAAAAATTATTTTAGTTTATTTAATTATTATGATATCATTCAGAGACACTGTAGGTAGTTAATAATCGGTTCAGTAGTTCCAGAGATTATTTCCATTGCATCCAAACTTACATACCTACTTTACCTCTTCATAATACCTACATAATCTACTGTAGATTTGAATGTCTGTGCCACAGATAATATAATACTATACTAGTCTGTGCTTTGCTCTAAAGACAGATTGCATTTTGCACATTTCTTGACGCCACAAAGAACTTTAACCCAACATAATAAACACAAGGGAAAAGTGCAAACTGTGACGTTATATATCACAAAGTTATGCAGCGACAAAAAAGCTCGCTTTAAACTTTCAATTTGAGTAGTTGCGCCGCTTGAGACGCTTCAAGAAAAAGCTGTTTAAATTTAACTTAGTATAGTTGGATGACTTCGGTCCGCTCTGATTTGTTTTTAAAGATCCGCAAACGAAGGTTGAATAGGTTTAATGGAAACTCGTTATGCGTACTAAAGAACATTTTTCGACGGATACATTTGAGAAAACAGGTCAGGGAATACATAATAATAATAATAATAATAATAAACTCTTTATTGAAAACCACTTAAAATAAACAATAACAAAAACAATTTTACTACAAAGTGTAACAATCGGCGGTCTTATCGCTCAGAGCGATCTCTTCCAGACAACCATGCATGGGGTGCATAGGGAAAATTATAGTCTAGAAGGAAGGCGGTGTTATAATATATAATAATACTCAAAATAAACACATCAACAATATATAGGTATATACTACATATATACATACATAAAAACATACCTAATTATAATATTACATAGACAGTACGATAAATACAATGGCAAAAATATATACATATACATATTACATAATGTAAGTAATAACCACAGATAGTAGATACATACACTCTATATATACGTAGGTACAAATCATATAGATACTTTTAACTAAGAATTCCAGCGAAAACTTCGAAATTAAAGCTAGCGAAATTGCGGGGGACCTTTACTAAAAATATACACAAGAAAATCACTAAAAATATATGCTTATAACAAATCGAAGTTAAAACCTCATCGTGAGTCTATGAAAGTGAACGATCTTTACAGTTTGAGTTGATTAGCCGACGTGCCTACCAGTGGCGAAGGGTGAAATATTGAGAGAGGTAAGCCGGAAATCTATTTGGTACCTACTATAAATACGTAATTTCAAGTTATTAAACTATCTACTTACCGCAAATAGGTACCTAATTTCAACGTACGTCTGCGTAACTGCTTTCACTATCACTACACACAACAAAAAAAAAGTCCAACTTTAATACTAATCACTATTTAATACCAAGAAATAAATTCTAATACGTGACACTAACTAACAAATTCAAATTTTCAATTTTTTCGTCATGAACTCAAGTTGTCTGTTAACAGTCATCTCAGAATGTCCGCTTCGTTTCGAATTTCTAGGACCAATAAGGATATTTGTTGAGACAGTAATAGAAAATGCGTGCGCGTGAGTGAAATGGAGAGAGTAACTCGATTTGTAGCGGCTTACCAAAGTAGCTATTTTAGCCGGCTGCCTGCGACCTTGATGTGACGTCACGGCATTATTTTGTATGGAAGTTTAACTGCCAAAAAGCCGATCGCGCCAGCGGCTTGTTTTATAACAATTTGTTGTTGAAGAGCAAATTTTGTTGATAGTTTAGGCGTTTTGTAATGTTTTCTACTCAGTAGAGATAATTTTTGTAGTATTTTAGTAGATTCTACTGAAATACTTACTACAAAAAATTACTGATTGTGCCATTTCTAAATTACGGTAGAGAGAGTGGTTGTGTTCCCAACTTCTGAAGGGAAGCCGGTGGGAATCGGCTTGTATGGTACCTTCGCCACTGGTGCCTACACAGTAGGTACACACAGATCCAAATGAAACGACACACAGACGGCAATACAAATGAAAGCGGTGAATCAATTATAATATATATATATTTTTTTTACATTTCTTACGTAAAATATAAAAATCGAATACCGAATACTCGCTAGCACCAGCTGTTACCCGTGGTTGCCCGCGATAAGTTCGGGGTTTCCGCGGGAGTTCCGGGATAAAAAGGAGCCAATGTCCTTCTCTGTATACCCTTGACAACGGGTATGCAAAATTTTATCATGATCGGTGGAGCCGTTAAGGCGTGAAAGCGTAACAAACACACAAACAATTAAATAAACCCACTTTCGCATTTATAGATAATATTAGTAAGGATTTTTAACGTTAGATACACCTGAAATTCACAATTTTAGTTTAAAATAAACTTAGTCCTTAAAAGAAGAATCGCCATGTGCTATTTTTGGGGTTGGAACCCTTCACGTCGGAGGTTTACTCTTGACCGTTTGCTCGTATAACGAATGCAAAGAAAAATTTCTCGGCCCAAGTTTTCCGGTGCAATGTGCCGGTGAAGTTGTGAAACGAATTTTGGTGAAAATTGTTTTTTAACGGACAAACAAAAGCGCGGATGCACTTTTGAATGGGACGGAATTTGGAATCTTCCACACTAAAGTTTTAACCCTCATTTTCATTTCGTTTGAATTTCAGTAATATAAAATCTAAACATTATTTTACCAGCTAGCATCAATCTTGTAGCGTACTTTGAGTAACGTTATAAAAAAGGTCGTGTCGCAGGTACCTAAATTGTAGGACATTTCGTTTGTTTATAAACTGTCTTCATTTTGTAAAATACCAGGACAGAAATTGTAGTGCTTGTACTAAATCACAACGATTTTGAAACTGAAGAATATAAAACTCTGACCTGTGACGCGATTTTGTAAAATGTCGAATTATATGATTCGCAGAATACCTATTCAAACAAACATTTCAAGGATTATACCATAAAACTTAGTCGAGGATTTCCGAAAATAATATATTGTGCTGACTCGAACTTACCAGAGCATAACGGATCCCCAGATTCAGGCTTGACCTATTGCGGGATCCAAAATTCACTCGATGTAAAGAAAACTTATGGTAATAAATTTATTCTTATTCTTATAAGGAAGAGGTAGGGAAAGTCATCGTATTTTGTTCTAGTGATAATGCCACTGATAATGCCGACCATGAGCCATGGTTGACATAAAAACACTTTTTTAATTGTAAACAGGCTAGATGTTTGACCGCAACTCACTTGATTTTACGTGATGGTGTGGTCGAAGATTGTAAACATACCTAGCCGGGAAGGAACTGACTTTCAAGTGAGGCTGCCGGAGGCCTTTTAGGTGCTCGGCGATTGCTTGTCAACTTAAAGGTGGTAGCTAGCCAGCCAGGCAAGTGCCCTACTACCATGCTATTTTCCTCGCGATGTTTTACCTTCACCGACAGCTCAAGCTCATTATTTGGGTTGTACCAATCATTATGCTATCTTTGCTGTAAATATATTTTAATAATATTAATGCAAGTAAAAGTGAGTGCAACGTAACAACCCTTTAACTTAGGTTCCCAACTGTAACGGCCAGATGGAATCTTTCCATATAGCTTAGCTGAACCTATGTACATACCGATCAATTATTTTCTTACCCTCTGTTGTAAGCAAAAGTTCTTTACTGGATTTGGACAACGGCGAGCGACAACCGAGTGCTATTACACGTAACTTTGCTAAGATATGCGCCATTTTAAAAAAACTAAACTCGCAAACAAAGTCGTTTGCGATTCATCTTTTTGGGTTGCTCCGAAATTTCTCTTGTCACAATAATCTTCGTGGCTTAATTGACAAAATTTTTCCATTCAACTTTTCTAATTACCATTTGTGCACGCAAATTTAACACGAGTTTGCCTACAAACACTTTAAAGAAAGATTCAAAAGGTTTTTTTTTCTCTAATCAAAAGTTTTGGCTAGCGAAAACAACGAAAAATTAAATAAATTCTGAAGGTGAATAACTTCGTCGTTTATCTTTTTCTATAATAAAAAATATAGTAAAAGTCTTTGTCTCTTTGTCTCACGGGGTAATTTGTGGAACTACTAAACTGATACACGTTTTCTTTAAAAAAAAAAGAGTTAAAATAAATTACTATAGGTAGGTACGTACTTACATGCGCTAAAATCCTTTCTTATCGAATGCTCACGTCACACAAAGCACCCACCCTCCAAGTTTCAGGTCTCTAAGATCAGCGGTTTAGGCTGTCCGTTGATCCGTCAGTCAGTCATTCAGGACAAAGCATTATATGTGTATAGATACGATAACAGTAGACCTGCAACTACATATGGACACAGATAAGCAATAACATGTTAACCCACAAAATTAAGTTACTCATACAGAACGATTTATTGGGAGCTAGAAATAGTACATTGTTACCCTAGGGGTGAAAGTAACTTATTTAGTCCCGAGACGGGGTTTGGCGCCCGAGCGTAGCGAGGGCGCTAATAGATCGAGGGACTAAATAAGTCTTTCTCCCGAGGGTAACACTGTGCTTTTCATTACGAATGCAAGGAAAGTCAAAATAAAAATAGGAATTAGCTAAAGAAAAAATGAGTGAATTTTATTTTAATTAATACCTCCTTAAACTTTACGTTATTTCAATTTTACATCGCGCTAGCTGCATAGAAAGTTGGAACATGGTTCAAAAGAAATGTGAAAATAGACCTAGTTTTTTTTTAATAATTTGACAGTTGTCAGTTGAAAGCGATTCTCCCTAGGACTGAAAAGGGTTACTTTCAACCCGCTTCTCAGGCAACTTCAGACCTACTTTCCGAGTATGAGTAATGAAAACGTTTTTTAATTATGTGTTTACTTTATTACATTGTTTAAATATATAACAATATGTTGAACATAAAAAAAATGTTGACACAACATGGCGCTATAATTTTAAAACACGATTTACTCAAAATTCCTCCAGTGTGGGTTAACACACTATTGCTTATCTATGTCCATATATCCTCAAGAGTTAGCTAGTGTAAGCAACCATTAATTATATGCCGACAACGGTTTAACAGGCTGATGTCCCTTTCAAAGCTACGGCATTAACAATACTGAACATACAGTAAATACATGCTTAATACCTAAATATTATACCTAACATTAAAATAAATTTTAGAATAATTTCAATTCGTACAGTTCCAGAAATCACTCGCTTATTTCTCGTTACAGTTTTTAGGTTTTAGTAATATGTAAGTACATAATTCATACTTAGGTGTTATATTTTTGCGCTGAAGCACAGACGGGAACTGTCAATAACAGCTTCGGCAGCTAGCTTAGCTACCTTTTAAACTTCGAGGCGCTAACTTTAAGGAAAATATATTATATAGGTACACAGGTCTCGATATACAGAAAACTTTTTACTTTTCCATTTGAATCTTTACTCTTTAATATCTAGGTATGTTTAGATACGAGCTGATTCTATTTGCGAAAGATCTCAACTTTATCCGCGCATTATTTGTTTGCGCTATTTTGTGTATTATGCCTAAGTAGAGAAAGCCACGGCTTCGTTCTTGTTTGCTAAACTAAAGAAATAGCTTGACTTTGTTACGGATGGTACTATTATCTAGAGTCTAATCGTAAAGTTTTCATAATGAATTCATCTACGTATGTACTCTATACTGATATTAGAAAGAGAGAAAAAAAGTTTCTTTGTGCGAGCGAAAGCTCCCATGATTACCTACCATGGTTTGCAATTTCTGACCGTACAACGCTGCTAATAGATATAAGATAGATGTTTTTTTTTTTTTATTTACTTGAAACTGGCTATATGCATTGTAATGTGTATGCGAAAGTCCATATAGGTATGAAAAAAGTACTTACAATATAGTAGGTACTTAGGTGGTGCAGTGTGATAATATCCAAGCAAGTTTTACCATCTGTAGATAAGGGCATAGACAACGTATGTTATTGCAGACGAATATAACATACAGATGACTAGTTAAAAATGTTCATGCCATCTAGCTAGACCATTGATTCCCAAAGTGGTCCAGGTGGACCCCCAGGGGTTCACGGAAGCCCGACAGGGGTCTACGCTGCGTGGAAAAAAAATGGGGGTCCACAACTGTTGGATGAAGACGCTTTTGGACTGGCCTTGAAACTTAGCTTAAATGACATCAACTCACAGCATAATCAAAGCAATATAAATTCTCACCTTTTTTTCGAAAACTTTTGACTCATAGTTGATTGAAAAATAGCCTCAACACAGATTGCCATAGACATACTTTTTTCGGGTTTCGGAAGTAAGTTAGTAAATGTAATAGCTGCAGGGGGTCCACCAGATCCAGCAAAATGTTTAAAGTGGTCTATGAGAAAAAAAAGTATGGGAACCTCTGAGCTAGACCATCAAGTGCGTTGGGATTGTGTTACAGGCATATGTGTAATACCTAAATCAGAAGTCAAAACCCTAGAACTGACCCACTAGTGACTAAACTATAATATGTACTTCACAGTGCTAACCACAAACAGGTATAAAATATCAAATAAAAATAGTAGTTTCGTGAACACATCAAAATTCTGCGAGGCATCACGTTTTGTGTCACACAACAGTGTGCCAGTAGAGGAAAGAGAGAAAAAAACATCGGATGTCACGTGATATTGGAGTGAACGTTGCCTTGTGTGTGATGTTGATGGAATCTGTTACAATGAGCCGTTATACGTTACGTTAGGCGGAAAGGGATGTCCAACCGGAAGGGTGTCAAACTGTCCACTATAGTTATTATATTACCTATCTTCTATCTCTTATTTGGACGCAGATAAGCAATAACATGTTAACCCACAAAACGAAGATATTAATTCAGAACGATTTATTGAGAGTTAGAGAACGTTTTTTAATTATGTGTTTACCTTATTACATTGTTTAAATATGTAACTAAATATTGAACATAAAAATGTTGAAACAAAATGGCGCTATAATTTTAAAACTTTAATTTACTCAAAATTTACGATTTGAGTACAGAATACCATATAAGTAAATGACGTATAATAATCGAATTCTATGTACCTTTATACTATAACCTAAAAGCTCCTGTTAAAAAAAATATGTAAACACCGCATGGTAACATTATCCAAAGAAAACATTTTTTATTTATCAATAAGAAGAAATTTACGTGGGTATTTTTCGATAAAGCTCAAGTACCTACATTCCTTTTTAAAGATAAAGATGTATGCTTTGTGTCGGTATTTACATATTACGTAGATACCTATACCTAGCATGGGGTCGCGAATCGATTACCCTTCAAAGCCTCAGTAGGATTTCTGTAAGACATCTTCAAAGCATACAGTAATTATAGAACACCATTAAATTCATCATGAAATTTTGCACACACGTAGTCAGGGTTGTATAGCAGGACTTAGGGTTATTTGTACCCGGGAATTGGATATTCTCCAGGATATGAAAATCAAAACTCCAATTTGGTCGTCAGTAACAAAAAAATAAATAATGGACACGCATTTTTTGGTTGTTTAAACTAATGAAAATAAACAAAGACAAAGCGCATTAAAGTTTAGGGTGGGGACTCGTGACGTCATTATTCAGTATAAGTCCCGTACAAACTGCACCGAGTTGTGACGTCACGCGAAATTTCAACTTAATGTATCGCCGTTATTTTTTGATTACGTAAAAAAAGACAAAATACGTGTCCAATATTTTTTATAAATCTACACGACGGACTAAAAAAAAATTTAGTCAATAATCAATAATAATAATCCACTTCACAACACACAGATCTACTTGATCCCACACTAAGCTATAAGCTTGTGTCGTCGAAACCAAGCAAACGTGATATATACTACACATATTGTTACATATATATTATACTATAGATATATATATACACATCTAGATTGGTAAATGGAGCCCTGTGTTCATCGCACAAAGTCCACCCCCACCGGGAATCGAACCCGGAACCTCTTAGTTAGGGCGTAGGACGTTAGAGCTTGTCTAAACTAAAATGACGCGCCCCTCCATTGGGTATACGCATACGCACAACCGTTAAAATATCGATATGATTCATCACAAGTGCGCAAGACTGTCGCCGCACTCACACTATTAAAGAGATATTATCAACACATGATCTCGCACATCTAAAACTGCAAATTAAGTAGAGGGGTGCGTCATTTTAGTTTAGACAAGCTCTACTACATTCAGTGTAACTTTAAAATACTCGGGGCTTAGTACCCCCTTTCCGAGCGGCATTGTATGACAAACATAATAGAATCAACGGAGCGTCATACTGTCTAGTGCATCTAGTACGTAAGCTTCAGTGATCAAAAGCTACCGCTTTGACTAGAGACATGCGTTCTTTACATCAGTAACTCGGTATGTCGTGTTTTGATAAAAGAAATCTCAACAGGAATAGTGAAGGACATAAAAGCGATTTTAGCAAACGCAAAATATGTACCTACTTGCACACAAGTACCTATTGAGACATTTGACTAAGGTTGAAGACTCAAGCTTACATACAATAATTATTCAACTGATAAATACCCATTTAAAAAAAACTTATCCTCACTAATATTTTAGTAATGCGAAAGTAAAGGCGGAAACACACTTAAATGTGGGTCGTATGGTGTTTTGTCGCAACAGAAGCATATCGGTTTCATACATTTAGTATGGTTAGAGACATTTGACTAAGGTAGACACAAAAGTTTTGAAAGATTAAAAGAGGGACGTATTCAAGTCATGCTTCCATACAATATGTAATAAAAACTTATTCTTACTAATATTTTATTAATGCGAGAGTAAAGGCGGAAATACAAGTTTATGTGTCGTGTCGCGAGAGAAGCATGTCGGTTTCATATATTTGTATATTGTTTCGTGTTATGGCGCGTTCTGTTCAGGGCCCTTATTCACTATGACCAACAACATTCCTTGCCCATAACGCGCGTCCCAAAAACGCATTTCCAAACATTCTAAATGCCACGATATTAGAAATTATTATTCTTTATGCCATAACACACATTGGAAATGTATTTTTTTGCAGTAAAACTTTTTTGATTACGAGGGAAAGACAGTTTTGGCGGCGTCTTATCTTAGCGCGGCGTGTTATGGTCATAGTGAATATGGGCTGTGGTGCGTCTCACACCATACTAAATATATGAAACAGATATGCTTCTGTCGCGATACGTGTGTTTCCGCCTTAACTCTGTCTATCTGTCAGTCACCTTTCACGCCTTAACTACCATATTAGCATATTAGCATAATGATATTTAGCATACTCGTTATCAGGGGTACCTACAGAAAAGGATATAGGGTTCTTTATCCCGGAATTCCCGCATGATCTCCGAAATTAACGCGGGTGTAACCAAGGGGAACTGCTAGTAAATCATCAAGACAACCAATAAACACGACATGACGTCGGCGCCATACAAATAAACATCACAATTTCATCTCAACATAAAACAGAACTTTAAAAGCGTTTTGCCCGTTTTAATTTGTCGGTGCGGCTGTTAATTTAATGGACGCTAATGAAGAAACACAATTTAGTATATTTAATTAAACATATAGAAGTTTTTTTTTTGTTATTCTATTAATGGGTTGGCACATTTACCGATTCGGTCAATTACTATGATTGTTAGTAACGGTCGGCGATAAAGGTTTTCATTTTAAGCTCTGATAATTCGGGAAAATTACGCATTTTGTTTTACCGAACCAAAAAAATTTGGTATTTACTTTCATCTTTATTCTTCTTGAGATTTTTATAATTTTATTACATAAAAATCCAGTGTCACAGTGTTTGTCATTGAACTCCTTCGAAACGCCTAGATCGATTTTTACAAAACTTTTTTGTATACCAATATTTGGTAGGTCTGAGAATAGGTCGTGGGCTATTTTTAATATCCGAAGGTGATAAGGATAGCCTTCTCCGCAATTATTCATTTTTCGGATAAAACTTCAGTTTGCAGTTCCTGCGGGAGTTACTCACGCGGGTGAAACCTCAGGGCTCTGATAGTAAAACAACAAAAAGTGACAGATATGACAAAGCAATAAACAAATTCTTTTTATTAAACCTAAACTACCTGGTCCCCTCTTCACCTGTTTCACCAACAATATCCAAATTCCCTCGGGAACACTAAGACGACCTAAATTACCTGTTTATACAAGTAACTGTTTCACCTAAGCGCATGTCGAAACTCCTTCGTAAACCCTTTATTTTAATCCGATATAAGTAGGTACCTACCTATTTTATTTTACTCAAGGATATTATAGCTTCCTTAAGTAAAAAAAAAAATTAGAATAGATTTTGTAATCTCAGGGATAACTCCTACAAAAAAAAAACAATATTTCCTTTTTATAGTAAACCTCACTATTTTAAATGCTATTGTGAGTTTATTTGTTCAATTCACACCTTGTTAACTACTTTACCGATGATCATGGAAATAGGATACTCTTTATCGTGGAATTTTCGCGGAAATACCAAAATTGTCACGAGTGAAAACGCGGGGCCCAGCTAGGCCCAGCTATAGAGTACCAATTACAGTAGCTAACGAAGAAAGCTGGATTCAAAGTCCCCCAAAGAATATTAAAGTTATAAGTACATTAACTATAAGTTTCATTCCAACCATTGAACACTTATTCCTCTCAGAAATAGTTTCCCACAAACTATGGCCGTTATCAAAATACAAGTGATTTACTTCCAACAAAGTTCATAATCAAGCCACTGTATTATTTAGACAAAGTTACCCAACTCTGGCTCAAGTTTATTTACCTATGCCAATTATTTTGGCCACTGAAATTACCAAGAAGTGGTTGGTTTGTGGTGTAAATAAATTTGAAACGGTCTTGCGGATGAGGAGTGGCTCTTTTAATAAATTTAATATTGCCATATTTAATACTAGCTGTGCCCCGTGATTTCACCCGCGTTAATGTCGGAGATTCCGCGGGAATTCCGAGATAAAAAGTACCTTATGTCCTTTTTTGTACCCCTGACAACGTGCATGCCAAATTTCATCTAAATCGGTTGGGCCGTTTTTGCGTGATTGAGTAACAAACATCCAAACATCCACACTTTCACATTTATAATATTAGTAGGATATATTGCATACGTATCTAGTAGTAGTAGTATCTAGTAAGTACTGGGTGAGAAAGTCTAGATATTTGAACTGCTGAGTTCTGTACAAAATTTGCCACACAAATAGAATAGAAACTTATTTCTGAACAGCACACAAGAATAATAAACAAACATTAAAGAAGTAGTAACTAGTAAGTAGTAAAAATAAGTTGTAAGTATTTATTCAAGACTAGCTATGCCCGCGTGAGTTTCGGAATTCCCACAGTACCTAAGTTCCAATTTTCGTTGATACAAACTTTCCCTGAACTTCCCCAGATCTTTCAAAACCAAAATTAGCCAAATCGGTCCGGCTAGTCTCGAGTTTTAGCGAGCGAAACGAACAATATATTTTTTTTATGTCTATGAGATAAGATTATCGCTTCCATATAATTATTATCTTTGAGTCGTGATAAACTCAAATATTACTACCGAACAGATTTTCATGCGGGTGTTCACCAATAGATAGAGTGATTCATAAGGAAGGTTTACATACATATATCCTATTGTTAATAATGTAAAATGTTCCGCCGCGTCTGTCTTTTGTTCGCGATAAACTCAAAAACTGAACAGATTTTCATGTGTTTTTCACCAATAGATAGATTGATCCAAGAGGAAGGTTTATACGTAGGTAATGGTACCTATAGTTTATACTGAAATTCCAGCAGGAACTCCGAAATTATAGCTGATGAAACCACGGCGAATAGCTAGTAAAGGATGATTTTTACTAAAACAAATACATAGTTCCAGCAATAAAATGGAAAGTGCGCATGTGAAACCGCGGGGAACAGCTAGTATCTATAAAGTATCAATAAAGCAATCAAGTCTTCAGATGTTACCTAAACAAATTACAGTAGACTTTGTATAGATACTAAAATAACTTGGAAATCGCTCTCCGACTTAGTGCTTACAAACGCGAAGCTACCTAATTCAGTTTGGCATCGCAACAAATACTTAACATTTTACGTACCTACTTGTATTTTTTTGTATTCCTATTTAAGGGATTTTGATGTTGATGCCAAATAAAGTATATGTCTATGTCTAATTAGAAATATGGCAGCCGCCGCATCGGTACCGCGGACAACGGCAAAGAGCTGCAAATAATTTTAAACTTTGATCACTGTATTCTGAGAATTTCTCGAAACAGCCGCAGCCACATGCGTCTCGCGTGCTTTGTTACTATCACTTTTAGTTTAGCAGATTTAATTGTCTATGAAGTTAGATTTATAGCAACATTTCCAAGTTTACGGAGCGAAGCGTTATTGTGAAATAAAATTTAGAAAGCTTTTTAATGAATTGCAAAATTATTTATATTTTCGGACGTCGCGTCGTCTTCCGCCACAATAATTGTAAAATATTGAGATGTGTCCTAACCGATTTCTATATATACCTATATACTAAAGGAGGTTATTTTTTTACAAGGATTATTATTACTTTACTTAGTTCATATAGATATGAAAATGTAGCTCATTAAAATAACTATAATGAAATCGGCTAGATAATACTCACAGTTACAAAATTATTGTACCGTTACGAGTATCACTCCTCAATACTTTTTAAAAAATTTTGACATTTAATCGTGATGAATGGAAATATTCCATTACATTCATATTATGTACAGTAAACTTAATAAATACAGTCTATTTATCATGTTAAGTGCGCTAAAATGAAAATAGTTGACTAGGACAATTTGACAGCTGTCAAATCAAGCAGGTATCAAATAATCGTTTAGGCACATTACGTTCAATTCGCAAATGGCCAAGAGAGTTTAAAATATAAAATTCGCAATTGGTCCAATTCGCAATTTTATAAAGATTCGATTTGTAACAAACATCCTAACACCCAAACATCCAAACATCCACACTTTTACATTTATAATATTAGTAGGATTTATCATTCGTAAAAAAATAGTATCGAAATTTTTATAAGTAGTAGGTATCAGTAATCAGTATAAGTAAATAAAGTGGATGAATAAACGTATAAAATAAATCTAAAATATATTATTAAAAGGAGTCCCTTTAGGCAAGGTTCCGAAGATACTGGCAGCGTTCCCCCTTTGAATAGCTAGGCTAATTATTTGTCCGAGGTAGCTGCCAGCACTTCGGTCTCCTGTGATGTCGACTAACCTTTTTGCTATTTCCTTAAAAAGCCTTAGGACCCCACGGACCAAGGGTCTCGACACCGAATGGCACAAAATCATATTCAGGGCCTAGACCCCTGTATTTGCGTGCTTTAGTATTTTCAGCCGCTTCGCAGGCCGCACCAGCTCTGTTGTTGGTTCCAGGCCAGCGACACTCCCTTGAACCAAAAGTTACTATGGATTTATGCGCGAACTTTTTTACCAACATTGGAATACTTAACCAAATTTCTATGGCCGCGTCATACATTGCATTGGTATGGTTGGCACAAAATGCTTTCATAGATCGGATCAGCGATTAGTATGGAAGTGCCTACTCTTAAAACGTAGTAATTATTTGCTCAGTGGTTGGTTCCATGTAGATGGGAAGGGGCCAGCGTATGTTCGAAATAAATTTTGTTCAAATATTAAATAAACGTATATGAGCTCAATCCGTCGTATCTCAAACGCGACTCACACAAATGAGTACAGTCGCGAAGCCGAAGCGAAGCGGGACGAGTTAAACAATGCGATCGCTCGAATTATTCTTCCGAGAGAATAAAACGAGGGCGCGCACACCCTATATAAAGTTAGTGATTCAGTAATGAGCGATACGCGAGATGAGAGGTTTTTTTAACTACAGTATGAAAAAGATGAAAAGAAACGTGTGTGTTCTTCTTCTTTTTCTCTTTTGTACTTTCGCATAGTAATAATAATAACGCTTGGACATCATCACACAGCACCACCTTCCAAACTAAGCAGAGCTTGTACTATAGTACCAGATGGCTGATAGAATACTTAATAATAATAATAATTCATTTATTTCAGGCAAAATAACCCATATAAATAATTTATCAAATAAAATAAAATGAAAATAAAATTAAAATGAAATTAAAATTAAATTAAAATAAAATAAGATTAAAATTAAATTCAATGAGGTAAATTAGAATACATAAAAATTTCATACTTAGGTAATTTTTGACCAACTTTTCATGTTTTTTTGTGAGTATTCGGTAGAGCTGAGAGTGGATCGTAGGCTTTTTTATACCCCAAGGTGATAGGGTGGGTACCTAGCCCTCTCCAGAATTTTTATATTTTTTTATTTTTTGGACAAAATATTACTTCGGATTTCCTGCGGGAATTTCGAAACTCACGCGGGTAAAACCGCGGGGCACAGATACATACATACATAATACTCAGGTATGTTACCTATAAACACTCAGACAAAGAATAAACACCGTAATATTTAGCACATAATTGGTACCTGATGCTAGGATCGAACCTCCGACATCTGGCGCTGAAAGTATAATGCATTTCACCAACTTCAATAAAAATAAATACCTAATAGCAACAAAAGTTTCAAAATAGGCTAGCAGTTTTATAATCACATCAAGGGAATCAAGCGATACATAATATCCGCTACTGGACAAAGACTCTCAAAGACGATCCGGTTTATACCTAAATGTTTCTATCAAAACTAAATCCGCTTATAAAACGCCTCTTAAACTCTACAAATGCGATATCAAGAAGAAAAGAGAACTGAGCGAGTCGTTTAGAAATATTGCTCACCGGACCGTAGCAGGTGTAGCGTGCACCAATAACAACTAACGATTGGGACTGTATTGAAATAAACTTATGACTATTGCCGTACCTACGTGTACAGTCAGAGACAATATAAGGTCGGAACTAACCTCAGGAATATGGATTTATTTATTTATTCAACTTCACCCGCGGTAATTTCGAAGTTCCCGCGGGAATTTCGGGATAAAAAGTACCCTATGTCCTTCTCTGTACCCCTGAAAATGTGCATGCCAAATTTCATCCAAATCCGTTCAGCCGTTTTTGCGTGATTGAGTAACAAACATCCGAACATCCACACTTTCACATTTGTAATATTAGTAGGATTAATGCACACAAGGAAGGGCTGGAAGGATGTTACAAAGTATACAAAGTAACTTCCGATTGATATTACACCTGCAGTTCCTACTTGTGTTGTAAAGTTGGAGGTTTTAATCAGAGGTTTTTGGATGTCGAGCGGGGGAATACACAGATCACATACACAATATCAGAGACTAGCAAGAACAGCGACCGACCTCAATGAAGTGCAAACTACAGAAGAGTTCACTGACCAAATATGGTGCCCAACTGAACACCGGTAGCAGATATACTGAAGACTTTAGGTGGGGAATTTTCGGTCGCGAACTTTCGGATGGAAACTTTCCCAAACAAGTCTCTATTTTTATTTCAGGGCATAGAGAGTATTCTTATGATTTACAAATTATGATTAACACATTTCTCTTCTGCCACCATCTTCGACTCCGACTCCGAATCGACTTCCCAGCAGTAGGTAGGTCATGATGAAGGAAGAGGCAAAATGTTTCGTGCTCTTCTTTTTGGAAAGAAAATAGGGCTGCCGCTGTTCTCGTTCATCCCTGTTCCCATAACTAGCTGGATCTCTATTCTATTATTTACCTAGTCATTTCAAGTCTTGGCAGTTAGGCTTCTAGGTATTTGTATTTGATCACCATGACGATAGAAAACTTTACCATAGCCATACAATCGTCGTCGTCGTTTTGACACATTATGGTCAACCTTCTTTGGTCAAACATTTATTACTATTTATAAACTTACATAGTTTAAAAAATTCAGCTGCCGACCTTCCTGCGCACCGGAGAATTTGAAGCATTCAACGTGGGCGATGCGATTCTGAACAACAGCTGGAAGGAAAGTTTTATTTGCTTTTGTCTTACGACGGAAATATATTCAATCCTCTGATACTCGTATCTACTCAAACAAACATTGTACTTTTATATTTATTATTTACTAATATGCACTTTCACTGTTGTATTTTGTGATAGTTATTGTATAGATAGTTAAAAAAAAACGAAAATTGCTTTTATTTTCGCGAATTTTTAGGTTAAACTTATTTCGGCTCATCGAAAGTCAAATAAAGCAGACCGCGGAAATGACGTGCATCAAGTTAGTAACAAGTGCAATAATCGATCTCATATAAAAAAGTAGATACACAGTCCCCAAAGACATTCTATAATACAGTCCCATACAAAAGTTCACTTAAAAACTGTCCACAGTGTTTACGTAGTTATAGCTGTGGTTATATTGTTTTGTAATAAGTAATAATATGTTTATGCTATTTTTTTACTACAATTGTACCATTTTGCATGGTGGTAGGGCGCTCTCTAGTGCCCGGCTGGCTAGCTACCACCTTCAAGTTGCAAATCTGTCGCCAAGCACCTAACGGTGTGTTCCCGCAGCCCCACTTAAAAGCCAGTTCCCATCCCCATTCCAGGTCGGCAACGCACCTGCATGCCTTCTGGTGTCGCAGATGTCCATGGGCGGCGGTAATCACTTACCATCAGGTGTACCACTTGCCCGTTTGCCCCCTATGACATAAAAAAAAACCTAAAGCATTAGGTGAAAACGTAATAAATACTATACGGTCTCATCACTCATGACCTGATTTAAAAGCGCACCCAAATGTTCAAGTGGGCGCTCATTTCATGAGGACATTTTTTGAAGCTGATTGTGTGTTTACTTTTTATATGAGATCGATGATGTCAACCTTGAAAAGTGGTTTTTCCTCTTTGTTCATCACTGTAACGTCTTATCTCAAAAAATATTTGAAAATATTTTTGGAATTGAAATATTTGAATATATTTTATGACGTCGAGATATTTAAATTCTCGACAGTACTACAGAAACCGTTTACCGTCACAATTATCGTGTCCTACAACACATCTATTAAAAACTCTCGCGGAACGTGTCCTCATTATATATTTTTTTTCGCAAACGATGACAAAACGCCCCTCAAAAGATCTCCTGTCGTTTTTGGAGCAGAAGAAAAAGAGAAAATATATCTGCTCATTTTACACTTGGTATGAAGCTCACTTACCCATATCTATTTATTCATTGTATTCGGCTAGATTCTCCCTTGTGTATTGTCTATAGTAAGAATACAGTCTACCGTGACTCATTGTAATGCATCGAATGTTCAAATAAATGATGGAAGAATACAGTGGATGCATTGTTATATCGTTTGTCTTGACGAGATGGGAAATGTAAATCTTAATGTTAACCAAACACTTGCTGCAAATCGTAACTTTTACTTTATGCAATGGTGACTGTCGTTAGCAAAGTGATGGAATAATTATTAAGGAATTTCTTCTTCTATTATAACGTGGTAACAGGCGCTTTGGCTTCGGTTAAGTAAGCGTATTATATGATAAAAAAAGTGGCCAAGTGCGAGTCGGACTCGCCCATGAAGGGTTCCGTAGGAGCAAGTAACATAATATAAAAGTTATTGTAGTTCGTTGTAACTTCGATCGATGTTTTAATAATAGTGTAAAATTTTTTTTGCCGTTTACGTATTAAAAAAAAAAACTACTTACTAGATCTCGTTCAAACCCATTTTTCGGTGTAAGTTTGCATGGTAATGTACATCATATATTTCTTTTTGTTTTATCATTCTCTTATTTTACAAGTTACAGGGGGGGGATACATTTTACCACTTTGGAAGTGTCTCTCACGCAAACTATGTATTCACTTTAGAAAAAAAAAATTAGAAACCTCAATATCATTTTTGAAGACCTATCCATCCACACCCACACGTATGGGTTTGATGAAAAAAAAATTTCGAGCTTCTGTTCTAAATATGTTACTCCATAATTTATTGTTTTATTTTTCAATTTTTGTGTGAAAATCTTACATACATACATACATCTGCTTACCAAGTTTCAACAGTATAGTTCTAATAGTTTCAAAAAAAAGTGGCTGTGACATACGGACGGACAGACAGACAGACAACCACGACGAATCCATAAGGGTTCCGTTTTTTGCCATTTCGCTACGGAACCCTAAAAAGTGAGACAAAATTTGGCAACCAACGCCCGTCATGCTTCAAGACGTGACGTACCAGAAACTCATGATTATTTTGACGGCCAAATACTAGTGCAGATACTGTGCAGATTGTCAATTTAGCAAAACGTTCAAAATGCGAATGGCCGATAGCCTCTATTGGCTGCTTGCCTGTTTTAATATTTTGTTTTTGGCAATTTCTTTGTTTCAACAATTTCGTAGCCGAATCATCAGTTCAGCAAAATCCCAATATCGTATAAAAGCTACAACACTCTCGTGTTATGCTAACTGTAATAAAACAAACGATCAAATAAACATAAAATCACCCGAGTACCTACTCGCCTGCGGTTTTATCTGCGTGAATTCGGGATTCCAGGATTAGGAATTTTGTGGTAGCTGCTCAAGTATTCCAAGTTTTGACGAAAAGATAACATACATTGTTTAAAACAGTACTCGAAGTTTTAGCGAAATTGTAGTCTGTTGTTTATGATGCCCCGAGCAATTTTAAGTACAAGTATTGCGTCTTTGTACATTACAGAAAACATACTGAAAACATTTTACAATGGAGTTAACTCGCATTTACATCCTGAAAGAATCTTTGCTAAGCCACAATTAAATCTTACTCATTGACAACAAAAAGATTCCTTCCCTTGGAAATGTATTCCCATTAGTCTTACTCTACTCTACCATCTCCTCCAGCGTCCATTTTGCTGAATGCAGCGCTAAAAACTCTGCTAATGCTCTGTGAAGTCTATATATGTAAGTGGAAATTAGACGGAAGTGAAAAAAAATAATAATGGAAGGTTCCGTACTGCAAATTGATTTATTTCATTTTTTTTTTGTCATTATTACGTACATGATGGTAAGCTATTGCAGTATTGCAATGGTTTCGCCATTGTCTATTGACATCATTTTGAAAGGTAACTTTCTGAGGCATAACACTAGTAGCTTACTTTCAGTGTACAAAATGGCAGATTAACGACATTTTGGCAGATTTGATATTATTTCATTTCCATTTTTTTTTATATCAATCTAGAGAACCTACAGAGTCAGTCTAAGTCGTGAATTTCTCGCCTCTTTTTGTACAGAACCCTGAAAATGGAAACACGAAAGGAGTCTTGGGCCGTCAGCGAGGGCTCTAAGTGGCTTTGTTTTTGCGATCCTTTGTTTTTGCCGTTATTTACGATTGTTTTTCTGTGACATTAATACATTATAATCTGTTATCTGTTTAGTTCTTTCATCTGGAAACATTCGCACAATAGTTTTTCTCTTTTATAATCAGACCTGATCTTAGTCACTCAGATTGGTTTAATCAGATGATTTTTCATCTCGTAGACTGTATGCTGTGCAATTCCCAAGTGATTTTATGTACATAGCATACTTATTATTATACAAATAAAGATGTGTTATACCAGAGATCAGCTGGTATTAGATATATCTATAGATATATTAAGAAAACTAGGCTGTCACAGTTACTACCTAATGTTTACCAACCAGTCGTTGAATCATTCTTTCTAATATAACTGACTTGACTACAATATTATAATATCTATTATGATCCCACAACTTTTAATGGTGGAAAGATTTTGTTGCGTGACTTAAATTTTTTATAGAATTTATGTTTTTGATAAAATTGTAAATTTATTTCGGCTAACAAATACTTTGTTTTCTTGTACCAATAACTCTTGGATAAATTCAGTCGCAATTGTTTTTCTGACTTGGAAAATTGCGTCCACAGAAGCTGGCGGCCTCCGTACCACTGAACTTCGCGTCACGCCACGCGTCGTCCAGAAAGGGAGGAACGTCACCATGGCCTGCATATACCAGTTGCACGACTACGGTATATACTCGGTGAAGTGGTACAAGGGAGTGCACGAGTTCTACCGGTACTCTCCACTGGAGTCGCCTACAACCCGGGTGATGCCTGTAAATGGAATTAAAGTTGATGTGAGTATTTCTTCTACTGTTGCTTCAAGTTTTCTAGGTTTATTTTAAAAACGGGTCATTTGAAGTGGCCATTTTTAAAGTGAAAGACAAATGCAATTAATTGTATTCAAAGTTGAACCTTCCTTACATATTACAAAACAAGTCTTCTGCCACGTCTGTCTGTCTTTCTGTCTGTCTGTCTGTTCGCAATAAAACTTCAAACTACTGAACGGATTTTCATGCGGTGTTCACCAATAGATAGAGTGGTTCAAGAGGATGGTTTTTACGTATACCTTATTCTGGAATTCCCGCGGAAACTCTAAAACTACCGCGGGTGGAACCGCGGGGGCCAGCTAGTATATATTCTTTTTGAAGTCAGTAAAATTACAGCAAATAATTATGACAGCACCCATAAAATATACGCCCTTCACAGCTTCCTAATGCCATGGCTGGAGAGAAACTGCGCAATAAACCCCCTACAGCTTTCAGTTTAAAGTTATATAACACTAGAGTTTACTCGTATTCCAATTAATTCAGGTTCAATAAACTATGCCTTTAAATTAAGCTTGTTCAGATATTCGCTTCGACGGAAATTATGTTATATTATGTTAATAGTTAAGCGTGTACTAACTCATCGTTAGTACGAGTATCCTACTAGTATAAATGTGAAATTGTGGATGTTTGTTACTCAATCACACAAAAACGGCTGAACGGATTTGGATGAAATTTGGCATGCACGTTGACAGTACCCCTGACAACGTACTTGCCAAATTTAATCCAAATCCGTTGCAATATATACATAAATATATATATATGCAATAACTTGCAAAATCCTTCTCGGAACTCTTGGACGACACCGAAGAAATTATCTCAAAACATATCATAATATCACCTTGCGCACATAAAAAACCACACTGCGAAAATAATTGTCCCATACACAATTATAAAACGCAATAAAATTCACTTCTGATATTTTTTTTATCTTCAGAATAATAAATTACGAAATCGCCATCGGCCATGTTCAATTCACGCCATAAACTTCTGGTCACGTCTTACTAGCTAGTAGGCTAGTAAACTTAATTTTAGTTTTTACCCCGTCATGTAGATAGATAAAAATATTGGACACGTATTTTTTTCATTTTTTACTTAATCAAAAATAAAAGGCGATACACTAAGTCGAAATGTCGCGTGTCGTCACGCTGTGCTGTGTGAGCTTTTGGATTTTCATACTCCGGAAACAAGCCTGTTGGTCTTCAAACGTTATTGCTTTACGTATATCTTTCGCAGAGGTTAAGGTCAAATGAGACGCACGTGGTGCTGGTGCGCGTCAGCCCGATCCTGAGCGGCAACTACAGCTGTGAGGTGATCCAGAACGCGCCCTCCTATCCGCACCACACTGCGTACGCGAGACTCGATGTCGTTGGTGAGTGAAAACCCGCGCTGGGTGAACATCTGGGTTAAGGATGTTCATCAAGCACACGCTGAAGGCATGCCTTTTGCTACAATATTATACATATTAATTTTTGTCGGTTTTGTGCTGGGGTTAGTCGCGCATGTGCGACTGTCTCCATTAATTGATAGGAGTTTTTAAGTTTTGTTTATGTATGTACCTACACAGTTTTTGTTTTGGCAATAAATGGTTTATTATTATTATTATTCCTTTTTCTTTTCTTTTTTTTCTCTCCTTCACGGAGGTGTTATCGTAATATGCGAGCCCCAGC
Organism: Zygaena filipendulae; assembly: GCA_907165275.2. NCBI lineage: Eukaryota > Metazoa > Arthropoda > Insecta > Lepidoptera > Zygaenidae > Zygaena > Zygaena filipendulae. The sequence continues at coordinate 11,241,676 of OU015660.1, forward strand.
CAAGCATATTACGAGACAATGAATCAATAGTTTTAGCCTGACAAGGAGAGGAACTTTCCGCCGGTGCACAACAGCAAAGCCAACGTAGGTATCCGAAACAAATATCAACAACAGGTAGGTAGTTATCTATTTCTCAGATACAGTGTGTTAACCATTCACATTTCTAGATTTTTTTTAATATTGTATTTATTTCTTTTTTTTTTCTGTTGTTATTTATTAGTTTTAGGTTAGTGCGTGAGATTGTGTGGGGGTGGATTATTATTATTATTGTTATTACTTATACACCTAGCTATTATCCCGTTTTCCTGTTCCTGTTCATTGAGCACCTACCCCATTTTTTTTCAAGGAAAGAAGGAAGCCACAAAGACCTCAAACTAACAGTTGAAATTATTTATTTATATAAACAGTAGATAACAATATTATATGCTTTCAAAACATTTGAAAAATATCCTTCAGGTACCTACTACCTATACGCATTTAATATCCCCGTTAGTTTTAATCCACGATCGGAGCTTAATATCAGTATAATCAAATTCTATCCATCCACTTGGTTTCGCACACACTTAAAAATACACACTCTTACACTCTATACACTTATACGTGGTGAAATATACCACAAAATTGTTTTGAAATAGGTACCTAACTTAAAGAAGATGAAACACACTTCTTGCAAAGTGCCAAAATCCTTTAATATGACAAAAAAGTTGAAATAAAACATGAATATAAACTTACCTAAAGCAAGTACAGTATACTATAACAATAGACTTCACCCTAATCCAAGTCACAAAAGACGCCGGACATTTAACAGCTATACGGGGTCAGCTTGCAAAATAAATACTGTGACTTCTCTTTGGGCTATTGTCTCAGATATCCTTATTCCTTGCCCGTGCACTCAAGAGCAGCTAGGGTTGCCAAAGTTTTCGAGTTAACTTTTAGCACTATAATATCAGATTTATTGCATGCTATTATTTTTAAATCAAGTTAAAAAGAGAATAGTACATTGTTATCCTAGGGGTGAAAGTAACTCATCTAGTCCCGAGACGGGGTTTGGCGCCCGAGCGTAGCGAGGGCGCCTATAGATCGAGGGACTAAATAAGTCTTTCTCCCGAGGATAACACTGTGCTTTTCATTACGAATGCAAGGAAAGTCAAAATAAAAATAGGAATTAGCTAAAGAAAAAATGAGTGAAGATCGGATAGTCGCTTGACACTTTCCCACCTATTTCTTTTTCTTTGGCCAGCTAGCTATTCAGCCAGTATTTTTTATTTACATTGTGGCGACTTAAAAAAAATATTATCTTTAATTATTAAGTATTAACTAAAGAAATAAAAAAATATAAATAGGAATTAGCTTAAGAAAAAGTGAGTGAATTTTATTTTAATTAATACATACTTAAACTTTACGTTATTTCAATTTTACATCGCGCTGGCTGTATAGAAAGTTGAAACATGGTTCAATAGAAATGTGAAAATAGACCTAGTTTTTTTTTTTAATAATTTGACAGTTGTGCGATTCTCCCTAGGGCTGGAAAGGGTTACTTTCAACCCGCTTCTCAGGCAACTTCAGACCTACTTTCCGAGTATGAGTAATGAAAAAAGTTTTTATTATTACATCTGTAAACGATTTCTCCGTTGTTTGAGAAGAGACTGGTTTTTTCCGAACTATCGCCCTTAGAGATGCGATATTGCGGCCATTTTTATTTTAAGTTACTTATCTTATTTCCAACTGCATTCAGATTTTTTTTTGCTTTCCACATAATCAGCAAGAAGATTAAAAATCTCACACTTTATTATAATGCAGTAGGGATGTTGACAACTTTTGAAAATCAAAATTCTAATTAGTCCGCCATTTAGACAATTAAAAATCACTAGACACGTATTTTTTTATTTTTCAAATAAATGAAAGTACACAGAGATAACGCGCATTAAAGTTTAGGGTGGGGGCTCGTGACGTCACTTGCCGCTACAAGCCGTCATACAAACTGCACTAGTTAGTGACGTCACGCGAAATTTCAACTCAATGTATCGCCGTTATTTATTGATTACGTAAAAAAAGAAAAAATACGTAATAATTTTTAATAATCTACAAGACGGACTAAAAAAAAATATTCAAATAGCCTATAGTATACCTACATAAAGTCAATCATATTATTATATATAGTAGGAAATGACACCCAAAAATGTGTCAAGTCTTATTGGTAATGGTAACTACTCATCTTGTTTTTCTAATACCTATAGGTATAACGTAATCCATGCATGTCGTCTCAGTTATCTTTGGAATTCGAAACACTCGAGTTGAACCTGATAACAGTGGAAGCTCATTATGCAAATCTGGATGGCGTAACTTTTGGCTTTCTTCGCTGGAAAACCGTCATTGACCCAGATTACGGATATTTTACATATTTACGATCTGTGGCGAGTCACACTCGCGGCCAATGGAGGCTCGATAGGACGCGTATTTTCACTTTAAAAAGTTTCTTTGTTCCGGTTATCTTTTTGATATCTGTGTCTCTCGTAATCTCTAAAATGAGATTTCGGGTGCAAAGACATTATTTTTAAACTGTAGGGACACATACAGCAATAGTTTCATTGAAAATTCCGTTTGGAATTGAAGCAAAAGAACAATTTAATGTGCGCCAGCAGCGAGACGTAGTGAAGTTGTTCCACCAGCCATAAAATTGCATCAATTCGCTTGATCCGAGTGTGGTTCTATTCTCATTAATTCTAAGCTTTAAACCGACTCAGAATGGTTAAAACAAAGATATTGAAAGAGAATAGATTGACAATACGCTCGGCCGCTAAGCTTTCTGCTTGAACCACGCAGCGGTCAAATGATCTCATGTTTACCAAATGCCGTTGGCTAGCAGAGACTATTGTCTAGATGCCACTTGACGGAAAGCGATGTGATTGGCTATTTGAAATGTACTTAATTGTGGTGACTGGTGTTTGATTGCGTCGCAACGATGTGATTGGTTTTTATTTCGATCATTCCCCCCGCAAAAATTGGTTGACGTGGATTGCATAGTAAAAGTTTGTATTGTTCGTCTATTCTCTTATAATGTCTTTGAGTAAAAATATAAGCTTAATAAATAGTGGAGTTGCCTTAAGGTTGCATTTGGCGACACGCTCTTATGCTCACAAACCTTGTTTGGTTGGTTTTAACCTATTTATACAATTAAGTTTTATTTGCCCGACCCGACCACATAGTTACGGCGGCACCGACTTCTAGTTTTGTTTTATAACAAATAGTTAAAACAAAGCAAGGTTGCTGAATCACTAATTTCTGCGGTCACCGCGAATAAATTGCGTAATTTATTCTGCCGCCCCGTGACCTGCACGTTTGCCAACCCTTTGTCCTTTCCCCATTTACAAACCTGCCATCTCTAACAAAAAGAAAGGTTTAAACAAAAAGCTGCCCAGTGTCGTGCAAGTTTTCACTGGGAAAAGTTCGCGTTCCGACACGACATTGATACACTTATATAGTTAGTTCTTTTTTATGTACCTACACTGAGAAAAATCCTACTAATATTATAAACGCGAAAGTTTGTAAGGATGTATGTATGGATGGATGGATGTATGTTACTCTTTCACGCAAAAACTACTGAATGAATTTAAATTAAACTTTACGATAATATAGCTTGTACATCAGATTAACACATAGGGAACTTTTATCCCGGAATTCCCGCGGGAACTCTGAAATTAACGCGGGTGAAACCGCGGGGCACAACTAGTCCGTACTAATATTAAAAATGTGAAAGTGAGTTTGTTTGTTTATTACGCTTTCACAGCTAAACGGCTCAACAGATCACTACGAAATTGTGCATACACGTTTTTAGTGGTACAGAGAAGGAAATAGACTACTTTTTATCCCGGAATTCCATCGGGAACTCTGAAATTAACGCGGAAGAAACTACATTTAATTTTGTACACCACCTATACACGTTGTCAAAGAAAAAAAAAAATTTATATCGGAATACCCGCGGGATCTCGGAAACTAACGCGGGTAAAACCGCGGAGAACAGCTCACTAGCTGTTCATCATAAACAGAATAGATAAGAAGGGACATCCACTCAGTTTAGTATAAAACCTGGTGTCGCCGGGCGATTTTTAATACAAAAACATTTTTTATCGTTACGAAATGTATTAAACTTTAATTGTATAATTAAATAATTGTATGTTACTTTAATCAGCTGTTTACGAAATTCGTTTTGGAACTATTGTGGAAAATATCCTGAGGATGTCAGCTAAGGAAGCTTTGGAAAAGTTAGAGCAATTGCTCTAACTTCCTTTGCATCCGTGATGCCGCTTTATGCCCTCGTATATATTATATTATTTTTTCTCTGTGTTAAATTACGTAGGGATTTTATGACTAGCTGTGCCCCGTGGTTAGGTACACCCGCGTGAATTTCGGAATTCCCGCAGGAACTTTTTTTTTTAAATAAAAGTAGCCGGAGTTACTCCTTATAACAGCTGAAAGTCCAGTTAAAATCGGTAAAGCCGTTTCAGTTATTAGCCGGAACAAATAGATAGAGAGACGGAGAAAAATTAAAAAAACAGATTTTTTTATGTGAGTACCGTATTATACTTTCATAATATTATGCATTTAGTGAAAAGTTGTTATTAATTTCGAATTACGAACAGATACTTGACACTTTTATATGTATAGATAGATGTAGATGGTATGGAATAAAAATATTGAATTGTACTACCTACCTACGTAATGCGCAAGTTTGGATAGGTAAATAGTTTCTGTGAAATTTATTGAATTATGGATAAGTTTCTATAACAATTTTTTTTTTCACACTTTAGCTTTGATCTTTAACTTATTTATATTATATTGTATGAATGAAATTGTCTCAGATCTCTTGTTACATTGAGAAACTTAGTTGAGCGAAAAAAGCTTATGAATTCGGCTTTAACTTTTTTCGCAGAAAATATCTTTTCGTAAACTTGGACCCAGATATTATGAGAAAGATATTTTTTATTAATTTTAGGTCTAAAAGTTTAATTTTTATTACCATTACGGACGTACAGACTATGTAATGTGGACACTGATAGTTATATAACATGTTATTTAACTTAAATTTCAATTAGATAATCTGAATCGCAGCAAAAACATTTTCATGTAAAATGTCCACAAGACCAGACCATATGGATCGCACTGTCAAAAAGTTATCAGATCTACTTGCAGAGCCAAGCTTCTAACTCTACAAGCCCCAACTTCACGAACTATACATCTAAATAGCCGTTTCGTTACTATAAGAACTATTGTATAACAAAAAAGTAATCAACAGTGAATGAATTCTTCACCTTACGCCCATGTGTTGTAACGAAACGGCCAAGCCACATACTTTGACCAGCGGTGCTAGGATGCGCAACATGATATGTTTGTCGAACGAAAGATAAAATTGTCGACACGACAAATATTTGTGGGCGTCCAAGCAAAAAAGTGCAGTAGTGGGGTATTGAGTTAAGACTAGATTCGGTTAAACATTTTTTACCACTGGTAGACAAAACGATATATTATGTCGACGAGAATCGATAAAATGGCTCGATAAAATTTTATCATGTTGCGCATCCTAGCTCCGCTGGGAAATTATGTAACTTTTATTGCTATTATATTTCAGTTTTAATCAGAAAAATAGCGATTTTATGATTAAATAATCATGTTTAGGTAGCTTCAACTTTTGAAGTATGTATATTTTAGTTGATCACTAGATATTGTAGGTGTCAATTATTGTATATTGTAATCGCAAAACCGCCATACTTTTGATTGCAGCCGAAAATTTTTATATAAACAAAAGTTACATAATTATAATAGCCCCGATCTCAGACCAAATAAAAACTAAACGGAACGCGTAGAACAAACAAGTGAAGCCCGGAAAAAGACACCACGCCGTGCACGTACACAGAAACACGCACACACTTACAAGAAAAAGACACCATAAATCACTTATCACCAATAAGTAAACTTTTCAAATCCACACACTTTCCTAATCACCACATGCATACGCAACCGGCTTAATCACTTCGTTGTTCGAGACGTTCCGTCTTTAGTTTTTATTTGGTCTTAGAGCCCCCTCAGGTGTTTTTGAAGTTAAAGCTTGTACAGTTAGAGATTGTAGAGTTAGGCCAGGGTATGTAGAGTTAATCTAAATCTACCGACCTAGTAACCCTTAGCGATAGAGGAGTCATACTACGCCATATTTTCCTTCGTAAAAGACGGTGTTTCTAAAATAATATTAGTAACAACACTTGATCCACACTAAGCTGCAAGCTTGTATCGTGGAAACCAAGCTGACGTGGTATTAGGCATGGTGACCCACTGCGCCAATCCAGTCGTCAATTCATAACGTGACTGAAACTGTGGGGACTGTTCCTCTAAACTTATATATTTTGTCCAACCAGGCATCGGAGGTCTCCGTGCCACCGAGCTGAGAATATCGCCGCCGGTCGTGCAGCGGGGCTCCGACGTGACGCTGGCGTGTCTGTACGAGCTGACAGACGCACCGCTGTACTCGGTGAAGTGGTACAGGGGGCGCCACGAGTTCTACCGGTACTCGCCCACCGAAGCGCCAGCAACGAAGATATTCCCCTTCGCTGGAATTAATGTTGACGTAAGTATCCTATTGACATAATCATTTAGCTAGCTTTATATTAGACTAGCTTTTCCCCGTGGTTTCACCGGGATAAAAAATATGCTATGTCCTTTTCTGTATCACTGACAGTATGTGCGCAAAATTTGACGGTAATCGGTTGAGTAGTTAAGGCGGGGAAACGGAAGAGCCATACAGATAGTCAAACAGACACACAGTCGGAATTATTTTCTTATTTTTAATATTACTAGCTGTGCCCCGCGGCCTCACCCGCGGTAATTTCGGAGTTCTCGCAGGAATTCCGGGATAAAAAGTACCCTATGACCTTCCATGTACCCCTGACAACGTGCATGCCAAATTTCATCCAAATCCGCTCAGCCGTTTTTACGTGATTGAGTAACAAACATCCAAACATCCAAAACATCCACACTTTCACATGTGTAATATTAGTAGGATTATTAGTATGGGAGTATAAATTTAAATTCTTTTACCAAGGTTATTTGAATGTTTGAACTGAAAAATTAATGCTAATAATTCCTTTTAAGAATGTCATTGAGCATTTATTCCACTTTTGTATACCTAATATCATGCATACATTTTTGTGCAAAACGTTTAAATAAGTAACTTCAATAAATAAATGAAAATCGGGGAAATTATCTTCGAGCATTAGGATACGTTTATGTAATGTAAAAATGTTTTGCATTGAAAAATAAGTAATATGTGCTCTCAAAAAAGGGACGCACGCCGAGCAAAAAAAATCTCCAACATCAAACGGAATGCGCGCACCCTGTGTTATTCATGTCCCCAAATTACTGAATACATAATGTATTTATTATACATAAGTGCGTCGGCACAAACATGTAGAGATATCTTTCTACTTGTTAGACTGTACGGGTGAAATTTTAAACGGATCACTTAGATATCTTCGCCAATTGAGATGAAACTATTTTATAGGTATAGCGTTTTTTTTGCAGCTGTTGTAAATGGAAAAGTTGTTATTTTAATATTTTTAACCGACTTCAAAGGGAGGAGGTTATCAATTCGGATGTTTATATGTATCTGTACTTTTTATGTATGTTCGGGCATAACTTCGTCGTATAAAGACGGATTTGCAAAATTCTTTTTTATTCGAAAGGGGTTTATTTCGAAATGGTGCCAATTAAATTTCATAAAGATCTGGTTATGAGTTTTGCCGCCGCACTCAGAGTCGACTTTAATGATTACTTAGTTAAGTATAGATTTTTAAAACAAAACTGCCGAAATCAGAGACGTTCAGTAAATTAATGTTAATTGGCATTTAATGGGATGTAACTTAATTAGTTAAATGCCAATTAATATTAATTTATTAAACTTGTCTGATTGCAGCAGTTTTGTTTTAAAAATCTATACTTAACTAAGTAATCATTAAAGTCGACTCTGAGTGCGGCGGTTGGAGACAGACAACGGAAGTCTTGAAGTCGGTTTACATTTTTTTTTTGCTAAAATTTTTCTTATTAATGAAGAACTTAGTGATTTGCTGTCGAAACTAAAGATAAATAATATTATCACTAATCAGCAACGTCACTGTCTTTAAACTTGTACACAGTATTCCATACAGCCAAGGGAGAGTAAATCAAAACTTGTATGTCGAAATTTTAGCTTTACTCCGCTATACTCAAAGGACGACCGCGCTAAAGTCTCTTCTAAAGACATAGGTTTATATATACATTTGCTTCGGTTTTAGATGCAATTCAGCTTAGCGTGTGGGTACGTGGCGTGTACCCAAGAGCAATTAAGACTTACGGTTCTCAAAGAGACTGAGAAGCAGCTCATTAAAATCTTATTTTGTCGCGAAAACTCAATGGTCCCCTTTTCATCTGCGGTTTGCGGATCCGATAACCTGTTAAAATTATCAGCGGCAATTTTTAATGAGAACTAAACAAAAATAATCTGATTTCCCATCTTTCTTATCCTTTTGTTTATTTGAGTAGGTATGTCCTCCACATTCTAGTATTCATCCTCCCCGAATCTCTTCTCGAACACTTTCGTTTTAATCTATTGATTCCCAAAGTGGTCCAGGTGGACCCCCAGGGGTCCACGGGAGCCCAACAGGGGTCTACGCTTGCGTGGAAAAAAAATGGGGGTCCACAACTCGTTAACGGGGGTCTATAAAAATGTATTAGGTGACCCGACTTGACTTCTCCTATGAATATAGGCAGACAATATTATAAGAAGCTCAGCAATTGTTTTTGTTGATTGAAAAATAGCCACAACACAGATTGCGATAGACATATACTTTTTTGCGGGTTTCGGAAGTAAGTTAGTAAATGTAATAGCTGCAGGGGGTCCACCAGATCCAGCAAAATGTTTAAAGTGGTCTATGAGAAAAGTATGGGAACCTCTGTTTTAATCTGTCGTGGTCATTTAGTTATTTTAGGTCATTTACTACCTGTTTTCCCCGCAGGTTACCCGCGGTCATTCTTAGAGTTTTGTCGGGAAGGTTTTGTATCGAGACAAACATAGTCACTCATATGGTATCCTAAGTCATAAATACAGTTTTTAGATTTCTTCAACTTCCTCCTTTGAGCAATTTTCGGAGTTTCGCATTTGGTCATCCATGACTGCTTGAAAAATTCACCCTGTGCACAAACTAATTGATTTGGCTTCTTATGGATCTTAATTATTTTCAAACGAAATCTCGACAGCAAAAAAAATATTCCGAAAAGTGTTTAAAAACAATTTAAAAAGCTGGTTATAAAATATATGTAGGTAAAAACTTTTTTTTTGCTAAAAGCACGTGTTAATACGTCAGAACACGGAAATGTGCAAGCAAATTTTCTTTTCCAACCTATTTTTAGATAACTACGTCGCAATTTTCTGCATGCTTTATAAATTTCCTTTAACAAAGTAGGGTTCAGTAATTCTATACCTATTTTGGAGAAACTGAAGAAAACGCTGTGTTCTTTGAGTAATAATAATAAAGCGTAAATTTAAGATAAATAAATAAATTAATAATAATAATAATCCACTTCACAACACACAGATCAACTTGATCCCACACTAAGCTATTATTAGCTTGTGTCGTGGAAACCAAGCAAATTATACTACATAGAATTTCATATAAATATTATATTATAGATATATAAACACACCCAGACTGGAAAGTGGAACTCTGTTCATCACACAAAGTGCACCCCCGCCGGGAATCGAACCTGGAACCTCTTGATTAGCGGGCAGGCATGGTGGCTACTACTACACCAATCGGGTTGTCGAATTAAAAAATCATAATATCTATAAAGTCTTTTCAGTTAAAAAACTAATCGCTCATTAGATTTTAAAAAAACATACGCCTCGACTTGAGAACCTCCTCCATGTTTGAGAAGTCGGTTAAATATACGGTGAGAAAAAAACAAACGTCAAAAATCCTCAACACTTTTTTTTACCTATTAATTTTTTTGGCGAAATTGAGTCAGTCTAGAGATTTTGCGATAAAAGTTTCATTAACACGTCACTGGCAAGTGACAACCCTACCAATAAGGGAGCTCGGTATTTCTTTCGTAGTCGACAGGGCTATCTTTCGCCGTCGGCCATCTAGCAGATGTTCATAAATTCTCTCCTTTATCACACCTATACGCTTATTTCACATTCTTATTATAATAATGCTCAAGACATATCATATTTTATTATTAATATTTATTCATTGCAACATTTGTAGTTCAAAATATTTTATGTCAGAATTATATTATGACGTACTCTGTAAGGGCAATACAAAATTGAAACAAATGTTTATCGGCCGAAGGACTAGCTTCCATGGCCATTGGCCATGTAATAAATAAAAAAAAAAAACAAATGTGAAAACGTGTAGATATGCAAAATTTCTTGGTAATCGGTTGAGCCGTTTAGCCGTGAAAGCGTAACAAACAAACAAACTTACTTTCGCATTTATAATATTAGTATGAAAGTAAGGATGTTTATAATTATAGAATTGTAACAAAGTTTTACAACTATCCAATATTAGGTATAGTCGGCGTCTTACATAATCCTACTAATATTATAAATGTGAAAGTGTGGATGTTTGGATGTTTAGATGTTTGGATGTTTGTTACTCAATCACGCAAAAACGGCTGAACGGATTTGGATGAAATTTGGCATGCATGTAGCCTTTGACATGGAAATGAACATAGGCTACCTTTTATCCCGGAATTCCCGCGGGATCTCCGAAATTAACGTGGGTGAAATAGAATTAATTATTGCATACTACTGCACGTTGTCAGAGGTACAGAAAAGGACATAGGGTACTTTTATCCCGTAATTCCCGCGGGAACTCCGAAATGACCGCGGGTGAAACCGCGGGGCACAGCTAGTATACTATATTATGTAAGACACCAAATTTACAATTGGACATAGATAATCAATAGTGTGTTAACCCACACTGGAGAAATTTTGAGTAAATCGTGTTTTAAAAGTATGGCGCCATTTTGTGTCAACCTTTTTTATGCTAAATATTGAGTTGCATATTTAAGCAATGTAATAAGGTAAACACATAGTTAAAAAACGTTGCTTAACTCTCAATAAATCGTTCTGAATCAATAACTTAATTTTATGGGTTAACATGTTATTACTTATCTGCGTTCAATTGAGTACCTACTGCGCTGGACACACCTACTAATATAGTGGCAATTACACACGCGCCTTTGTTAATATACGAGTAATATTATGTGCATTCGTTACCACATTACAATAATTACCCTCACCTGACCTACATATGGACGATAACGATGTTACGATACCTACGAACCGAATCGATTACCATACGCTGTACGTCCCACTTAATTACATTCACTACGACCATCAATATTCCTTGCCAATAACGCGCGTCTCAAAAACGCAATCGCAAACGCACCAGAGGGGCTATTACGTAACCTTTGTTTCTATCATTTTTCGGTTGCAATCAAAAACATGGCGGTTTTGCGATTACAATACGCACGTTTTGACACCTACAATATCTAGTAAATAGTAATCAACCAAAATAAACATAGCCTGTATCTACTTCAAAAGTTGAAGCTGTCTAAACATGATTAATTAATCACAAAATCGCTATTTTTCTGATTGAAAATGAAATATTATGATAGCAACGAAAGTTACATAATCGCCAAAATATTAGAAATTCTTATTATTCTGTATGCCATATGCAACGTTGTAAATGTATTTTCTCGCAATGAAACTTCTTTGATTATACGAGGGAAAGATAATTTTTGTGGCGCGTTATCTTAACGCGGCGTGTTATGGTCATATTGAATAAGGACCCAGAGTTACGAGCACAGATATTAGACGATAACTCGTTATAAGTAACCAGGGCCGGCAGTCTCGACAGTGTTTTGACAATGTTATCCTATCGATCGTTAACTAGGGACCCAAAAATCATAACCACCATCATCATTACAGTAACCACCATTACTGGAATTGCAACTTACAAGCAATTGGATCGTTATGATTTTTGGGCCCCGAGTTAACGATCGATACATTACTTGAATTGCAAGTTTCGAGTCGAGGCTTGCATTTAATATAATGTCGGTTACTGTAATGATGTTGATCGTCATGATTTTTGGGTCCCTAGTTAAAGATCGATACGATAACGTTGTCAAAACGTTGTCGAGACTGCCGGCCCAGATGAGTGTAGATATAAATTGTAATAGAAAACAATTTTGCAGCTACGAACGAATTAGAGCTGACCCTTTAATAAAACATTACTTGTTGTCAACAGTTGGCGAGGTCGAATCAGAGTCAAGTGGTGTTGACGAGGGTCAGCTTCGGCCTGTCGGGCAATTTCAGCTGCGAAGTGACCGCCGACGCGCCCTCCTTCGCGACCTCCATCGTCTCCAGCAATATGGACGTTGTCGGTACGTGTTTTCTACAACCGTAGGTAGTAGGTACCCATTTTGACAACTGGCTTGGCGCACCATGCCTGCTAATCAAGAGGTTCCGGAAAATAAATCTAATGAAAAAAGTATTATACATATTTCTTCGTAGTCCGGTTCAACAAACCGAAATAGAGATTTAAGTTCACAATGAAAAGTAATGAGCAGTATTAAACAGCTGAATTATCATCAAGGAGTGATGAATTTTTTTCTTTCTGGGTTTTTGGGTTCATTTTGTTTATTCTTGTTTTACTCTTTTAAACTTAGCACCTGTAAACACGTTGTATTCACCTCTAGAAGATAACAATAATTGTTTACTATTAAGCTGCAATTTATCTTTTGTTTGTTATATTGTTGTCAGTTTGGTGAATCAATTAAATAAATAAATAAATAAATAAATTGACATTAACAATACAAAAAAACAAGAATAAATAGAAAAAAACATAATTTTTAATATAAAAAAGGATGCCAAATTACAAATACGTAATGTGCAAATGGCGCTAAGTCCGTGCTTTATTTTGTTATTATTATTGTCTATGGTCACCAATATCGTCCCCAGTGCTGCCCCCCTCCCCGCCCAGCATACACACCACGCAGCACTACTACACCCCCGGCGACGTGCTCCGCTCCAACTGCACGTCCGGCCCCAGCCGACCGCCCGCCGATCTGGCTTTCTTCATCAACGATACGCCTGTAAGTACCTATGCAATGGGCATGTTGACTAATTTTTATTTTTTAGTCCGTCTTGTAGATTATTAAAAAATATTGGACACGTATTTTTTCTTTTTTTACGTAATCAAAAAATAACGGCGATATATTGGGTTGAAATTTCGCGTGACGTCACTATTTTGACAGTTTGTATGGCGGTTTTGCGGTTAGTGACATCACGACCTCCTCATCCTAAACTTTAATGCCCTTTATTTCTGTATATTTTAATTTATTTAAAAAAGCAAAAAATACGTGTCTATTGTTTTTTTATTTAATATCTGACGGACTAATTAGAATTTTGATTTTCAATAGTACTCAACATTCCTAATCACTACTCTATACTAAACTAGCTTGTCCCCCGCAGTTTCACTCGCCGTAATTTCGGAGTTCCCGCGGGAATTCCAGGATAAAATATAGATAAAACCCTTCCTAAAGAATCACTCTACCTATTGGTGAAAATCGCATGAAAATCTGTTGCGTAGTTTTAAAGATTTAAGTACCTATACATAGGGACAGATAAGACTGTCCTTTTCTTCTTGTTTTTTCAGTGTATATTTGTTTTTAGTAACGTAAATTTTAACTTGATAGATTACTTTAGTCCCGTAATTCACGAGGTATCTACACCCGAAATTCACATGAAAGAAACCACGGGCAATAGCTAGTGAATACTAAATCTCCGAGCGAACAAAACGGCGAACTACTAACTTCTAACAGTCTTTCGTTAAGCCGTACAAAATAACTTGTTTTCATTTCTATAAGACTGTATCGCAAGTTTTAATGCTCCCCAAAGCAGTATTCGCGGGTCTTCCGGCGGTGTACTTTGGGGATTTCCCGATGCCGAGTTGGGTTTTAGAGCAATAGCTCCTGTTAGCTACTGAATAAACTACTCGCCTGCCGAGAGCTTAACAGCAACGCCCGCGCCATTCATGTCTGAATGCATCTTTGGGAACCTCACTTTTGTTGGATGTTGGATGCTTTTCCTTAATCTACCTATACAATTATTACGTAGGTACCTACTGCTGTGTGCCGTGTTTTATTTATTTACTAGCTGTCCCACGCGGTTTCACCCGCGATAATTTCGGAGTTCCCGCTGGAATCCCGGATTACAATATAGCCTATGTTACTCAGGGATAATGTAGCTTTCTAATGGTAAAAGAATTTTTGAAATCGGTCCAGTAATTTTTGAGTTAAATCTTAACAAACAAACCAACAAAAAATCAAATATTTTCTCTTTATAATTTTAGTATAGACTAGCTCGCAGTTTCACCCGCGTTAATTTTGGAATTCCGGGATGAAAGTACCCTATGTCCTTCTTTGTACTACGGATGTTGCGGATGCTGATTTTTTCACATCCGCGGATGCGAAAAAAATTATTTATATTTTTTTATTTTCTTTAATTAATACTTAATAATTAAAGATAATATTTTTTTTAGGTCGCCACAATGTAAATAAAAAATACTGGCTGAATAGCTAGCCGGCCAAAGAAAAAGAAATAGGTGGGAAAGTGTCAAGCGACTATCCGATCTTCACTAATTTTTTATTTAGCTAATTCCTATTTTTATTTTGACTTTCCTTGCATTCGTAATGAAAAGCACAGTGTTATCCTCGGGAGAAAGACTTATTTAGTCCCTCGATCTATTGGATCTATTACTTTCACCCCTAGGATAATAATGTACTATTACATATGATTCTCTCCAACATTCGACAGGTTTTTGAAAAACACAAAAACCCTATCATGAACTTTGTGCTTTCATTTACATTTTAGTCATCACGGATATCTACGGTCACGACGTAACTCACTTTTATAGAAATAACAAAATTAGGAAAAAAATATAATAAAATTATTATTAGGCATTTAACAAAATGCTAGTGTTATTCAACAGGTTTTCGTTCTTCCCTTTTTATTAATATGTATAAACTACATTTCGACTAGTAGTTTTTGTTTTCTCTGTTTACAGACTCTTTAAACATTACCGACAATCGTAATTATCGTCTTCATAATCATTTTGATATAGCCTTTGTTTGGATGCGCCGTACTGACGTACGCTTCAAATACCACGCGAGCAAAGCACCGGGCAACAGCTAGTGATGACATAAAATCATTAAAGCAACTTCAAAAACCGCCAACCGCAGTGCTAATTAAATACGCTACATAAATTAATGAAAGATTAACTTATTTATACCTATACGCAACGAAAACAAAATTGTGTACTGTGATACTATAGAAAATTTATTTAATTAAATTTATTCTCAGAGTGTTTATTCGTACACGTTTCGTGCTTATGTTTCTGTCTACAGGCTTTGGAACGTACCATGGATTAGGTAGAGGCTTGATGTTTTTAGGTTTTCTCTGCTAAACGGACCGTTGTAAACAAGTTATTGTATTAGTCGAGCCATGATACGCCAGACCAAGTTCCATGTTTATATATTGACTAGCTGGCGCGGTTTCACCCGCGATAATTTCGAAGTTCCCGCGGAATTGTTCCATACAAACTTTGCAACCCCTTTTCATCCTTTAGGGGTTGAATTTTCAAAATCCTTTCCTTTTGGATGCCTGCCTACGTTATACAAAGAACACACCCTCCAAGTTTCGGGTCTCTACGATCAGCGGTTTAGGCTGTGCGTTGATCAATCAGTCATTCAGGACAAAGCGTTTTATATGACTGTTTATATATGGAGAGAGTTCTGTATTTGATTCTCCTCTTAAATAATACTGTGTATCGAAGAATATATGTATTATAATGTATTATATTTGATAACATAAATAAATTAAACTTAGTTAAAAAAATACCGTTCATAACTTTCATCACACTTATTTGCATTAATATTTTAATTTAAAATTCACTTCCGATCAACATTCGTTCGATATTTGCAGTTATAGTGAGGTATAGAGAAAAAAATTACATACGATGCCTACCTAATACTGTCCCATAATTATACATATGTAGGTGGGCAAGCTATAAGCGAAAATGGCTTAGCTTTTTATGCTGGCATTTTCGGGTAAAGCCTGCCTTTCTTGGGTTTTAACTCGGGCTTAAACCCGCAAATGGCTGGTTTTATAGGGTTTAATCTCAAGCACGAATTTGATTGTCCGTCTATGCCTATAATTTATATTTTCTTTTTTTCGAATGCACTGTTTCTAGAGTCTAATCATGTTGTTTGAAAGCGCATTAACATTCACCACTTCAGTGGTTTTCTGAGCATTTCTTTCTTTTTGACTTGTTTGATATGAACTAATCTCAGCATGAGATGGTTCACATACCCTACTGTTTGATGTAAACATTGCACTTTCTTTTCGTTCAGCTAATTGTGCAGTGTTGACTTTAATTAGCATTTTTAAATTCCCTTTTGTTTGGCTTTGGTTAATACCATCTTTTGCCTTCTGTCGCTGCGCCATTTTCACACTTTGTGTAATCAAGACCTGTTATGGCCATTACGAGAGTAAAAGCATTTTCAATTAGTTTAAGTGAATTACATAGCCTTAGCGCTACTACGAGATAGGTACAAACACAGAGCAAATACATCAACTAGAGGGGACATGTGGGTGGGGCAGGCGCGCTACCGTTGCAAACGAAGTTAGAGCGAATGCTCTAACTTGTGCGAAACTTATTTTGCTGCCATCCCAAGTATATTTGGACATAGATAAGCAATAGTGTGTTAACCCACACAGGAGAAATTTTGAGTAAATTAAAGTTTTAAAATTATAGCGGCATTTTGTTTCAACATTTTTATGTTCAATATTTAGTTACATATTTAAACAATGTAGGTAATAAGGTGAACACATAATTAAAAAACGTTCTCTAACTCTCAATAAATCGTTCTGAATCAATAACTTTGTTTTGTGGGTTAACATGTTTATTTATTTATTTATTCTTTATTGCACAGTGTGTACAAATGGCGAATGTTATTACTTATCTGCGTCCATTTATCACAATATCCCCAAACTGTGAATTCTGAAAACAGTGACTAATTAAAAACATAACCATAAAGCGTTTAATACATTTATTTACGTTACTTAATGTTTTAGTGCGTGATGAATAGTTTTGTGTGCGAAAATCACCCGGCGACACTGGTTTTCGTCTGTTGTCACACTAAACTAAGTTGATGTCCCTTCTATCTGGTATTTTCTGTTCTATGGGTATAAATGAATGCTGGTGATGACAAAAGCGTGACGGAAACAGCAGTTTCCGCTCTGTGTAAAGCCGGCAACATCAAAAACAATCTGTCACAACACAACCATCTGCGATAACCTATTATAGAAATACTAGTCGATGCGCCACGGTTTCACCCGTAATTTCGTAGTTCTGTGAAAATTCTGGGATAGAAAGCGCCCTATGCTGCCGTCCTTTTGCTAAAAGATCGTTATGTCAACTAACCAAATTTTTGGCAACGGCCAGAAACGTGCGAAATATTGTCACTAAATATTTATTACATATAAGTAAAGAGCGATAGCAATTCCGCAGGAACTCCGAAATTATCGTGAGTGAAACCGCGCGGGTTGAATTAATTCATCTATAAAAACAATTTGTATAAGACAATAG
The DNA here is from genome assembly GCA_907165275.2 of Zygaena filipendulae. Classification (NCBI taxonomy): domain Eukaryota; kingdom Metazoa; phylum Arthropoda; class Insecta; order Lepidoptera; family Zygaenidae; genus Zygaena; species Zygaena filipendulae. Next base: position 11,259,417 of record OU015660.1, read on the forward strand.
ATTCTAATTCCGGACAGACTTTCACGACAGGCATGATGAATTACCAAGATTAAAAATAATCAAATCCACTGGGCACAAAGTGTATACCGGAAAAGGATATTGGCAATCAGGAAAACAGTTTCTCAGTGGGCGTCAAACTGCCTGAAATTAATTACCTACCTACCATCATCTGTTTATAGATAACGGAATTGTATTAAGCCAACGCAATTAGTGAAGAACAGAATGGGAATTGGGAGATACCAACTTTAACCAAAAGGGAAGAATATTTTTCACAAGGAATTTTCACATGAGGTTTTTATTAGTTTTGATCGCGTTGCAATGAATGAATGGAAAACACTTTATTAAGCACCACAAATAGTACCATGACTATAAATACCTAACTACGTTGGCTTTGCTGTCGTGCACCGGCGGATTGGTCAATCTCCGTTCATTGTCGTAGCTATATATTTTGTTAAAACTGTTGCCTACCGACTCGAATCATCTAGTGTGAGGAGAAACTTTTGAAAGTTTATTCACACTATTTTGTAAATTTCTTGCTTTGTAAAAACGAATAAATAAATAAATTAAAAAAAAATACTTATAAAACAGAAAGTATTAAGTTACTCCAAAGGGCTCGTATGCAATAACTCCAGCTGCTTTCGAGTTTCAACAGTATTTGGACGCAGATAAGCAAAACCATGTTAACCCACAAAATTAAGTTATTGATTAAGAACGATTTATTGAGAGTTAGAGAACGTTATTTAATTATGTGTTTACCTTATTACATTGCTTAAATATGTAACTAAATATTGAACATAAAAAATTTTGACACAAAATGGCGCTATACTTTTAAAACAAGATTTACTCAAAATTTCTTCAGTAAGGGTTAATACACTATTGCTTATCTATATCCATTTAATGTTGTATTAAAGTTGTAGTATTTTGTATTTTGTACGTTGACATACGGTGAAATATTCTAAATTACGTGTTTCTCTTGCGAGAAACTGCAGTTGCTTGCTCATTGCATACAGAATGACTGCAAAATAAATTATACGTGAGTTAAAAAAATTGTTTTGTCCCAACAGGTAACCCCGGGCATGTACCAGGTGCATCCGGCGGAGGAAGGCCTGTTCCGGTCAGAGCTATATGTGCAGATCCAACTCTGGCCTGCCCACTACGAGCGGGGAGCGCCCATACTCCGGTGCGAGGCAAAAGTCTGGGATTTGTACAGAGACGACGTGGCCATAGCTCTGTACTCGGCGAACGGCGATCCTAAAATTGAACGAGGTACCTACTTGGTCTTTTTTGGCTATCGTTAAACGGCTAGCGAAATAGTGACGTTTTGGTCAGCAGGGAAATGTATTCTGTCGGCAAATAATTTATATTAGGTTGTAAGGGAAGATTTGTTTTTGGCGCATCGTGCATCGCCGACCGCGACCGGGACGCGTTGTGTTCAAAAATAGGCACAAACCCAACCTAACCTTGGAAATTAGGGTTCCATTGGAGAACATATTATTACGTTGCAGCTCGTTTTAGTTTATTGCTTACCAAAATATTTAATGCTACAAATTGATTTTTTAACCGACTTTCAAAAAGGAGGAAGTTCTATGTTCGATTGTATGTATGAAGTCGATGACAAGCTAAATATGGAGGGGGTAGATGGGCTAAGTCAACTCGCGCCACCAGCTTTTCATGAACAGGACAACCCAAGTGGGCAGACACCAGCGGGCTTGTCACCGAATTCAAACCGATTAGTGGTAGCACAAACCAATAATAATATTACGTGTGTTTTTGTCTTTTGGATTAAATCGGTATGTTGTTATTTTTAGCTTTTTATTTTTAGATTTTTAGTTTTGTGTTTTTTTAATCAATAGGATGTAATCTGAGGCCCGACCAAATTTCAAGTATGATGGAAACAAAACTACATCTTTCGACACGAACCTAAAACTACGCGCCGCTCACGTTTGGTTTCATTTGGTTTTGTGCTTCAATTTCGAACAGAGTTTTAAATTAAAACGGTCATGTGTTGTGTCTTTATAGCTGATTTTTTTTTTTAAATTGAAGTCGCACTTGAATGGATTGCTTTAGTATTTTTTTTTTAAATCTATAAAATCTCGACAAATAGGTAAGTAATAAAAAGAAGTAGTATTACTTTTTTACATAGGTAGATACTTTTTAATATCTTGCAATGTAGGTATTAGTCGTTAGTAGATAGGTGGGCATATTCCTTCCGGTTCGAAATTTGTAATCGATTTTGCATTCACTGTACTCGATCTCCGATGGATGTAAGATCGATGTTATCATTTTTATGTCGGCATATCAAAGAGTTCATGAGAGAATCATCAAACGAGAGCTAGTAATGACGAGTATAATTTAATTTATTACCATAAATTGCCAGAAATAACAAAAAGTGCGCTTCAATTGACCCAATTTTCTTTCACAATTTCTAAGTAACTATCCTAAAAAGTAAGTACCTACCACTTCGTTCGAAACACTTTTCTCGTGGGATGTTGAATTCTTCATACTCATTAAAGCGAAATTAATTAACGATGGAATCTTCAAAGACTACATTATGTAGCTAAAAGAAGGTACAGTTATCTAAGGAAATGAGTTTTTTGTTTATAGGTATATTATAGATTATCATAGATTCACGGACGGAAATCTTTATTTAAAAAAAAAAAAACTTAATGACGATACGAAAAAATGTGTTTACAGTTTATTTTAATTGTTTCATTTATAATACTTTATACTGTTCATTTATAATACTCATGTGTTTCATTTATAATACTACTTACCTAAATTATTTTGTTATTTATCGAATATTAAAGCAGACATGGAGTAAAAATATATTATTAATATGATTGCAATTGGGTATTTTCCGGGGTATGAAAATAAAAATTCTAATTAATCCATCAGTTAGAAAACAAAAAAATAATGGACACGTATTTTTTTGCTTTTTCAAATTAATGAAAATAAACATAGATAAAGGGCATTAAAGTTTAGGGTGGCGGACTCATGAAGTCATTATTCAGTATAAGCCCCGTACAAGCTGCACCGGGTTGTGACGTCACGCGAAATTTCAACTCAATGTATCGCCGTTATTTTTTATTAAGTAGGTACGTATAAAAAGAAAAAATTGCGTGTCCAATATTTTTTATTAATCTACACGAGGGACTAAAAAAAAATAGTCAAGTGGCCAATTCGTATTAAAGCGAGCCATGATTTATCAATTTGAAAAATGAAAATGTGCCGGTTCTAGTCGTTTGCAAGAGTGTAACTCGATTCGATTTGTAACTCAAATAGGGTTACACTCTTGCAAACAACTATCGAGCTCAAAATTAAGTAAAACCTTCTCTAGAAGAAAGGTAAAGTTCGTTACTCGAAAGTTCCGATTCTGAAATAAGAACTTTATTGTTCTCTGTGTGCAGTGCCTATTTGTACTAGATGTAATCCCAAACTTACTAGTGTTTCTTTTTTTAGCTTACTGTACTTATATTCCAGTGCGAAACTCGCAGGAAATCTCGCTAATAAGATTCCGAGCACCAAAGAGGGCATTGAGTGCTCAATGAATTACGACATCCTGCCTCATTTGGCGAGACAATTTCCTGCTAGAAACAGAGAGTCGTTGTTGGCTTATACATATCTACTGTGATAATATTCATAAAACTGTCTCTAAACGTCTGTCAGAAGCATAGCGTGCATGCATGCAAATTAGTAGGTATAAGTAGGTATATTGACTGCAAAACCTGAAAATAAAAAACGGTAGACATTACAAAAACTGCTTTTGACAAACACGAAACTTTAAACGGAACTGCCGCCTTACTCTTGACGCTATCGAGTAAGGGTCAAATCGAACTCGAATCGAAATGAGATCGAAAAGGAATCAAATTTTGCTACTTTTTAAGCTTTGAGATCGTATCGTCTCTGTCATATTTATCCGTGAAATTTTATCGATTTCATTAAGTTGTCAACGAAAACAATCCATGTTTATTGACTTGTCAAACGTCATCTTTTGACATTAACACGATTCCAAATACAATCTTAATTTGAAATCAAATCAAAATCGTAATCAGCCATCATTTTCAAGAGTAAGGCTCCAGTTTTGAAAATAATTCGTTAGTTGTTGTAAGTATAACCATACGGTTGCAGTAAAAGTCAAAGCTGTCAAAAAAGTAGGTATAGCTAAATTCGATGTTGACTGTATTTACATAAGGCAACTTCTAATCTGCCTGTGTCTTTAGGTAAACGCGTATAAATAAATGCCTGCTGCTATGTATGGCGATTGCGATAAGCGGAGTTTAGTCGCTTCTATAAATCATGTATAGGCACTTTGGGGAGGCTCGTGTTATTAGACTTGTAGGCGGGTAATATACCTCGCCAGCTACGTTCAAGATTTATCGACAGAACGGCCGTTTGTTTCGGCTATAATATTAAATTCTTTCAAAGAGAGTAGTGAAATGGAACGTAATTTTTTTTGGAGCGTCGGGAGTAAAATTTTAGCCGGCTGGAGGTGACGCGCTCCGTTCGCGACAATTCAGTGAGTGTTAAGTTGACGCGTTCCAAATTGAAATTCACTTCAAAGAAGTTTCTGTTCGTGCGTATCTAGATAAATGCACACACCATTTTACCATACAAATACATTCGAACAAAATGCAAAAGTAAGTCCATTAGAAAGTTCGCAGCTAAGACTATTTAGTTTTGATTGGAAACCATAAGTAAGTCTATTAAGTAGAAATTAAATTCCCGGCACTACTGAGGCTAAGTAAATCAACAGAGAAATATATTCTCAAAGTTTTCTCAGTAAGTCCTTTACTTTGGGAAGGAATTCTATTACTTTAATATCTAAGACAATTCAGAGTAAAATGATTTGCGATTGCAATTATTTTCTGACACTCATATATTTTGCTTTTTAACATCATTTCTTAAAAAAACATACATACAATCGAACATAGAACCTCCTCCTTTTTGGAAGTCGGTTAATAATTAAATAGACGATCTTATAGCAATAGCCTCATTTCATAATACTCGAGGAAACTAATACAATATATTTAAGGAATTCCTTTGAAAATTCTTAAATATAGTGGGATTAAAGTTTCTGTTTATTGACCTAAGGTAGGTATGAGCCAGACATCATGTCTCTATAGAATTTTCTTGTTTTTTATAGCCTGTTCAAACAAAAATGATATATAATATTAAGTTATGAGACTAAAATGATATAGATATAATATTGAGATAATATTAAGATACTAAAGATATAAATACGTCATAGTATGTTAAAATATTCAAGCACATATATAATCATATTAACTGTAGCTTCTATAATATGTTTATATTTTACTAGCTGTACCCCGCTGTTTTGCCCGCGGTAATTTCGGAGTTCCCGCGGAAATTTCAGGATAAACTATAGATATAAACCTTCCTCGTGAATCTTTCTATCTATCGGTGAAAACCGCATGAAAATCCGTTCGGTGCTTTTATTTCAAACAGACAGCAGAAGCAACTTCATTTTACACTATTTAAAGAAGATGAAATAAATCCATCGTATTGTTTTTGATCTATGTACCCACTATGTTCTCTTGGATTTTTATACAAGCAATGATCTGCTTTTATAAATCAAACCCAAAGATTCAACACAATTTTCAAATATGACTACACCTCTTTATGACATCCTGTATAAGCCTCAATTTAACTGCCTTTTTCTTTCTTCCAGTTACGTCACCCGGTTCAGCGGCCAAAAAGAATGTGTGCCAAATTTTACTATTACTCCATACAATTATATGGTTCAACAATACATAAGATGTTATTTTGCGAACAATGTGTAATAGCATAGTGATTATAATAAATTGTAGGAATAATAAAATTGTATTTTTAAGGTAACCGCACTTGTGCGTTGGACTGTACGGTTGGGGCGTGAGGGTAATATGGTCAGTTGATAGTACTTACTTGATACATAATTGTGAATTTAGTAAAAGAAATAATTAAATAAATCTAAAATACTAATTGTAAGTGAAAATATGAAAATGAGCTGATAGATAAAAATTTAATTAATATACCAAAGAATGTAAAGACTTAAGATTTATTGTTGATTTAATACAAATTATAATAATATATGTCTGAAGGTGTTGCTTTTTATTCTCAACATACCTAATTTGCGTAGAATAGGTACTTTTTAATACTTTCACATCACAAAGAATTTTCTATCCTCAGCGTTACACATAACTCCAGACCCAGCCGTTTTTAAACGGACAGAGTATAATTATAATGTTTGCGAAATATTCTTAACTAGTTGTGCACCGCGGTTTCACCCGCGTCAATTTCAAGGTTCCCGCGGGAATTCCAGGATAAAAAGTACCCTATATGTTAATCTGATGTATAAGCTATATTATTGTACAGTTTCATTTAAATCCAGTAGTTTTTGCGTGAAAGAGTAACAAACATCCATCCATCCATCCATCCCATCCAGCCATCCATCCATCCATCCATCCATCCATCCATTCATCCGGTATTTAATATATCAAATATCAATCAGTTGTTTACTTCAAAAACTTAGCGTCATTCAAAGCGATACCTATATGTAAGGCTATTGAAATGAAAAAAATTTAAAAAGAATCTGCTTTTAAGGTTTTTTTAGTATCTTTAAGCTTTTATAACATAATAGGTACCTACTATATGTGCTGTGCTGTTGTGTGCCAAGTAATATATATCTAAATAAATAAATAAGCTCAATTATTACTGTTCACTATAGTAAATAACAGCTTTCTTCTGTGATACTTAAAATATATTCGCTCTCCTACTTGGAGACTACTAGATAGATAGATAGGTATTTATCTATTGACAGATTAAACCATGCATGCGTTTTCCGCTGTGGTCAAATAAACTTGCGAACTCAAACACAGTATTGGTTCAGTTATTCGCTTACTGTTTACCTTTGTCGAATAAAATACTATCTATATACGCTATACTGCTTATGGTCTGGGATTTCGTCCACTTTAAAAACTGTAGTGAGCCGTATTAATATGTGCTGGTGAGAGCAAACTTTATGTTGTCCTAGGATATACATAGGTTTCATTTTACATAAGTAGTACAAATATTTACTAGTAAATTAATATTAGCTTTAGATAGCTTTTATCCCGAAGTTCCTGAAGGGATCCCGGGATTGACGCAAACGAATCTGGGCACAGTTAGCAAACAGGTATACCTAGTCTTAACTAATATTGACTACAACCCTAACCTAACACCCTTTACTACTCATCCTATCATCATGAAATTTGGCATACACGTTGTCGAGTGTACTTAAAAGGGAATAGGGTAATAATAACCTACTTTTATCCCGAAATTCCTGCGGGAACTCCGAAATCAACGAGGGGCACAGCACAGCTACTTGTACAGTTTGTCCATTAGCGAAAAATCAAATTCTTTCAAATTCCAAATGCGTACGAAATCGTTCCATCCCGTCACCGTCGAATGAAACGTGCTTTTGAAATCCAATAGATTGCTGATATACTCGCGCTAAATTAAGAGCAAAATCGACTTAGCATATCTACGTACCTAACTCTATTGTTTGTAGTTAAACGCAATCACCCAGTAGCCATTGTTGGAGGTAAATTAAGTTTTTAATTACACTCCGACAAATTGATATTTTATGCAAATCAATATTTAATTAACACTAAATTAGATTTACGCCCGTTGGATCCCAATTTTTGATTGCAATTCAATATTTTTGTCGTTGGATCCAAAAAGTATTTAATATGAATAAAACCATTGTGAATATAACACAAGTTACCTAACATATCACATAGTCTGTACGCACCGAAATATGTTATTCACAGTCGTTGAATTTTATTTCAATAGCATTAAAGCCGATTGATAAGTAATTTTACATAATTATTTTTGATGCTGATCGTAAAAGTTGTACAACGTACCTACGTTGTGCGTAAAAGTGATACATAAATTGTTTTATTAACATTATTTCATATAATATTAAAAAACAATGATCACAATAGGTACCTATACGAGAGAAAATCAACGTAAAAAACATCGAGATGCATTAATGATAATGGATTTAATTGAACCCAACAGTCATCGTATCATCCGCATATATCAATATACGAGAATAAAAAGCCGGTCAAGTGCGTGTCGGACCACACCAGTGAAGGGTTCCGTAATGGAGAAGAAAGTGAAGATTTCAAGTTAAACATGAACGTTTTTCCCTCTTCCATTAAAAAAAAACTACACGAAATGTCGTGTAGTTGCGACACCTAACTTCTGCAGTTGAAAGTTTTTATTATAATTCTACCACATTTAATTTTTTGAAGAATTTTCCTATATACGTCAAATACTGGCATTTTGAAACGTCAATATGATTTTTCATGACCTATGATAATTGTGACATAATGTACGTAGTGCATGATGTACCTACGTCATGACTGTATGATATGATGAAATGGGCATGATGACAAGGTATTAAAATCAAAATTCTATTTAGTCCGTCTGTTAGATAGTAAAACAATGATAGATAAGTATTTTTTGATTACCTACGTAAAAAAAGGAAAAATACGTGTCGAATATTTTTTATCAATCTACAAGACGGACCAAAATATAAAGTTTAGTCATCATGCCCATTATAAGGGTTCAGTTTTTGCCATTGACTACGGAGTCCTAAAAAGAGGAATATACAAAAAAAAACTGACGAAATTTCGTATTAATAACCAACAAGGACAGCAACGAGCGTGATTCTGAAAACACATCTCCTTCCAAACGACCATTTTGTTGCCCAAAATGGATCGTAAAACGGCTTTTATGAGTGGACAAGCCCGGAGCCACTTTGGCCATTATTCGACCATTTTTCGACGAGAAATCAAATTAATCGGCGTGCCACCGAAAATTTTGCTAACAAATCGGAAGTGAAAAAAGTGCTTTCGGAACTTGGACTGTTGAGTGGTCTTTTTATACGGCAACTTTTTATTTTTATTTTTAAATACATAATTAAAATTAATTCAATTTATTGTACACAGTAATTCGATGAACGACCTTCTGTGAAATATAAGGGTGCCCAGTACCTATAGTAATTGGCAATGATTTCGTTTATTTCCCTTTTTGCTTTTGTAGTAAAAAGGAAAATGTCTTTTCATTATTATCGGAGTTGCTCTTTCAGAAGAACAGAAGGGTTTTCATTACCTGTAAAGTTATAAATTTATAACCTTTAAACAACAAAAAGGACAATTATCTAAGACTAAGTAACATAAAACGGATGTTTGTTTTTGATCAATTTATCGGAGTATTTTATTAATAATAATATCACTTTTATATAATTGAGGCGGAGGCTCGTGAAGAATGACAGAGTAAGTATTACATAATTTGTTTTTATTTAAAAAAAATATATATTTACTTCAAAAGTAGAATAAAAGAGTGAATTTAAATATTATTTTATGTACCTACGTTTTTGATATTTATAATTGTGATTGAGAATAGCCAGATAGAATGAATAGCGACAGTTAATATGGCTTTCGTTATCATTATAATAAGATGTAGAGCTTATCTAAACTAAAATGACATGCCCACTACTCAATAAACAGTTTTAGATGTGCGATATCATGTATTGATAATATCCCTTTAATAGTGTGAATGCGGCGACACTATGCGGCAACTGAGGATGAATGGCAAGACCAGATTTATATGTGTCGTATCGATATTTTATCTTCCTGCAGGAAGTGCGGCGTAGAGGTGGAAACAATGGCACATCTTATGTGCGAATGCGATGCCTTGGCTCGTAAACGAATGGACCTCCTGGGGATGGCTTACCCAGAACCAGGGGACTTTAGGCTCTTGCCCCTCCACTGCACGCTAGCCTTCGCCGCCGAGGTTTTCAGGGAGTAGAGGGAGGAGCACAGGATGGGGATGGTACAAAAGATCCCAAGGGTCGAGGTGCCGTGGCTCTGCTTGCCCACCCCATTGTCTAAGATAAGATAAGATCGATATTTTAACGGTTGTGCGTGTGCGTATGCCCGATGGAGGGGCGCGTCATTTTAGCTTAGATAAGCTCTACCTATTTATAAATCTAATCAGTAGAAAATAGAAGAATTAGTGATTAAAGTGCTGAATTTTTAATTTTGCTCAAATTCACCTTCTGTGTTTTTAAGTAGGTAATAGCTATATATTATCTTCATCTACAAATAGGTACAAGAAAAACTTATTAATCGAACTATTAATACCAAAAATAAATTTAATTTTTTCGCGGCAAAAGTATATTATGGAAGTAACACTCTTTTATATTCGTCCCGTTTTAGGCTTGATTGATGATTCTAATTGAGTTTCCAATTTTTATGCTAGCTTAGCATAGCTTTGAACTGAGATTAGGTACGCAATTAATTTTACGAAGCGAGCAGAAGGATACTGAAAATTACATCGCACGAACTTAAAAATTATTTTCCTTTTATCTAACCACTTCCATTTAAAGAACCTACTTATCTACTCATAAACTATACCTACACAAGTATGATGTGGTTTTAGTCTGACAATGTTATTTCAAACTTAGCGACAGGGTGCAAATCTGCTCCTCCGAAAGTTTAATTAAAAACTTCTCGCTATGTTTTTTCCAGACACGGCTGTTTTAAAATCCATCCACTAAGTAAGTATTCCCCTCGCTTTCCACAAGTTTCCACAGTATTGGGAACGTGTCAAACGATCGGCGATACTTTGGTTTTTCTTCCCCTTTTCCTTAGAGCTTTTGAAAATTTTTCTCTCTAGCGGATTGAGAAATGAGGTTTTTTTTATGTCATAGGGGGCAAACGGGCAAGTGGTAGACCCGATGGTAAGTGATTACCGCCGCCCATAGACATCTGCAACACCAGAAGGCATGCTGGTGCGTTGCCGACCTGGAATGGTGATGGGAACTGACTTTCAAGTGGGGCTGCCGGAACACACCGTTAGGTGCTTGACGACGGATGTACAACTTGAAGGTGGTAGCTAGCCAGCCGGGCACTAGAGAGCGCCCTACCACCAGGCTATGGTTTCCTCACGATGTTTTCCTTTACCGACAGCTCAAGCTCATTGATAGGGTTTGAACCTACGTCCTGCGGCGTTTGGTCCGAACGCACCAACCACTGAGCTATCATCGCTGTCAGCTGAGGTCACTTTGAATTTGATTAAATAGTACTAAATTACTCCTCATTAATTTGACGACCCGATTGGCGCAATGGCTGCCCGCTAATCAAGAGGTTCCGGGTTCGATTCCCGGTGGGGGTGGACTTTGTGTGATGAACACAGGATTCCATTTTCCAGTCTGGGTGTGTATATATTTATTTATAGTATAATATATATTTAATAATATGTGTAGTATATACCACGTTTACTTGGTATCCACGACACAAGCTTATAGCTTAGTGTGGGATCAAGTAGATCTGTGTGTTGTGTAGTGGATTATTATTATTATTATTAATGGTTTATCGTACTTTTTTAGTATTAAAAGGATATAGATAAGCAATAGTGTATTAATCCACACTGAAGAAATTTTAAATAAATCGTGTTTTAAAAATGGAGCGCCATTTTGTGTCAACATTTTTTTATTTTTCAATAATTTGTAGGTATTTAAACAATGTAATAAAGTAAAAAAATAATTAAAAAACGTTCTATAGCTCGCAATAAAGCGTTCTGTATCAATAACTTAATGTTGTGGGTTAACATGTTATTGCTTATCGGCGTGGAAAAAAGTGATACAAGGCCTAGAGCCTTACTTGAATTAGAACCATCCATTATAAAAAAATATATCAACTAAGATTTATAACTTAAAAAACTTTAAATTCGATTTATTTCACATAATTGCCGATTTTTATACAAAACATTTAAAAAAACATATTTTTTTAATTAAACCTTTTTAAGCCTGAAACGGACTTCGAAATAATGGTATAATTGAATTGCATTGAAATGAAATAGTGCTGGTTTAAAATACGTCAAAATTAATAAAAGCAGCCATGTTTTTATGCTTTTCATGATGTTATAAAATTTCCGTACAGTGCTTAAAATATTATAAAAATTAATTTTAAAAACATGTATACAAATTATTTTGTTCAAGCGTCATCCTTCATATAAGTCACGCATCGAATTATACGTGATTTAATTTAAAAAAAGGTTCTTTTAAACCCGTGTGTACGACAACACAAGGCAGGTAGACAAGCGGGCATATCATGAAAATAGCTCATTTCACGTTTATAGAGATTGTGTCCCCGGAGTAGGTAGCCGGAGTCAGATGGACACACGAACGCAGCGTACCCTGAACCTTTTGGGGGAATTGACACCGAAACTGGACCAATCGCTAGAAAATTATAAGCTCCACGTCAAGTTCTTACGAACGCGGCAACGGACATAGTATACTTTAGAAGAAGAAGAAGAAAATACGTTTATTTCAGTACAACACACAAACAAACATAAACAGTGTCTAATCTAAATTTGTACACATATATTTATGTGTATATTTATTGGACTAATAACTATTTACTTGTATTTTTACTGAAATTTATCTATTATATTTTTTATATTTAGTTGGTTTATTTACATTTATATTTTTGAGTTGGTATATTTTTTTTTCCTCTTTTTTTCCCCTTCCGTGCGTGGCAACGGGCTGCCAACTGAAAACCCGCACCTAGCTAATGCAAGCATTAGCTATGACCATGGCTTGACCCTTTCGGCAGAGCATGCAAGAGAACAAATCCGGATTATCGTTTCTTTTCTTGTGTGTTGTGCTGAAACAAATGTATTTTCTTTCCAACTTTCTTCTTTCTATGTTTATTAACACGACACGACCCCATTCAAGCTGTTCTGTCAATTTTATAATTATGTTCTCTTTTTAAAAGGTTACGAAAGAAAAAAGGAAATTTGAAAAGCAACAAGAAATTTTATCCAATTATTCTAACTAAAGTGCAAATTTTATTATTCACTTATCAGTGTTATAATTATAAAGCACTTCAAGTGGGAGTTGGGAAGTTGTAACTTCAGATAAAATTAAGATTAGAGCACAGTGTTTTGAACTCTCCTCTGGAAAATTATTCTGTTTTCTATTGGGCACATTTGCTAAATCCTCCTAAAAAAAAGTCAACGTAAAAACGAAAAGAAATTGCCGATTCGAAAACAAAATCATATAATTTTGCGTTAGTTTTATGAGTCCTTTTATTTTTTTGGATTGGAACTTGACCTAGTTTTTGCAAGATATAACAAACCGCCCCGGCCAATCAATTCTCGAAAATTTTACTTCGGCCGATCATTATAATTAGTGATTGCTTAGCAACTGATCGCCCGAGTACCTATTATGTTGATTACGTACCTATATAAATAAATTCAACTTCTAACGTTGTACCTATTATTTTACCCATTATTTTATGGTTTTTTTTTTTCATTTTCGTTATTAAAATTATGAATTGATACTACAGAGTAAACTGATAGCAGATAGTTACTAAACAAATTTTGTTTGGTAATATTTTTTCACAAAAAATACCTTTAGTGAAGGGTAAAATAATTGTTAAATACAACGTATTAATGAATTGTTCAAAAACTTGATACACCTCATTTAAAAAAAAAAACGATAATGTGATTAAAATATAAATTATGTCGAAAAAGTTCATAGTCTAAAATTTATCCAAAATTAGTTTGGAGGTGACCTATCTACGAAATTTCAAGCGCTACGCCCGCGCCTACGAGTCAATGACTGATTCATGGACACTTTATTGTATTTTGCCCTTGCTCTTTCAGGTTGTTCTTTCCAAATAAATCAGTATAACAAAAAATTAAAACCGACTCGAAACATGCACAAAACTGAACTACACTAAATTAAAAATAACCTACGTACCTACCTATGTGCTACCTACTGATCGTTTGAAGTCGGTGCCAAGCCAAATAGGTAATAGGCAGACTAGACTTAATCCCCGCCCACCACATTGCAGACACAAGCGGGCTTGGCACCGACTTCGAAACGATCAGTAGGTAGCACATAATATGAAGGTTGTTTTTGACTTTTTAATGTACTTATTGCATTTTTGTGTGTTTTGAAGTCAGTTTTTTTTTTATTAAAATTTTATTTATTTTAAGCAGGTGCGATTATAATTTATAAAGCGATTTGTCTACCCCAAATCCTGTAGGTATGCTGTAATATTTGAAGAGTTTCCTCGATTTCTCCATAATCCCTTCATCAGATACTGACTTTTTTACAATGGAACCAACTTGAAAGTATACCCTATCGAACAAAAATAATTTTCCAAATCGGTCCAGCCATCTTCGAGTAATCGCGTAACAAAGATAGAAAAAAAAACATACAGTCGAATTGAGAACCTCCTCTTTTTTGGAAGTTAAATTTCATGAGTCTAGAAACTCTATTTTGGAAATTTAAACTATCAAAAACAGAAGGTTAAAAGTGCTATTATTAATTGGTTTGATTTGGACTCTTTTAATCAAGAAATGCGTAGGTATTTCAGAGTTTTTGATAATTCGAACACAGAATTACAAAAGGTGAAACGTGATAACACATTAAAGTTGCAAATCTTACTAATACTATAAAGAGATAAAGTTTGTGAGTTTGTGAGGTTATAAGAGGTAATTTCCGGGAATCGGAGAAACCAATTTTGAAAGTTTTACGGTTTACCAATAGCCACGGTATTTGTAAGTGTCATAGGCTATATTTTAACCCGGAATTCTTGCGGGAACTCCGAAATTACTGCGGGTGAAACCACGGTAACAGCATACAACTCCACCCTAGTTTCGATGCAGTCAAGAATACGCCTCCCACCGTTCTGAGCCGAACTGACATTCCTCCGTGCTTTTGTCACAAGAATAATAAGCTTTTCGCTGAGGCTTTTCGTAAAACCTACTTGTAACAAGATTTGTATGTGATTCATTATAAAAAATGTGGAAGACTCACACGGTAATATTTCAAACCTCTTTTAGGTTGGAGTTTCATTAGAAACAAAGAAAAAAATAGACATTTTAATATGAAAAACCATCAGTATTTTATGTTCTTCATAACATGAGAGATTATCATATGAGATTATCGTGAATAGACAGAGAGAATGAATTTTAAAAACTCTTTTTTTGTGGTTGGTTAATCTTCTTTTATCGTTCCCTGTCAAAATTTGTTAAAAGATATTCAACGTACAGAATCGCGTATCCTACTTTTTTATTATAGTAGATAGTATTATACCTATAGATGGAGTAGGTGCGTCAGTGAAAACTCGCTCTAACCAAAAACGGTATTCATGTAACCGGGACCGTGCCTCCGAATGCTCGCGGCTCCTATTAACTCATCTAACCCTTATTCGCTATGACCATAACACGCGCGATAGGATAACGCGCCACAAAAATAGCTTTTCCCACGTGCTCAAAGAAGTTTCCCAAGTTACAACGTGTGTTAGGGCACACAGAATGTTAACTTGTAATATTTTGGCATCTGGAGCGTTTGGGATTGTGTTTCTGAGACGCGCGTCATGGGCATGGAATGTTGTTGGTCATAGTGAATAAGGGTCGTGGAAATCTTGCACGGATTCGTCCATTTGTCAAATACTCACGCCGCGCGCCGGTGCGACAGACCGACCGCGACCGCACTTTTTCTATGGCACCCTTTTGCGTTGTGATAATTTTTCTTTGTTCCCAAGTTTTTGAGCGTAAAATTTTATCATAAAAGATTGTGATGTGGGAAATAATTATAATAGGTGGACATTTTTTGGCATTTACGTCCCAATTGGCGCAGTAGGTTACCATGCCAACCCGCTAATGAAGAGGTTTCGGGTTCGATTCCCGGTTCGGGTGGACTTTGCGTGATGAACACAGGGTTCCATTTTACAGTCGAGTCGATATTATATCTATTACTATAGTATATATGTAGAATACTAAGAAGGAACATAGTAGCAGATGACAGCAGATAGTTATAACTGATGATGATAACATAACGCAATGTAACTGATGGCAAGGAAAAGTTATAACCGAGACTATTAGCTGAGTGACACATCTAGAACCAACTGGAAACTATTACAATTAATTGCACCAACATAGAAGTTGTACAGCATACCAGATATCCGTAGGGAACACGGAGCAGTGCCTGGGACTTGCGACCCAGGTGTAGGTTTAATGGGGCCCCTTTACAATGCATCAAAGCTCACCTCCACTGCCCGTGCTCCCGACTTCTCGCCGATATATATATCTAATAATATGTATTATATACCACGTACGGGTAATTTCTACTAAAATTAAAAAGATATGATTTTCTTGTATATTTGTTTGTTTGTAAAGGATACACTCACCGATTCAAAAAAAATATTTCACTTATAGGAAGCTACGGTGTTCCTGAGTAACAAAGCTTACTTTTATACCGGAGTTCGCACGGGGACTCCGAAATTGACTTGGATGAAACCGTGGGATAGACTAGTTATAATATTAAAATAAGTCCACAGATAATAAGGTTTCGTGCACACTTGGATTTAAAAAGAAAAAAAAAGTATTATCCAAATGGAGCAGTGGGGATGAAAGCAAATGAAATGAAACGTCCCCTAATTACACTGGCATTACGTGGAATGAGTTCCAGACACGCGATCCGCTCACACGCAACTCACTCCGCTCTGCAACACGACGGTATTGTGCCGCTGTGAGAACAAAGGATATAAAATGTCTCTGCTGTATCTATACTAATACTAATCTATACATAATACTAGCTGTCCCCCGCGATTTCATCAGCGGTAATTTCGGAGTTCCCTCGGGAACTCGGGAAAAAGTACTCTACGGCCTTCGTTGTACCCCTGCACTGACAGTAGTTTACGGTGGGTAGCTGTTCCCCGCATTAATTCCGGAGTTTCCGCGGGAATTCCGGGATACAAACTTTCCTATCTTTTAAGTTGGAATTATCATAAATGGTTACAAAATTTTATCAAAATCCGTTCAGTAGTTTCGGAGTCCATCGCGGAAAAACAACGTGACACGTGATTTATTATATTAAGAAGATAAGAAAATGGAAGATAAATAAGAAAAAATAAATTTAGGCGACTCTATGAGTGATATAGAAGACAAAAATACCGTTTTTAGAATTTTTGTCTGTCTGTATGTTTGTATTCGTACTACGCAAAAACTGCTGCACCAAATTGAATGCGGTTTTTTTTGTTGTATTGCTAAGGGTCGAACTTAGATACTCATGTTTCGATTTTTACGAAATTCCATCTGGAACTCGAGATATTAAAAAAAATGCTGGTCATCCTACTAAATACACATACATTTCAACGATTCATTTTTATTTATAATAGATAGATGCAAATGTGAATTTGTTTGTTGGTTTGTGTGTTTGGTCATCAAGCAAAATATTCAACCAATCATGATGAAATTTTGCATACACGCCTGCAGGGTTACAGAGCGTCGATAGAGTACTTTTAAACTTGGAATTCCGGCGCGATTTTCAAAATGGACACGGGTGAAACCACTTTAAATACTCTATCACTTGTTATAAATTAGGTCAATTGCCATTGGCAAAAATTAATGCAATAAATCGAGATAAATGCCATAACAGCAATTTTGACCCATGTGAGTTTTAAGTATTTTTTTGAGAATATAGCCGATTTTAGAACAAAAAAAATCGGTTGAACAATTTTATTTGATCACCAGTGTAGTTCTCTCGACAATAACCGTACAAAAACATAGTGGCCACAGAGGTAAGTATAATTCCGTGATAGTAACACTGTGCTAAACTGTAACAATGCAATGTTACTAGAGTTCAAGCCGAGCCACCGAGCAACTCTCGACTGTTCTGTGCAAATTTGTTCAGATACCAAGGAGTAATTCGCAGTTTTTGTTTACACAACAAAAGTTAATCAGCTTTTTGGTTTGAATTAACGCGTTCACAGATTCTACGGAGCTACCTACGTGGGTTTAATGATCAACGTCTATCGTTCGGAAAAATACACATTATAAAAAGAATCCTTACTGTTATAAACGCGAAAGTGAGTTTGTTTGTTACGCATTCACGGCTCAACGGCTCAACCGATCATCGTGAAATCTTGCCTACACGTTATCAGGGATACAGAGAAGTACATAGCGTACTTTTTGTGCCAGAATTACCGCGGAAACTCCGAAATTTACGCGAAGCGAATAACATAAGAATAATGCTTGGACATTATCGCTATACATACGCTATCATTTCTACCCACGCCGTGTCTTTTGGTTCGTGGTCCACATAATTTATTTGGTCTGCGTTTGTCGAACGACTAATATCTACTTAAAATGTAGCTAAACACGGAAACATGTATAGAGAAACGTGTTACATCAAACCAACCACAACTCCCGGTTAGTAGGTAGGTACTGGGTATTTAGCAAATAAACACCGCAAAATACGTTTGCTTTGTTATGCATAAATGTTAGCAATACGAGAGATCTATCTGGTTGATTTAAATAGCTGTTTCGGCTTATTTAGGTAAATATGTTGGTAATACATATGTATTACCAACATATATATGCATCATGTTTGTTTGCCATAGCTGTTCCCCGCGGTTTCACCCACGTTAATTTCGCCGTTCCCGCGGGAATTCCGGATTACAATATAGCCTATGTTACTCAGGGATAATGTAGAGTTCTAATGGAGAAAGAATTTTTGAAATCGGTCCAGTACTTTTTGAGTTAAATCGTAACAAACAAACAAACCAAAAAAAATCAAATCTTTCCTCTGTGATATTTGCTATTATTATTTTTTTTTTATAATAATCCACATCACAACACACAGATCTACTTGATCCCACAGTAAGCTATTATTTATTAGCTTGTGTCGTGGAAACCAAGCAAACGTGGTATATACTACATAGAATTACTTATATATTATACTATAGATATATAAACACACCCAGACTGGAAAATGGAACTCTGTGTTCATCACACAAAGTGCACCACCACCGGGAATCGAACCCGGAACCCCTTGATTAGCGGGTAAGCATGGTGACCTCTGCGCCAATCGGGTTACCTACATTGTTTTATTGCGTATTCTCTATTTGAATTAGATTTGTTATTAATTTTGTTTATTGACTTTAAATTTTGACGTAGACCACATCAATCGTTATTGCAGATTTTTTCTTTACTGCTCTGTGATTGTATCAAATCAAATCAAATATACTTTATTGCACGCACACATTAAGAAAACACATATTACAAAGAAACAGTTACATAGTAGGTACGTACAATTTAGGTGACCTATATTGCTATATATATGTACCTATATGTCGGAAATAGAAAGAAACAGTAGTAGCAGATAACAGCAGATGGTTATCTGCTATTGCAAAGATAGCTGACTAACTGATGATGATAACATAACACAATATAACTGAAGGTAGGGGTAGGTATGACCGAGACTATTAGCTGAACGACACATCTAGAACCAACTAGAAACTATTACAATTAATCGCAACAACATAGTTAGAAGTTGTACACCATACCAGATACCCATAGGGATCACGGAGCAGTGCCTGGGACTTGCGACCCAGGTGTAGGTTTAATGGGGCCCCTTTACAATGCATGAACGCTCACCTCCACTGCCCGTGCTCCCGACTTAAGCAAACCTCTGGAAACAATTAGATGACACAGCACACGTCATCACTATAGCCACGTAATCACTTGATACGACTCTGTTACGACACTATAACTGCACTAAACCGAACACAAAATAACAATGAACCGTCGCTTACGCATACCCGCATTTTATATCAAGTTCTAACAAAGACGAGTCGGACAATGGAGTGGAGCGGGGGAACCACCGCTATTCGAAGGCGGGAAGCAACAGTTATTTTTAATGAAACTACCCACTCGCCGATTATTATAACTAGCTGTGCCCCGCAGTTTCACCCGCGCGAAAGGTTTTTATACAACAACTTTTTTTCCCGACATCCTATTTTAATGAAACAAAGCCTATATATAGCTCCAGGTGAAAACCGCATGACAATCTGTTCAGTAGATTCGGAGATTATCGCGAACAGACAGACAAACAGAAAAGAATTTTAAAAACTTTTTTTTGTGCTTGGTTACTCTTCTTTTATCACCCCTCTCAATTTTAGGTGAAAATATTCAATGTACAGAATTGCGGATTCTACTCTTTTATTATAGTATAGACAATAGATAATTATTTAAATCACCGTTTCAACCAGTCACTAATTGGAGTTAAGTAATTTTCTAAGCTAAACATTCTTAGGTAGATACTTATCACTAACCTATACGAAACTTATAATAATTATAGGCATAGTTAACAGATTCATGCTCAAAACTTATTATTAAAGGTTTACTAGCTGTCCGCAGTAATTTCGGAGTTCCCGCGGGAATTCCGTAAGTACCCTATGCCCTTCTCTGTACCCCTGACACCGTTTGTGCAAAATTTTGGTGATCGGTCCAGCCGTTCACGCGTGAACCGTGATCAAGGAAAATAGGGATTCATTTTTATATTTAGGTTGTATAAAGCAGTTTGTGGAGTTCTATCCTAGTAGGCATGAAGTAAAATGGACATAGATAAGCAATATTGTGTTAAGCCACACTGGAGAAATTTTGAGCAAATCGTGTTTTAAAAGTAGGAGCGCCATTTTGTATCAACATTTTTTAGGTTAAAAATTAGGTACATATTTAAGCAATGTAATAAGGTAAACACAATTAAAAAACGTTCCCTAACTCTCAATAAATCTTTCTGAATCAATAACTTAATTTTGTGGGTTAACATGTTATTGCTTATCTGCGTCCAAATGTGCCAGCGAAAGCTATAAAAAAATTATGAACGTTAAATATCCGATCTAATACTGGACATAAAGTCTTCCCATCCCTTCTGAACGGGAATAATAACCGTTCCGTGTTGCTCGAACACTCTGATGCAATAGGATCCGAGGTCTGAGCACCATCTTTTGGCTAATGGCCTGTAAAAATATAAAGTGGAGGGAAAATTTAAAATTTTACAATGTCATCACAGTAAAACACCTTAGGGCTGTGGCTAAAATAAGATTGCAGTTGTACAAAGTTATTTTAATCACAGAAGTCCCAACTAATATTATAATAATAATAATAATAACATTTATTTCAGGCCACATTACAAATGTAAATGTGAATTCGATTGTTTGTTACGCTCTCACGTCTTAGAGGCTTAACCGATCATCATGAAAATTGCGAACACGTTGTTATATAAAAGGACAAAGGATTTATTTCTGAAATTCCTGAGGAATCTCCGAAGTTAACCCCGGTGGAATCGCGGAGAACAGCTAGCACTATAACATTTTATTTTATTTCCAGCTAGTTATTCCTTGCGGTTTTACCCGCATTAATTTTGGAGTTCCCGCGGGAATTCCGGGACAAAAACTAGCCTTCTCCTTCTCTGTACCCCTGATAATGTGTATGCAAAATTTCATGAGTAACAGACAGACAAAACCACAGACAGAGTTACTTTTGCATTTATAATATTAGTAGTAATTAGTGGGAATACTAGGGATTTATGTTCTTAATTTTTTTTATGTATTTGTGACAACCCTAGCATTTCACTGGAGGGCACAGCCAAGTGATCAAATAAGTCGGAAAATTTTCCACTTTCGATGTCTACAGAGCTTTTATCTTATATCTGCTGGAAGATCGTTAGAGCAACTATTAGTGGGAGAGTGTCACAGTTTAAAATGAAGTGCAGAAATAAAAGATGTTATATAAGATATAGTTCAACAACTGTCTGACAGTTTCTGTGAAGATTAAATGTGTTTCGTGTTCCATTTATTTTTAACTAGCTGATCCCTGCGGCTTCATCCGTATTTCATCTTTTTTATCCACCTAAAGTGCCTGCGCACACTATGCGACATGTCGTTGCGTCTTGTCGCCACGACTTGCCGTCGACGCAAGCGACAGCTCTGAGTCTTGTCGTCGCGACTTCGCTGCTAACGAACGAGCGCACTCCGACACCCCTAGCTTGTCGTTGCGGCTCTGCGACTCTGACGCCACGTGTGCGGAGCTTTAAACAAAATACATGTATATGAAAATAGGCATGTTGACTAATTTTTATTTTTTAGTCCGTCTTGTAGATTATTAAAAATATTGGACACGTATTTTTTCTTTTTTTACGTAAACAAAAAATAACGGCGATATATTGAGTTGAAATTTCGCGTGACGTCACTATTCTGACAGTTTGTATGGCGGTTCTATCGGTTAGTGACGTCACGACCCCCTCACCCTAAACTTTAATGCGCTTTATCTCTGTATATTTTAATTTATTTGAAAAAGCAAAAAATACGTGTCTATTGTTTTTTTATTTTCTAACTAACGGACTGTTACGTATTTAGAAGGGCACGGGTGAGTCAAACGCCGGTCAACTATGTACTGCTTTAATACAGAAAAGTGAGGCGGGGACGCAGCCCGCACTCCTATGCTTATAACTTAACTATACGTAAGAAAGTAGGTATAGGTACCTAACAATCCCTCCACCATAAATATTTACTCTAACTTAATAATTAAAAACGCAGCTTGTAATCTATCGGTCGGCGCTGGCGACGTGAGCGCCCAGCGGGGGGGGCATCTAAAGGTGGCGATAGACTCCTGGTCGGAGACGCGGGAGCGCCTCCAGCGGACGACTGTGGTTGCTCTGTTGTGGCCAGCGCTCGTTGTTGGTCGACGCCGTCAGACTCCACCCCCTCTCCACCAGAATTACCGAGTCCGAGGTCGGATGTGGTCTCTCCTGTCACATCTGGGACCACATCGACATCCCAGGTTGCTTCTACACAAATATCTGATTTGTACATTTTTATTTGGTTTTTGTGTCTACGTACGGTAGTGTTTAGTGTTGGAACAAATATTTCGTACATGACTGTACCCAATTTCTTTTTAATCGTTCCTTTTATCCATTGGTACTGTTTATTATTAGAATATTTTTTCAATAAAACCTATTGGCTGGGTACAAAGTCATCTCTCTTCCGGCCTCCGTAGTATTTACTCTGTAAGGACTGCTTGTCTTCTATCAGGCGAGCGAGTTCCGACGAGGGAGGTGATGACGGTGCCGGTATCAGCAGGTCGAGCCTGCTTCTTAACTTACGGCCGTAAAGCAGCTGCGCTGGCGACTGCTCGGTAGTGCTATGTCTTGAGTTGCGGTAATCGAATAAAAATTTATTTATTTCACTATTTATATTCTTTTTATTCTTGCACGACAAAATAATAGCTTTAATACCTTTTTTGACTATTTTTACCGAACTCTCGGCTTGACCGTTACTAGCCGGGTGATATACCGGTGAAAGTAAGTGTCGTATATCATTCAATAAACAGAAATTTTTAAATTTATCAGATGTAAACGAAGTACCATTGTCGCTAACTATTATTTTGGGGATGCCTACTCTGGACATTAATTCACATAATCGTTCGATAACCGCCTCGGAAGAAATGCTCGCATTCATGGGATAGCATTCAACCCATTTGGTGTATGCATCTACAACTATTAAGTATGTTTTGTCATGATACGGTCCTAAGAAATCTATGTGAATCCTATGAAACGGCGCGGACGGAAGCGGCCACGGCGCGAGCGGGACGCGAGCGGGCGCCGCTCGTAGCTGCGCGCACACCGCACACGCAGCCGCCGCGCTCTCGAGCGCCGCGTCCACCCCCGGGAACCATAGTCGCGCTCGGGCCTCTGATTTCATTTTAACGATACCGAAGTGCGAACTGTGCAACTCATCGATGACTTTCGCTTGCAGCGACTCCGGTATCACCATTTTGTGACCTCTCATTAAATAACCGTTCTCGACTGCCAGTTCGTTACGACATAAAAAATAGGGTTTAATTTTTTTATCTGAAACTTTGCGCGGCCATCCATCCTTTACGAATTGGCAAACCTTTTTTAGCACAGCGTCACACGTAGTCGCGTCGTATAACTCGATAGATGTCACAGGTAGTACCCCCTCTACGACAAAGTTGACGTACGCCGCTCGCTCTTCGCACCTCACCGCTTCGTCCATGTTGCTCGTTTCATTCGCGTTATTTGTGTTCGAGGTAGAACGAGATAGAAAATCGGCACTATTATTTGCACTTCGAACGTATTCTATACGATAATTATAAGCTGCTAGAAACATAGCATACCTTTGTAATCTATTAGCTGAAATTTCGGGGATTCCCTTTTGTGATCCGAAAATTGACAATAACGGCTTATGATCTGTGCGAAGGACGAACGGCTCGGCTCTGCCAAACAAATATTGGTGGAACCGCCTAACACCGAATACGATTGCGGTGGCTTCCTTCTGAATTTGCGAATAGTTTTTTTCGGCTTTAGTTAACGACCGCGATGCGTACGACACGGGTCGCTCTAATCTATCACTACCTACTTGTGACAATATAGCGCCCAAGCCTGTGGGAGACGCGTCCACCGTCAGTACGATCGTCGCTTTATTATTGAAGTGTGCTAGGACGTTATCTGACGCTAAATAAGATTTAATTTTGTCAAACGCTCGTTGATGTTGCGCTGTCCAGCACCACTTGACCCCCTTGTTAAGTAGCTGATATAAAGGATTAAGAATAGATGACGCTCTGGGGACAAAATTCCTGTAATAATTAACTAAGCCTAAGAACGACTGTAGTTTGTTTACGTCTGTTGGTACGAGAGCGTTTTTTATTGCTTGTACTTTTTCAGCTGACTTCCTAATACCATTTTTGTCTATAATATGCCCTAGGTACTGAACTTCGTTTTGGAAAAAGGCACATTTATCTCTCCTCAACGTAAGACCTGCCTCCTCGAGTCGCTTAAGCACTATCTTTAAACGGCGAAGGTGAGTTGATCTATCTTCAGCTGTCACAAGGATGTCATCCAACATACAAAGAACCCCATCTAACCCCGCTACGATGCCTTGCATTGCTTTTTGGAATATTGCGGGAGCGCTTGATAATCCAAAAACCAATCGGGTATACTTGAATAAGCCGCGATGGGTATTGATGGTCGTCAGCTTTTGTGTGTCATCATCATCAGTCAGCATCAGCTGGTTATAAGCCATCGAGAGGTCTAGCTTGCTAAATTGTACACCTCCATGCAATTTTGCGAACAGGTCGTCTACAGTCGGCAAGGGATACTTTTCGATTATCAATTGTTTGTTTATAGTCGAGGAGTAATCGGCACAGATACGTAGCTCACCATTTGCTTTTAACACTGGCACGATAGGCGACGCGTAGTCAGAGTACTCGATAGGTTTTAGTATGTCTAACTCTAATAATCGATCTATTTCTTGATCAATTTTTTGTCTGAGTGCGAACGCCACGGGCCTCGCTTTACGAAAAATAGGTTTAGCATCTGGTTGTATTGATAATTTTACTTTATACTTATTAAAACATCCTAATGTATTTGAAAAAACTAATGGAAATTCCGTTAACAAATCTTTTAATTTATCCGAATCGGCCTGTGCGCAATATTTGATCGGAGATATCTGTAGGTTAAACTTACTTATAAAGTCCCGGCCTAGTAGTGGCGGCCCGCCGCCGCGCACTACATACACAGTCAACGTGTGCGTTCGTTCCATATAAGATATCGACAAAGTTATGTAACCCAATAGATCGATTTTGCCACCAGTATAATTTATTAATTTTTTACTACTTTGCGCCAATGGTACATTCGAGAAAAGGCTATAGTAGGTTTTTTCAGGTATAACGGTAACGGCTGAACCACTGTCTACTTCAAAATGTAATAAAATTTTATCGTTTACTACAACTCTCTCCGTCATCGGTTTCGTACCGACGCAGCGTATACTAGATATACAAAACCCTTTACCGTCATCACCATCCTCAGCTATGTCCTCCTCGACGAACTTCACTGATTTATCTCGGCACATTCTGCGCAGATGTCCCTTTTTACCGCACTTCTGACACTTGAAATTGCTAAAACGACACTCGAATGACTTATGGCTTCTAAACCCGCACACTGTACACTTTACACCACCAGCTCTCTTCTGCTCCGCGACCTTGTACACGGTGGGCAGCGCGGCGGCTGCTGCCGGTGGCAGCTCGGCGGCAGCGCCGGCGCGTGCGCACCGGACTCTTTCAGCAAGCTCCACCGCCTTCGCCAGCGTGAGCTCCTTGATGTCCTGCGCGAACAGCTTGTCGCGCTCGGGCCCGGCCACCATGCCCATCACGAAACGGTCTAACAGTGACTCCTCTAAGTTACTGAAGCTACAATGCGCTGCGAGCCCTCGTATTCTTGCTGCCCACTGCGCGTGGCCTTCGTCTGTTTTCTGTGATGCCACATAAAATTGAGAACGTTCCGCAAATCCACATCGTTTGGGAGTAAAGTGTTTGTCTAATACTAACACGATTTCATCGAAACTTTTTTCTTCAATTTTTTGGGGTAAGGCTAAATCACTCGCTAGTTTGTAGGTTGATTCGTTGAGTGCACTGAGTAATATCGCTCGACGTTTGATACCCGCTTTATCCACATCATTAGTTATATCGTTCGCCAAAAACCATTGCAAAAGTCTATTTTTAAATGTTTCCCACTCTTGAGATGTGTGGTCGAACGTTGACAAAATCCCATATGATATTGTGGATGTCATTTTTAAGTATCCTCGTCGCCACTGTTACGTATTTAGAAGGGCACGGGTGAGTCAAACGCCGGTCAACTATGTACTGCTTTAATACAGAAAAGTGAGGCGGGGACGCAGCCCGCACTCCTATGCTTATAACTTAACTATACGTAAGAAAGTAGGTATAGGTACCTAACACGGACTAATTAGAATTTTGATTTTCAAAAGTAGTCCACATCCCCATTGTAGGCCGCAGCCTGTCGTCGAGTCTAGTCGTCGAGCTGTCGCTGTCGTGCGTCGCGTAGTGTGCACTGTGTCTAAAAGTAAAATTGAAAAAAACTTGCAATAACGTAAGAAGAACCGATACTTATATAAATTAAACTTTATCCCCCTTTTAACCAGTTCATCGTTGAATTTCCAAAACCCTTAGCCTTATGAAACAAAGCTTTTTGAAAAATTAAAAAAATTATTCAGTCAGTCAGACAATGAGATATGTAGTTTTATATGTACATAGCTATGTAGGTACGAGTGTTCACTAGGTACAGTCGCGGACAAAAAATATTTTCCATCTTGAGTAGTTAATTCATTCAGATTCGTCAGGAAAAATGTTTCACGGCATTTTGTAACTTTATTGAGCGCGACATCGTCGCGAGGAAAAAGACGAGAAAGGAATAAGTTGGAAAACTTATAAACATTTTTGGCCCTGACTGTAGGTAGGTACCTCAGCTCGGACGAACTTGTAATAAAATTGCAATTTTGTCACGTCTTTGTCACAAGGATGATTCATTTTCCATAAATACCTACTCTATCGCCGCAGCTATTGTATTTGTTTGTAACAAAATAATAAAAAACTCGTTTCAACCAAATCGAAATAGAACCGGTGACGGTGTTATGATTATTATAACATTACTACATGGATTTCTTAAAAATCTATTAAAAAATGCAGGGTTTAAGTTATTATTAAGAAATAAGAACCTACAAAATTCACCTAGTCAGTCTACCAACTTGGAAAAAATAAATCACAGTTCGCCAACTAGTCAGTCTAACAGCTTGGAATATTTATATCCAAACAGTTACTTAATTTCAGTCAGTCTTGCCGCCGCACTCAGAGTCGACTTTAATAGATTACTTAGTTAAGTATAGATTTTTAAAACAAAACTGCCGCAATGAGAGACGTTCAGTAAATTAATGTTATTTGGCATTTAATGAGATGTAACTTAGTTAGTTAAATGCCAATTAACATTAATTTATTAAACTAGTCTGATTGCGGCGGTTAGAATTCGGAAAAAAAATTTCCAAACAGTTCGATCATCGGACTATAATAACTGGTCTAAGTTTGGATAAGCCATTTTTTTTTAATTTTACCATAAAATACGTATAGGTACTTAATTATTAAGAAGTATACATAGGTAATTCGACTAAATATTTGTTTTAGTCCGTCCTGTATTAGATTCCTCAAAATATTAGACACTTATTTTTATTTTATTTTTTAAGTAATCAAAAAATAACGGACATAATATTATGTTGAGTCGAATTGTCGCATGACGTCACAAACAGGTACAATTTTTACCTGCATATGACGTTACGAGCCCCTACTCCTAAACTTTATTGTGCTTTATCCAAGTAATTTTCGTTAATTTGAAAAACCAAAATATACTTGTTTATTATTTTTTATTTTCTAACTGACGGACTAATTAGAATTTTGATTAAAAGTCGTTAACATCCCTATTAAGATATATTTTTTTGTAAACGGTTTACCTAATTTTGACGCGAAGCTTTTATACGGACGTCCGGGGACAGGCACTTTTTCCATAATGTTCCGTTACGATATACATAGGTAGGTAGGTAGGTACAACACCTTGTACTTGTCAACCAACTCAACGGACCCCATGTTTGAAATACACAAATCAAGTAGAAAAAGTCTGATGAACCGGCGCGGGGGTCCGAACCTCCCTCTGGTGGCGTAGTACGGGACGCGCAATGACGCTTTCACCGCTTCACTACATGGACTTTATTTGTATGTTCAATTCTTACGCTAACAATGTACCTATGTACCTACACACACTCATGTACAGTGAGTGGGCCACATAGACAAGTATACCACCTTCTAAAATTTATACTGATTGTAAAACGTCTTTATGACGTTATATAAGTTGCCGTTTTTGCAGCTCCAATATTAGTTTTTCGCTTGTATTGGAATTTACATACATTTGTTTTTTTTTGAGGGTAGTTTATAAAGAGAATACACTCTTATTAACGAGTGATGGGAATTTTCAACATGACAGCTTTCATTTCAATCTCCCGAGAGATAATAATGTACCTACATTGCAATATCAATATCACATTCATAAAAATGTACGATCATTATCAATGTGAATTTATCTCCAGTAGTAATAAATGCAAATGGATTCTCAGTAGGATTCATATAAATTCGAAATTAAACATTTTGGAGGCAGGTTTAAAATCTGTTGGTAGGTACATGTAGGTATTATCGGCTGATAGAGACTGGTGATTCAACCCATACCTACAGTAAAATAGAAATTTTTTACTTCAAAAATCTGTTATTAAGTTTGTGGTATAACGGTGCTTTACTCCTGATAGAGTTTTTGACAAAAACTGAAAGGCACTTAATACATTAAACAAAAATTACATAAACAAACAATCAAACTCACTTTCGCATTTATAAGGATTTATCAGCTCACCGGCGGCATTTGACATTTAGAGTTTGATCCATCAGCACAGCACTAACGTCGGCTATTTGCATTTTTCATTTTTAAATGTAAAAAAATAGTAATTTTTTTTTTAGACATTAGACACAAGACGTAACTATTTAGTAATCTGTGACAAGACTGACACGGACACGGACCCGGACACGCATACAGACATAGACCCAGACATGATCTTTATTTGGCATCACAATAACTTAACAGCAAATGCAGAAATCTTCACAATATTGAACATAATGTGTGGTACTTGAACATATTTAAATATTTCACTCGATTATACGTATTTTGGTAAATATTTAACGCATCCAACCCCTCCATACCCCAACTGAATTTACCTACCTCAGTTGAGAATCCAATTTCTAAAATATGCACATATTTACCACAGCTAAATAAGTTTGTGGAGTGTTTAACATCGCTCGTTGTAGGGTGAAGCTTTTGACATAACAAAACTGAACACACAATCAAATACATTGTCGCTCAGTAAGTCTCGGGGCTACATAAAGTATTTTACGGCTGGTATATTTTTCACTAGCAACTGATTTTTATGACTTTATGATAATAACTAGCTGTGCCCCGCGGTTACACCCGCGGTAATTTCCTGAAGGAATTCCGGAATAAAAAGTACCCTATATCCTTTTCTGTACCCCAGACAACGTGCATGCCAAATTTCATCCAAATCCGTTCAGCTGTTTTTGCGTGATTGAGTAAACGTATGCGAGGATAAGAGCTCGAAAGTGCATTTTCATCCGACTTGCTTCCAATTTATCGTCACTGCTCAGCTCCTATGTATCCTAGCGTTATGTTATGTAGCCTATAACCTGCCCAGGAGTGTGGACTATAATCGTACCAAGTTTGGTTAAAATCCCTTCAGTAGTTTTTGAGCCATGCGTGCACATACAGACAGACAGACAGACCGAAAATTTACTGATTGCATTTTTGGCATCAGTATCTATCACCATTCAGCCTCCAATATTAATTTTGAATATATTTTCAATGTACAGAACTGACCTCTCTACAGTTTTATTATAAGTTTAGATATGATTTAGTATTATAATCTCTCTCTCTCTCTCTCTGGTCGCTCTCTCATGACTGAGGGTCGCGGTCGTGGTCATCGTCGATTGAGGATGCTGGTGCCGCGATGCGTCTCACGATCCGCCTCCAGCGGTGCCTGTCCAATGTCCATTGCCTCCCTGACAACCGAGCAGAACTTAGTCGAGGGTGGGCCTTTCACTTGATCGCTCCATCTAATAGGGGACCGTCCGCGGGCTCGTTTGCCTTCAGTGTTCCCAACTACGATTAGATTTTAAGGCTCTCATCTCCCATCCTTATTATATGGCCGAAATATGCAAGAATTCTCTGCTGACAGATTGTAGAGAGACGGGTGCGGACACGAAGCTGTGAAAGAATCGATGCATTGGTGCGCTTGACTTGGGTGTATGTAAAATTTCATGGTGATCGGTTGAGTAGTAAGGGCGTGAAAGCGTAACAAACAAACAATTGTCAGACCGGAACGCGCCCTCTACTGACAATGATAAAAACTGACGAAAAACTCACTAGGGTTCATTTTTTATTGTAGGTAAGGTATATCATTATTGTATAAAATTTACAGTTGTTGGAATATTATATTCGTGAAACTGTTTCGCAAGGAAAAAATATATATTATGCATAAATAAATAGAAACCAAAAACTTATTTACCTCAGATCATTTAGAAATTTTAAATTACCTCAAGCCATCGGGGCAAGTGGGTGAATATGGTAACGTCCGTGAAATCGCATTCATCAAAACTTGGAAATTAGCTCCCGTCGCTAATTAAACCTGTCGGTTGTTAACTTCGCCCACGCCTCCCCGGGGATCTCGTGTTCCGCGACATTGAACCCGGGTGTAAATTTTATTTTGTGAATCTTTTTTATTTCTTTTTGTTTCAAAGCTCGGAACCCACTGATCTTTTCAGCCGATTACTGTGAAATTAGCTTCAAATGAATTTGTTTTTTGTTGGTGGTAAATGTGGTTCAAAGCGTTTCATAAATCGTAGATAATATTAATTTAAATTTTAAAATACCTACGTATACAACGTGGTAATGAATTAACTGAAAACTAGAAAGTAGTTTGCTGAGAATCGACAAGCGAATCGATCGCACTATGTTTTAATATAGGTTATATTTTTTCATTTTTACTAGCCCATGTCTAAATTATTTATAATACAATATTTGGCGCGTACGCCGCCCGCAGAAAAAAATTCGAGCCGGTAGGCGCGGGCGTAGCGCTCGGAATTTTGTAGATAGGTCACCTCCAAACTAATGTTCAATAACTTTTAAAGTATTAATTTTTTCGACATAAAATATAATTTAATCATATTATTGTTTATTTTTTTAAATGGGGTGTATCAGGTTTTCAGTTAATTCAGTAACATGTTATATAAGATGTGGTAAAATGAGCTGCAAATATTTACAGGGTTGAAAGTATACTCTATTATAAACATGATCATAAAATAAAAAAGATAAAAAGTTTTTTTTTTTCGAACAAAATAAATCAATCATAAAGAAAACCTGCGAAGGGGATCGCCGCTCGATCGCTTGCACACACATCACCGCGCATCGGTATCAAGGTCACGTACCTACAATCCATCCGCCCAGTTTTAGCAAATTGTTTTAAATCTTCTTTTTAGTGATTTGAGGCGAGAATGGAAAACGTAATACCCTTTTTCAATACGTCCCTCGTTTTACCTGACACCCTGTATATACGACTAGCTATCCCGCGCGGTTTTACCCGCGATAATTTCAAAGTTCCCGCGGAATTGTTCCATACAAACTTTGCAACCTCTTTTCATCCCCTTGGGGATTGAATTTTCAAAAATTCTTTCTTATCGAATGCCTACGTCGTACAAAGAACACACCCTCCAAGTTTCACGTCTCTGAGATCAGCGGCTTAGGCTGTGCGATGATCCATCAGTCATTCAAGACAAAGGATTTTATATATACAACGTGTTAATGAATTAACTGAAAACTAGAAAGTAGTTTGCTCAGGATCAACTAGCGAATCGATCGCACTGTGTTTTAATATAGGTTATGTTTTTTAATTTTTACTAGCCCATGTCTAAATTATATTTTATAATACAATATATGGCGCGTACGCCGCCCGCAGCAAAAAAATTCGAACCGGTAGGTGCGGGCGTAGCGCTTGGAATTTCGTAGATAGGTCACCTCCAAACTAATGTTGAATAACTTTTAAAGTATAAATTTTTTCGATATAAAATATATTTAAATCATAATAATATTATTGTTTATTTTTTTTAAATGGGGTGTGTCAGGTTTTCAGTTAATTCATTAACACGTTGTATAGATAAGTACGTAAATACAGGTTATTTTGAATAGTATTAGGGTTAAGCACTTAAATAGTTAGAACCAGCATTTAAAATCGCTAAGCTGGAGCCATGAATATGCGATATAATCAACAAATCGTTGCCCCGAGGATTGGTCGTCAAGGTCCCCATTCCGACAGCACCTTGTAGGTACTAACTGGATAAGTAATTAAACTATTTCAGTACAATCCCAAAGGAATAAATCAAATTCGTTCACATCAAAGGATTAGTACCTAAAAGGACATTAAAATTTATGATACCTACATAATTTTAACTAATACATAATATTATAAATGCGAATGTGAGTTTGTTACACTTTCCTGCTTTAACTACTCAACCGATTATCATGAAATTTTGCATATACATTGTCAGGGGTTCAAAAAGAACATAGATTACTTTTTATTTCAATTTCCGTGGCAACTGCGAAATTGACCCGAGTGAAACCACGGTAGCTACTAGTTATTATAACAAAACTATAGATAACTAATACTTACTAATATACTTTACTAATACTTACTATAATAACTTTGATCAGTTGCGTTAATTAAAAAAGTGTGTTGGTTTGTTTGTCCTCTTTGGCTGACTCGAAACACTACGAAAATTCAAAACTGAAAACAAAATTACTGATTTTCTTTTTAAGTTTACGTCTAGGTTAGTCCAGTGGACGGATGGAATATGAATTCAGTTTTTACTTTAGCATGTTTTTATCTCAGCTCATCGTAGAGTTATTGAAGGAATACGAAAATTCATACAGATTCATCCTGATTCCTGAGGCCACAAATAATATCTTTTGTAAAAGAAAAAAACATCAAAACATTATAAACTACACTCACACGCAACTATACACAAACACACACACAACATAACATAATATTAAGTTGAGACCCAGATTGCTCATTGGGCACATTTTAACATTTGCGATTCGAATCAAAATTAAAATTATTTTAGTCTTAATTATTTTTCTTTATTATAATAATACTTATTGCTAATGTGTACAAGATTGGGTAACATAGTGCTATTCCGTAATGGCCTAAATATAGTTTAATGAAATTTGTTTGAAATTAATGTCATGTGCTGTGGAATTTTGTTGAATAAATAAATAAAAAAAAAAAAAAAAATCAAAAGTGCCCATCTTAAATTTTTATTGTCTACTAGCTGTACCCCGCGGTTTCAACCGCGGTAATTTCGGAGTTCCCGCGGGAGTTCCAGGATAAAAAGTACCCTATATGTCCTTCTCTGTATCCCTGACAACGAGCATGCCAAATTTCATCCAAATCCGCTCAGCCGTTTTTGCGTGATTGAGTAACAAACATCCAAACATCCACACTTTCACATTTATAATATCAGTAGGACTAGCTGTCCCGCGCGGTTTCACCCGCGATTATTTTGAAGTTTCCACGGAATTGTTCCATACAAACTTTGCAACCCTGTTTTATCCCCTTAAGGGTTGAATTTTCAAAATCCCTTTCTTATCGGATGCCTACGCCACACAAAGAACACACCGTCCAAGTTTCAGGTCTCTACGATCAGCGGTTTAGGCTATGCGTTGATCCATCAGTCATTCAGGACAAAGCATTTTATATGTATAGATCATCGATCTCATATAAATATCTCTCATATCTCATATATTAAAGGAGGATTAGTAAGGATTAATACTGCTTGAACTTCAGTTCGTCCGAGTTACATAAATACAGACTGCACATTTCAAAAGTTACTCAGACAACATTCCTATTGTCTCAAATCCAATATCAGAGCGCAGCGCGAGCTACCTTATCGGATTCCCACTTCCTCGAGCCATATAGCACTTTGTTCTTTCGAAGGATAGATAGCGGGTGTCGACGGAATACTAAGAGCGTCGTCGCTTTTACGCTTTTAAGAAGGTACGTGTGGAAAAACTAAAGAATGTAGTGGTGCCAGAAGGCGAGTGACGCTATTTATGGACGAACTACTAGTTAGTTTCCCGCGGTTTCACCCGCGCTAATGACACTCCCTTGGGAACTTGAAAATGTATGTAGGTATGTAGGTACGTAAGACAAATTATATAGGTAAACAAAAGTTACTCAATTGCTCAGCAGGTTTATGGGGTCCCTTTTCAATGTATCACTTTCATATCCAGATAGTAAACTTATTATTGTCGACTAGGAGTTTTTCTTAGACTTCTTATCCACAATTATAATAAAATATTATTAAAATCTATCATCAGTAATGTGGTATATTGAAATGAACGCAGCCCACTGAACGCTTCGATAGTGCACGGACCTATCCCGCTCACTCGTGTGTTTAAAACTAACTACGTTACATGATATGTTCTGTGCTTCTTGTGAATAAATGCCTACAAATTAATTAGTGTTATTTCTAAGATACAACAAGTAATAACAAGAGTAATTTCAAATTGCACTCTTCACAAATGATTATAATAAATTATTAGCTGTGCCCCGCGGTTTCACCGGCGGTAATTTCAGAGTTCCAGTGGGAATTCCGTAATAAAAAGTACCCTATGTCCTTCTCTGTACCCCTGACAACGTGCATGGCAAATTTCATCTAAACCCGTTCAGCCGTTTTAGCGTGATTGAGTAACAAACATCCAAACATCCATACTTTCACATTTATAATATCAGCAGGATCTCTAGTCATCAAAGGTGGTTTCACTGGAATGCGTATAAAGTTCAAACCTTTTGTATCTGACGTTCTCGAGCCTCGACCTTTTCGAGTTATTCACTGGAAACTTCACAGAGACCGATAAAATCACTAATTTTATTCAATCTACAAATTTTATTCAAAGGTTTCGACTTCATTCTTTCAACAAAACAAAGTAAATTCAACCTTAAAATCTTTTTGTTGGAATCCAAAATAATTTTTTCAGCTTTATCATTTCCCCCTTTCCATGGTTAACTGTTATGTTGAGTGTAAAAAACAATCGATGTCTCTCATTGGAAGATCACATAGATTCAAAACACACAAAGTTTTGAAGTACGAGCTCTGTCATAGCGTTGTTATAACCTTCATCGCATTGATCAAAAACTAGAAGGAAGCTCGAAAAGAAAACAGCAGTAAAGGTAAAGTAAAAACAGTTAGTGGAAAATCAAATCAGAGTTCCGAGCAGTCACTAATAGCAGTGACTCAGAGAAAGTTTCTTTCGGTGAAAATTTGATACATTTCGCCTGTTTTTACTCGTAGATTTTTATTCGTCGCGTTAAAAATAAAAGAGACTCTATCTCCTCCTCCAGCTCCACCAGGTATGATCCTGATCCTGGCACCCCTCTTTTGATATATGCATATTCGATAGTCCTCATGAGTTTGAACATATTCACTTCACGTGTTCTTATATCGTCTTCAAACTGATCAGTATGACTGGTATACGTTCTGTCTATTGGACAATGCAGTTGGCTAGTCTCTGGATCGAAATAATCAGCATACTTCAACAAATTGCATTATAATATTATGCATATTTCCACTATAAGTTCTCACCGAGCATTTGTGAGCGATAGTCTCCCATGTGGAACCAGGGCAGTAAACATAACACACTCTTTCGAATTGGCTTGTGAGAATCCATGTGAATAAAAAATCAGTGGACCAGCAGTTCCAAAAGGGGATCCTAGTGGACCTAGTACCAACATAGATCAGACCCATACACCTGGAATGGTTACCTGGTTTTTTTCTTCTTTGAATATGATGCGAGAATTCTACCGCTGCACTTGGCTACCATATCGCATTCACGGCATTTCCGCTCCTTCATTTAATATTAATTACAATAGTCATTTACAACGTTGAAAGTTCTCAAGAGCAGCATTTTCAGCACTCGTACGTAGTTTTCTTTCTTTGCGGCGACAATTATTATTAAATCTACCACGAGTTTAAGATCTTAATTTTCTTAAAATACTAGCTATTTCTGAGCGTGATTTTGCACCAATTTACTAGAGATACGGCCGCACTCAGAGTCGATTTTAATGATTACTTAGTTAAGTATCGATTTTTAAAACAAAACTGCCGCAATCAGAGACGTTCAGTAAATTAATGTTAGTTGGCATTTAATGAGATATAACTTAATTAGTGAAATGCCAATTGACAATAATTTATTAAACTTGTCTGATTGCGTCAGTTTTGTTTTAAAAATCTATACTTAACTAAGTAATCATTAAAATCGACTCTGAGTGCGGCCGTTAGAGAAGTAGATAAGTACATAAGTAGGTATATCCTATAAGTAGGTATATATCTAATGATAAATTGTATAACATCGATCACTTTGATTTTTTTGCATAATGTCCAGAAATTTAAAAAAAAATGTCAGCAAAATTTTTATAAAGACCATTTTCAATCCTACAGCAGTTTCAACGGTTCGATCATCGAACTACCGGTGGAACAAGTTGAAATAAACCATCACAACTTGTGGGGTAAATAGAAACGAAACAGCCGTATAACTTATTCCATTGCGATTTATAAACTAGAAAAAAAAATACGAGAAAAAAACCAGTCCAATGCGAGTCAGCGTCGCGCACCGAGGGTTCCGTACAAATTTGTAGGTACGTAAATGAAAAAAAAATCCCAGACCCAAACAGTTTCCAGACCTGAGTATTGGATAGTAATTTCAACTTGATAGGTACCTCCACGCATTCCTGAGAAAAAGGGTCTTGACAGACAGACTAACAGCAAAGTGTTTTTGGGTGAGTGAATAAAGTGTTGATATAAGGGTTTTTTTTTTTAATATATTTATTCGTTCTTTATTGCACAAATAAAAGTACAAATAGAGAACTTAATGCCTTGCAGCATCCTCTACAACTTAAAGTTACAGAAAAATCACTAAAATAAAGTAAAGTTTATGGAGAATAAACAAATGGATCTATATAAATAAAAATAAATGACTAAAATTGTTGCTTGGAAACAAAAAGGCTGGAGACCGATTTGACCTCATAAGAATAACTAAAGCATATTCTTCTGAAGATTTGACCTATTAGAAAGATCTACTAAGTTTGTCATGACACAAGGTTAAGATGTGAATGATTTTTTCTTTTATTTTCCCTTTTAAATTCCGCGCGAAGAGTTCCTGCGAAAATTCCTAAATTCACGCGGATCAAACCGCGGGGCGCAGTTAGAGACGTGGTTTCAAATAAATACACAATCAAAAGAGATTAGGTCTTGTTACCTGCATAATTTTTGCTTTTTTCCCTTATAGGTAGGGAACCCTGAAAAATGACGCGACGTTTTTATAACATACCCGATTACCTACAGTCAACAGTGATACTTTTAAGTGCTAGCTGCTCGATTCCCTATCGAACCAACCAAACCTATGTATGCCACGAAGTTTATTGCAATATTTAAATATTGCGAACAGTAATCACTTGCAGTATGAATGTCCCGGGAATTTTAAATGAAGCTCTGATTTTTTCAGCATTTTACTTAAAGTATAAGTTCTAACGCAAGTTAATTAAAAGGATTCGGGAATCATTCTATATTTAGATAAACTACACATATCAAACGTCTCTAAGGATAAGATATATTTTTAATTACTCTTTTGAAATTAAATTAAAATGATTATTTAGATTTATTAAATAACTAGCTGTCCCGCGCGATTTCACCCGCAATAATTTCGGAGTTACCGCGGGAATTCCGGATTACAATATAGCCTATGTTACTTGGGGATAATGTAGCTTTCTAATGGTGAAAGAATTTTGGAAATCGGTCCCGTAGTTTTTGAGTTAAATCGTAACAAACAAAAAACCAAATCTTTCCCTTTATATACTAGTAAAGAAATTTTTTTATATGTGGAGAGTAGGTATGATCTATTACCTACTCTCTAATTTTGCATTAATAAAGACTTTTCGCTATTTATAATTGTACTGGATTTTAAGCTAAGTTAATCCTGGACATCCATTGTAACAGGCGAAAAAGATTTTCTGGTGTGTGTCTATATTTGGTAGCGCTGTTTTTTGAGGTATATCCTATGCGCTCTCAGTAGGATTCGAGTGCGGCAATAGGCTTGTTTCGGGGTATGAAAATCTAAATTCTATATTAAGTCCGTCTTGTAGATTAATAAGAAATGGGGATGTGGACTACTTTTGAAAATCAAAATTCTAATTAGTCCGTCAGTTAGATGATAAAAAAACAATAGACACGTATTTTTTGCTTTTTTAAATAAATTAAAATATACAGAGATAAAGCGCATTAAAGTTTAGGGTGAGGGGGTCGTGACGTTACTAACCGCTAAAACCGTCATACAAACTGTCAGAATAGTGACGTCACGCGAAATTTCAACTCAATATATCGCAGTTATTTTTTGATTACATAAAAAAAGAAAATATACGTGTCCAATATTTTTTAATAATCTACAAGACGGACTAAAAAATAAAAATTAGTCAACATGCCCATTGCACAGGTATTTTTTAATTTTTTACGTAATAAAAAAATAACAGATATACAGCCGCGTGACGTCACAACATGCTATAATCTGTTGCTCGTTATTTGTTTATTACGTAAAAAAAGAAAAAAAAAAAGAGTTTTTTATTCATCTACTAACTGAAATTTGGTTGACAAGCCCATCGAGCGGGCAGTAGTAGCACGTTAAATTAGCTGCAGCGTGTTTACAACGACTCTGGCAGTGTGTGGACGTGCATAATCGTGCTGAAGCAGAAATGAAGCACCAAACTGGGGTCTGGGGCCGCAAATAATGACGACATCTGACATCTACATTCGTTTCAGCTTAAATCCATGCACTCTTTTCTGCCCAATTCCTAAGTTCACATATTAAAACGTATACGTACATAGAAATAATATTCTTTGATGCGGGTAATAGATAGCACCTTATAAATACTAGGTACATATTATTAAACAAAGTACTCCGCCGCGTCTGTCTGTCTGTCTGTTCGCGATAAACTCAAAAACTACTGAACGGATTTTCATGCGGTTTTCACCGACCGACAGAGTGATTCAACAGAAAGATTTATCGTATCGTTTATCCTGGAATTCTTGCGGGAACGCCGACATTACCACAGGTGAAACCGCGGGGGGCGGCTAGTATAACCTAAACCCTTTCAAATGACAGAGGCCAGCGGAGTTTTCCGCCGCCGTTCCCACCTCGCTTGTACCTTCCACCCGATCCTTTTGTTTGGGGCCCAAAGCTTGACCGCAAGCAATCCTATTGGAGGCACCTGCGCCACAATAAACGAGGCCCATAAATCCCTTGAAATGTGCCACCGAGGGTGACACCGTTATTGTTATGAGCTGACAGACGGCTGATGCCAGATGGACATAGATAAGCAATAGTGTGTTAACCCACACTGGAGAAATCCCACTAATATTATAAACTAGCTGTGCCCCGCAGTTTCACCCGCATGAAAGGTTTTTCCATACCACCTGCTCGA
The DNA here is from genome assembly GCA_907165275.2 of Zygaena filipendulae. Lineage (NCBI taxonomy): Eukaryota > Metazoa > Arthropoda > Insecta > Lepidoptera > Zygaenidae > Zygaena > Zygaena filipendulae. The sequence goes on from OU015660.1 coordinate 11,299,325, forward strand.
TAATGTCCAATTACATATCACGCAATCTCAACGTAAAGCAAGGCATTACATCCCAACCCAAGAGAGGGAGGTAATGTTGTATGAAACTCCCAAGGGAGTAAAGTGATTTGAGTTTGGAACGTTATTTATAGGAAAACTCTCAGCGTTTTCTTTTTATGTGTTCTGCCTGTGGTGGCCAGTTCTATTATCAAATAAACCGTCTGCCCATGTAAAGAGGGTTTATGTCTCGCAGTAGGTATGAAAAGTAGAGTATGCACCTCGAGGATAAAGCCCGTCTTCGTCACGGGCAGCTTAAACCCCTCGCTTCACTCAGGACACTACATAACTCCCTCGCTTTGCTCATGAGTTAAATTTTTAATTCCCCTCGCTATGCTCGGGGATTAACTCTATAGAGTCCCTCCTTACGATCAGGATTCAATATGCCGCCCGTGACGTAAGACACTGCTTTACTCCCTCGGTGCATAATCTACTATAATCTCATTATTTTAGCTGAACAATCCTTACTTATTATTATTAATGCGAAAGTGAGTTTGTTTGTTTGTTTCGCTTTCACGGCTAAACGGCTCAACGGATCACCACGAAATTCTGCATACACGTTGTAAGGGGTACAGAAAAGGGCATTGACTACTTTTATCCCGGAATTCCCACGGGAACTCCGAAATTAACGCAGAAGAAACTACATTAAATTTTGCATACTACCTACCTACACAAGAGGTTCCGGGTTCGATTCCCGGTAGGGGTGCACATTGTGTGATGAACACAGGGTTGCAATTTCCAATCTGGGTGTGTTTATATATCTATAGTATAATATATATGTAATTCTTTGTAGTATATATACATATATAACACATTTGCTTGGTTTCCACGACATAAGCTTATAGCTTAGTGTGGGATCAAGTAGATCTGTGTGTTGTGAAGTGGATTATTATTTAATTTAATTATTATTATAAGTAGGTATTATTATTATAAAAAATATATATCTAGAAGCACTTCACTTAAAGGTAAAATTGTTTCTCTTTGATTTGATTTATTTTAGGGAACTGCTATTCGATCTATTTTTGGTGAGATTGTAGAACTGTGACTATTATATAAACCTGAATAGGCATGACGTAGCAATTTCCTGAATGAAACTCCATTTTATTGGACGAAATGAAATGAATGACTCATCTGTACTAATATTATAAAGAGGTAAAATTTGTAAGTTTGTGAGGTTATAGAGGGTAATCTCTGGATCTCCGGAACCGATTTTGAAAATTCTTTTACCAATGTAGATATAGAAATTAGAAAGCCACGTTATTTGTGAGTTCCATAGGTTGTAACACGGAATTCCCGCGGGAACTCCGAAACTCACGCGGGTGAATCTCTGAAACGGTTGGACCGATATTGAAGGGACTTTCACTGCTAATTAGCTGTTGTTATAAGGAGTACATTAGACTGCATTGGAGTTCCTGCGCGAATCCCGAAACTCACGCGGGTGAAACCGCGGGGCACAGCTAGTAAATAAATAAATAAATATACATAGATACAATATAATAAATTATAGTGACCCGGAGCAATTCATATTATATTATAAATTAAACATATTATACTTACTTACCATAAACTTAATTATATATAGTTATATGTCCAAAACATTTAGCTGGCTAGATTTAACTAGCACTTAGCTAGATAGATAGATTTAGCTAGCCAGCTACATTTAGATAGCTATTTACAACGTCTTGGCAACTCGTAATACGTATGACGTTTTACTGCGAAACGGAACGTTTTCTTAGAACTCGTGTACACGAGTATAACCCTTGTTCTTATTTTAATTATTTATAACGTAGCACCGCACTTACATTCGCACGGTTTTTCTTTTGTATTTGCACAGCTTTTTTCCCTTCCTAATTTCACGGACTATTCTTAAAACAGGCCTGCTTTGTGCTGCTCTCTTGAGCATAATGCATGTTAATTTTTGCATTTTTTCCTTATAGTTCTGAGTCTTAGTTTTATTTGCGCTTTGTATTTAACTTTTTATTGTTACAGCGATAATGAATTACGTGGTCTAGCTTCAGAATAGTATAGCTAGAGCTTTAATACTCGTAATAGAGACGAATACAGATCGTGTCATATTATCACAATCTCTTAAATAAGTGATAACAAAAATTAAAACCATTTCAAACCGTAGTAGTCTGGCCTAGGCCATTAAAAGTAACCTGTTAAATCGATATTATTAGAATGTAGTTCTTTATGGCACGTACAGATGAGAGTAAAACTTCATTTTCCGTCACGGCGGCATACGGCTGATGCTCGGCGGGAAAACCAAAGCAACAGTCAATTTTCGAAATGAGTTTTTTTTGTCTCTTTTCACATATAACAGATATAACGGACACAGTTTAATATGGAAAAAACCTTTTTCTAACCGAATGTTCCACGACACTCACGTTTTGTTATTCGTCTTGAATGAATGTATTTTAAATGTAGAAGTGTGTGCATGACTGTGTGTATAATGTAAATAATGTGTAAGAGAGTGCGTAACTGTGTGTGTAATGTAAATAATGTAGACGAGTGTGCATGACTGTGTGTGTAATGTAAATAATGTGTAAGAGAGTACGTAACTGGTGAGTAATGTAAGTAATGTAGACGAGTGTGCATGACTGTGTGTGTAATGTAAATAAATTAGAAGAGTGTGCATGACTGTGTGTTTAATGTAAATAATGTAGAAGATGTCTGTGTGTGTGTGTGTACATGAGAATATGATTCATATAAGTTGATTATACCTATGAGTAATTTCTGTGTATGTTATGTTGGCGTAATTTTTCTGATCGTAAAGATTTTACAAATCAGTTATTATAATATTATATAGATATATAAGAATGAATACGAGGTAGAAACGCAAAAAACTTCGCAGCAATCATAAATTATGTTTGGTTAAGAAACTTTAAACGGGGGGCTTATTCCCGAATTGGGGCAATCACCTTTCAGCGGAGCAGCTGTTTTAATTAAATTTTAGAATGATTACGAGTAGGCATCCACCGACCGAGCTGTTGAACTTGTAAATTAACGGAGTAGCTGTTATTCTGTAAGCCCTTCAAGTAAAGCGCTTAACTGCGTGTGAACGGGGTAAATTTTTACAATAATTCCATTTTTTCCCACAATTTTTCAACCTGTAATTTTCGACTAAAATACTCAGTTAAATCTCAAATAATTCTTATTTCCAACGGATTATAATACAAATCACTTAAAATTGCTATTATACATACCTATGATACGATTAGATTTTGTCACATATTTATATACTTACTTATATTTAAAGAGGAAAGATTTGATTTTTTGTTTGTTTGTTACGATTTAACTTAAAAACTACTGGACCGATTTCAAAAATTCTTTCACCATTAGAAAGCTACGTTATCGAGTAACCTAGGCTGTATTGTAATCCAGAACTCCCGCGGGAACTCCTAAATTATCGCGGCTGAAACCGCGCGGGACAGCTAGTCATAAATACGCCATAAGACGCAATTAAAATACCTAGTTCATGAACAAACAGATGTTTATAAATAACTTTTATATAACCACACCCTCTAAATTCGTGTGCAGAAAAGCAAATGTAATTTACAACTTTGCACGGAACTCTAAAATTTTAATTAAGAAGGAAAACAAAAGATTTGTTTACAAATCAAGTTTATGGCGACCAAATTATATTTTATACTAAATTTGAATCTAAAATAAACTACATAAGTTTCACTCAATTTATTTGCAACCATTCTGGTCGGTCGGTTCGAACTTATTACGTTTGTGAATTAATAATTCCAAACTTCCACCTACGAAAGAGCAACGCGAGTCGTAAGGGTGCGTCCACATCTGACGAACGCGCCGCGAGAACGCCACTCGTGCGCAGCCCGGTTCTGCAACGGTTAATGAGTAGGGATTGCATCATACAATCCCGCGGGATTGAAATTCGGGATTACTCAACCCCGCACGGGATCACGCGGGATCCCGAATCTTTGAAACTATGTCATAAGATCAAATTGAAACTAAAGATTTTTGTATAAAAATCAACTTTTATTAAACATTTCTTACATTAAGCAACACAAATTATTTATTTTCTATTAATAAAGTATAATTAATTATTAATCTGTTTTTTTAGAATCATTTTAAAATGTTTGGCATAGTTCAATAGTTTTGTTAATTTTTCCCTTACTCGTAACAACCTCCTCCTAATATTTTTAATTCAGTCTTATTTATACATATTATAATGACTAATAATCAAATCACAACTTTAGATGCGATTTACACGAAGGTTTTAGCCCCAAATTTGCGCTTTGAAGTGCGGGATCCAGCAGATCAATAGAAGCAGTAGGATCCCGCGGGAATGCGTGATCCCGTTTTGCGTGATTACAATCCCTATTAATGAGAGCCAAGTTGTCATATCACGTAGTCACGAAAAATGGTTGAATCAGCTTGCTGTTGAATCAGGTGAAAGTTTGACGTTCACGCATAATGGTGACTGAGAGAGTAAAAAAAAATTGGACTTTTAAAACCAAGTAAAATTTTAGCTCCAACAGTAATATTTACCAACCCCCTTTTTATTAAATCAAATTTCGCTTCTGTAAATCTTTTTTTTAAATGTCATAGGGGTCAAACAGGCAAGTGGTACACCTGATGGTAAGTGATTACCGCCGCCCATGGACATCTGCAACACCAGAAGGCATGCAGGTACGTTGCCGACCTGGAATGGGGATGGGAACTGGCTTTCAAGTGGGGCTGCCGGAACACACCGTTAGGTGCTTGGCGACAGATTAGCAACTTGAATATAATATCAATATTTATATGTTACTATTTGAATATAATATCAACTACTTATTACGTTACTATTTGAATATAATATCAATATTTATAAGTTACTAGCTGTGCCCTGTTTGATTAGAATTTTATTATTTACTGAATTAATTTATTAAAATGCAAAAACTAAACTCCCAATTTTAGTACTCTATCACTGAGGTTTTCAAAAATCTTTTTTTACATGGCGCTTGTACAAGTACAAGCAAAGCGTGTTCTTCCATGCAAGCCTGAAACGCACCAAACAGTTGCAGTGAAGTGTGAGATGTGGACACACCTTTGTATAGAACAACTTTGACTAACTTCACAGTCCGTAGTTGCAGTGTTGTCGTTTGAAATAGATATTGGACAAACAGAACCGTTTCAAAGGTGAATTCTAGAAACTTTATTACTCGCTTTGTTTATCTACTATGTGTAGGTACTATACGTTTTTTGGTTTTTTCATAATATGAGTGAAATTTTCTCGTTTTATTTAAAATTAGCTGTCCCCCGCGGTTTCACGGTGATTTCGGAGTTCCCGCGGGAAGTCCAAGATAAAATATAAATATAAACCTTCCTCATGAATCACCATCTGGCGGGTTCGGAAGTAAGGTAGTGATATGCTCTCGGCTAGTTTAAATAAAGGTTTATCTTAGTAATTTTCAAGCTATTTATTTTACAAGAAAAAAGATTAAATTTTGTTAGTACATAATACACAATCTTTAGATGTCGAATCCGAGTTCTGTCAAAATATAAAACAACAATTTTTTTAATACAAAAATAACATTTCCTGTCAAGCTTTGCTTCAAGTAGCGTCAACTATCGTTTTAAGGTCACGCTCACCGACACCGATTGAGTAAAAAGTTAAGGTCCGTATCCGTACCCGCGGATCTTGATAGTAAATATCCGTATCCGGATCCGTATTCGCGGATACACATTTTCAACGATCCGGCACATCACTAAATAGTATAGAAAAATACTAGTACTCGATCTTTAAAGGCGCATCGTTCTGTTTACAAGCTGTATATCAGTTTCACTTTTTAGTTTTTGTACGCGTGTTGCATATCTTGCTGATTTATAACTCTTAGTAGCCAACGCTTCAGCTCCGTTGTCTGCGTCCAGCCACTGTGACGGTTCCGCTCGGATACTTTTTAAATTCCAACTCCAACCAATCACAATGCGACTCTTGAAACTCGCTATCGAAGTTTTCCATTTGCCTGAGTATATAAGCAACGCCGGCGTGAATGTACATGGGGAGTCCGTTGCTATTGTGAAGACCGGCAGTTGCGAGCGCCGGACTTGAGTCTCGCGAATTAAAATCATAAAATTAATTTAATATTAAGTTGGTAGAGAGGTCTTGTTTCACACAGTTTGGTAATAGGATTATATCTGAAGACAGATAACTGGGAGAGTAAGAAACATCCCTCTTCTTCATCAAGTAGCATGTTCGACTTCCTTTTTGGTGTGGGATTTCGAGGAAACGCTGATCATATTGTTATTGGAAGCGGAAATTTTAGTGGGTTCCAAGAATGACCGTCCACAGCGCAACGCGGTCGGAAAGTAAATTAGCCATTTACTTTTGTTTTCTTGGGAACATTATGTTTAATTTATTAACGTATAAGTTATGAGAAAATTAATTAAAATTGCTCCTTTGTACACCTAATAATTAAGGATGAGATTATACGGAATACAATTATCCAATTTTCACACAGGTAGTTTTCTAAATTAAAACCTTACCGCCGCACTCAGAGTCGACTTTAATTATTACTTAGTTAAGTATAGATTTTTAAAACAAAACTGCCGCAATCACACAAGTTAATAAATAAATAATGTTATAAATTAATTAATAAATTAATTAAAAATTAATGTTAATTGGCATTTAACTAATTAAGTTAAATCTCATTAAATGCCAATTAACACTAATTTACTGAACGTCACTGATTGCGGCAGTTTTGTTTTAAAAATCTATACCTACTTTAACTAAGTAATCATTAAAGTCGACTCTGAGTGCGGCGGTTAGCAATGAAACCATTTAATTAATAAACAAATCAATTTATAACACGATAAAATAACTCATACCTACACATTTTTTGTTGTATAGGTAAATAAATGACTTTTACAAATATTGTTAAGTCGAGGTCAAAGCAAAAAGGTTTCACTTGTGTTTTCTTTATCTTTACCTACTTCTTGGGGTGCTTGTAAAATTTCGCAGTTGAATTTTACCCGAAACTATTCGTTTAGTTTTCATTAAGGAAGTACCCGGTTAGAAGTGCTATTATTTTCTACAACAATCCCTACTAACATTAAAAATGTGAGAGTGAGTTTGTTTGTTTGTTTATTACGCTTTCACAGCTAAACGGGTCAACCGATCACCGCGAAATTTCACATGCACGTTTTCAGGGGTACAGAGAAGGACATAGGCTACTTTTTATCCCGGAATTACCACGGGAATTCTTAAATTAACACGGAAGAAACTACATTATTTTGCGCACTACCTACACGTTTTAAGGGTAAGTACAGAAAAAATATAGGTTAGTAAGTAGGTACTTTTATCTCGGTAGACCCGCGGGATTTTTGAAACTAACGCGGATGAAACCGCGGGTAACAGCTAGTTATAATTAAAGCACTCTCTGGCCATCTTTAATTCAACTAATGGTCATCGAGAACCATAAAAGATAAAGATGTTTGTTGTAAAACTCGTTGAAGAGGGACCTAACTCTTTACGTCTAGACATTTTACGAACGACTTTATGGTTGGCAACGCAGACATCAGATTCAGTGTATGGATAAGATAAGTTCGTGAAACTTTACAAAATTATAGACTCGTAATGATGGTATGCAATTATGGCAATTTACCACAAGTAAATTTAATTTTTTCAATCGATACAGCTTTCCAAATTGTATGACGATTTGCTTCGGTTACATCGGTCGGCCATAGTTGGAACTTAGTTTTAATTTACAACTTGCGTAATCTATTCTGTATAATATGTCTGCAAGGGTTTGTTGGGAAAGAAAACCTTTTTTGAGGATGATGGATATTTTTATCTTCGTTTGAATGATAAAAATTAGTTATAAAACTCTATTAAGTCTAATTATTGTTACTTTACAAGAATTCTAACTCCATTACGAAGTTTCGATAAGGTATAGGACTGTTTCAGAAATGTTGAGAAATTTTCTCGAACATGACCTCAAAACAACTTAATAAACTAAACTCTACATAACTCTGCCTACAAATAAATCAAATTGTTGTAACTATTAGTGTTGAGATAATAACTGTTGAATATAATACATATGCCTTGATGTATTTTCCCGGTTTTACCTGATCGATTTTCAAACATAAAAACAAACAATTTTTGCTGTTTCTTTCTCTATAGATGGGCCTGTCAATCAATCCACAAGAATTCAACAAAAAATACAGGTTTTTTCAATCACAACGACTGTCAATAGAATGGGCATTGGGCATGATGATTTAATTTTAATTTTCGTCTATCTTGTAGATTAGATCAAAATAAAACAATAAAATTCCATTTTTTTGTTACATTGGAGTTGAAATTCCGTGTGACGTCACACTTAGGTAAGTATACTTTATAGTACTTATGACGTAGTATCTAAATAGGTATTTTTAACTAATTCGATAAAGCAAAAAAGACGTAGGTATCTATAATTTTTTTACTGTCTAAGTAACTGATGGATTAAATATAATTTTGATTTTTATACCTCATCATAGGTATAGATAATAATAATAATAATAATTTATTTATTTTCCAAGTTACATTGAAAAGTAGCTAAAGTTAGTTGGCGTTTTTGATACGAAAACTTTTTCATCGTCTAGTTTTTTTTTTAATAACAAACCAGACTCCGTAAAGAGGTTGTACCTACTTTTGTACAGTTTCTCTAAGCTCTTGTATAAGTAACTTTTTACACTAGGCTGATATAGTACGAGGGAAATCTATCACCATATGAACAAAGTAACAAGCGCAGCTGGTAAGAAAACAAAATAACAATAGAATAGCAGAGTTTTTCGCGGTTTCTCCCCTTATAAAGTTGTACAAAACGAAAATTCAGGACGAAATTAGGGACCCGTATCAAGTTGGAGACCAGAAGTGACGTGGGTTCGGCCGCAGACAAGACTCGCCGTACACAGGATTACAATAGTAATACCTATATACCCATCCACTAACTTTACTGAGGATTATGCAGTACTTAGCTGTATACTTAATGCAACGAAAACAAAGAAGAATTTATCTAAGCATTAATTTATATCTGAATTTTCAAATGATACGATAAAAGTTCATTGATGGTTCGGTAAAAGTAATAGAAACCACCCCCTGTAATGTTATAAATGCAAAATGATTTTTTTTCTCTTTCGGATTCTTTCACGCTGCGTAAAGCAACTACGCCTGATTCTATTCTCTATAACATCAATTAAATACATATTTAATTATAATACATATTATAATACTTAAATTTAACATTACAAAAGGAAGCTGTATACTAAACAGCTTCCTTCTTTGGATATCAAAACTAATTTCTTCAACCTATCTACAATCTTTACTTGAAACTTGAAAACTTTGGATCTGCTGTTCCTGTTCCTTCTTCCTCCTGATCTTCGCATCCTGGCCGACGCCACTGCAGCTTCGGACTCTACGTCTACCACGGATCGCGAAGGCCAGTTTACCGTCTCAGTGCACAGACAAACCAAATTTGGTTTTTGTTGCACTGGAAATATGTGAATTTTTGTTTTTTGTACTTATTGGTTTTTAATAAAAAAAAAATAAGTTATTGTTTTGTATATATTTAAACTCTGAAATATATTTAAAATATGAAATATATTTAAATTACTGATTACACTAAATTATAATTTATGAACCGAGTTTTTCTCACGGCCGTTTCAATATATGCCTACGTTATTGGAAAATTCATAATTGGCGAATGTCGGAACGATTGCCAACGAAATTATGTTTGAACAACGATTCAGATGTGTACCGATTGAATTCAAATTTACATTTAGATCGGACGAAGCGGCTCCGAATATGGGTAGGTACAAAGAAAAATTTACTTTAAGATACCCTCGCCTACAGAAGTAGCTTCCAGTCTTTTTCAACTGATTTAACTTATATGATAGAGTCGTAGAAGAAAAAATGAATTAAATTCTATTTAAAAAAAAATAAAGAGTGCTAATTTGGCGAACGAAATTAAATAGTTATAACAGTAGCTATACTAAGACGATTAGATACATGTGATCTGAGGCTTTCTTATTTACTGGCAAAAGTGTTTATACTATTTTTTCTGGCCGGAGGACTGAAAGATAATTTTTCAGCCAGTAACATCAGTAGCCAAAAGGACGAGCCTATTGAAAATGTCATCAAAATTCTAAATTCAACTGTGCAATTAAGGAGCTATAACAATAAATCCAATAGTACTTGTTAAAGATATGTGTACTCTAGTGGAGTGTTGATGTGTTTAGAAGCCGCATCAGCCGGGTCCCAATAAAGATGGCCGCAAAAACGTACGTAAATCTCGCCACGCAATCGTAAATGTACGTGTTTACGATGCGGGCCACCGCAAAACCTGACGGTTCTATCTTAATAAAAGCAGAAATCTTTCAAGCAGAACACGAAATCGTAATTAAAGGAGAAGTTTTATTGGATGACAGCAGAATGGAACTCCCAAAAATATAAGGACGTGAAAGAGTTGATAGAGTCAGATCGTTGAATAAAATCCCAACAACTAAAACTAATCATTCGATTATAAATCCGTTCAAATTAAACTTAGTTGGTTTGCGAAGTCTCCTAAATATCCACTTGAAAACGTATAAACAAAAGTAAAAGTTCCTGCGGGGATTCCAAAACTTGTGCCGGTGAATCGGTGGTTATTGATAGAAATAAATATACGTACATATATACCAATTTATTATAATCTTACAATTACTATATCTAGAGTCATCTAGACATATAAATAAAATTGAAGTCTCTGTTTGTAATTTCAAATTAACAGCTTTTCACTAAATGCATACGAAATTACGTATATATACGGTGCTAACATAAAAAAAAACAATTTTTAAAATTTTTCTCTGTCAGGCTGTCTCTTTGTTCCGGGCAATCTCTGAAACAGCTGGACCGATTTTAACGGGACTTTCACCGGCAGATAGCTGATGTTATAAGGAGCAACTTAAGCTACTTTTTATCCCGGAATGCTCGGATGGATATGAATTACTGTGTGAAAATGTAGGTTGTAATATTTTGGGTATTATGTAAATAGTGTGATTCTGTGATTTCTTCTGTGCTGTAATTTACTTAGCGATATTCGAAGTGCGTTTATTTATTAAGACATTGAAATAAAAATAAAATTCTACCTCAGTACCTATCGTTACTTTGCATAACCATTTGAACTTATTTCACCCAGCGATCAACAACCTGAGGTAGGTATGTAACGATAACAATAAAATTAATGTTGTACATTGCTAGAGTATTTAATTAGCTTAAGTACACTTTATTTATGACTATTTAAGGGTTTTCGTAAGTAAATTGTTATTTTTTACATACTTACCACTTATTTCAAGATATATTTAATTGGTATTATTATACACACCGGCAGAATTAGCGGAACATAAAAAGGCAGAATATAGAAATAATAAAATATTTGTATTAAAACAAATTATTATCAGGCATGAAGTAATAAACTAATATACATCTTTTAACATCGACTTTAAGAAGTTTTTTGTTAAATTTTATTAAAAGTAATCAAAATTAAAAAAAAAATCTCTAGTTTGTGAGAACACAGACAATGTTGCAAATAAAAGTTGAATCACGAAGGGGAAACACACGTTATTAATCGTTCATTTATTTAGTGTTAAAATCACAGTAATCTTTAATTTGCAACATTATTTGTGTGCCCACAAATTAGAGAAAAAGTGTTTTTTTATTATTATTATTTTAAATAAAATTTAATAATTTAATTACAAACTTTTAAAGTGTTATAAGATGTATATTAATTTATTACTTCACGTCTAATTATTATTTGTTTTAATATATATGTATATACGTAATTATTTCTATACTCTGCCTTTTTATGTTCCGCTAATTCTGCCGGTGTGTATATTATTGTCCTGCCCTTACTCTGTTGTATAGGTACGCATATCATAAATGCAATCTAGTTCTTAAACTTGTGTGCGTATTTTTTTTTTAATTTCTATTAAGTAAATAAATAAATAAATATCATTATTATGTCATGTGAAATCGGTTTTATTATTTTGTTAAAATTTTATTTTTCCTTGTTAAGTGGGTTGGTTCATGCTTTATAAAGTGAAAATTGATCTACCCTAATCGCTATAGCTGTGCCTGTAATATTAGAAGAGTTTCCTCAATTACTCCAAAATCTCATCAGCAGATTCGATTTCATGACAATGGGACCACCTCGGGAGTACTACTACATACTTACCCTTTCAAACAAAAAAGTATTTTTTCAAATCGGTCCAGCCGTCGGCAACAAACAGAAAAACAACGAACATTCAGTTGAATTAAGAACCTCCTCCTTTTTTGGAAATCGATTAAAAAAATACTTCTAAAAAGCCAGTGATTTTCTAGTGGTTCCAAAAAACGGTTGAGTACATCTGGCTTAAGCCTATTGGATCTAATTTATTTTTATTATCAATCTACTTTATCATTTAATTTAATGTGGAAGCCATAAAGTTTTTATGTCGGATCGTTACAGTGAGTACCTACCTCAGCTACGTTGGCTATTTAATATTTTCCTTTCGATCCCAATATTGGGTAAATATTTTTTTTAAATAAATTAATAGTAAACTTAAATGATATTTGACGAATCCAATCAGAAAATTATAGGTAATCATCTAGTACCAAATGACCTTTTTTATTTATTCAATTTTATTCATCCAAAGAAAAATGTTTGAAATCATGATCAAAATGCGATGAGATTGGGCAAAGGCAATTTGTGGGTAAAAACTTGTATATTGTAGGTACCTATTGCAATTATTAGTTAGGTCTAATATGAAAAAAAAAATACATTTGAACTAGAATTAATATTCTTTTTTTTTGTTTTCACCTTTACTATGAAACATAATTTGACAGAATAATGACCCTATAATTTATTTATTTTCTTTTTTTCAATGTTTTTTATTGTTTATTTTATATTATATGAAATGATGGAGATTTCATATCATTGAAAGTAATGCAATATCTTTAAAATTTACAAAACATTCGTATATACACTTAACAATTTTCCACCTCGTGATACTATTTATTCATTTATTTATTTATTGGCACACCAACAGCATAGCAATAGGTAGGTATATAAATAATAATAAAATATCTATTTACATCAAATTGAATTCAAATCTATCAAAAAACTTCTCACTAATTTATAGTAAAAAAATGCGTTTAAATTTTTTATAAAACGTGTAAAATAGATGCATACCTATTGATTTTTAGATATTTTTTTTTTCTCTAACCGACCTAACCCTTCAAACTTACAACGTATGTTTGCGTAAAAACTATATACTTTCATGAATACCTACATGCAAATCCCACCGGTTGGGGCCATATGTTCCGATGTCGGACCCTGCCGTATGCTCCATTGGATGTCACTTAGCGAGGTACGGTTGGTGAGATTGTACCTTTTTTTCCTCCCACAAAATATCCGCTGTACTCATTTTGTGAATGAAGGATAAAACCTGATATACTTGTATATTAGAACAGGGTTTTGTATTGAAGATTAGGTAGGTATACTATAAATTTTTATGTACTATATTTTATACTTTAGTTAGGTAATATAAAAATCAGTTCTTTTTTTTTATAGGCATATGCTTTCATTAAGAGTAAAAATATTATATTATTACTAAGTTACTGAGAGCAGATATTTTAAAGTTAGATAAAGTTAGAGATTCAGTAAATAAATCGGGTACGAATACGATAGTAAAAACAAAACGCTATTTCAAATCAAATCACTGATTCCAAATCACTGTAAAATATATTATTTCAAACAAAATTTTCAATTGGTACTTGAGAACGATATTGAAAGACAGCATTTGAAATTCCCCATCGCATATTCAATTATTGAATAGGTATAATTTTGATCAGAGCTACAATATGTAGGTACGTGCTAAGTGTTACTTTAAGAATATCTCGACAACGTGTTTTTTTTTGTATTCATACATTGCCTATGTGTAGGGTTTCCCCGGATTTGTCCTAGTTTAGAGGGCGTCGGGGGTACGTCCGGGCGGGGTTTCATTTTTAGTCCGGGTATGATTTTTTGTAGTTTTTGGTCGCCGAGCGGCAGTGCCACTCGCGCGCAAAATGAGTAGGTACGTATATTTTTTGTTGAATTTATGTTTTAAGAAATACATAGATACGTGAAACTTAGTCTCTACAACTTAAAGAAGTTCTTGTTTGGTTGCTTTACTTTTAAGAAGACCATATTAAACTTAAGTTTCTTTAAGATCAAAGACATTTTAAGATATAATATTCAAAAGACTGTTGTTGTGTCCGGGTTTTGAGCTCCAAAATCCTAGGGATTTCACACTTTTTGTCCGGGTTGCCAAATTTTAGAGATGGCAACCCTGCCTAAGTGACTACGGCGTAAAAGTACATTATTTTGACTGTGTTAAGGGTGAAATTTTATTATGCAACAAAGTGCGGGAATTTCGTTGCGACAATTCAATTAACATTATGAAGTTTCTCATACCACTGCGGGCTGCGACGTACGTGACGTGCGGTGTAACTGAGAAAAACAATATTAGAAATAATGTGATAAAGGAAGGCTGTGAGACGAAAGATGACTAGTGACTGAAATAGATAGAGTTGGTAATAGAGATATTCGGAAAAGAAGAATGAAAGTAGATTAATGAAGTGTATCGAGTCAAAGATAGATAGATATATCTGAAGTTGTTGGAAACATTAAAGTAAATAATATTGTCTATGAAATATTTACTGTCTATGCCTATGCATTCAATGTCAAAATCAAGACTTCAATAAATCTCCGTCGCAAGACCACAACGCATTTTTAGTAACTAGCCTTTCTAAGAGTTCTACAGAAGTAATCATTTGAAGACTGTTACCGATTGTAGGTGATCTCATTTACATATTATACTGGCTGTGCCCACGGTCTCACCCGCGTGTGTTTCAGAATTCCCGCAGGAAATCCCAATTTTCTTTGACACAAACCTTCTCCTGATAATTACGAACTCAAACAAAAGAATTATTCACAACGGTCGAGTCATTCTCGAGTTTTAGTGAGACAAATGAACAGCAGTTTGTTTTTATATATTATACAACGTGTTAATGAATTAACTGAAAACTAGAAAGTAGTTTGCTCAGAATCGACAAGCGAATCGATCGCACTATATTTTAATATAGGTTATATTTTTTCATTTTTACCAACCCATGTCTAAATTATTTATAATACAATATTTGGCGCGTACGCCGCCTGCAGCAAAAAAATTCGAACCGGTAGACGCGGGCGTAGCGCTTGGAATTTCGTAGATAGGTCACCTCCAAACTAATGTTGAATAACTTTTAGAGTATAAATTTTTTCGACATAAAATATATTTTAATCATATTATTGTTTACTTTTTTAAATGGGGTGTATCAGGTTTTCAGTTATTACATTAACGCGTTGTATAAGAAGATATAGATTATTGTAATTATGCAATGTAAAATAATAACTTAGTATCGTAGCCACAAAACAGACGACGTGGTAAATTGTGTATTATTACTTTTATAATTAGACTGGAAAATGGAACCCTGTGTTCTTCATGCAAATGGGGGTGGGTCATCAGGAATCGATCCCGGAACCTCTCGACTAGCGGAGAGGATAGTGACCACTTTACCAACCCAGCTGTCAATCTAGGCATAAAATCGTACAGTTTACAATAAAGACTAACCTAACCTACCTTCGTATCGTAGAGTCGTATATTGGAAAGGGCCACCACAAAAACCCGGTCTAGATAACTGCATTCAGTTTTCTGACAATAATATCGATGATTTTCAACGTTAACGATCCACTTGTCTCTAGGGTGTACATCGTCCTATGCGTTGGATTTATATGGACATATTATTAGGTATATCCATATTATAATAAATAATCTGTATTATTATAAATCCAAAAGTAAATATGACTGTTGTGTGTTATCTTTTCATGCCTCAACTTGTAATGATGCTTGGCATCATAAAATTATGCGTTCAAGATGTTAAGAATAGAAAATGAATATGGTACTTTCTCGTCCGGAATTCCCGCAAGAACTTGACTCTCTAGACTCTAATTAAATAGTCTATTGAAGAGTTAACACCAATCACTGAACTCCAGACACCAGTGAGAACGTCTCACGTCGAAGAACAGGTACAAGGGTCACGGCCGCTTATGAAATTACAACAATATCGGAGCACGGCTCACATGTGCATTAATCTCGGGCCCAAGGCGTAACTAACTCGCCTCGAACGATGAACGCCTATAATTGTCGTGCCATTTCAAATGAGGGTAGACACAACAATTAGTGGAGCTCTGTTTTTATTTCTACCTACCAATAGAAAAGACAAGAATCCAACATACCCTATGTTCTGTCAGTGAGTTAACCAATAGCCATGCGCAAAACATCAACCTTTCAGTGTGATGTAATATGGAATTACTTTTCCGTTCGCGTGATATCATTCGCAAATATAAAGTTTATCACTCAAACATTACTCGACGCGTTCTAAAGCAAAATGAACCTTGTGTAGTGGTCATACCCTTCAAAATAGATAACAGTTTGTTTCTCTCGCGTAACGATTAATCAATTAGGATTTTATCAATAGAAAAACTTGTCCACACTATGACAACAGTACTAGTCAAGCACTGCAAGCATATCAAGCGATAAACTGAATGAGTCCGAGGTAAAACTCGCAGCGGCGCAGTCTTGCTGAAAGCGCTGAAATGCGAGCCGAGCATCAACTAACAAAAACTTCACTATGCTCCTGGGAAAGTGTTTTGCAAAGATTTTATTCCATCATTAATTTATAAATATTGATTTTAAATATTGGAAGTTTTTTTGGCAGAATAAGAATTTTAGCAGGCTTTGCTATAAAATTTGAAGACAATATTAGGATAATCTTTCCTAATATGTATTATGTATGCGAACGTGAGTTAGTTTGTTTGTTGGCTTTAGCTTTGCCGTTCAGAAAAAACTGCACCCAATCCAAAAATATGCTATTATTTTAAAACTTCTTCAACAGTGTACCGATTAGACGGCTCATTTAAAATGATACAAGGCAACGTTATAGCGCTTGCCAAGCTCTCTCATATCGGTGCTTTGATTCACTACGACTATAACACGTCACAACGGTAACGCTACAAAAAATTACTTCCACGCATAACCAAAGAAGTAAAAAAAAACCTATAGTCTACATATTTTGGAATACGGAATACGTTATTTTGATAGTGATTAGTTTGATACAGGCACAGAGAAAATAAAAAAAAATAACTAGAGAGACAATACAGGCGGGGGCAAGTGCGTCGCGTTCGCAAAGGAACTTACTCATAGAGTTGCTTTCCGAAAACATCCTTTGTATATTTTCCACAATATTTTCAAAACTGTGAATTTTGAAAACAGTCACTTAGTAAAAACGCAACCATAAAGTATTCGATACATTTGGTTACATTATTGATGATAGTTTTGTGACCGAAAATCACCTAATGACACTACTTTTAATCTGTTTTTAATATAACTGACTTGATGCCTCTTCTACCTATATATGTTTTATGTATACCTACTATATATCTGCCATATCTGTTATGTTACAGGCACGCGTGTTATGACCAAGTAATGTTTTTGTTCATAGTGAATTATGCTTCTGACTATAGGTCCGGTCCGACCACGAAGGGTTATTCTGGGAATTAGACGGGATAACGCTAAGTGCGGCGAATATTTAACGCGCTGGGTAGGTTGTGTACAAAGGGTAAAGCAACACACACGCATTTTGGGATAAGTTCCCGCAATCCTGTTATCCTAATTAATATTTTAATTGATTTTGAAAGTTTTTAATCCTCTTTTTGTATTTTTTTCGAATAGGTAGGTATCCATCAAACTATATACCTACTTACGTAATTGTGACAAAAGATCCAAATTTCATTGAAGGTAATGGGCTTGTCAACCAAATTCTAGTTTTTAGTCCGTCTTGTAGATTAATAAAAAATATTAGTCACGTATTTTTTTTTTTTACTTAAACAAAAAATAACGGAGATACATTAAGTTTAAATGTCGCGTGACGTCATGCTGTGCTTCAGTTTATAGCACGTTATGACGTCAAGAGACTCCTAAACTTTGATGCGTTCTATCTTAGTATTTTTTCAATAATTTGGAAAAGCAAAAAATTCGGGTCTATTATTATTTATTAATCTGCAAGACGGACTTAATAGAATTTTGATTTTCATACTCGGGAAACAAGTTTATTATTTTATACAGAACCAATTTTTATAGAGCTATGTCAAAGCCAAATATCTTTGTTCAAAGTTAGCCAAAAGCGAATCCATGGAGGAAAGTTGTATCTTTAATATATAAAAATGTATTAGGTACTCTTCGTTTGTCTCGTTAAAACTCGAGAATGGCCAAACCAATTTGACTAATTTCTTGAAACGTTTGAGGGATAGTGGGGGTAAAGTAAATAAGGCTACTTTGGAGTTGCTGCGGGAATTCCGAAAGTCACGCGGGTAAAACCGCGGGGCGCAGCTAGTTAAAAATAAATATACACTTAACTGACTTACCGCCGCACTCAGAGTCGACTTTAATGATTACTTAGTTAAGTATAGATTTTTAAAACAAAATTGCCGCAATCAGAGACGTTCAGTTAATTAATCTTAATTGGCACTTAATGAGATGTAACTTAATTAGTTAATTGCCAATCAACATTAATTTATTTAACTTGTCTGATTGCGGCAGTTTTGTTTTAAAAATCTATACTTAACTAAGTAATCATTAAAGTCGACTCTAAGTGCGGCGGTTAGGTAACTTAACTCTAGGGAGGCACAAGAGACCACCTTCGCTTACCTAATGCGACTTTCAACTTGTGCCATTAATCGTACAGTAGCGAAATGAATTCGAACCGATCGATAACTCGACTCAACTTTTCCACTGTCAACTCGAGCCGTTGACAACAACTCGTTAAACTTCAGCGATTAGCTCGGCGCTCTTTGCTTTGCGAGCATTCGATTTATACCTATTCGTTTCTCACTAAGAACGATGTCTTCAATATCGAATAGGAAAGGGGTAATGAAATGTTCCGTCGATCGATGAGTTTTTCTTTAATTTGACCGTGTTTTAGAAAACCGTTCACGTTCCGTTCTACTTATATTATCTCCTCGAGAATTCTCATCTTTCACTTGTTAAATTTTTTCAGTTTGATAATAATTGTTTTTTTTTTTCCTTTTTAATTTGTTCTTTGTGAAAAAGGGATATCAATAAAGATTCGCCCGGAGCGGTGGTCATAATTTTAATTAAACATTCTGTATACATAATGAGTTTTTGTGTTAAAAAAATTATCGTGAACATTTTTTTCTGTTTTATGGAATTTTATAATATCTAATGTTTAACGTACAAAAAATACAAATATTCCTGCAGATACAAGCTTCACATATTTGATTAAATAACTCGTGTAACAGCTTAATATATAATACAAGTATATATATTGCTACATCGCATATCGTTCAACCGTGGGCGTTTTTACTAGCTATTCCCCGCGGTTTCACCCACGTTAATTTCAGAGTTTCCGCGGGGATTCCGAGACAAAAGTACCCTATGTCCTTCTCTGTCCTCCTGACAATATGTATGCAAAATTTCATGATGACCGGTTGAGCCGTTAAGGCATGAAAGCGTAACAGACAGACTTAAGACAGACCGACAGACAGACAGAGTTACTTTCTCATTTATAATATTAGTAGGGATGGAATTTTTTTAATATGTGTTCGACACGGTTTCACCAGAGTTCGGAGTCTGGAGTTCCGACAGAAATTCCCAAATAAAAAGTACCCTATGTCCTTTTCTGTATCCCTGACAACGTGTATTCAAAATTTCATGATAATCGGTTGAGTAGGGTGTGGAGTCGTAACAAACAAAAAAACTCACATTTGTATTTATAATATTAACTAGCTGTGCCCCGCGGTTTCACCCGCGTGAGTTTCGGGATTACCGCGGGAACTCCAATGCAGTCTAATGTACTTCTTATAACAACAGCTAATTAGACATAGACATAATATCGGTCCAACCGTTTCGGAGATTCACCCGCGTGAGTTTCGGAATTCCCGCAGGAACTCCAAACTTCTTTTATATAAACCTTGTCCTGACAATAACGAACACAAAAAAAATCAATTTTCCAATTTGGTGCAGTCGTTTGTAAGTTATGCGCTTACCAAAACATTTGACGATTCATTTTTATTATATAAATTTGTACACATCCTAACCACAGATAATAGTCCTAACTAATGTGAAAGAGGTTGAATCACTTTTCTTATTTGTAAATCAGAGATAGGTGAATTATTAGAGGGTCCATAACTTGCTATAGAACTAATGAAGCAACATACATACAATAAATAAGACAATGTTAATGTTATACTCATACATATAAGATGAGGTAAAATTAGCTGCAAATATTTACAGGGTTGAAAGCATACACCGTTATAAACATGTTCATAAAATAAAAATTGTTTTCCAAAACTAAATCAATTAAAAACCAGCTGACCAGGTGATGCATCGCTCGCTGTGTGCGTGGCGCGTGCCTTGTATACGTATTAGTGAGCTACGTATATTGTGTAGCTTGGGAATGTAGTTGTAATGTTTTTTTTCATTGAATTTATTTTCCACATATTCCGAAAAACTATGGAACTTACGTACGTTACGTACGTAGGTATAACGTACTTTCAGCCCTGTAAATCATCATCATTCATCATTTTCAGTCTGCAGCAGTCCACTGCTGGACATAGGCCTCCACGAGGGTTCGCCACCTATCCCAATTTTACACCGACGCCACCCACCGCTGATCGTCGCCCCATTAAATATTTGCAGCTAATTTTACCACATCTTATACAAGTGCGCGCACAAGTTAATTAAAAGAACTTATAGAATTAGTTGATCTTATAGAATTTATAGATATTCTACTATTAAATTATTTGACATTAAAATTTTATAACAAATAAACCTGACAAAATAGAAATCGTGTATTTTGCTTATATGTGGCAACATTTTAACACGGGTCTGGCTTGCTTCCCACTACTAGCTGTACTTACTTATTTGTATTGCTCGTACTGTCATGTATCTAAGTTCTGTAAATGTTTGAAATTTTTGTTTTTAATGTTTGTATGTCTAAATGGACAGGTTACAGTGGGACGACATACTTTGTAATAATACCAAACATAATTATTATAATTATACCTGTGATCACAAACTGCAATATAGTATATTTCATTACAAGTGCGGAAAGGCTGTCATTGCAAAGAGTTCCGACAAATGTCGACCCGAGCCGAGGCGCAGCCGAAGGTGAGGGTTGACAGTCGGAACTCTTTGCAATGACGGTTCCGCACGTGTACTGAACAACTATTTTTAATACAGTTGCGAAAAAAATGAAGAAATTTAGTAAAATAATAAAAACACAAACTCAACTAAGTTCCAACTGTGATCAAGAGATGGCGCTAGTCGTATTAGTAATACGAAACCTACGTTGCGCAATACAAAAAGGGTGTCAAAGTAGTTTCGCCATTTTTGACAGTTGGGAAAGAGAACGCACGAGTTCGGAAAAGGTAAAGAAAAAGCTCGAGTATGTAATAGCCCACTTCCCGAACGCTATACGTCCCTGCAATATGCCACTTTTTGAGCAACTGTATTAAAAAATAAATAGAAACCTCAAACTCACTTCTCAAGTGAGAAGGTACCTACTCAGTAAAAAAGTGTGAGCAAAAAAAAAAGATTGGCACGTAACTCCTAACACAGATGTGCGGAACGATCGTGGCGACAAATTGTTTTATCGAAAATTACTTTCTCGAAGCCGGCGCTGAACGGGGATTTCCATTTTTCTAATGGACCGAATGGAATCGGTGTTCCCGAACGACGCGTTAACTTTCCATTACCGTTACACTTAATTGTTATGAACGGAAACGGTCATTCTTTAATTACTACGAAAGTATTGGACACTTAATACATTCCATATTAGAGTCTTGGCAAAGTACATAGTTAAACGAGGGTAGGTTATCGAGGGTTCACCATGTAGAATAGAATAGAATAGAATAGAATAGAATACACTTTATTGTACACCAAAATAATTTTACAGTGTGTTTACAGAAACTTATAACTAAGGGCATACAAAAGGCGGTCTTATCGCTTTACTAGCGATCTCTTCCAGACAACCTTTGGGTGGATAGGACAAATACAGAGAATTTGTATATTGATTTGGTATAATATAGGTAGAACAGGAATCATAAAATAATACAAAATATACACTACATATATTATTTCTTTAAATTATACGTATACATCGAGTTAATGAATTAACTGAAAACTATAGTTTGCTCAGAATCAACTAGCGAATCGATCGCACTATGTTTTAATATAAGTTATATTTTTCACTTTATTGTTGTCAGACATGGGCTAATAAGCCCTAAATTATTTATAATACAATATTTGGCGCGTACTCCACCCGCAGCAAAAAAATTAGAACCGATAGTTGCGGGCGTAGCGCTTGAAATGTCTTAGATAGGTCACCTCCAAACTAATGTTGAATAACTTTTAAAGTATTAATTTTTTTCGATATAAAATACATTTTTTTTTAATTGTATTTTTTAAATGAGGTTTTCAGTTAATTCACTAATATGTTGTATATTGATGGCTTTAGGATTTGTGTGGGATGGTTTCACTTTTCGCTACAACTGCTCTATTTTAGTGCGTTTTGCCGTATTCCGTGGCCGAGATGAGGTTTACAAATACATATAATAATATTTTTATCCCTCTTTTATTAGGGTTGAGACTCTGGTTATTTTCATGCCAACGCTGTGATCACTAATACTTGTAGGTATGTGGGAATTAAGCAATATTTCCGGGTTTAAAATTTAATGATCTAGACTCTATCGTGTCTCTATTTCTCATACAATCTTCGTGAAAACATTACAACCACCAAATAAAACGTATTACTGATTCTTTCTTTTGAATATTGCTATTGAAGTTTCACTTCTTTTGGCGTGTTGAGATTCTAGTTCCAGTAGGCAACGGAAGTGACGTGTAAGTATACTGTAAAGTGTAAAGCCAAAAAAATTCCACAGTCTGCAGTTGACGTGAATCGTCGCAGCCACAGAGCAACTTAATTAACTAGAGAGGACATGTAGGCGGGGCAAGCGCGCTACCGTTGCAAAGGAAGGACTTGCCTAAAACTTATTTTGCTGCCATCCCCAGTATATTTACCACAACATTCCCAAAAATTTTGAATTGTGAATTTTGAAAACAGTGACTAAGTAAAAACATAATCATAAAGCGTTTAATGCATTTCTTTAAGTTAATGTTTCTGTTTCCATACTAACCTAAATTGATTCTATATGTTATTAGTATTCTATGTTTTTGCGGGGCTCATCATCCGGTGATTAACGTAAGTTAGGCATTGGAGGATGAGTTTTGCAGGATCCTTGGTGTGTCTGTTTGTCTTGTATAATAGCAATAAGCGATATAGCGAGAACGTGCCTGCCGATAAACTGTTTTACATATTTTAGAAAAAAAAAATAAAAAAAAAAGAAAACAAAAAAAAAATTCTGTTCTGTGGTCGTAGCAGTCAACGTTAGTGTAGCACCCAGCCAACGAAAATAAAATTCGGTGTGAAGTTGTCGCGTTACAATTTCAAAGTCGTGTCAAAAATGTATAACTTTTGACGTTGCGTAAATAAGTAAATATATACAACGCTTTTTTTAAATATGTATCTGTCATTTACGGTGCATCCATATATTTGCCTCTTGCCTCTTTTTATTTTGAAACGATTACAAAAAGAAGAGATTATCATTTTGACACGTATGTAGGTACGTATAATGGGGATGTGGACTACTTTTGAAAATCAAAATTCTAATAGTTAGTCCGTCAGTGAGAAAATAAAAAACAATAGACACGTATTTTTTGCTTTTTCAAATAAATTAAAATATACAGAGATAAAGCGCACTAAAGTTTAGGGTGAGGGGGTCGTGACGTCACTAACCGCTAAAACCGCCATACAAACTGTCTGAATAGTGACGTCACGCGAAATTTCAACTCAATATATCGCCGTTATTTTTTGATTACCTACGTAAAAAAAGAAAAAATACGTGTCCAATATCTTTTATAATAACCTACAAGACAGACTAAAAAATAAAAATTAGTCAACATTATTATTGAAATTTGTAACTGCAATATATTCACATATAACAATTCTATTAGTGCTTCTAAACAAATATGTATACAAAATTTCATATATATTTTATTGGTGTATTTTTTGTGGTTTTACATAATAACCTAACCTAACCTAACCCTGGATATTATACAGTCCTCATAAACAACATAACAAAGTACGTATAAGAAAGAAACATTCCCAAGTATGGCGATAGTGAGTTGACAACACACTTCGTAGACAATGGCGTGGCGTCAAAAAGTTTGTCATCCAATAAAATTTCGTTTAGTGACACATTCGCGGATTCGACAAGATAGTACCCTTGAGCAAGTTTGGAGTGGTACGATATTGTTGATGGGACTCTCGCAAAATTGATTTTGTTTCAGCCAATTCACGACCGTTGATTATTATTATATTATACTAGCTGTTCCCCGCGGTTTCACCCGCGGTAATTTCGGAGTTAGTTTCGGAGTATAGATATAAACCTTCATGAATCACTCTATCTATTGGTGAAAACTGCATGAAAATCCGTTGCGTAGTTTTAAAGATCTAAGCATACATAGAGACAGACAGACACCGGAAAGCGACTTTGTTTTGTGATAACTTGTTAGGTATTATTATATTATTACTCGTATTATTATTACGGTTCTGCTTATCTCATCTTTATATCTCTGGGTTAGATCAAATTTTGCAGTTGAAACTTTTGTTATTTGTTTCCACGATGAAAATGCATTTTTCGTTACAAAATGGCGGCATAATATGTAGGTGTGTATTAGGAAAGTTCTTTGACGCCAACATCATGAAATCCATCACTGGTTGGTACAAAGTACTTAAATATACTTTTTAAATAATAAAACCAATAAAAAATCAACTTGACCTAGGAAACTGAAATTTGCAGGTGCATTAGGCGGGTGAAACTGCAAGGTATTTATCCATGACAGAAATAAAATCCATAATAAATAAACTTGTAAAGAAGAAAAAGTCCCAAGTTTCATTGAAAAACATTATATTTGGACGCAGATAAGCAATAACATGTTAACCCACAAAATTAAGTTATTGATTCAGAACGATTTATTGAGAGTTAGGGAACTTTAATTATGTGTTTACCTTATTACATTGCTTAAATATGTATGAAATTTTTTATGCATATTCAGTAAGCCTGAGAATCGGCTGCTATCTATTTTTCATCCCCCTAAAGGGAGTTCCTGCGGGAATTCCGAAACTCACGCGGGTGAAACCGCGGGGCACGGCTAGTAATCTATGAAATATCAAAGAGAGGGTAAAGTTGAATATGTCATCATAGATACCGCAGCGGGATATCACTCAATCATAACGTATTGAGAACTTGTACCGACTCGGGACCAGCGGGCACGATGCTTCAGTCACGCACACGTGTACAATCAGCAGAAGAAATATGTAGACGTTTTTTAACTACATAATTATATTACCACAAATAAAAATGAAAAATAGTGACGACTTAAACGATTATTACACTTTGCAATTTGTCAGACACCAATCTAGGAAATCGGAAGGTGTAAGTGAAGTTAGAACAGTGGATCAGTGAGTGAGAGGGAAAGAGCGAGTGATCACACTACATTAAAATGTATCCTAGAGTAGTCGATTTAGGGTACAATTTAGTGTAGTGTGATCACTCGCTCTCTCTCTCTCTTTCACTCACTGATCCTAAATTGTATCCGATTTGGAGGTAGTGTAATAAGCCCATTAGCGACGAAAACTTGTGGCGAACTGTTGGTGAGTGTGACTCCACAAACCCGAGTGCTCCAGGGTGCCGGTCAATGCCCTCGTCTCGTGCCCTCGTCCGAGTGGAACCAAAGGGGGCACGCTGGACTCTCATCACTACTTGATCGTACACTAAGCTATAAGCTTGTGTCGTAAAAACCAAGCAAAACGTGGTATATTAGGTGCCTATGGTGGAAAGAAGAAAGGAAGAAAGAAAATACATTTATTTCAGCACAACACACAAGAAAAAGAAACAAACATAAACAGTTCCTAATTTAAATTTGTAGATACAAATATTATACATTACACATTATAACATTAAATTGTATGTTACAGTAAGTATAAAGTATATAAACACGTCCATATTGGAAAGTGAAACCCTGTGTTGATTACACAAAGTCCACCCCAACCGCTTATCTTATTGCGCCAATCGAGTCGATCGGTATTGCAGTAACGCCGTGTTCCGGCAGCCTCACTTGAAAGCCAGTTCCCATCCCCATTCCAGGTCGGCAACGCACCTACATGCCTTCTGGTGTTGCAGATGTCCATAGGCGGAGGAAAACCGGCCCGTTTGCCCCCTATAACATAAAAAAAAAGATTCAATGAATGTGAAAATTATTGTCCACATATTTCCACTGCGGTCTGTACGAACTCCCGCTCCCAGCACGCGTGCCGTTCTTATTTATTTTCAAACTAATATTGGGACTTGTATACGCACGTGTATTACTTAGTCTCTGACTGCATTCGATATTGCAGTAGTGATATTACTCTGGTTGTTGACGAGTGAAAGTCGTACCGAAAACACGCGTGTCACGTTTGTCTTCGAAAAGTGACTGAAATACAGTCACTTTTCCCTAACCTTGAGCAGGAAACTGGCTTTCAAGAGAGCGATGTTTTAACTTGGGGAACAATCTAATATTGTCATTGGCGTTTCGCCATAATTGAAGAAGTAGATGAAGAAATTTTTATTATTAAGAAATATTGTCATTGGCAAATTATAATTATAGACGCCATTATTACTGAAGAACAAGATAGAGTGGTTCTCCAAATCTTGCGTAGCTAAGAGTACAGCTATCTAATTAATTTTAGGTGTATCAATGATTTGCAAGATGGCGTTATATGTTTTTGTTTAGAACCCTTAATAAACTTCGAAAACAAAACCTTATCTAAATACAAAATTTGATCCAAATCGTAAGAGCCGTTTCCAACATCCACGAAATATGTACATACTATATTTATTTACTCTACCTGGGCCCCGCATGAGTTTCGGAATTCCCGCAGGAACTCCAAAGTAAAGTTTCGTCAAAAAATTAAAATACAAAATTTCGGAGTGGGAGCTACCCTTATCATCTAGGGGTATAAAAAATTGCCTACGACAATTCTCAGACAAACCAAATATACACAAAAAATTTTATAAAAATCGGTCAAGCGTTTTGGAGGAGTACGATAACAAACACTGTGACACGAGATTTTTATATACTTACTAGCTGTACCCCGCGGTTTCACCCGCATTAATTTCGCAGTTCCCGCGAAATTGTTCCATACAAACTTTGCAACCCGTTTTCATCCCCTTAGGGGTTGAATTTTAAAAAATCCTTTCTTATCGGATGCCTACGTATTTTCAAACAGTATATTACATATACTTACTGATAATAAGCTGTTTCCTGCGGATTCACGGACCATTGAATTCCAAATTTCCCTCGGGAACTCCAGGAAGAAACTACCTTCCTAAAAACTTTGAGCTTAGTAGAGCAGTAGTTTATGAAATTTATGTAAAAACACCATTGAAATTTCTGACTTTTCCCGTGGGTATTGACAATAATTACAAAAACAACAAAAAAATCGGTCAAATCGAACGAATCGACCGATGATACCTACTCCGTAGTACCTGCATGACGCTCCAATTGATTTTTGTATGTAACTAGCCGTGCCCTGCGGTTTCACCCACGGTAATTTTGGAGTTACCACGGGAATTCCAGGATAAAAAGTACTCTATGTCCTTCTCTGTACCCCTGGCAACGTGCATGCCAAATTTCATCCAAATCCGTTCAGCCATTTTCGCGTGATTGAGTAACCAACATCCACACTCTCACATTTATAATACAATGTAGGATCTCCAAAACATAGCAACAAATTCGTTGATTAAATTTATTCTATCTTCAAATCACGTGACACTTTGTTTGTCCGCGATGAACTGAAACTACAGAACGGATTTTGATAAAATTTTGTAACCATTTATAATATGGTCCAACTTAAAAGATTTTTTTTTTTTTTTTTTCCTAAATGATATACCCAAGTGGGTAAATCATTAAAATACAATCTAGCCAATCTAGTTATGACTAATAAGTATTTTAAATTTGACCTAAACTTCTAAACAAGACTATACTAAGAATGTGTCCAATAACACTTTTCTTATTGTCTCTATTAAGGGGAAGACACTTTGTTCTTGTGTTCTTTGGATACAGTACTCACAGCACTAAATACACTATCACTATACACTACACTAACTCAAAAGGTTTGGTCCTTTTTAGTCTTTGTTTTATATTTGTGTTTGTCGAGGAGCTGGTGTTTGAGAGGAGCGAAACGGCCTCGACGTTCACATGGTGACGAAGTCGAAACCTTTCTGTTTTGACACTTACAGCTACAATTTGTTTATCTTGTTCTTCAATTTTTATTTCTTCATAATGGGAAATGTTGTCCTTTATTATGACTGCACTACCTCCCTTAGCTGTATTGTTTGGATGTAACGCGTTATAAACTTTATATCCTTTAATTTGGATGAACGATTCCTTAGTAAAATGTGACTCAGATATAAGGCACACGTCTATTTTTTCCATAGATAGGACTGCCTTGAGTTAGCATTCCATGCCATAATTTTGAGGGACTTCATCATTAAGAGAGATTTGTAGTGGATGTTTTGGAGATATACTCCAATTTCTTTAATCTGTCGTCAAAGGATGACATAAAAGTAAGAATTTTATTTAACTTATCATCCAAACTGTTGTTTGAAGAAGAAGGCTTGGGTTCAGCTTGACGTTGAGCTCCTTTAGTTGCTTGAGCATACGAAACATTTTTAGTGATGCCAGATACGTGTTCAGTGACGGATATTTTATTAAAATTATTTGTAGTCACTGACTTATTTTCTTTGGTTTTTCGATTCTTGACTGCTTGTAGTTCCTTGGCTACTATGCAACCTCTGTAGCTTGCAGGATGTGGTTCGCCGCAATGAAGACATTTCGGTTTTACTTCGGTTGGCTTTTCGCAATCTATAGTTAGATGCTTGCCTGTGCATTTTACGCATCTTGGTTCTTTAGAACAGTATCTCTGTGTGTGACCATAAGCTTGGCAACGTTTGCACTGAGGAATTAATTTGGATGTTTTAACTGGCTCAATGTCAACTTTGCACCCTAATATGGATTTGATGCTGTAAATATTTTTCACGTCTTCATCTTTTTGAAATGAGAGCATGAACATGTTCATAGGCTTCTTTGTTCTCCAACTCAGTTTGTTAACGGCCTCTAGAATTTTATATCCTTTTGATTTCAGTTCATCTACAATCCTGGGAGGTTCGCAAGAGAAGTGTAATTTTTTTACCATTACTCTAATGGGTCGGTTCTGTTTATCCTCATAAGTATGGGAACTGCACTTGTTTTGCAGAAGTATCTTTGATACACTTCTGTAGGCATCTTCATTTAAAGAGTTTATCTTAACTCTATCACCCTTCATCACTTTTGTGCTAAAAGAATCTTGAGGTAAATTCGTTAGGAGAAGATCGTAAAACTTTTGGTAATCTTTAATGTCCTCAACCACAATAGGTGGTGGAATGGGATTTCTCTTAGTCTTCACTTTTTCAATATCGGATGTTCCTTGTTGGGGTGGTGAGAGTATCGCATTAAACTTCCTTTTCTTCCTGCTTTGCTGACGTATCCACCCTGTCTCGACTTAAAAGTCTTAAAAGATAGGATAGTTTTTATCCCGGAATTCCCGCGGCAACTCCGGAACTAATGCGGGGAACAGCTAATCACCGTAAATTACTGTCGGGGTACAAAGAAGGACATAGAGTACTTTTTCCCGCAACCTCCGCGGGAACTCCGAAATTACTGCGGATGAAATCGCGGGGGACAGCTAGTAATTTATATATATTTATTCTATATAGAAGAAGACTGGATTGGTTGCTATGTTGCGGAGAATCACCTGTCTACGTCTTCAACCTCGACTTACGCTTGAATCGCGTTAATGAAGGTTAATTAGCCCACTAGCGCACTTATGTGTAATTAATTACCTACTATTATACAATATGACTTCAATTAAACATACTTAGTTCAGTTAGCTAGGCTTTAGGGTAATAATATTGTAACTCGGCAATAGCAATAACTATTCAAAATGTGTTTTTTTTTTTTAAATAATTTCATCAAAGCTTTTTAATGGCAACTCCGCTCACCATTCTACGGAACTTTTACTAGAGTACTAACTCTATATAAACATGAAAAAAAAACAGAGAGAACCTAGTAACTAAACGTGATCAAAAACAATATAATTATTTTAAAATAATACCTACTATGTTTTTGGTATATAATAATTTTTGCCCAAAAAACAATAACAAATGAAAATTGTTTATTTTTATTATTAGTATAAGATAGAGAAGTTTACAAAAATAGATAAGTATATTATGAGTGTACGTAATATCACTTGTCTGCTTAGTTTCTAACCGTGTCCAACAATAAAGCTATAACTATTTAAATTTATAAGTTTTTAATTTAAATCAGACTATTAAAGTATAATTCTAATAATATTCTAGATATTATGCCATCGTAGCGGGCAAGTTCTGAAAACACCTGTTAGAACATCTGCACAATTTTGTTGAGCAACCGAGTTAACCCTTGCAATTTCCATGATAAATATTAGGAAATCTATACTATAGACTATAGATCATATCATTCTTAATTTTTTACAAAAAATGGTATTAAATAAAGAGTCATTTATTTATTTATTTAAAACCACATCACATCTCTCCTTACAGTTATTTACCAATGCGATAGTGTAGCACAATACGTACATTATGTATTTTTTATATAATTCTGTAATTAGGTACTATAACAAAATTTGAACAAATTTTTGGAAATTCATTATAAGAGCAAGATTATCATTTGGAGATTGGATAAAGTGGGTTCTGAAGCAGCTCGTTAATTAATTTGAAATTTGACTGTTTCTAACATTTTTAGTAGGTACATTATATTTCTCGCTCATCTGGGTTGGGTTATCTCCATAGTGTAACATTTTCTGAGGTATATCCACTGAATATTGGTCTTCTGAATGAACCTCAAGTCCTATTCTAACTTAAATATTGTTTCTTAACGACGCTATTGGTGAAAAGTTACGGAAACGGCATATTCAAGTTGATACCGACCACTACAATACCGATAAATACCTATTTAAGACTATTGAATATGCAGCTGATCGAATAATATGGACCTAGAATTTTTAGTATTTGGTGGTAGTAAAGCTCATCTTCGAAGTATTTCAGCTACTTTCTTTGATGGTTTGATAAAATGTATTTTGGTTAATTTTCAAATCGGGCCGGTGGCAATACCCAACGATTTCGCATCATAAATGAGTCATATACATCGGAGGGTTAACAGCTTGGCGCCTCGCCGACGAACAAACGGCATTGTTGGAGCTGCGTTTTGTTTTTTTCTCTTTTCAGCTTTGTCGCCGATATAAAACACCTGGGTAGGCCATACGGGGCATGCTCTCACAAAGAGAAGTTGGACAACCATTGTGAAGACATGAATGTCGTATACAAAAACAATTTCCCGCTGGCGTTGAACGCGTTCGTTGTGATTTTGAAATATGTTGCCGCTGTTGATTATTTTGATGGTAAATATTGTTAAAATTTATTAATAGGTATCAACATCCCCAAAGTTTCAGCCGCGTTAACTCCGGAGATCCGGCGGGAATTCCGCGATAAAAGCGCCCTGTATCCTTTTCTGTACTGAAAATTTAATGAATTTTCACCCGCATTAATTTCAAAGTTCCCGCACGAATTCCGGAATAAAAAGTACCCAATGTCCCTTTCTGTACTTCTGACAACGTGTATGCAAAATTTCATGGTGATCGGTAGAGTCGTTACGGCGTGAAAGAGCAACAAACAAACTCACTTTCGCATTTATAATAGTAAGGATGTAATCCTACTAATCATACTAATATTATAAATGTGAAAGTGTGGATGTTTGTTACTCATTCACGCAAAAACGGCTGAACAGATTTGGATGAAATTCTGCAGGAGTACAGAGAAGGACATAGGGTACTTTTTATCCAGGAATTCCGGCGGGAACTCTGAAATTACCGCTGGTGAAACCGCGGGACACAGCTAGTCACGTAATAATGTTTTAAGTACGTATACGCATACTTACTACTTACCTACGGGTGTAATTTCTATTACCACGTATATAACTCGTGCCTATTCTATGAATCCAGGACGAGAATGGTGCGAGCGCTGATTGTTGTGAATATTCAACGTTCTTGCCTAATTCCTCGCGAACCACACATTCGCGTCCGTATTTTCCCACTCGTGAACAGAATTCAAGTCACCGATTAATCAAATCTGTATGAGCTTAACATAACACTGCTTAATCTATACAATATGTACAGGCTGTCGCAAAAGGGTGTGGTCTTATTACTGGGTGAATTTTTGAGACGGGAACGGGTTATAGTTACAGGAAATAAATGCTTTTAGGAGACTATCCGTAAATTATAAGATAATTATGTGCTATTATTACCTATATTAGTTTAAAATAGTTTGATGCTAGGTGTAAGATTATCTAAGCTAAGCCGACTCACATTTTTTGGTGTCTGTGTCTGCACTTCAAATGTCAAACGCGATAAACTCATAATTTACGACCATTTAAAAATACTAAGTATCTTTGTCGCGTTTTTTTTTAAGTAGTTTTAAAATTTTGAAATAAGTTTTGTCTAAACACCAGTGTCAAATTATTGTATAGGTAGTACAAATTCTACAAATATGACCACACCTTTTTGTAACGTCCTGTTTAACGAAACTGTTACTAAAGTTGAATTCATAGATATATTAATGAAGTCAAGGACCATTTTGAGCGTGGAGACATATCACACAAGTGACAAAATATATTATTGTTTCTTGTTTAGTTTTATTTCGTTTCTCCTTGTTTTGTTTTTATTTTTTTTTCTTTATTTCGTTATTATTTATTTTGTTATTCTTTAATTGTTTTAATTTATTTTGTTATTCTTTAATTGTTTTCATTTGTGTTGTTCTGTATGTGTTCATTTGTGTTGTGTTTCTCCTCTTGCTTAAATAAATCTTTCTTTATTTTTTATCTTTATCTTTATGTCTAAAACAAAATGAATGCTGGAGGTCTTACCTTTACGTACAAAACAAAATTTAAAACAATCATTTTCAGAATTTCTGTTCTTCCGTGCACAGAATAATATATAGATAATGTTGGTACGCACATCAGGAAAAACTAAAGTTGAAATTGTAGTTTCCTTATTTTGAACATAAGTTTTGTAATCGAAATCGATTCACGTAACGAGGAGTACAAAATTAAAATTTAAAGAATAAAGTACACATAAAAAGAACCTATGTTATATTATGAATTTGGACTGCTTAACGAATATACATAATATATTTTAGATGGCCACGCTGTCAAATACGTCACACAGACGTTACACTTGAGAGAAATACCGAAACGTTTTGAAATTAAAGGCACCAATGTGAAAAGGGAATTCGAAAAATACGCAGACAATATACAAGAGTTGGCCAAACAGCAGAACGTCACTGTTATATATAAGATCAAAGTTGTAGTATTAAAACCACATTCGACAAAGAAATTCCCCAAGAAGATCACAGGAAGAAAAACGAAGAAGTACAACGTGCCGTTGAAAAAGAAGAGTATGAAGCTATCGAACTTTGAATTGACAATGAGAAGAATGGTAGAGGAGAAGGGGAAACTAGATCAGTTAGCGGAAGCAGAGTCTACGACGGAATCGCAAATCACTACGTTCGCAACGAGGCTTCCTCCCGTTTGGAAATACAAACCGATCATAAGTAGAGTCAGAACTAATTACACGAAAGTCGTTAAACCGGTTAAGATCAAGGAGATCACGTTGAATTCGTAAACATATTTTCTTTTGTACTTTTTTATAATAAATTTTCAACCTTTTTATTTATTTGAATGTTTTGTCTTTTAAAAATGTAAATACTAAATCCTTCCGCTTTACGAAAAACATAAAAGAAAGTTCACAAATTCATAAAGGCTCTGTTGAAACTCTAAGAGACGAAGCTCTTGACCTGAAGCTAGGCCGTTGACCCTTGAGTTAGTAATAGTATTAATTAAACATCCTATATTGACCAACATACATAAGATTGTCACAAGAATAAAGGCAAATCGGTCAAAGTCATACACAACTACAACTATTTGTTAGACTTTAATATGGTATTAGATTGTTTAAATCTTCATTTTTTTTTAGATATAACCAACATCGGGATACAGCAGTTTTGAGATTAATTAGTTTTCACATCGAGATTCCCTCGGAAACTCTTCGTTTCGGGATAAAAAGTATCTACTTTGTGTTAATTTCGAATAGATATTATATTCTATCTATGATTTTAATTTTTACCAACTTTATTATTCATAATACGAGCAGAATGAGTATTAAAATTTTTTCCTAGAACTTCACCTCAGTTGGTAATCGGAATACAAAAATAGATTTACCGTGAAATTTTATGGTATCAATCAATGAGAAGCAAATATATCTCACTGTCAAAAACATTATTTTTAAAGGAAAATCATGTAATCTGTCTAAGCACGGGAATCGTTCTTTATTTTTTATTTTATCTACGCAAAACTTCGAAAATGGATGAGACTGATTTGATTTAACTATCGTAATTGTCTGAACAAGGTTGGTTTTAAAGAAAATTTGGGGTACCTGCGCGAAATCCAGAAGTCATACGGATTTTAAACACATAACTAGTCCAAATTTTTTTTTCATTTCAATAGGACATCAAGAAATTGCTGTGTTGAAAATGATGCTTTGTTTTCGATATTTAAGACTAGCTGTTCTCCGTGGTTTCGCCTACGGTGTATTCATAATTTCATGATGATAGGTTGAGAAGCTAAAGCGTGAAAGCGTAAAAAACAAACAAACATATAAACCCACATTCGTATTCGGATTATAGATTAAACTTTACACGAATGTTTCCTTTTAGTAAATTGTCTGTCATCCTGTCACTGAGATAATAACATTTTAGAGTCAAATAAAATTTTTCCAGTATTGCATCGAATCCACAATTTTAACGAAAAACATTTTTCATTTGTAAAATTTCCATATCAGCGACTGAGCAGTTGTGAAAAAGGAGGTAGCAAGATGCATTCCGTCGACAGGGGGTAATATGCGAGTCACGGACGGACCGCAATAAAAACCGTTCGGGCTATCAGTTTTGTTTCTCCCACTGAGATGCGGAAGCCGCGCTTATGAAACGTATTTCAGCCAAATTGCTGTGCAAGGATCGTTAAACGTATCGTGGAGAAGTTAATTTAATTCTTACCTACTATTATAGATGTGAATGTGAATGTATTTGTTTGTTACGCTTTCACGCCTTAACGGCTCAACCGATCATCATGAAGTTCAGTATACACATTTTCAAAGGTACAAAGAAGTACATAAGATACTTTTTATCCCGGGATTTCCGCGGAAACTCCGAAATTAACGCGGCTGAAACCATATAAAATTTAGCATACTATACACGTTGTCAAGGGTAGGTACAGAACAAAATATAGGGTAATAAGGTCATCTCGGAATTATCTCGGAATACCCGCAGGATCTCCGAAATAAACGCAGGTGAAACCGCGGAAAACAGCTAATTGAATAATATTTTATTCTACTAATGACTCTTTTCAAGAATATACTTTTGAATTTTCGGAGAAAGCTCATTCAGACATATTTTATTGGTGTAGTACTTAAATATCGTATTATTAATCTAAAAACCAAGCCGTACCTAATCAGCTGTAATATCTGAGGGCACGGTAGTGCCCCCGCCAAGACAAGCCAAGCGATGCGGGAGCACTACCTATCTTTTCTCGAAGCGCTTCGTCGTTTTTTCGAACCCTTATAACTTGGGTTTGGATTATACTAGATAAATGAAATTCTCGGAATATGTTTTCAGTAGCGGACTTATGAAACTTATAAAGTTTTAATTTTATAGCTCTTATACTTTAGATTTAATCGATATCTAAAAAACCCTGATTTGGTCACTCACTGATGATCATCAAAATTCTTAGGTTATTTCCTAATGTCCTAGACAGCAGAAATTTGGCATGTAAGCTAGTATTAGTACACAAACAACAAAAAAATTATAAAACTTGTAACTTTTATCCCCCAACCCTTTAAACTAGGGGATGGAAGTTTGTATGAGAACTCCGCAATTTTGACTTACAAAAAGAAATGAAATCCCACCAAAAACATATTCATTTCAAATGATGCCAAGACGAGTCCATATGACGGGCACTGTCAAAAAGTTATAAGATCTCATGTAGAGCCAAGCTTATAACTCTACACACCCTAACTCTACAAGGCCTCACTTCTCAAACTCTACCTTAGTCAGAATATGTGACTTGGCCGATTCGTTTCTGCAAAAACCTTTGTATAACAGAAACGTAATTAACAGTGGATAAATTCACCTTACGCTCATGTGAATGGAGCGAAATGGCCAAACCACGTATTCTGACTAAGGTGTAGAGTTTGAGAAGTTAGGCCTTGTAGAGTTAGGGTGTGTAGAGTTATAAGCTTGGCTCTATATGAGATCTTATAACTTTATGACAGTACCCGTCATATGGACTCGTCTTGGCATCATTTTACATGAATATGTTTTTGGTGGGATTTTTCTTAGTGGAATTGTTATACACGTATTTCTGAGTATTGTAAAAGCCGTATTATGAAATATAAAATGAAATTGGTTGTGGGAAAACACGTGCGCTCTGCTGAAGTAGTTAGAATCGCACAGCTGTATTGGTATCCTAGAGTCGATTGTCGGGAGAACCAACCACAACTTTTGGCTCGAAAAGCAAATAGCCACGTATGACGTTGCCTTAAATTCTATTCATGTGTCGCCAATAGGTATATAAAAACGTGATATAAAGAATCAAGACAAAAAAATAGTACCTATACGAGCAATGTCAAATATTATACATTCTGAGTAAATATTTAATACATTAATGAGAGAGTTCTGACGGATCCGAAGAAGACGTCGACTACGAACGGATTTCACGGAGTTCCTGCGGGAATTCAAATCAATGCGGATGAAAACACGGGGAACTATAATATAATAGTATATTATAATATATAATATGTAAAATATATGTAGTATAATAGGTAATATAATAGTTATAGCTATATAATAGCTAGTAACTATTATACAACTGCAGTCGTATTTAATGGGCATGTTGACTAATTTTTATTTTTTAGTCCGTCTTGTAGATTAATAAAAAATATTGGACACGTATTTTTTCTTTTTTCACGTAATCAAAAAACAACGGCGATATATTGAGTTGAAATTTCGCGTGACGTCACTATTCTGACAGTTCGTATGGTGGTTTCAGCGGTTAGTGACGTCACGACCCCCTCACCCTAAACTTTAATGCGCTTTATCTCTGGATATTTTAAGCAAAAAAAAAAAGCAAAAAATACGTGTCTATTGTTTTTTTTTTTCTAACTGACGGACTAATTAGAATTTTGGTTTTCAAAAGTAGTCCACATCCCCATTTGCAATCTTTGACTTCGTGCTCAATTTCTTCATGCTTCCATGGTTTGAGTGGCCTCTTTCTATTCCGCTCACACACTGATTCGCATTCCACGGTGTCGCGGGTAACGCTACATAAAGCCTGCGGGGCCGACACAACACAACCACTGCACAAAATTAAATATCAGCCCCCATTTTAGCGAGCGCGATCCGAAAACGCCTTTTTGTTACACCGAGTCGAGTGTATGGCTCCTTACGCCGTAATTTCATATTGAAGAGAGTTGTTCGAGCGAAAATGTATTTTTTATCATTCATAGGGAATATTGTAAGGATTTTCTTTCAAGATTCGTACGCACTGTGGATGTTGAACGCTTGAAGTCAACCTCAATTTCCACATGGAAATAATACATACCTACCTATATTACAAAGAAGTAATTTTTGGATTTAGAAACTGAGATGTCATATAGAAAAAAAAAAGCTGGACCGATCACTATTAAATTTTGCATACACGTTGTCAGGGCTATATAGCTACAGAGAAGAACATAGGTTACTTTTTATCCCGAAATTCCTGCGGGAACTCCGAAATTACGGCGAGTGAAACCGCGGGGGACGGCTAGTAGGTGTGGTATAACACAGAGTTTCCCATTGAGTTTTCCTATGGGGTAAATATATTTAGTAAAAATCTGAAAAAGTGTTTTAAATATTACAAACATTTGGTCACGGTTCCGCCTCCGATTTTTTTTTATAGCGTGAGTTCAGTGTCGATGGCTATTTTTCTGTTGGATAACAACTTTTGCGTTATTATTCTTTTAGAAAGTTATGAGAAACATTTCAGCAAGCAAAGAAAATGACGTGCACGAAGTAGCCAACGAGGTAACATTTATTTACTCACGTCAAAGAAAAACTTCTTGCGTGCGTACACATACTCTTTCTTTCTACTTACTTGCTATATAGAACGGCTGTAAGATGTTTACAAACCTCATATGTAATGTATAAGCACGTTATTCAGTTTTATTCGATGTTAATAAAAGAATCTTCCAGAATTCTTCAAGAATAATCAGAAGTGGGATCGTTGCTCCGCGATTTGACCTTGATTGCTTTCAAGTTATGTTTTTAACCTCAAAGATATTAGTTCTCTCTAAGTTATCGATAGAAACTAAAATGGATTGTTTTTTGTGAAAGTGTAACAACAAACATTTCTAATAGATACTCTTGTAACTCTTCTATGCCTAGTTTGGTAACTATAAAATGCGTATCTGTCCCCTTAGCCAAGTGGACAGTCTATAATCGTTAACGCTTAAAAAACTCAGAAACAAATCGTCATGTCATTTTTTTTTATGCCATAGAGGGCAAACGGGCAAGTGGTACACCTGATGGTAAGTGATTACCGCCGCCCATGGACATCTGCAACACCAGAAGGCATGCAGGTGCGTTGCTGATCTGGAACGGGGATGGGAACTGGCTTTCAAGTGGGGCAGCCAGAACACACCGTTAGGTGCTTGGCGACAGATTTGCAACTTGAAGGTGGTAGCTAGCCAGCCGGGCACTAGAGAGCACCCTAACACCATGCTATGGTTTCCTCACGATGTTTCCTTCACCGACAGCTAAAGCTCATTGTTAGGGTTTGAACCTGCGCCTTGCGGCGTTTAAACGGAACGCACCAACCACTGAGCTATCATCGCTGCACTGAGCTATCATCATGTCGTCACCTAAAATTATCCAAACAAAAGTCCAGTTTTGCGTGACCACGTGACATAGCGACTCAGTTTCTAAGTTTTCTATGCTTTCACGATTATAGATTGTCAACTTGGCTAAGGGGGCAGCAGTCATAAATACAACGACAAATTGACTGTGAGTTTATCGCGGCCCATTCAGACGATAAGTCGCCGGCAAGTTATGTGGCGAGCGCAACCATTCGGCTAAACTAGTGTAATTTTCTAAAGTAGATGACGGAATAACACATAAAAACAAACCAAGATAAACTTATGTGAAGGGGCTGTTTATGAAGCCGTAGTGTCATATCAAAAACAAGTACCTATCGTCATATTTGCAATCATGTGCTCGAAATCCTACAACAGGCTCGTAAACCAAATTGTAATTTTTAGTCCGTCTTGTAGATTGCCAAAAAATATTGGACACGTATTTTGTAATTTTTTACGTAATCAAAAAATAAGTTGAAATGTCGCATGACGACACGCCGCGCCGTGCTACAGCTTACAGCACGTTATGGCGTCAAGAGCCCCACTCCTAAACTTTAATGCGTTTTATCCAAGTATTTTTTATTTATTAGAAAAAGATAAAATACGGGTTTATTATTTTTTATTAATCTACACGGCGGACTAATAGAATTTTGGATTTTCATACCCCGGAAACAAGCATATTGGTACGATTTAAAAAAAATACATTTTTGTTTATTGCAATCCCGCAACACTTACCTTTACCTAAAAGTATTTTTTACGTTCTTTACACTATGGTAAGTAAGAAAATAATTGGAAATAAATAATATACCTTCCATCCTGGTGAAAGTTACTTATTGTTACACAACCTGATGATACTTAGGTGCAGAGTAACTTGCGAACTAAGGCAATAAACACAAACAACTTCTTCAACTCTCTTTATAATAAACACTATTATTTACTAGCTTATAATTTTATCATACTTGAATTTTTTTGGTAACCATACATTTTTCCTTCATTGAAAGTATCGTAATACGTCTTTTCTACGAACTTTATTAACCATGGTTAAAAGGAACAAACAAATACTCGCACACTTTTTTCTGTAATCCGTTATTCAAAACCTTTTAAAAACAGTTGGTCACCTAAATTTTAGTCTTACATCAAACATTATGTGGATAAGCTTTAAAACTAGGCCAAGTGCAATGTCTTGAGTATAACACCAGGGTGTCAAATAGGCTTTATTCTGCTCAGATCGGCCCCTACTTTGAATGTTGTGCTCAGGGGACAGGTTAGCGTCTGATACATAATACGATAGCGGTCGCAACTTACCTTGTATGTATGTCCGACCAGATAGTGATGTGTATTGTGTACCCTCCAATTATATTTCATCGATATCGAAAATTTGAACCGATAATTCACACTCCAATCAACGAATACTCTCTAAGAATATGAGTCTCGAGCTCATCAAAGGTAAAGTTCAGAGACCGAGTGTAAAACTTTTTAACAAGGTTTCCGAACTCAAGCTCTGATGTAAGACGTAAGTACACATTGAATTGCGTAACGATGGTTATAAAATAAACTAAATTTTGAAGATAACTTTGTCTGTTTTGTTGTTATTGACTAATT
The DNA here is from genome assembly GCA_907165275.2 of Zygaena filipendulae. Classification (NCBI taxonomy): domain Eukaryota; kingdom Metazoa; phylum Arthropoda; class Insecta; order Lepidoptera; family Zygaenidae; genus Zygaena; species Zygaena filipendulae. The sequence continues at coordinate 11,340,306 of OU015660.1, forward strand.
ACGACGATTTTCAGAGGGTAAGATATACACATCTGCATTTGATAATATATTGCATAATACTAGCTGTAAACAGGTGTATTCATCTGTTCTTTGGATATACATACCTATTTTTTTTAAAGTTGTGAGAGTTATTACAACTAATACAATTGATTTCAATCATTATTGTGAAATTTTGTTAATTTATTTGACCGTAAAAATCACTGGAGAGATTTGAATTAAATTTGGAATAGGTACCTATAGACAAGGTAGCATAACGTGTCCCGAAGGTGAAGCCATGGGGAACATGTGGTGTAAATTACGATGATTTTCGGTCACCATTTCTCAAAAAATTCAGACAATACCATAACGGATTTTTTTTTTAAGCCTTTGCAGTGGTATCAAGCTGGTATCAATCGGAAGAGGTCACTCTTCCGATTTGATACAATTGCTATAGATATTGAGCGACAAAGATCGCGTAACACTGCAAGTAGGAAATCTAATTTTTATCGACCTCGATAAAAAATATTGGCGCGTCTAGTGAACAAAACGGTGCACATCGAGGAAGTGTTGATGCTATCGCTTGCTGAGTGCAGTAGTGGGGATGAAACGGGCTCGCACAACTAATGTAACCGACTTAAACGCTTCAGTGAGAATGTCCCTTTATGCGTCGCTTGCAAGTCTCGCTGTTGAACAAATAGCATTTACAAGTATTTAACTTATTTATTACTCAATTCCATTTACATACAGTCTGTTATAAATGTCAAATTGAGTTTGTTTATTATGCCTTCACGCGTCGACGGCTCAACCGATCACCATGAAATTTTGCATAGACGTTTTAAGGAGTACAGAAAAAGACATTGGGTACTTTTTATCCCGGAATCCCCGCGGGATCTCCGAAATTGACGCGGGTGAAACCGCGGGAACAGCTAGTATAATATAATATTAAATATTATGGTGGTATCCGATTGAGAGGAATATTTTGGCATACATAAGTAAGTCCAGTGACAATATCATGGTAGGTACTATCCAGCTGGTCTGATAATAGAATGATAGAATTTTTTGTAATTCATATTGAGTAAGTACCTATTTAGGCATATATTAGAACACCACCTTGATACTAGATTATTATTTTCCCTATGCACCCCATGGTTGTCTGGAAGAGATCGCTCTGAGCGATAAGACCGCCGATTTTGACACTCTGTGGTAAAATTGTTTTTTTATTGTTTTTTTTTAAGTGATGTTCACTAAAGATTTTATTACTATTGTTATTATTATTATAGAATCGGTATTTAGGGACTGAAACTTCTGTGGCGAATAGCGGTAACGTCGAAAATGAGCTAGTTTTTTGTTGCCATGAGTTCTTTAGTCACGTACACTTTTATTCCTTTTTGAGGTTGACAGAAGCGAAGGAATTTGTGAAGGAGATGCCGATCTCCTTCATAAATTCGCGCGCTTTAGGGCCAAAGGCTGTGGCCCTCGTTCCGGCCCGTTCCTGGCGCAAAGGCTCGAGCGTCGTGGGCTCTTTTGCGCCAGGAGCGACCAGGGGCGGGCTATTTGACTGAGATGACTTGTTCGGTTACAGTCACTGAATAAATAATAAATATTTAAATTTGTTAAGTCATTTGAGCGTTTTGCCACTGCCACTGAAACTCACTAATAAGGACTGCGAAGGTGGTTGCGTGTGTGTGAACCTGATCATGTCATTACACATGATAAAGCTTGTTTTTTATCAGGGTAGATAAATTCGTTTGGAAACTTGCGACGATCCCCTATAATAAGTATCGATCGAACTCACAACTCGAAGCTCAACAAAGCTGCGTGTTTCGGTTTTAATACTGCAATTCAAATAACCGATAGCAGCAAACTTTACTCTCAACAATTAGACAGACGGCGGGACCTCCGTCAGTAGTTCGAGCAATTGTCGCACTCAAAACAAAGTTGCAACTCGGACACAGTCGCGAGGCGCTCACAAATGCCCGCCCACCTAATTCAACCCCTATTACATGCACGATAAGATTCATTTTACTAATTGTTGAAAGTTACGATACCGTAAACCAGCTTAGGGGATTTGGATTTTCCACTTTGACGGTAAACAATTAACATTCGTGTTTAGTTTGTGGAAACTTTTAGTTAGGTATTGCTTGCATGCTTGCTTGTTTTTTTGGATCCAAAGCAGTATTGAGAGGCGATGTTTAGATTCAAATTCTTGACGTTCGTTGATCTAAGTTTTTGGTGACTTAAAATAAATACAAACTTTTTTTTATGTCAATGGGGCCAAACGGGCAGGTGGCACACCTAATGGTAAGACCACAGCCCATGGACGTCCGCAACACTAGGGCATGCAGGTGTGTTATTCACTATGACCATAACACACCGCTTTAAGATAACACGCCACAAAAATGGGAATGTTGACTACTTTTGAAAATCAAAATTCTAATTAGTCTGTCAGTTATTTACCATATTTTTTTCTTTTCCAAATAAATTAAAATATACAGAGATAAAGCGCATTAAAGTTTAGGGTGAGGGAGTCGTGACGTCACTAACCGTTAAAATCGCCATAAAAATTGTCCTGTCAGATAGTGACGTCACGCGAAATTTCAACTCAATGTATCGCCGTTATTTTTTGATTACGTAAAAAAAATAAAAAAATACGTGTTCAATATTTTTTATTAATCTACAAGACGGACTAAAAAAAATTAGTCAACATGCCCACTGTCTTTCCCTCGTAATCAAAGAAGTTTAACTCCAAAAAAATATATTTACAACGTTTCTTAGGGCATACAGAATAATAATTTCTAATATTTTGGCATCTAGAACGTTAGGGAATGCGTTTGTTGAACGCGCATTATGGGCAGACATGTTGTTGGTCATAGTGAATAAGGGCCCTAAAATGGGAATGGGAACTGGCTTTCAAGTGGGGCTGCCGGAACACACCGTTAGGTGCTTGGCGACAGATTTACAACTTTAGTTTATGTTGCAACATTATTTTGAAAACAAACTACAAAAATCCTAAAAGAAGAGTGTTATAGAGAAATCTAAATTGATTATTGAACGATAGATACATAGAAAATGCAAGGATAAAGAAAGATAATCACAAATTTTGTCCTCAAGATTTGATGAAACATTCACCGCTTCCCCCTTAGGACAACTTGGGCCCACAGTATAACCCTTAATTCCACGTAGAACTTTTGGCATGACCAGAAATTTTTCCATCACCACTCACACGATGTACCTACTATATCCAAACACAAATCCGAAAATTAAATGAAGAACTTTCTGTCGTCGAATCAAGCGCCGCTTGTGTATGGTGCCAGTGTGAATATTTTGTTACAAAGATATTTAGGGGTTCCTCTGGATTTTCTTTCAGCTTTCAAGTAACCTTTATGACGTGAAACTATCGCCACTCGCTAAATTATTTATCGTATCTTCTTGGATATTTCGTTTAAATAGACATCGACTTTTGAAAATTGTGGTAAATAATGATGACCGATAAAACATTTTTACATGATAGTTTTGCTGCTGCTGTAGTTTTAGAGCTGTTTCCTGTGGTTTCACTCGCGTTAATTTCGGAGTTCCCGCGAGATTTCCGAGATTAAAAGTAGCCTTAGGTACTCCTTATAACATAAGCTATCTGCGAGTGAAAGTCCCGTCAAAATCGGTCCAGCCGTTTCAGAGATTAGCCGGAACAAACAGACAGACAGACACAGAGAGAGAAAAAATTTAATTTTTTTTTGATGTAACCATTATACATATACTTTCGTATGCATTTAATGAAAAGCTGTTAATTTGAAATAACATACAGATACTTCAATTTTATTTATTTGTATAGATAATACCTACGGAACCCCTAGAGTAAACGAGAACGATCCTATGCACTACATCTAACGCAATCAGATAGTTTTCACAAGTCACCGTCGAGGGAACAGACTCACCAATCGTATCAACTCAAACTTTATGCCATAGTTGCTTTCAAATATATTCCAAACACAAATCAACTTTGCTGGCACGTGCCTCGCATGATATTGTAACAGTCCACAACACTAGCAGTCGAACTGATGTTTTTACTTCATATCTAAATACCGAAGTTAACTTTTGTAAAACAAATAAAGTTAAAAATCCTGAAAGACATCATTAAATATTATAAAACAACGTTCTCCGTCGCGTCTGTCTGTCTGTTCGCGATAAACTAATGAAATACTCAAAGGATTTTCAAGGATTTTCAAAATTGATCGTCTGGTTTTCTTTGTAAATTGTGTTTGTCTGTTTGTTTTGGTTCCGTCGGTAAAAAATTCGAAATTTATAAAATGGTTGTGAAATTCGAGTTTTGGGATCAGGAACCTTTGCGGACGCAGGCAGAACAACCCGCTAAAGATGAAAAGTACCCTAGATCCTTCTCTGTACCCCTCACAACATGTATGTAAAATTTCATGACGATCGGTTGAGCCGTTAAAACAAACAAACAAACAAACAAATAATCTAACTTTCGCATTTATAACAGTAAGGATTCATAAATCTTAATATATATAAATCACGTGTCACGTTGTTTGTCCGCGATGGACTCCGAAACTACTGAACGGATTTTGATAAAATTTTGCAACCATTTATAATATAGTCCAACTTAAAAGATAGGATAGTTTTTATCCCGGAATTCCCTCGGGAACTGAAGGACATAGAGTACTTTTTTCCCGCAACCTCCGCGGGAACTCCGAAATTACCGCGGATGAAATCGCGGGGGACACAGTCTTAATATATATAAATCACGTGTCATGTTGTTTGTCCGCGATGGACTCCGAAACTACTGAATCGATCGTGATGAAATTTCGTCACTATGTTGTATTTGGCCCAACTTAAAAGATAGGATAGTTATTATCCCGGAATTCCCGCGGGAACTCCGGAATTAATGCGGGGAACAGCTAATCACCGTAAACTACTGTCAGTGCCGGGGCACAAAGAAGGCCGTAGAGTACTTTTTACTGCAATTCCCGCGGGAACTCCGAAATTACCGCGGATGAAATCGCGGGGGATAGCTAGTTAGTATCTAGTTTTTTTTTTAAATTATATTTATTTTTTCTTCTGATACACGCTCTATATTATGTTAATAGAATATTCGAAGATCGGCTATACGGTGTATCTATCTAAACAATACCCTTAGGTAGACTTGAACGGACGCTTTCGAGTTAATTAACCATTCCGTACATGTTATTAAGATCGCTCGATGAGATCGGCTCCGGAATCCCTTCAGAATTTGCCCTCTCACAGTCTCTTTACATTAAATTTGCATTATTGATTTCTTCTACAGTCTACACAGCGCCCGCGCTCGCTAACTTTCCAGGGGATTATGTGTAGCTTCGAGTAACATAATGCTGATGGCAGTTACTGCGAACTCGTTTTGTGTCAGCGTGTCGTTGCGTATCGCAAGAGCTGGTTGTTTAGCTCTTGGCGAATACCTACCACAGAACAGAAAATAACAGATAGAAGGGACATCAACTTAGTTTAGTATGAAAACAGGTGAACACCAGTGTCGCCGGGTGATTATCGCACACAAAACTATTCATCGCGCACTAAAACATTCATTAACGTAAAGAAATGTATTAAATGCTTTATGGTTATGTCACTCTTCTCCAAAATCCACAGTTTTGGGAATGTCGTGGTATATAATAATATACCTTGGATGGCAGAAAAATAATTTTTGGGTGAGTGGGAGCATTTGCTCTACCTTCCTTTGCAACCGTGGCGCGCCTGCCCTGCCTACATGTCCTCTCTATTTAATTTATTTGCTCTGTGGTAAATACGATCGCTTTTTAAGTATCCAAAATTCTGAGTAGTCAATCAGTTTTAGAAATTATTGTAGTTAGGTACTAGCGGTTCCACACAGCTTCGAACGGTTACAATGAAATAACCACCCTAAAATTTTCTGAGTTTACCTTTATTAACTTGTCTCTACGTAGCGATAATTTGCGTAGATTATTCTCTAACTCAGCTATAATAATCAGTTTATGACCTTGATTGAAAGTTCGTTTTGTTGCAGAAGAAGTCAGAAGAAGTTGTTTTTTTTTTTTGTAATAATACTTAATGCCTTTTCAAATGTATAACCAACTTAAATATCTTTAGCTATCCACCAGAGTCAAATTATTATATTCTTTTAAAATTAACTACCTATGACTACACTTATCTGTAACACCCTGTATAATAGCTGACGAGGAAAATTCACTTACTATTTATTAGGATAGCTCATAACTCTTCACTAAAATGTGCTTTGGAGAGACGTTATAATAATTATCAATGACTAGTTATTGAAATGCCGAATGAAAATATGTATTTCTTATTGAAACGTAAACAAATCAATCTTAATTATAAATACGATTTCGTATGTGAGTGCGTTTGTTAGTCTTTCACGACAAACTAGCTGCACCAAATTGGAATGGAGATACCTTTCACCTAGAATTAACTCTACCTTTTCAACCTGGATTTTCCGAGTGATTTCCAAAGAAAACAGCTTGAAATACCTAATTTGACGACCCGATTGGCACAATGGTCACCATGCCTGCCCGCTAATCGAGAGGTTCCGGGTTCGATTCCGGGTGGGGGTGGACTTTGTGTGATGAACACAGGGTTCCATTTTCCAGTCTGGGTGTGTATATATATATCTATAGTATAATATATATGTAATAGTATGTGTAGTATATACCTCGTTTACTTGGTTTCTATGAACAAGCTTATAGCTTAGTGTGGGATCAAGTAGATCAGTGTGTTGTGAAGTGGATAAAAAAAAAATTTTTTTTTTTCAAGTTAAAGGTGATGGAATACAATGCAGGTACATTTAAAAGAAAACCGACCGAACGTAAAACTCCGAGACACTTTATGACAACCTCACCGGTAGTACATTTTTGCTACGCAACTAAGTAGGGTGACCGTATATCATGTCGCGGGCCGGCGCACTGTAATCTATATGACCTAAACGCCACAGAACGGGATTAGCTCGCAATTTATTATACCTGGAAACGTTCCCAGCATTGTAGTTCCGAGTGCCGCTGCGCTAACAACATCCAAACTGGGATTACGCTTTGACTTACAGCAGTCAACACTTCGGGAACGGAGCGCTGTATTTTGGAAGTTATTTGACTCGGAAAACTTTGATGAATCTGTTAAATTCACTGATAGAGAAATGTGCTATCTCCTTGCTATGGTCTGGTCACAAATACCTACCTACCTCTGTATATTTTAATTTATTTGAAAAAGAAAAAATACGTGTCTATTGTTTTTTTAGTATCTAACTGACGGACCAAACAGAATGTAGGAAAAAACTAGTCATTAATAGCCTTTTGCTTTCTCAAACTAATGAAGATACTTGGATAAAGCGCGCTAATGTTTGAGAGTGGGGGCTCGTAACTTCATGCAGGTAAAAACTGTACCCTGCTTGTGACATCACGCGACATTTCGACTTATCTATCTCCGTTATTTTTTGCTTATGTAAAAAAAAAATACGAGTCTAATATTTTTTATGAATCTACAGGACGGAAAAATTTAGTCAATTATAGCCTTTTTTTTAAATAAATGCCTCTGACATTTCCATCAGGCTATAGAGTTAAATGCTTAGTTATAAGAAACTTTCATCGGTTCAAAGCTAGAAGAGTACGCAAAACTCATGGCGAAGTATCGAAGGTTCTTTCTATAGAAAATTTCCCGAACAGATCTCGTATAATCTCGAAATGAACAATCCAATTAACAACTTTGCCCATCCATCTTCCCCCAAGGTCCGTTATAGCTATACGAAATTTATTTTAACAACTATTCCGGTTCTGTGTGGACGTATCTTAAGCCGCTGTAATTGGTCTTATCCGTATAATGTTTCACAAGATCCCACCATCAATCCGAACTTTATGTGTTAACACACAAAGTTTATTATCACGTGGCGTATTGTGGAAATTAAAACGGATTTCTAGGGATAGTACGTTAATTAACCGACGGTGATATAGAGGCTGTAACGCACTTCGGGATATCCATATAGGATTAATACAATGACGGCCACCGTCGTTAGGTCCTAATAAAATTAGTGACGAAATAATTATATGAATATATTATTATCCAATAGTGGATCATTCGATGAACTGGCAAAATATTATTTGTTGCAATTTAAAAAGGAGAGTCGACAGCGGTTTTGATGCCTGTTATGAACGAATAGATTGGAAAAACAGATATAGCCACATTTAATATTAAAGAAAGAGATAAGAACACTTTTAAAAGATATACTACTCATATTACTTACATAAAACTTGAAATTTGTACTTACAATTATACAAATTCCGTCCAAAACTAACGCACAAAACCAATCGATGTGTTTGTGCTTAATGCATTCGGTCAGTCTCGAGCAAATTAAATATAGGGTTATGGTCTTTGTACGGTTCAAAATTGCAAACCATGTTGCCTTAGTTTGCCAAATCCAAAAAACAAAAAAAAATCCTCGTTTTGCGCACACACTCGTAGGTATACAAACAACCATAAAACACAACAATGTCCACTTTTAACCATTTTTTATCAACACGAAAATAAATGAACCGCTATCTTCGATTTCCCTACAGAATACCAAAGAGAATATAACCTTCTTCTTCTTCTTCTTTAATAATGGCGTCTATAATTATAATTAGCAATATGGGGATGTTACAGGCACGTCACAATATAAATCAGAGCCTAATATCCCAGAGAGTAACTAAAGATACGACGGCTTAACTTTACAGCCCAAGCTCACCTCTTTATACTCGAGTAAAGTAGATATCGACATTCAATAAATTCACCGAATAAAATGTAAAAGTGCCGAAGTGTCCAGCGGCAAGTAACAAATAACACGAAAGAATAACACGTGAGCGAAACTAAATTCTTAACATCTGCTTGCCTTCAAGAGAAACTAGTGATGACGTCGACTTATAATACTTCCTTACTAGACAAGCCAACTTGCAACCATAGACTAGATAGAGTTTAAACATTTATTGCTTTCAACGGCTTTGACACAAGCCAGCCAGTGAACAAATAGAACATGGAAAGCTAGTTTAAAAAAAAATGAATTTTCATTTTGACCGGAAGATTTGAAAGAGAAAAAACATAGCAATGGGATAAGGAAGAGTTTTTGATTGTAAGTACGATTATTATACGTACAATTAAAAATCAACCGTATTTCCTTGAAATTGAGTTCAATGTACTAAACTCGTTCAAGTATACAGTTTACTTACGTTGGGTCATTTTACGGTGTTAAGTTGTAGTTGTTTAAATACCAACAAAATGTTGAAACAAAAATTTTAAAAGTTCGGTGTGGGTTAACACACTATTGCTTACCTATATCCAATTTATCGTGTTTTCTATACCTAGTGAGTAATATAGTATATTTCCCACAGTTCCGGTTTACGCAGGTTTCCAGGGGGCAAAGCTATAGTGTCTGAATAAATTTTTCTTTCTGTGGAGGCATTCCATAAATGTTACTACATCTTCGCGAGGTGGTATTGAAACGCTATAAATTAGGTGCCTTATCTCGCTGACCATTCACAGCACATGCTCCTGGATTACTCCCTTGTAAAGGGGAATCTTTTATTTCTCCGACGTGTCTTCTGTTGCCGAAGCTGGAAATAAAGTTACACTCAATAGAATTTGTGAGGCACTAAAGCGAAAGGTGAGAAACAATGTAAGTGCATATAGAAATTGAGCCGGCAATGTGATCTTATCCGATATCATAGAGGCTACCCTGAGATAAAAATTGGGGCTTGTTTGAACTTATCGCGACTGAAAAGATTCCCACCGAAAATTAGTCAACGGTATTTCTGCTACCAATGTTCGATTGGGCACCATATTTGGTCAGTATACTCTCCCGTAGTTTGCACATTACAGACACCGTGCGTGGCTGGTCACGGTTCGTGCCTGCTGGTCACTGATATTGTGTCGCCAACATATCCTTCGGGCAACGAAGGGCGACCGAAACCTCTTCGGTCTGATTGATTTCTCTCCGTGATACTGATCGAATGGTTTTTTGAAGACTACGAAGGAAGTTTTTATTTATTTATTTATTTATTTGCAAGAATATGGTTGGTACATAGTTGGTGTTACTCTAAGATTGATTCAGCATATTCTGCCGTTGCCGGCTTACAAATTTCAACTTTAACATAAAATTACAAAATTATAAAATTACAAAATTATTTTAAACAATTAATAACATACATATAGCCGAATACAGAACCTCCTCCTTTATGAACTATCACGAGAAAATAAATAAGTACCTAACCTTCTATACTTATATTCCATGCAATACTTAGGTAATTCACATGTTATCTATTCTATTTTTCTATACTATAATAAAAGAGTAGGGTCCGCGTGTCTGTTCATTCTAATCGCCGGAACTACTGAATATACGCTATCATGCGGTTTTAGAGGTTGATTAAGTTTAGCTTAGAGCAACATATACAGGGTGTCCCGTAAATCGACGTCAAGCCAGATAGGTGATAGGCTAAGTCATAACGGCTGTTAACAGAAAAATATAACAATCTTTGCTATGCCTATTTCAAAAAAGGAGAGTCAATAAAACTGACGAAAGCAATATTTTTGAAAATTTCATAGGCAAAAACTTCAATTTTAAGCTGTACTTTTCAGAAAACTATTTAGGATTACACAAAGAGAAGAAAATTGAAAAAAGGTTAAGGTGTGTAGCAATAGGAGTAAAAGAACCGTCGCAGGGTGTAAATTTTTATAATTTTTGTAAATGACTATTTTTTTTTAAAAGATATTTTTTTACGTTTTTCTATTTAGTTATGACTTAGCCTAGCCTATCATGCGGTTCTGGCTTGACGTCGATTTACGGGATACACTGTATAGTACATACTACATAGGCTTTGTCACATTCCAATCGGACGTCGGGAGAAAATATTGTTATATAAAAGCGTTTTTCGCGAAACCGCGGCCCGGAGCACAGCCTGTAATAAATATGGGAACGAATAGGTAAGCAACCGTCAATTTTAATTTAAAGATTCCATAAAAAATATATATACGAGTTGACATTGGCGGAATATAATCCGGGCATCGCTTGTCGAATTCTGCGGCAATGTTGACTCTAACTCGACGGCAATGCTTGGGTAAATACGATTTGCATCGCCGGCACCGACGACGCGCCGAACCGACAACGCGTTGCAAATTTCCTTATTAACAATTTCCTTGGCACCTTTATTTACTTTAGATATACTCTCGGCGCGACGGAATTGCGTTTGCTTTAAATGTGGAAAAAATTCCAACAATTTTTGTCGCATTAGCAAATTTATTCGGATAAGATTATGTAACTACGGGTAGAAATTCGTAAATTAAATAAATGAGGAGGAAAAGCCGCCGGTTTCGGTTGGTGGAAACGTCTGTAACATACATAATTAGAGCAATTATCTATTCTATGCATATAAAATGCTTTGTCCTGAATGACTGATGGATCAACGCACAGCCTAAACCGCTGAACGCAGAGACCTGAAACTTGGAGGGGGTGTTCTTTGTATGAAGTAGGCATCCGATAAGAAAGGATTTTTGAAAATTCAACCCCTAAGGGGATGAAAAGGGGTTGCAGTTTTTATGGAACAATTCCGCGGAAACTTCGAAAGAACAGAATCAGAATAGAACAGAAGAATAGAACAGAATATTTTTTATGATGATACCCATTAAAGACATAGCCAGATAGATAAACAGGCACTAGCTGTTGCCCGCCACTCCGTCTGCGTAGGTAGTAGGTACCTGTCTCACTTTACGCTGTCAGACCCAATGAAATTACTAAATTAATACAAATAATATCATTGGTTAAACCCGTATAAATAAATATTATAGTCCAACTAGATAGCTGCTTAGGTACCTATGTACATGTAAATATTTAAACAATTTAGTAACAAACTATTGTAAAAACTGAAATTATGAAACTTCATTGTTTTATTGTTCAGACCTGCAGAGAGACCAGAATATTATATAGATTCCACCAATTAATAACCTTTTTAAAATAAGATTTGGGCAGGTTCCCTCGGAATCAATAACGCCAGCAAAATTTCAATTCGTGCATATATCTTCGAACTGTATTTTCTTAGGTCAAACACATCGAATAAACAATAATATTATGTTAGGATTCAATTCAATAATACATACCTATCTAATATTATTATAAATTATCGAATCAACTGTGTTAACATTCCTTACGTATTTGTAGATTATAGAAAGGAATATAGTAGCAGATAACAGCAGATAGTTGTCTGCTGTTGTAATGATAGCTGACTAACTGATGATGATAACATAACACAATGTAACTTAAGGCAGGCAAAGGTATGATCGAGACTATTAGCTGAGCGACACATCTAGAACCAACTAGAAACTATTACAATTAATTGCACCAACATAGAAGTTGTACAGCATACCAGATATCCGTAGGGAACACGGAGCAGTGCCTGGGACTTGCGACCCAGGTGTAGGTTTAATGGGTACCCTTTCCAATGCACCAACGCTCACCTCCACTGCCCGTGCTCCCGACTTAAGCAAACCTCTGGAAACAATTAGATGACACAGCACACGTAATCACTCTAGATTGAGACGACACTGATACGACAGTATAACTGCACTGAACCGAACACAAAGTAACAATGAACCGTCGCTTACGCATACCCGCATTTTATAACAAGTTCTAACAAAGACGAGTCGGGCAATGGAGTGGAGCGGGGGAACGAACTTACTACCACCGCTATTCGACAGCGGGAAACAACAGTTATTTTTAATGAAACTACCCTCATGCCGACATATTATAAATGCGAAAGTGTGTTTGTTTGTTACGCTATATGTGATGGGGATACTAACGACGCTGGTTTTCAGTCAAGACCACCGGTTTTACATACCTACCTATGTAATCAGTAACGTTGTAACTTAATCGAAAACTATAACCTACCTCCATCTTATACTGTGCAATGGCAATAGGGAATTTTAGTGTTTATTTTTTATTATTATTTTATAAACCTTTATGTATTATTAGTATAATAGCATTATTCTTTTACAAATATCTTTTGTACTTTCAGAGATATGACACTTTAAAAGTTCAAGTTAGACAAGGAAAGCGCTAGTCCTATAATGACGTCACTCGGCTTGTAACGCCCTATAACCGCTATATAAAATTCCGTTTTAGAAAGAGACAGACATAGTCAAAATTAAACAGTTTATAACAATTTTATATTTTGATCAAATCTATTGATTTTGTCGCTTATGTTATGCTTATCCATGATATTTTCGAGTGTAATTATTGGATATCAACATTTCAACAACAGTGAAATAGCCTATTGGCAACCAATGCACCAACTAGATCGTCATAATAAATAATGAGGGACCAGATTTCTACCGCTAGATAGAAAGGGTCTTTTAACTATTATAATAGCAATTAGTACGAACTAAGTTTAGCTTGGATACTGGCGGTTAAGTTAGTTAAACTAGAAATGGCCGTCGACGCAACAATTTTCCGCTCATCCAACATGGCAAGCGAGATGGAAGCTAGTGCTCGAATTGGTAACAACTTTGGCACGATCAGTTTCATGCTGCTTAGTATTAGTTTTATGATTAATTTATTGTGGTGAAATCAAATTAAAATAATTTTCATATAGGTAACACAACACGCGTTTATCCGTACTAATATTATAAATGCGAAAGTTTGTATGTATGGATGGATGTTTGTTACTCTTTCACGCAAAAACTACTGGATGGATTAAAATGAAACTTTACAATAATATAGTTAATACATCAGATTCACGCACAGGGTACTTTTTATCCCGGTATTCCCGCGGGAACTCTGAAATTAACGCGGGCGAAACCGCGGGGCACAACTAGTTTATTTATAAACAACTAGCTGTCCCGCGCGGTTTCACCCGCGATAATTTCGAAGTTCCTGCGGTATTGTTCCATACAAACATTGCAACCCCTTTTCATCCCCTTAGGCGTTGAATTTTCAAAAATCTCTTTCTTATCGGATGCCTACGTCATACAAAGAACACACCCTCCAAGTTTCAGGTCTCTACGTTCAGCGGTTTAGGCTGTGCGTTGATCCATCAGTCATTCAGGAATCAGGACAAAGCATTTTATATGTATAGACTAGAATAGATAACACACGCGGGAACTCTGAAATTACCACAGTTGAAACCAGCAAACAGCTTCGGTATGTTTGACAAGAGCGTACCCGGCGTAAGTGTTCTAAATAAGTTTCGTATTAAAAATAGTTGTAACTCGTAAAGTGGTTTCATGCCTAAGATGCGTGTAGACATTCAACGCAGTGCGCTCACGACTATCGGAGAGAGAGCACGTTTCTCACGATGAGTGCCGCGTAGGCATCGCGTTACGAAGCGGTTTTTTTGTGCACGCACCAAAAAAACCTAAGGCACTGATGAAGCTAAAGTTACGTGGAAAACATACCCACACCGCCACCGAGCTCAGTCGTCATATAAAAGAAATATGGAGGTCATTGTCCTGCGACTACGCGGGAAAATTAGGAATATTAGTACAAAGAATTCCTCAAAGCTGCCAGGCTTGGTAGAATTGGACACCTTATTAAAAAGCGTTCAAATACACCTCATAAACATTTATTATGCTTAGTTTGATTTCTTAGAATCCATTTTTACAAGTACTTTGCCCGGGTACGATCTTGTCGTACCTCTACTTATATTTTATTGTACATTTAATTTTTCCAGTGTCAAACAGCTGGCATTTAGTTTAATGTCAAGAAGATCAGAAAAAGGTGTTGTGCTCGCGTGTCAAAAGTCGGTACCATTTTACTCAATTGTGATATTACACGTCGGGGTAGGTACCATCGCAAATAGAACAAAACACCGACAATAACCTTCTAAAGTATACAAAATACCAACCGTTTATAAACGGAAGAATTATACAAATTGCCTGACATATATAGTTATAAATTGTAATTGGAGGCGAGTCTGAAGATATTTATATAAAATTATGCGGGGGTTTTAATATCGCTAGCAAAGCCGTAATTGCGGCCATATTGTCTTAACTGTGGATCTTCAGAGCTAGCTTTCATTTGAATTTCAATAGATATTTTTGCTTATATAATAAGACTGCTCTTTGTTACTATTAAAATACATAATTATAATAAAAAAATATTTCACCTTAGATTTTGGTAACGATTTTTTTTTGTAGTATTTTTTATTCGTTTGGTGTGGGTAAATAAAACTTGTTTACTATAATATTTATCCTATACCACATAATCCTTGTCTTTCTTTTTACTTTTCTATCTTAAATACTAAGTGCACATCAAAATATGCACATCAATCAGTGCGATACTGGACCAGGGTATCAGGACGAGCAACCATCGTAGTTCTTAAGGAACCATTCTAAAGGACGGCACAATGGATATCTGTCGGTCGCGCCGTCTTCCAGGCGAGACTGAGTACCTGCACAGATATAACCAAGCAGCCAAAATACTCAAGAGCTCGCTCTAAAGTACGGTCTCGTGACTTCTAAGGTGCTGTATTATAAGTATGTGCAAGAGCCAGTTCTCGCAAACCACCGCATCCGGCTCTACTGGGACCGGTCCATCATCCCAGACAGGGCTCTACCTTCGAACAAACCTGACATAGTGATGATGGACCGGGAGCAATCAAAGGTGTTTTTGGTGGATATCAAAATTCCGCATGACGTAAACCTCGAGATAAATTCGCCAAATATCTCCAACTGGCCGATGAGGTAACCGAAATGTGGCGTGTGGAATGCACTGAAATCATCCCGATTGTCGTATCGACGAACGGGTTAGTTCCAACCAGCCTGCAACGTCACCTGCGGCGGTTGAACGTCCCACTGGACCGGTTACGGCGGCAATAGGGAATTTTGATGTTTATTTTTTTTATTATTTTATAAACCTTTATTTGTTAGTAGTATAATAGCATTATTCTTTTTTTTATCTTTTGTACTTTCAGAGATATGACTGTTTAAAAGTTCAAGTTAGACACGCTACAGTTATAGTGACGTTACGCGGCTTGTAACGCCCTACCCATACGAAATTCCGTTTTAGAAAGAGACAGACCTAGTCAAAATTAAACAGTTTATAACTACTTTATTTTTTAAACAAATCTATTGATTCTTTCGCTTATGTTATGCTTATCTATGATATTTTCGAGTGTAGTTATTGGATATCAACATTCCAACAACAGTAAAATAGCCTATTTGCTTGACAATGCCCGAATTGTCCGTTATTTTCTCAACCCTACTGACTTAACAAGCCTCAGCGTTCGTTTTAGCCGCGTGAGGAGTCATCCTACGCCATCTTTTCGTTCGAGTAAAGACGGTCAGTAGTGAGCATCAAAAATAGTTAATAATAATAAACAATCGTTTGGAGAAGAATGTGATGTTAAATTTTCGTCTTCCGATGACTCTTCATCATCCAAATAAACTAGTAATGCAATTTCCAAATCGAAATATTACGGCAAATCTATACTGTCTGGTTGGTGTATCGCAAATCAGAATTCGATACAACATAGTTTTAACGTAACTAGTCATATATTTGATACGCGCAGACAGACTTACATTTGGGAAGCATAATTACTTACGGCCGCACTCAGAGTCGACTTTAATGATTACTTAGTTAAGTATAGGTTTTTTAAAACAAAACTGCCGCAATCAGAGACGTTCAGTAAACTAATGTTAATTGGTATTTGATGAGATGTAACTTAATTAGTTAAACGCCAATTAACATTAATTTATTAAAGTTGTCTAAGTTTTGTTTTAAAAATCTATACTTAGCTAAGTAATCATTAAAGTCGACTCTGAGTGCGGCGGTTAGGTTTTTTGTTTTTTTTATATTTACAGCTACAGAAGATATTTTCCAGTAAAAAATGACCAACATAACAAAATATATCTATTGAAAATGATATGAAAATTAGCAATGACAAAAATAGCAATCTTTTTGTTTGTGGTATTTATTTATTTGCGTAGTTAAGGATTGGATTTTGTTTTAAAAAAATAACAGTGGAAGCCATACACAATAAACTAAGGTTGGGACGTTAAATTCAACCATTTGTTTAATTGGAGTGGGACATTAATACAGGTGACTGTAAGAAACTGCCGGGACGCAGGTGGTCGGTCGCGCGTGAAATCAGCTCGCCCAGGACCGATAGTAACCTCGCTCAGCCCTTATTCACTATTGAAACAGGAGTGAAATCAAAGAATAAAAACTCATCCAATATGACTAATTTTAATACGTAAAATAGACAGAGTTTCAACTTTAATGCACGCAACAAGAAGAACAAAAACGTAGTGGTTATATACTCTTTGAAGAAGAACACTCAAAAGTAGCTAGCACGGCTATTTATGTGTCTACCCCCTGCCCCTTCCGTAATTATGGGCGGTGCTACGATATGGTAATCGTGACGTCACGCCGAATAGGCGTGAGGCAGCCGGCGGGAATTATTGGCGCGTCTTTCAAATGTTCGGCGAGTCAGGCAGACTGGCTGGCTTGGCTGGCTGGCCTGGCCGGCATGGCCAGCCTGGCGTGGCTAGCCTGGCTTGGCTAGCCTGGCATGGCTGGCTTGGCACGCATATGTGAACTTGACACGTAGCGACGCGTTACACTATGATCAACATCATTCCTTGCCCATAACGCGCTTCCCAAAAACGCAATCCCAAACGTTCTAGGTGGTCAAATATTAGAAATTAATATTCTGTATGCCATTAGAAACGTTGAAAAATTAGTTTTGTTGAAGTGAAACTTCTTTGAGAACGAGGGAAGACAATTTTTTTGGCGCTTTATCTTAACGCGCTCATAGTGAATAAGAGCCCAGATGTGGAGTGGCGTTTGTTTTACACGTATATAGATGGTTAAGTAGGTAGTCCTTATAAAGTATCCTTTCTTATGAAAAATAAATGCGAAAGTGTGTTTGTTTGTTACGTTTTCTCACCTTAACGGCTCAACCAATCATCATGAAACTTTGCATATGCATATTCATTACATACAGAGAAGGACAGGGAACCCCTGCGGGAACTCCGAAATTAACGCAGTTGAAACTGCATTAAATTTGGCTTACCACACGTTGTCAGGGGTATAAAAAAGGATATAGGTAGGTAGTAGTAAAGTATTATATGGACATAGATAAGCAATAGTGTGTTAACCCACACTGGAGAAATTTTGAGTAAATCGTGTTTTAAAAGTAGGAGCGCCATTTTGTATCAACATTTTTTATGTTTAATATTTAGTTACATATTTAAGCAATGTAATAAGGTAAACACATAATTAAAAAACGTTCCCTAACTCTCAATAAATCGTTCTGAATTAATTTAATTTTAATTTTGAAAAAAAATAATTTAATTTCGTGGGTTAACATGTTATTGCTTATCTGCGTCCATATTATCTTTGAAATAGGATAGTTTCATCCTGGAATTCGCGCGCGATCTCCAAAATTAATGCGGTTGAAACCGCGGGAAAAGCTAGTTATGTATGTATACAAAGAGGATATAATAATTAACTATAATATGTAGTTTTTCCTCTCTATATTTGGTGTAGATAATGTAGGTATACATTGTAGGGTAACTGCGCTCGATGCAATACCAAACAAGCAAATATTGCAAAATATTTTTTAATACAGTTGCTCAAAAAGTGGCGTATTGCAGGGACGTTTAGCGTTCGGGATGTGGGCTATTACATACTCGAGCTTTTTGTTTACCTTTCCCGAACTCGTGCGTTCTCTTTGCCAACTGTCAAAAATGGCGACACGACTTTGACACTTTTTGCATTGCGAAACGTAAGTTTCGCATTACTAATACGACTAGCGCCATCTCTTGATCACAGTTGGAACTTAGTTGAGTTTGTTGTGTTTTTGATATTTTATTAAATTGCTTAATTTTTTCGTAACTGTATTAAAAATAGTTGTTCAGTACACGTGCGGAACCGTCATTGCAACTAGTTCCGACTGTCAACCCTCACCTTCGGCTGCGCCTCGGCTCGGGTAGACATTTGTCGGAACTCTTTGCAATGACAGGCTTTCCGCACTTATAATGAAATATACTATTTTTTCACATGGGCGCGTGGTTGGTCAATCCTCAAAAGGACTGCGAAAAATGCGAGTAGGTATCGAAGCGGATTTTGATGAAAACTGAAAAAAATATTCAGCCATAAAAAAATAAACTATTATAGGAAGGTATACATAAAAATTGAATATATAGGAAAAGATTTTTATATTTTTAATTAACTAACTAATATTAAGAAACTTTTCCAACACATACTTAGTGTCTTATGAAAATATAAAATAAGTTATAAATATCATGCATAGTGGAGCTAAAGTATATAGCCAACTATAATCCTCATCAATTAAACACTAAAAGGCATGATTAATTTATAACTAACTTTTCCCCATGATTACGCCCGCGTGAATTTCTGAATTCCCTCGGGAACTCTATAATGTATCCTTTGACTCTCAAAGATAACGTATCTTTCTATCAATGAAAGAATATTGCGGGCGTCTAAGCCTAAAAAGGGTCCAGAATAGTGGGGTACTTATTGATTTAAGACGAAATTAGCTATCTAGAATAGTCAATAGATAGTAAGGCTTGAAAAAATATTCTAATACTGGCACATATTTTTTATCGGACATCTGAAGTTGAAATTCTGAAAAAAACTTGAATTGAGAAAAAACATTTTCAATGCTTGAGTGAAAAAAAACACACTTTTACTTGTTTATTAGTTGTTACATAGATTTTTATTAAATTTCAGATTGAGATGTATTGAGATGTATATAAATTGTATATAATTGAGCATTTATTAATTCCATTAAAATCGCAATAGTAATTTTTTCACCTAACTTTACAAAACTTCTACTTATCTCGGACACTAAATGACGAGAACTGACCTTTTTGCTTGGACGCTCACATTTAGAATCAGTTCAGTAATTGGCTACTTGACAAAATTTTTTTTTAATCCGTCGTGTAGGTTAGTAAAAAATATGGACACGTATTTTACCTTTTACGTAATCAAAAAATAACGGCGATACATTGACTTGGAATTTCGTGTGACGTCACAACCCGGTGCAGTTTGTATAGAGCTTATCTATACTGAATATTGACGTCACGAATTCCCAACCCTTTAATGCGCTTCATCTATGTTTATTTTCATTAATTTGAAAAAAACAAAAAATACGTGTCTATTATTTTTTTATTTACTAACTGACGGACTAATTAGAATGGGCACGTGGACTAATTTTTATTTTTTAGTCCGTCTTGTAGATTATTAAAAAATATTGGACACGTATTTTTTCTTTTTTTACGTAATCAAAAAATAACGGCGATATGTTGAGTTGAAATTTCGGGTGACGTCACTATTCTGACAGTTTGTATGGCGGTTTTGCGGTTAGTGACGTCACGACCCACTCATCCTAAACTTTAATGCGCTTTATCTCTGTATATTTTAATTTATTTAAAAAAGCAAAAAATACGTGTCTATTGTTTTTTTTATTTTCTAACTGACGGACTAATTAGAATTTTGATTTTCAAAAGTAGTCCACATCCCTATTATGATTTTCATACCCTGGAGAATACTTACCCAATTGTATAGGTAGAGAAAAAAGACAGCCCTGCGGAGTTTCTTGTCAGTTCTTCTCAGTAGAGGACATATTCCGCACTAACGGTAATTTATAGTTCTACGAACCTGCTGACGATTATAAGTGACTAGCTGTCCCCCGCGATTTCATCCGCGGTAATTTCGGAGTTCCCGCGGAGGTTGCGGGAAAAAAATACTATATGTCCTTCAGTTCCCGAGGGAATTCCGGGATAAAAACTATCCTATCTTTTAAGTTGGACCATATTATAAATGGTTGCAAAATTTTATCAAAATCCGTTCAGTAGTTTCGGAGTCCATCGCGGACAAACAACGTGACACGCGATTTATATATATTAAGAAGATAAGATTGTAAAAACAAATCCAAAGTAATTAATAAACTTTTGATTTCGATTTTGGGAGAAGCCCCTACATTCTACAACTAAACTTAAACCTTACTTTATACCCAATGTTAGTATTGATATTAAAATGATGGAGTGAATAAAATAGGCAACCTTTTACCAACAATAAGCAGGTTTATAACTTTCAACGGCATCAACACTTTGTCAAATCCGCCACCGAGGTATTCCCAATGCTATCGTTGGTTATGCTGGAGTGATAAATTTCACAATCCGACCTCTCATGGGGACTAAGGCTTGACGTCCGCACTACGTGAAAGGACTCCATTGTACATTTTTGTGTTATCTATCGACCATTGATTATGTACACATTATATTTTGTATTTTTGTTAACAAGTTTTTAATTTTCCACAAAAAAACCAAAGCTTATTTATACAAGGTGTAAGATTAAGCAATTTACGTAATAAAAGAGGGCAGCTATTACTCATTTTCAATTTACGTGTCATATAAAGAAAAAAATAACGTCGTCTCATCTATGTTGTGAAAAATAGTATATTTCATTATAAGTGCGGAAAGCCTGTCATTGCAAAGAGTTCCGACAAATGTCTACCCGAGCCGAGGCGCAGCCGAAAGTGAGGGTTGACAGTCGGAACTAGTTGCAATGACGGTTCCGCACGTGTACTGAACAACTATTTTTAATACAGTTACGAAAAAATTAAGCAATTTAATAAAATATCAAAAACACAACAAACTCAACTAAGTTCCAACTGTGATCAAGAGATGGCGCTAGTCGTATTAGTAATGCGAAACCTACGTTTCGCAATGCAAAAAGTGTGTCAAAGTCGTGTCGCCATTTTTGACAGTTGGCAAAGAGAACGCACGAGTTCGGGAAAGGTAAACAAAAAGCTCGAGTATGTAATAGCCCACATCCCGAACGCTAAACGCCCCTGCAATACGCCACTTTTTGAGCAACTGTATTAAAAAAAATATTTAGGTAAATATAGCCCGCACGTTGCCGATGCGCTGACAGATCATAACATAACCCTAGAGTCATACAGTACAACGCCTTTTTCCTCTGTATTCCGGCTGAGACGCCGACAAATGAAATGAAAACTTTTTACCCGCTTAAACCTAAATTCTTTGTTAAGGTTTTTTCCGTGCTATAACAGTGATTCTTATTATTTACGTGTAATCAGGCGAAGGTTTGATATGTTACAAAATACATCCTGTATAAAGGCAACAACGCCTCTGACATTGAATACAACTATGCTATAGCTCACTGAACTGAAACAAGAAAGTTCACCGCTTTTGCGGAATAAAAAATAAAAATTTAAACTGCCATAACTACTTTTCGGAGAACCGATTACGATGAAGCGAAGCCCGTCGCACGTTGCCCATGGTGTATTTGGTCATAGTCACGTTACCATAAACAGCAAATATAGACTACTATATCCGTCCCCCGCGGTTTCACCTGCGTTAGTTTCGGAGATCCCGCGGGTATTCCTAGATAAAAGTACCTACTATCCCATATTTTTTCTGTACCTATCCTTGACAACGTGTAGGTACTTCTCTAGATCTCAGAAACTTATAGTTTTCGTATAATTCCATTGTCAGTAGACGCCGTAAATCTAACAATTTGGTGAACACGAATAAAATATCACATTGACAAGGGCAAGTATGAGTAGAGGCGGTAGCACAATGAAAAAAAATGTATATTATGATCCGAAATGTCGGTCTGTTTGTGTTATTAGAGAACGTTGAATTCCTTTCATCTCATATTGCTATGTCCGTCGCTCTCAAACCTCTCCCATGTGAGAGACTCACTTGACAAAGGTACGTACACATGGTCGTACAACTCGACGAGCTTTTATGCTTTGAGTATCATTATAATACGAACAGTAGGTAAAAAATTTTTTAGGACTATTCAATGTAGTACAAGCACAATTTGCCTTTTCATGTCGGCGTGAATGAGCTAATCTGAAACTGGGTGAATAGGGAAAAATGCCCAAAGGGAGTCTTGCGGTCGATTTTCATTAAAACTAAAACTATTTTTTTTCTTTTCAGCAATTGCCAGTTATCGTTGAAGAGGTTTTTTAGGAAGCAAAAGGAGGAAATTAAATATGATAATAGAACGAAAGATCTCGATCAGAGATGAAACGAATAGTGGTTTGGCCGGATACCGGATACCGGATAATCGGCCAGCTACAAGGATGGAGCGCCGGATATCCGGCTACTGGATATCCAGCCCTTTATCGCGTTACATGACGCGATCAGTTTGATTTGAGTATAGGCGCGGTGAACGAGATCGCAAATATTCGGGCGCGATCGGGTGTTATCGGATGTTATGAGTGGAGATTGGGCCTACTTGGGGGTTTGAGTATTATCACGCGTGTCAGATTGTTTGTTTCTCAGTTCGTTTGTTTATTCGTTTATTCCATTGTTTCTTCACTTGTCATCGTGGTTTTATGTTGTTGTGGTATGATTTGCCTATGTAAAATAATGAGAATTATTTGAATTTTACTATCCGGTATCCGGCCGGAGTAATTCAGTGAAAACAACGCCGGATAGGCCGGATACCGGATAGTTACCGGATATACGTTTCATCTCTTATCTCAATCGTCAGGGCAAAGATTTATGAGGCGAAATTTGTGTTTAGAGTTTATAGAATAGAATAAAATAGAAAAAAGTTTATTTGATACCATAAAGATAAAACAAGTATAAGCGTGAGTCTTAAAACTAGAATACTTGGTACCAAAATGGCTACCACTCAGCATTATGCCGTGGCACTAAGTTCCACGACGCTGATTTCCAGTGGCGACCGTAGAAGGGAGATGGCTTCACACTGCCAATAAGACCGTCCACAATCTGCATTTCTTAGTTCTAGTTGTTTAGAATTTAGTTACAACAAATGTACCTATACTACAAGCTCTACTCTGCAAAAGGTGGCGCTGTGTGATCTATCACCATTCATCACATTCACTGTGAGTAGTTTTTCTCCACTTCATTTCTAATGTCCAATACCAGAAATTTGCACTGCTATAGTCGTTACTTTCCAAACTACGCTCCAGTATGTGACAGCGGGCAGAACATAAAGCAAAACGCTTTGTTAGATGCCTAATAGAAATTCCACACGCATTTTGGCGATGCGCAAGGACCCTAATATGATTATAGAACTACGGATACACTTTTATTTTGGATCCCTTTGGGATGATACGTTTCTCACTTCAATGTAGATACCTATCACATATTTTTTATTATGATCCGTTATAAGATTTATCTTTTATCTTTCCACCATTGAGACGGGGGAACTAATGTATTTTCGCTCTACCTTTTTATATTTGATGATTCATCGGGCACAAAGTTCTTCTTAATGACGGGAAAACTGGATTCGCGGTAGAGATGATTTGACTTTTACTAGATTGGCTGTTTTTTGTTTTAATTTCTTTTGTTGTTTTATTAATTTTATGATGTTTTTTTTTTCATCGTTTCAGTATATTAAGAATTTGAGAGGTCTTTAAAATATACTTGAAACTTTTCAATTATGCTCATGGCCTACGAGGGCTAGGCCTAAAGCTTGCTATGATCTTTGAGCCATGTCACCAGATCCAAATTCATATAGGTAACCTATTCCAACATCTAATCCTCTACTAGCAAGCATAAAAGGACAAAATGAAACACAATTTCTGTATTTCTATTTTCCTCAAAAGGTTAACTGTTATATTATATGAATACGCACCTTTCTATTTCTAATTGAAAGTTAACATTAATTGTATCTATAGATATAAGCCATCTATTGTGTTGCTATTTTCAAATAAATGCCTTTTCTTTTTTCTTTCAAAAATGTTTTACAGATAAATAAACCGGCAAGTAATAGCACCTATATAGTAAAAAGAGACAACGAAAATGCGTCTTGCCGCTGGGGTCGGGGAATCCTTAAATTTCAACGTCACCTATAAAAAAGGTTAACCAATAAACATTCAGACAAAAGCGCGGAGAATTGATTCGAGGCATCAGTCGAGCCCCTGTACCAGGAGACAAATGCCGCCATTACAGAGACAAATCGTCAGCATCAGCTGCCGCAGACGAATCGTATGTTTCTGCCATTTCTACATCGATTGCGAATTAGTGGTAATGAGGATAGTTGCTGAATTGATTGAGGTACAGTTGTTTGCGTTCGATAAAGTTATCGCTAATCCTAACTTGTACCACATTAGCTGCTCCCCGCGGTTTTACCCGCGGCAATTTCGGAGTTCCCGCGGGAATTCCGGGTGACACTCACGAAATAACGTGGCTCTCTATTTGCAAAAGAATTTTTAAAAGCTGTTTAGTAGATCCAGAGATTACCCCCTACAACCTCACAATCTCACAAATTTTACCCCTTTATAATATCAGTATAGAAATGCAAATGTGAGTTTATTTGAGTGCTTTCATGCCGTAACTACTAAACCGATCATCGTGAAATTTTTTATACACGTGATCAGGGGTACAGAAAAGGATATAGGGCACTCTTTATTCCGGAAATCCCGCGGGAACAAGGAAATTAAGGTGAGTTTTCATCCGCTAATAGCGTTCACATCAATGTAATTCAGTGTATTTCTAAGCGGAAGATTAAAAATAGGGATGTTGACGACTTTTGAAAATCAAAATTCTAATTCCCTCCCATACAAACTGTACCGAATAGTGACGTCACGCGTTTCAACTCAATGTATCGCCGTTATTTTTGATTTCGTAAAAGAAAATACATGTCCAATATTTTTTTTTAATCTACAAGACGAACTAAAAAAAAAATTTAGTCAAGTAGCCCATTCTATTACAGGAAAGCGTTTTTTCGAA
This sequence comes from Zygaena filipendulae, assembly GCA_907165275.2. Lineage (NCBI taxonomy): Eukaryota > Metazoa > Arthropoda > Insecta > Lepidoptera > Zygaenidae > Zygaena > Zygaena filipendulae. The sequence goes on from OU015660.1 coordinate 11,366,034, forward strand.
ATTTCCTTCGGATTTTTCTTAAAGACTTCTTAGAGCTGTAACAAAAGACAAATTTTACTCAAAGAAAAGGGTGGACTAATAAGAATAGTTGGTTTCTTTTATTTATATTTTCTCTTAGTTCATAATACTGCCCCAAGAAGACAATGCGAGAAAGCAAAAGTCGCTTTGTATTGTACAACACTCTTTATTCTTTTTCTGTGGGAAACAACTTTTACTCTTTTACTAATTTATCTCGCCACAGAAATAAATCTGGGGCACGGTAGTGCTATAAGCTTGGCTCTACATGAGATCTGATAACTTTTTGACAGTGCCCGTCATATGGTCTCGTCTTGGCATAATTTTACATAATAATGTTTTTGGTGGGATACGGATTACGCAATAAGAGCAGTTTTTTAGAATACGTCATCTATATTGTCCTGAATGACTAACTGACGGATCAACGCACAGCCTAAACCGCTGATCGTTGTGACTTGAAACTTGGAGGGTGTGTTCTTTGTACGACGCAGGCATTCGAAAAGATTTTTTTTGTCCAAAATGCTACTCCAAAAAGGGTGATAAAGGGGGGCAAAGTTTGTATGTATAACAATTCCACAGAATTCCGAAATTATCTCGGGTAAAACTGCGTGGGACAGGCAGTTTTTTAAAATGGTATCATTACCTATAGAACTTGTAAACGAATATAGTCAGATTATTTGTATGTTTGAACCTCGGGACTTATAGTCAGAGTAAGATCAGCCCCCTTAGCCTAGACGTCAATCTCTGATCAAATCAAATCAAAAATTCTTTATTACTTAAATCTTACTCCTTAACGCTATAAAAAACTGAAAAAACGTATCACGTCACGTGGTCACGAAAAAAAATGACCTTTGATTGGAAAAGTTTACGTGGCCTTGTGACATGACGATACGTTTCTTAGTTTTTTAGCGGTAACGATTTTAAATTGTCAACTTGGCTAAGGGGGCAGGCCTTAGCGGAGTGGTTTTTACTGCCAAATTCACCCCAATGGGGAAGGCAAAGGAAGCTAAGTCCATAAAGTCAATTCAATAGTATTTATCTTCTTCTGAAGTTATTTACATCGAAATGCATTGGTGAGATGCATTTCAATGCTTTACCGGAACTTTTGCCAGCAACTCTTCAGTTGAACCTCAATAAGACGCTTTGTGGGAAATTGTATAGTAAAACGACATCCTCCCGATGAACGCCCCATTCCATCTTATTTCACTGCTTCTACACACTGTTCATCACTAATGGACCACTATTATGCAAAATCCACCACATTTACACAATATTAATCACGATAAATTAATTTGCAATACAAAGAAATAAAACTGACGTCCGTCAGTGCTAAATTACCGTCAAAAGCTCCTTTGCGGAGTGATTCTTCTGTGTGTTTGTAACATCGATTGGCAAAAGTCCATAAAAAACATATCTGCAAAAATACAATGTTATGAAAACTTGGAAACTAGGTAACCTTCTCTGCCTAATGACCCAAGAGTCATTATGCATGCTTAGAATTTCATGATCATGGACGTAGTATCCATTACAATCCATTAAATCAAAAGTGGAATAAAGAAATCTCATATTTTATGACTCTGCCACCACTAGCAGACTCTGACATCTACGTCGATATAGTGCCCACGGTCGTATTTCATATAGAAACAATGTCCCGGTCCTACTGCTCTGTCCGATTTGAATTAACTGCGCAAACGTGCTCTGCCAAATCCGACTAGGGAGTATAGGGACACTAAAATTTAAACCTTAAGACATCGTGCCAGGGGTTTAGGCTTTTGACGTTTTAACCGGTGGCTATAGCTCTATACCACGGGTCGGCAACCTTTTCTTAAACAAGGGCCACAAATGTTATGAGGATTGTAAAGAAAAGAGGTCCTCTAGTTAACTATACTTTTATTCTCACCACTATAGCTATTACAACCGCACATATACTATATATACAATAGAAATAGAACACTTATTATGACCACTTAAGTCGAGCAGAGTAACTAGAATGAAGCTCTTCTGTGCTGACACTAGTATTTATACCCACAATCCCACCAACAATTGTGGGCGTACACTACTTTAATTTATCAAATGGGAATGAGGGTACCGACTAAATAACAGTGTTGCCATGACATAATGCTAGAATTCCCTGAAATATGGAACGACTTAATAGAGAACATGACAGGATATTGGTATAGGCCACATATCATGTAACAAACACACATGGTATTTTAGATAAAACTATTTTTTGCATTTTTAGCATATTTATTGTTACTCTCATTTTAATGTAGGTTAAGTACATAATTAAGATAAAACTATTGCGATTTTTGTGGTTCAATATATTTTGTACACTTTGGGATTGTGAATGAAAATAGTTTTTCAGAATCCAGAGTATTATTGATTGCACTCGATATTGAACAACAATAGGTACCTACCTATGCACGTGATACGTTTCTTCATTTCAAATATTAAATTGTATTCCACTCTTAATCAAACTTAAATCAACGGTCAAGTTATACCGGTGTAATTACAAAACTTAAGTTACTCGCATGTCTGGCAAGTAAGAGCCAAGTTCTTCCAGGAATGCTACCTCCCCGCCACCGACCAGTGTGAATGCTGTAAGCAAAGACATTGAAAGAGAATAGATTTACAATACGCTCGGCCGCTAAGCTTTCCCCTTGAACCACGCAGAGGTCAAATTGTCTTATGCTAACAAAATGCCGTTGGCTAGCAGAGACTTGTCTATAATACCACTTGACAGAAAGCGATGTGATTGACTATTTGAAATGTACTTTGTGGTTACTGGTACTTGATTGCGTCGCAACGATGTGATTGCTTTTTATTTTGATCATTCCTCCCGCAAAAATTGGTTGACGTGGATTGCATAGTAAAAGTTTGTATTGTTCGTCTATTCTCTAATAATGTCTTTGGGTGTAAGGTTTATTTTAACTAAGACATCACGACGTGGTTACATGTTGTGGTCTGTGAACGAAATAACACAGAACTTGCACTTCGTGCCAGAAAACGATTCAGCATGAATAAGGTAGGCAGGTACACATGTTGCTAGGGTTTCCGTATACAAATCAAAATTCTATCTAGTCCGTCGGTCAGATAATAAAACATTAATAGACACGTAGGTAGGTAGGTATATTTTGCTTTTCAAAATAATAATCAAATAATCTCCGAAACGGTTGGACCGATTTTTACGGAACTTTCACTGCTAATTAGCTGATGTTATAAAGAGTAAGTCAGGCTACTTTGGAGTCCCTGCGGGAATTCCAAAACTCATGCGGGTGAAACTGCGGGGCACAGCTAGTTTTAGTACTTTCAACAGTTGATAGTATTTAAAGTGCTAGAAGATTTGTTAAAATTTTGTTGGGTTTATAATATTTGTCAGTTCAAAATAAAACAATCTATCGGACATTTCTCATTGTTTTATAAGTAAGTATACTAGCTGTACCCCGTGGTTTCAACCGCGGTGATTTCGGAGTTCCCGCGGGAAAACTGGGTTACAATATAGCCTATGACACTCACAAATAACGTGGATTTCAAAAGAATTTTCAAAATCGGTTCAGTAGATCCAGGGATAACCCCCTCAACCCCACAAACGCACAAACTTTACCTATTTACAATATTAGTATAGATATACTCGTACGATGATAAATTTTATAGATTACAACATTTGTATATGTGGATGCATCGTTCGAAACTTGAAAGTCATCCAAAATGTTCCGACACTACATTACCCTGTTTCCTGTGCACTTTTTATTAGTTGCACTCTTATGTTCACATTCTGTATTCACTCCATGGACTTTGGGAGGAAGTGGGAGTATCTGATGGGGTACTATATCACTGGCACTATCGGAAACCTGTGCTACGGAACTGGTGAAATATAACCTCTTGATATTTACCTACTACGAGTTAGAATATAGAATCTAAAATCACATTGGAACCTTTTTTGGGTGGCATAGTACCTATGGTTGTGTTTTGTTTTGTTTTTTTTTACTAGCGTTTCCTCACAGTTATGTAAATTAAGATACTCACTTATTAATTTTGAATTAATAATTATCTTGTGTTAATTCAGGAACCTATCTCCATTCCAAAATCTCATCAACTAAACCCGTCTAAGCTTTTCTACATGAAGAAATAACAAACGTACTAACTCATACACACACTTTCGCATTTATAATATTAGTGTAATATTTGTTTTGGGCGTTACAGATTTCTTTGTTAATTGTGAAATAAATTACAATAAGGTAGTTTCCAAGCTATGAAAAGTTTCCAAGTTAGATAAAAAAAAAATAATGGACACGTATTATTTGCTTTTTCAAATTATTGAAAAAATACTAAGATAAAACGCATTTAAGTTTAGGAGTGGGGGCTTTTCACGTCATAACGTGCTAGAAACTGTAGCACGGCGTGACGTCACGCGACATTTCGACGTAAGGTATCTCCGTTATTTTTTCATTACATAAAAAATTAAAAAATATACGTGCCCAATATTTTTTTAAATCTACAAGACGGACTAAAAACTAAAATTTGGTTGACAAGCCCATTTAATGATTATTATATTATGTTTTGCTTAAAATGGTAAATCACCATGGGGTATACTTTGGGAAAATTTAAAGCCAATTATTAACCACTTTCTATTGCAAAATTGGTTTTATAATTACAAAAGAAAACATAAACAACGGACTAAATGTATTATCCTCCACGTTATTACTAAGCTCAGCAGCGAAGTACTTAGATTTAAATTAAAAACTTTTCTCTTTCAAGAATGATATTTTGAAAACTCTTTAGCGGCTGGTTGTCAATTTTGTCTTTTTCACCTCCAGTAGGTAAGTACTTTCAGTCAGGCAGTTTCTCTTTTATAACGCATAACTTGCAACACTCGTTCAGTTTTCCCTTGAGATAATCCACAGAACTATTTATTTCCATTAAATGGAAGCCGACAGAGAACCGTGTTTATTTAATAAGCTCCACTAATGTGCAATAAATATTTGAGTTCAAAGTTCTATGAGGGTTTTCTTCTGACGTGGTGAGTTATTTACGTGAAAATAAATTGTATGAGGTATAAAAAATGGATGGGGAAACTACAGAAAAATAGGAAAACATATACTTATTGTTGAAGCAAAGGCACTTTGTTAGCCAAAAGCACTTTTATATAATTTTTAGTTTCCTATACCTACTGCTGTCCTTCGACTAAAATACCATTAAATGAATATATTGTATTATGTAGATGAAATTTTTGGCTATGGGCAAAAAAGTGTGAAATATTGTCCCTAAATATTAATTAAATATAGATCGAACACGTAATTTTATATATTCAATACACGTACTTTAATATATTTATTTTAATATCGCTCTTTAACGGCCGTACTCAGAGTCGACTTTAATGATTAGTTAGTTAAGTATAGATTTTTAAAACAAAACTGCCGCAATCAGAGACGTTCAGTAAATTAATGTTAATTGGCATTTAATAAGATGTTACTTAATTAGTTAAATGCCGATTAAAATTAATTTATTAAACTTGTCTGATTGCGGCAGTTTTGTTTTAAAAATCTATACTTAACTAAGTAATCATTAAAGTCGACTCTGAGTGCGGCGGTAAAGTCTATTTAACTCTTCAGCATCCAAGAAATGCGTGTTCCTATGGACGTAATAGTATGCAAGTTGGATTATGCAAATTCTTGGCATCACTAATATTGTCATACACACCATAAACCAAGACTAAAAGCTCTCAGGCGTCGTCATCTTAATTAAATAATGTATATACCTATCTATATATAAGTAGGTACATAAAACACCATCTGTTTTGGAGTCGATGTCTGTAATGTGTGTGTAGATAATATTTTTCTGAAGTTTGTGATCGCAATGGATTACAGACAAAAAGAAAATTCGAATCAAATTCCAAAATTATCAATTGAAGACTACCGGATTTCACATTGTTATCACGAGAACATACCATACCATACCACACTATATTTTTGTCTTAAACATCAAATCATTTTCTGCAAATCCCGAAGTTGACAATCTTATAACTCATAGAAAACTAAGGAGCAAAATCGTTAATCGTCACTTAGTTGATTCGTATTCGGTCAGTATTTTGAAATTATTATTGTATAGATAATTATGCATACATAATATATTTGAACTCTTCAAACAAAGTCGCATAACTGGGTTTTTGTTAAATGAACCTCTTAGATGAAAATGGTGAAACTCTGACGAACCCCGGGGGAGAGGAAAGCTAGTACCTACCCCAACGCTTCGTGCTCCACGCTAAAAGCGATCCCATCAAAAAGATAAATGTAAAAGTGGAAGCCAAGTTCAGTATTAGGAATATGCCAACTTCGTCGACAAAAGAATTGAAAACTAAATAGGTGTAAAGTTCAGTAGATCTTCAAATTTATTTAAAGGAGCATACAACTTGGCTAGTTTTGACATTCAATTTTGGCTGGTCAAAATATTATCTTCTTTATTATTAGCAAGTTACCTACTGTTTTTATTACTAAAAATATATCCTTCTATAATATTAATGAGGCTGATTGCAGTTTTCAGATTTTTTCCTTTGTATTAACCCAACTACCTATCTGGATGCCAAATTTGAACTTTCTAGGTCATCTGGAACTGGGTTAGAGTTTTGATCAGTCAAATTATGAGCCAGATTTGACATATTTATGTGAAATAGTTTTTGAGTTAGGAGGGGGTCAAAAGTGACTCCAAATGATTTGTGTAATATTACACATGGTACTGCTCGCCACTTCTTTTAGCTTGAACTTGGCTCGACACGCTGCCGCGTGTCTAAATTTTAGTACCCCGTATCATTTCTACGTACACATTTGAGCCGTAATGCGTTGATGTGGCCCATAATTTGTACAACAATTCGACGATTTATGGCATGCCTTGCAACAAATTGCAATGTTTATGTAATGGATTCGGTCCTTTAGACATCTGCGACTCTTTTTGTCGACGAACGTGCATATTACGCGGAATGTTTTTTCGTTACGTCCCGTTTGCTTGCGTGGATATGTGAGCTTTATTTACACTTATGTCGATATATTTCTTATTTCATTTAATGTATGCCCTCATGAATGTTACCATGTGGAAATTGTGAGCGTTGGGAAAATGTGTTTTCGTTTTTCAATATGATGTACCTACACTTTTGTCTTTTATGTGTTATATGTTTGGTAGGTATATCTCCTCTTTTTAATACGTACAATGTGAACTTTTGCATATAATGCAACTAGCTGTACCCCGCGGTTTCGCCCGCGATAATTTCTGAGTTCCCGCGGGAATTACAGGATAGTCTATTCGTATAAACCTTCCTCTTCAATCACGCTATCTATTAGGGAAAACCGCATAAAATCCATTCGGTAGTTTTTGAGTTTATCGCGAACAGATAGACAGACAGACTGACAGACCGACAGACTTATAGACCGACAGACTGACAGACGGAGAGACTGACAGAGTAACAGACTGACAGACAGACAGACGCAGCAGAGGAATTTGTTTTGTAGTATATAAGGATACAATAAATAAATGTATTTGTTAACTTCTTGTGCTAATACAGTTTATTTTTATGCATATCCTATATCCTAGGCAACCTTAGTTACAAACTTTACCTCTTCATAGTTCTAGAGAACGCATAGATTATAATGCGCCATATGCTTCGCCATACCTACTTAGTACAAGTTTAAAATTTAATATCGAATAGCAAGTTCCATAGACGTTTCCTAGCTAGTGAGCTTTTTATTGATTACGTGCTTAAAGCTCCGACATAATGAAGCTTACTGTAGGATTCGTGTCGTTGGAAATTGTTAAACAAGTCTTTTGTTTAAAATATATATACATAGGATACAATTTACATAAGATAAAGCAAGGTGTTGTACCTATTCAGTGCGTTTTATTTAAAAGGAAAATTGTGACGTAAAGAAATTATTCTCATATAAACTTACGTTATTATTGAGAATTTTCTCTGTAATATCCGTCTATCTATCCGTTCTATATTTGAATGTAAGTGGTAGCACAAACCAATAATAATATTACGTGTGTTTTTGTCTTTTGGATTAAATCGGTATTTTGTTATTTATAGCTTTTTATTTTTAGCTTTTTGGTTTTGTGTTTTTGGAAGTCGAATTTAATTTTTTTTGTTAAAATTTTGTTTATTGATAGTAAATATCGTTCATTTGCTTTCGGAAATTACCTACCATTCCGTGAAAACCTAAGCATGAAATTATAAAGCCGAAGCCTCAATTAACCTAACACCACGTTTATTGCTTTGATATGGATCAAATAATGTTTAATATAATAGTACTATTATTGCATCGATTTCTCACTTAGTGCTTTTAATATGTACGCCTTTGGAGAGACATTCGATACCGACTCTGCGTTTGAATTGAAGTTATATGGATCCATTCGATCCATATCCATTTGAAATATACAGAACCACAGAGAAAATGAATTAACTAGAGAGGACATGTGGGCGGGACAGGCGCGCCGCCGTTGCAAAGGATGTTAGAGCAAATGCTCTACCTTGCCCAAAACTTATTTTGCTGCCATCCCAAGTATAATATAATATACTATAATACAAGTATAAATAAAAAAAAATAAAAAAAAATATATATTTATCACAATGTTCCCAAAACTGTGAATTTTGAAAACTGTGACTAAGTAAAAACATAACCATAAAGCGTTTAATACATTCTTTACGTTACTGAATGTTATATACAAGTACATGGTAAATAGTTTTGCGTGCGAAAATCACCCAGCGACACTGGTGTTCATCTGTTCTCATACTAAACTAAGTTGATGTCCCTTCTATCTGTTATTTTCTGTTCTGTGTACAGAACATTATTAATGTTATTGAATTTCGATGATTGTTCTGATATAATAGTAGGTACTAGCTGTTCCCAGCTAGGGAATTCCAGTAGGTATGAAACTACTCTAAGTTATTTTTTGTACCACTGATATATGCAAATTTTCATGACGATCGGTCGAGAAGTTAAGTTGTGAAGGCGTAACAAACAAACAAACTCACATTCGCATTTATGAGTGAAATCGCGGGTGGGACAGGTAATCATATTTATTTATTTATTTATTTGTTTATTCATACAAAACAAGTGACGGTCAATATTTGATAATTATACATCATAATATTATGGTATAATCATTTAAATCTGCTACACTAGTGGTGTTGGTTTGTCATTAGTTAATATAAAAAAATACTAGCTGTTCCCCGCGGCTTCACCCGCGGAAATTTCAGAGATCCCGCAGGAATTCTGGGATACAAAGTACCCTATGTCCTTTTCTGTACCCCTGACGATGTGTATGCAAAATTTCATGAGGTTTCACCGGCGTTAATAGATTGATAGATAGATAGATAATTCTTTATGGCACACCAAACTGAAAAAAAGTGTTTACAAATTTTCTTACATTTAGCTAAAGGTATACAAAAGGCGGCCTTATCGCTTAAAGCGATCTCTCCCAGGCAACCTTAGAGTGTAACCTTAGAGTAATTTCGAAGTTCCCGCGGGAATTCCGGGATAAAAAGTACCCTATGTCCGTCTCTGCACCTCTGACAACATGTGTACAAAATTTCGTGATGATCGGTTGAGCCGTTAAGGCTTAAAAGCGTAACCGACAGACAGATAGACAGTGTTACTTTCGCATTTATAATATTAGTAGGGAAGTAGAGATTAGTAGGGACTAGTAGAGATTGAGCACGTATTTTTGTAACGGCGATACATTGAGTTGAAAATAGGCTAGTTTCCTAAATTTTCTTTTTAACCGACTTCCAAAAAGGAGGAGGTTCTATGTTCGATTGTATGTATGTTTTTTTTTTTTTTTTTTTTTTTTTTTTTTTTTTTTTTTTTTATGTATGTTCACCGATTACTCGAAGACGGTTGGACCGATTTGAAAAATTCTTTTTTTGTTTGAAAGGGTATACTCCCAATTAGGTCCCATTGCCACCAAATCGGGATCTGATGATGGGATCTTGGAGAAATCGAGGGAACTCTTCAAAAATTATAGGCACACCTCTATAGGTGTCCAAATCGCTATCGATTTGGATATTTTTGATAGTAAATCGTTCATTTGCTTTCGGAAAGCAAAATTTGAAGAAGAGGAACTGATGATGAAGACCACAGGTGGTCATCGGAACAACTCAAAAATAATACGTATTTCACGGGTTCCGATTGAAGCGATTTCGAAAATTGTTTTTTTGTTTGATAGGGGATACTCCCAAATTGATTCCATTGTCACCAAGTCGAGATCTGATGATGGGATCTTGGAGTAATCGAGGGAACTCTTCAAAAATTATGAGAACACTTATAGCGATTTTTGTATTTTTTATAGTAAAACGTTTCTTTGCTTTTGGAAAGCAAAATTTGAAGAAGAGGAACTGATGATGAAGACCACAGATGCTCATCGGAACTACTCAATAATGGGTATTTCACGGGTTCCGAATCGTTAACTTTAATATGGTTTCTAAACAATTTATGCCCGTCACAATGTATATGGTGAAGTGGAACTGATGGTGATGTACTAGGAGAACTCCTCAATAATTAACGTCCCTGCGTCGGGAAAAGCAATATTTTGTAAAAGGTGATGAACAGTTGACATTAGGCTATTGTAACTTAGAGAAATTACGAACTAAGTCACTTAAAAGCGAGAAATAAACAAAATTTTGACAAAAAAATTAAAACCGACTTCCAAAAACACAAAACTAAAAAACTAAAAATAAAAGCTAAAAATAACAAAATACCGATTTAGTCCAAAAGACAAAAACACACGTAAAATTATTGTTGGTTTGTGCTACCACTGATCGGTATGAAGTCGGTGACAAGCCAAATATGGAGGGGGAAGATGGGCTAAGTCGACTCCCGCCACCAGCTCTTCGTGAGTAGAACAACCCAAGTGGGCAGACACCAGTGGGCTTGTCACCGAATTCAAACCGATCAGTGGTAGCACAAACCAACAATAATATTACGTGTGTTTTTGTCTTTTGGACTAAATCGGTATTTTGTTATTTTTAGCTTTTATTTTTAGTTTTTTAGTCCGTTTTGTAGATTATTAAAAAATATTGGACACGTATTTTTTTTTTTATGTAACCAAAAAATAACGGAGATATATCAAGTCGAAATTTCCCATGACGTCACGCCTCGCTACAGTTTGTTCGCACGTTATAGCGAGCTGTGACATCACGAGTCCCCCACCCTAAACTTTAATGCGCTTTATCTATGCATATTTCCATTATTTTAAAAAAGCAAAAAATACGTGTCTTTTATTTTTTTATTATCTAACTGACGGACTAAATACAATTCTGATTTTTTTACCCAGGAAACTAGCCTATTCTCATGACGTCACGAATTTTACGTCACAGTTTATATTTTTTATCTAACCGACAGACTAATTGGAATTTAATTTTCATATCACGGAGAGATTCATTTAACGTTTACTAAAAGCAGATTATTCACGAAATCAAGGCGTTATTTATAAGGTTTCGTCTAGTTAAAGAACTTCAACGCGAATAAACGCTGTTTACGAAGATGAATTCCCTTCATAAAAACAATATTCAAGTGAACATTGAAACTAGGAAAAGACGACTTTATGTCAATGAACATAAGGCTGTTCGCGAATCGAAAAGGAAATTGCCGAAGCAAAAATTGATTGGACATGACCGTAACATAGTGAAGGCAATAAGCTGATTGGTTTACCTACTCGTTTTAGATCAGATAGCTAGTTTGGCTCTTTCGTATTAATCCTTACAAATATAGTATAATAAATATAATGTGAAAGTGAGTTTGTTTGTTGCACTTTCACGGCTAAACGGCTCAAACGATTACCACGAAATTTTGCCTACGCCTTGTCAGGGGTACAGAGAAGGACATAGGCTACTTTTTATCCCGGAATTCCCACGGAAACTCTGAAATTAACGCGGAAGAATCTACATTAAATTTTGCATACTAGATACCTACACGTTGTCAAGGGTTATACAACGTGTTAATGAATTAACTGAAAACTAGAAAGTAGTTCGCTCAGAATCGACTTACGAATCGATCGCACCATGTTTTAATAAAGGTTATATTTTTTTTCATTTTTATGAGCCCTTGTCTAAATTATTTATAATACAATAATTGGCGCGTACGCCGCCCGCAGCAAAAAAGTCGAATCGGTCATTGACGCGTAGATGCGCGCGTAGCGCTTGAATTTTCGTAGATCACGATCGGTCACCTCCAAACTAAGGTTGAATAACTTTTAAACTTATTGTTTACTAGCTATGCCCCGCGGCTTCACCCGTGGTAATTTCGGAGTTCCCGCGGGAATTCCGGGATAAAAAGTACCTGTCCATCCATGTCCTTTTCTATACCCCTGACAATGTGCATGCTAAATTTCATCCAAATCCGTTCAGCCGTTTTTGCGTGATTGAGTAACAAACATCCAAACATCTAAACATCCAAACATCCACACTTTCACATTTATAATATTAGTAGGATTTTCTTAAATGGGGTGTACCAGGTTTTTGGTTTATTCATTGACACGTTATCAAGGTACAGAAAAAAATATAGGATAGTAAGTACTTTTATCTGGGAATACCCGCGGGATCTCCGACTAACGCGGGTGAAACCGCGGGGAACAGCTAGCACCTGATACGTAAACTGAATTTCGAATAGGTCTATTAAGTTAAGTATATGTTATAATAATACAAGTTAGTGCGGTGTGTGAAAAGAATTTAGTGGGTTTAGTGCATTTGAGAAACATGGATTATATCGACGGGTCCTACATACATTAGTGCAAGTGGAAAAACCCAACTGTACAGCAGAAGCAATTTAATACTTGGCTTAAAATTATGTCATCAATTTACTAATTTATTTCCTCGAAACTAATAAATTTGAAATTAAAAAAAAATTAACAAAATTACAGGTTATTTTAATGCTACTGATGCAAAAAAATAGTTTTACCCCAATCAGACCTTATACTGTAACCGCTATGACTCGTGAACTAAAAGATTGGATCGCCATTAAATTTTGACACATATTTTTGCTATTTAGTGTTTCTATTTTCTAAGTTCATTAAAAACGTGTATGAGATGTCCTCGGGACTTAACTACTGTCACGAGTATAATAATGAATATAATCTATACGTAATAACAGGACCTAATAGCATTTAACCTCAATTTTTACCAGTTCGGTCCTTGGAGCCGGATAATCCTCGGCCGGTCGTGTACGACACGGCCGTCAAAACAAACATGGCTGCTTTCACCCATTAAACTTGTTTGTTTAGGTTGTGTTACACATTAATATAGTCGTGATTGTTTGTTTGCACCCGCGATGTATAAAAATAAATGTGTTTGACAATAGGTTTATGGCACGTTGTCAGGGGTACAAAGAAGGACATAGAGTACTTTTTATCCCGGAATTCCCGCGGGAACTCCGAAATTACCGCGGGTGAAACCGCGGGGCACAGCTAGTATATCATAATTATAATCTATCTTACTACCTTAAGAGAAATTCTTGTATATATAAATATGTATACAATCTGAATCTCGGAAACGGCTCCTACGATTTTCATGAAATTTAGTATCTATATACAAGGAGCTTTGGGGGCGATTAATCAATTTACAGCTAGGTTTTATTTTTGGAAAACGTCGTTTTATCCGTACTTTCAAGCGATCAAAAACGAGTGTTTGATAGATACTGGCTTTTTTACTTAACAACTGACGGCGCTTATGTTATCACAACGAGCGAAGGTTGGTCGCCCACATATTTTTCTATATTAAGAATGGTACGAAGTAAGAGGTGAAAAAATATATTATCAAAGTTAAATAGAATAGATTATTGAGGATGATGGAGAATTTGACATCATAAAAATAAAATAAAATTAGTACAAACGTGAGTCTTAAAGTAAAAGAGAATACTTGATACCAAAATGACTGCTACTCAGCAGCAAATTGATTCTGTTGCTATGTGAGCGTTAGTTTTTAACCACCTTTTAAAGCTCTTAATAACAAATATAACAGTAGTCTTATTTTAATCTTACCTGGATTTTCTCGATAGAAATAAAGTCTCTAGTTTTATCGTGACTGCTCGTAATCTATACCACAGATAATAATATGATACTCTAGGTATACTAATATTATATATAACAAGGTAATGTTTGTGAGTTTGTGTGCCGCGTTGTCAGTTTGTGTAGTAGGGGGTCATCGTAGTCTAATGTTAGCGCATGCGCAAGTAGGCTTCACTTTATCGGGTATCGGTAGTCATATTATAATACCGCGAATGCTGTCATTTCACCTTTTAATTTTTTGTTTATCTTCTTCAAAACGTGGAGGGCTACGGGCGTATTAACAGCAAGCTAGCTAGCTACGACTCTTCAAAACAAGACGAGAGTGGAGCCGCGGGCAGCGGCTATCTTCTTTACATAGTTTAAATGAAGGCGCTTTCGCTGTCTGTTCGCGATAAACACAAAAACTACTGGACGGATTTTTAAGTGGTTTCCACCAATAGATAGAGTGATCCATAAGGAAGGTTTATACAACGTGTTAATAAATTAACTGAGAACTAGAAAGTAGTTTGCTCAGAATCGACTAACGAATCGATCGCACTATGTTTTAATATAGGTTATATTTTTTCACTTTTACTAACCCATGTCTAATTTATTTATAATACAATATTTGGAGCGTACGCCGCGCGCCGCCCGCAGCAAAAAAATTCGAACCGGTAGGCGCGGGCGTAGCGCTTGGAATTTTGTAGATAGGACACCTCCAAACTAATATTGAATAACTTTTAAAATGTAAATTTTTTTGACATAAAATATATTTTAATCATATTATTGTTTATCTTTTTAAATGAGGTGTATCAGGTTTTCAGTTAATTCATTAACACGTTGTATATCTATAGTTTATCCTGAAGTTACGAACAACTCTGAGTGCGGCCGAAAGCGTAAAAAAGACATCCTATCACTTTTGATAGGTAATACGATATCAAAGAAACTCTATCAGTCAATTCCTTTGAGAAATATTCCATTTAATTTTTTTTTGTTCAGTAAGTCTATTTAATTAGACTGATATTTACTAAAGAAATATCTCATAGGGCTTCAGTCAGTGTCTACCGTTGACATCAATACGATAAAGAAGTACCTACTTTTGATTAATCTGGGGGCACGGCAGTGCCCCCGCCAAGTCGAGCAACAAAAGCGGCACGGCCGTACTATCCTTTTCTCGAAGCAATTCAGGCCATTTTCGACCCCCTATAACTTCGTTGTGGATAAAACTAGAAGCCTGAATTTTTAGTAAACAAGCAGGTATTGTATAAAGACGGTATAATTTAAATTTCATTCGATTTGAACCAGTAGTTTAAGAATTATAACTAGTCAAAGTTTCTTAATTTTGTAGGTCACTCACTCACTCACTCACTCACTCACTCACTGACCGATCATCAAAATTCTAAGGCACTTCTAGCAGACATAGAAGTTTGAAATTTAGAATACAATTAGTGTTTATTGTATAAATCAAGGAAAAATTCAAATATTTAGCAATTTCGGTCCAGTTTTCTAGATACACTAACTGCATAAATAACTTTGTAATCCCATATAAATGTATGGAATTACAAAGTTATATATGCAGTTATATGTATCAACTGCACAAATAACTTTGTAATCCCATATAAATATATGAGACTAGCTGTTCCCCGCGGTTTCACCCGCGTTAATTTCGGAGATCCCGCGGGAATTCAGAGATGCAAAGTAGTTAGTACCCTATATCCCTAGGTTTTCTTTACCCCTGACAACGTGCATGCAAAATTTCATGAGATTTCACCAGCGTTAATTTCGGAGATCCTTCGGGAATTCCGAGATAAAATTACCCTAATCTGAATGCTCCAACGATTTTCATGAAATTTTGTATACAGGGGATTTCGGGGGCCATAAATCGATCTAGCTAGGATTCATTTCTGGAATTCCCGCGCGAACTCTGATATCAACGCGGGTGAATTAATTATTGCATACTACACGTTGTCAAGGGTACAGGAAAGGTCATAGGGTAGTACTTTTATCTCAGAATACCCGCGGGATCTCCGAAATTAACGTGGGTTAAACCGCGGGGAACAGCTATTTAAGCCGTTGCCCAGATATTAATAAATAATAATAATAAGTGTAGCTATAGTTACCTACCTAGATATAAAGTGTAGATACATAGTTACCTAGACATAATTATGTTCAAAGGTACAATGGTCAACGGAATGAAAAAGCAAGAGTGGGGCATGTGTTTATTATAAAGTTGTACCAAAATCTTTCAAGTTATTAAAGTAGACTAAATTGCTCAAAGGAGGAAGACCATTTACAAAAAGAAATGAGATCCCATCAAAAACAAACTTGTAAAAAAGTCCAAGTCTCGCAACTCACTTCTTCTACAGTAAAAAGTTGTGAGATCAATGTAATACCAAGTCGGTTAATTTATTCAGTGCCTACTTAAGGGTCCTTCTGTCTAAAGTTATCATGTTATAAGCTAATCTAATAACATTTTATAGTGACCATATCAAATTTAAAAACCTTTTATGTTTTAAATAGATTGATTGGCTTGGCGATCACGTGAAAACACAATATATCTCACATGTAATACATAATTATGGTTCTAAACAATCTAATTTAATTATAATATGTATTACTTGTGAGATACATTGTGTTTTCACGTGATCGCCAAGCCAATCAATCTATTTAAAACATAAAAGGTTTTTAAATTTGATATGGTCACTATAAAATGTTATTAGATTAGCTTATAACATGATAACTTTAGACAGAAGGACCCTTAAGTAGGCACTGAATAAATTAACCGACTTGGTATTACATTGATCTCACAACTTTTTACTGTAGAAGAAGTGAGTTGCGAGACTTGGACTTTTTTACAAGTTTGTTTTTGATGGGATTATTTTTTACTGTTAGCTTTTTACAATCATTCACTAGACTAGCTGTTCCCCTCGGTTTCACCCACGGTAATTTTGGAGTACCCGCGACACTTCCGGGATGAAAAGCACTAGAGTACGGGGGAACGGGGAGCGGGTTATTATTATACAATGGGCATGTTGACTAATTTTTATTTTTTAATCCGTCTTGTAGAATATTAAAAAATATTGGACACGTATTTTTTCTTTTATTACGTAATCAAAAAATAACGGCGATATATTGAGTTGAAATTTCGCGTGACGTCACTATTCTGACAGTTTGTATGGCGGTTGTAGCGGTTAGTGACGTCACGACCCCCTCACCCTAAACTTTAATGCGCTTTATCTCTGTATATTTTAATTTATTTGAAAAAGCAAAAAATACGTGTCTCTTGTTTTTTTTTTTCTAGCTGACGGACTAATTAGAATTTTGAGTTTCAAAAGTAATCCACATCCCCATTATGTCTGGTGGTTATTTCACTGTGGTATCATATTCACTGTAATTTTATTGACGTCAACAAGAGCCACATATGGGCCAAGTTTCAATAAATAATTTGACTTTGACTTTGACTTGCTAACCACAGTGCCGGTGGTCACGCAAAATTGGACGAATAATTGCACGTTTTTCCGTGACGACGTGGCTTTAGGATTAGATATGGATTGTAAGAGTGACTATAGAAAAGACCATCAGGGAAAAAAAGGAGAGTCGCCCAATATCTAGATGTTTCGATGATATAAAAAACATTGCTGACCCAAAATTACTACAATTGGCCCAAAAGCGGATTAAATGGAAATATTTCGAGGTTCCCACTAGCGGGGATCAACTAAAAACCAAATCAAATAATGTAAGTGTCAAAAAAGATTTTTATAGTCTTTTTATTGTTAATAGATATAGTAGGTACTTCCATTTACATATACTTGTGCTTTTATTTTTACCGTTAAACCGAACGTCCGACAAACATTTAATTTAAAATAAACGAGTAATGAGACCACCAAAAGGTAACTTCGTCAGTGTTATTACATTTAGCTTCTTACTTACATCTAACGGAGAGAGAAAACTCAATTTAGCAATTACTTTAGGGGGGCGCTCCAGAGTCAGTCACTGCCCTCTGCTAACTGTGTTAGGAATAAGGAAGATTCGCAACGCGATGAGACTCACGAAGGTCTACGTATATACGTACATAAATGTAGTTACGTACAATACAAGTTAGTATAGTATTTATACCTACAAAAATATTTTAATATACGAATAAGTACAAATCAATTTACGTAATTTTTGATTCCGAGTTCTCTGAAATTAACACGGGTGAAGCTGTGGGGAACAGAAACTAAAAATATAAAAGCATACATTTTAGCTGTAGCGAAAATGTCATTAAAACAGAGCAACCAGACCATATTCAAATTTCGTTGGAACACCAAACAATCAGAGGCCATTCACGCGTGTCCATTGTATTTTAGAAACAACTAGGTCTCCGCTATAGGCTCGCGTCGTGTGCGTAGTTACGAAAATTGGTTTTATTTGGCCGCCAGAAGCGAAAACATCGAAAAAGCCAATATATTTTGTTCTTTTGTTCGTGTAAAAATGTTTTAGAGTGTTTTAGAGTATCTGGCAGACGCAGCACGGGCAGATCTTTCACAAGAAGAACTAACGAGCTGGGGAAAATTAGGAAAGGAGAACTCTTCTTCTTCGTAGAAATCTTAAAGGGAGATAACGGTCCAGCAGTTATCCTGTGTACTATCTGATATCAGCGGGAAAATAACCTGCAGAAAGTGAAACACCTATCACAGTGGAACTTAGTATTTTTCCTCGACATAAAACTAAGTACCAGCTCTTTTAGCACCTTAAGGCCTTTATGGATGAGTAACACCACAGAGAGGATAATTAACTAGAGAGGACATGTAGGCGGTGCAGGCGCGCCACCGTTGCAAAGGAAGTTAGGGTAAATGCTCTAACTCGCCCAAAACTTCTTTTGTTGCCATCCCAAGTATATTTACTACAATATTCTCAAAATTGTGAATTTTAATAACAGTGATTTAGTAAACACATAACCATAAAGCGTTTAATACATTTCTTTACATTAATAAATGTTTTAATGCGTGATGAATACTTTTGTGCCCAAAAATCACCCGGTGACACTGGTTTTCATCTATTTTCATACTAAACTAAGTTAATGTCCCTTCTATCAAATAACAAGGAGTAAGACAAATAATAATAAAAATAGGTTGTTTTCAACATGAAATACATAATTATAATTAAAGGTGTTAGAATGTTCGTCAACTTTTTATTGTTAACATTTCGTTTTAATCAATTGTGTATCTCTTAATATTCATAACGATCGATAACGCGTAGCAAAATCTGTAGTCACGAGCAGCTGTTGCCATCTCCCGCCGTATCTAGCTTGCCAATTCATAACGCTCTAGCGTTGGCTTCGAATACATTTCGATCTCGGCTTGGTGCAATCCATAAGCATTCTGAAGACCAAAACTGTACTCAATTAGAACCAAAAAGAAAGCAAAAATAGGCCTTAAGATATTGCTAAATTTTTTATTTATAACTGACAGGAAAGTATTTTAAAACTAATGCTGAAAGCCAAAAAGGTGTAAGATCGTAATAGAGGCGGCTTCCATCAAGAGCCTTTTCTTATGTCATAGGGAGCAAACGGGCAAGTGGTACTCCTGATGGTGAGTGATTATGGACATCCGTATGGACATCTTAACCTTAGCCTTAACGCTAATTATAACTACTAATTAGCCGGCGTCCCAAATTTGACCCACTGCGATGTTCTTCCAGCTCTAGTAAGTGTTTTATAATGTGTGTGTGTATGTGTGTGTGTGTGTTTCTAGTATGTGCGTTACAGAGTACTAATTTTTTATGAAATAATATTTCATTAAAAGGAATTTCTTTAGGACTCTACCCATAATAAAACACTTACTAGAGCAGGAAGAATATCGAAATGGGTCAAATTTGGAACGCTCACGCTTCTAGTGTTAATGTTAAGCAAAATTATTATTACGTTAAGCATGTCGTGTTATCAAATAAATTAATTTTGTTTCTTTCTTTCTTTCTTTGTAATGATAAAGATTTATGACGAAGAAGTCGTTTGTAACATTGTCACCTCAATCGCAAATCGCTCATCTCTTATATTACTAACACTGGTCTAACGATGCAACGTACCTACCTAAATCGGCATGCATTTGTCTGGGTAACTCGCCGATTTGTTACAAAAAGAGCATCCTTTATCGCTGATCGAAACTGTAATTCGGTCTGTTTATTTTCTTAACATTCACCTAACTTATTTAATTTATAAGTGAACAAACAGAATTGCTTTTCTTTCATTTATTTCAATTTGAACTCGATCCCTTTCCTCAGCGCGCGTCGTATTTATTTTGTACCTACTAGTTGTCACCCGCGGCTTCACCCGCGGTAATTTCAGTAAAACGAAAAGTGCTCTATGTCCTTCTCTGTACCCTTGGCTACGTGGATGCGAAATTTCATGATGATCGGTTGAGCCGTTACAGCGTGGAAGCGTAACAAACAAACAAACAAAGCAAAAAACTCAATTTCATATTTATAATAGTAAGAATTACACAATAAGTAATTACTTATATAGGACACTTTATGTAGGATGTCAATTTTTTATTTTGTAAATAGTTTTTCCTTGGTTTCCAGTTTCCAGTGCAGAATAGAAATGAAGATTTTACCATATACTTTGAACCCACCTTCTCGATACTCAAAGGTATCGATACTGAAACAGTTGTTACCTTCATTATAATAAAAGCCTATTTGTTTTCCATTTACTCGTTTCTAGGCTAAGTGGTTGTTTCACATTAAATTTTATCATTCAATATAATGTCAATCACAGACAATATACCTCTAGAAATACCCAATGGGCTAATTTTTGAATACCTGAAAATGTCGCTTGGTTTCATACAATGATATAAACTGCCCGCGACTTTGCTCGCGTTAATGTAATTACATTTTGTCCATGAATCCTTCGGGAATAGTGCTTTTTTCTGGATTAAAGTCACCCTATGTCTAGGTATATCTGTACCACCGACAAAATATATTATGCAATGGTGTGATGATTATCGGTTGAGTATTTTTAGGCATGAAAGCGTAACATTATCTACTCTAATTTACATCTGTGGTAGGTAAGTATCTATACATATAAAATGCTTTGTCCTGAATGACTGATGGATCAACGCACAGCCCAAACCGCTGACGTAGAGACCTGAAACTTGGAGAGTGTGTTATTTGTATGACGTAGGCATCCGATAAGAAAGTATTTTTGAAAATTCAACCCCTAAGGGGATAAAAAATTGGGATGCAAGGTTTTTATGGAACTATTCCGCGAAAACTTTGAAATTATCACGGGCGAAACCACGCGGGACAGCTAGTGTATGTATAAATAAATCAGGTAGTCAATTAAGATGATTTCGGCACATCGTGTAAAGCAATTACGTTTCGATTTACGCAGATTGCGTAAAGGGGGAAAGGGAACGGAAATGTTAACACCGTAAAGAATTCTAAAGTAAACTCGGGTGAAACGAACTTTATTGTTGTTGAGTCAGATAAGACGGCGCAGGCAAACACGGGGGAAAGTTGTGTCTCGCTGTGTCCCCAATAATGGATTCCGAATTGGTAAATATTTCACACGAAATATATTCAGCGAGCCAAGCGTAAAATATCCCGTGGGAGTCAGAATGCTTTGATCTACAAAAATATATTGTAACTAGCTGTCCCCCGCGATTTCATCCGCGGTAATTTCGGAGTTCCCGCGGAGGTTGCGGGAAAAAAGTACTCTATGTCCTTCAGTTCCCGAGGGAATTCCGGGATAAAAACTGTCCTATCTTTTAAGTTGGACCATATTATAAACGGTTGCAAAATTTTATCAAAATCCGTTTCGTAGTTTCGGAGTTCATCGCGGACAAACAACGTGACACGTGATTTATATATATTAGATAACGTGTCTCAACTGGCAATAATAATTGATGCATTACTTCACTCTCTTTTCTTGAAATGAAACCTTCTGTAAATGTCATTATCTAGTAAAGTCGTAATCTAGACTATAATATTATTAAAGTAATAACAGTAAAGTTTTGGATGTAGGGGATGAAATCTGAAACTACCAAATCGGTTATAAAAAAGCTTCCCTTAAATCCCTGAGTAAATATGAGATACTAACCGCCGCACTCAGAGTCGACTTTAATGATTACTTAGTTAAGTATATATTTTTAAAACAAAACTGCCGCAATCAGACAAATTCAATAAATTAATGTTAATTGGCATTTAACTAATTAAGTTACATCTCATTAAATGCCAACTAACATTAATTTACTGAACGTCTCTGATTGCGACAATTTTGTTTCAAAAATCTATACTTAACTAAGTAATCATTAAAGACGACTCTGAGTGCGGCGGTAAGTATTCTGAAAGAGTTTGTTAGTTAAAAAACTAAAAAAACCTATAAAATCTACATGTTTATGTTATTTATATTTGCGAAAATAACAATTTCCAAATATCACAACTGATGATAAAGTTCGTGTCACATCACGATCATACATCTCATCCGGATAATAAACTTGAATATGGGGCAATCATCGTTTTTATAGCTGCAGTAGTAAACCTACATAAACAAGATGGATTAAAACAAAGTGGTGGCCGTCCGTCTCGTTCTAAAGTTGCTGGGGCGCATTCGGAGCTAAATTGAAATGGATATGGGGCCAAATAATATAGTGGTACCGGCAGTAATAGAGATTTAACTAAGGTTAATGCGGCCGAGTCAATTGCCGACCAATCTAATTACATTAGAACGGACTCCGGCGCCGTCGGAGGATGGCACCAAACGGAAAACAGTGAAAGGACACAGATTAGGGGCCATCTCTTTAGGCAATAACCCTAAAGGGAATAGTGTGCGTTTATTACGTCATAATTAGTTTGTTGAATACGGTTTATCGTATAACATTTTTATTAGAGAAACTTCAGGATATCTGCGAAATTATTAGGGTCTGGCATTAGAGAAAGACTGTGGACCAAGAAGGGCTTAGAGCCGACCAAATTCTCGAGGACTTCAAGACTGAATTAACACTGTATACATATATGTAGAGACTGAATTTTTTCAATCGCATCTATAGGGAAAGTAGGTACTCTAAATATTTGAGATAGTCAATTTTACTTAATGGAAACATTCCTTTATTTTCCCAAAGGAGCGAAACTACACTAAAAGACTTTTATAATACGCTGGCCACACCCGGGAATAGAACCGACTAAAATCCAAAATAATAATAATCAATATGAAAAACTTGGTAAATTAAAGGAAACCCATGAATTCCTAAACTCCCAAATTAGTGTGACCACGGAGAATGTTGGCGGTAATGTTTTTCGGTTTTTTCATGACTTAAGAGAATGGGGATGTGGACTAATTTTGAAAATCAAAATTCTAATTAGTCCGTCAGTTAGAAAACAAAAAAACAATAGACACGTATTTTTTGCTTTTTCAAATAAATTAAAATATACAGAGATAAAGCGCATTAAAGTTTAGGGTGAAGGGGTCGTGACGTCACTAACCGCTAAAACCGCCATACAAACTGTCCGAATAGTGACGTCACGCGAAATTTCAACTCAACATATCGCGGTTATTTTTTGATTACGTAAAAAAAGAAAAAAATGGGTGCCAATATTTTTTAATAATCTACAAGACGGACTAAAAAATAAAAATTAGTCAACATGCCCATTGCGGGCAGTGGAGGTGAGCGTTGAAGCGCGCTTGCAAGGGGCCACTCAAACCTACACCTGGGTCGCAAGTCCCAGGCACTGCTTGTTGGAACATTGAGAATTTTATGAATATAAATTTCGACTGAAAAATATTCTAAAACAGCCGGCCATTATTATTTTCAAATAAACCTTTTTAACCGGAGCCAACATGGCCCCGGTGTTTGCGAAACCTATTTATATGAAACTGAACAGGTTAATTCCCTTTTACGAGGGGATACGCAATAAAGGTTTACTAGAAGGCAATATATTTCGCCTGCGTCCGTTACCGTTGCGACGGTAAAAATGTTACCGGCGTTATTAAAGTCTTTACCCGGATCAGAGGTTGGGAGTTCTTAAATTAATAGTCTTATGTTTGTTTTATTAAAGACCTAGTAACGAAATTTTAATTAATTTTGTGTATACCTACTGCACAAGATTTATATTGACTACAAGTGCTGTCGAGTTGCACTTAACAAACGGCAGGGGGCATGGGTTCTTAACCGGTCTTGTAAACTTCTGGCTTCTGGTTTATAATATTACTAGCTGTGGCCCGCGGTTTCACCCGCAGTAATTTCAGAATTCCCGCGGGAATTCTGTGATATAAGTACCCTATATCCTTTTATGTACCCCTGACAACGTGCATGCCAAATTTCGTCCAAATAGGTCCAAGTAGGATTATCTGTGTTATGGAAGTCTCATGCCAAATTTTATGGTTCAAACTATTTTTCTTTTAGCCAAGCTTTTATATTGTAAAGTATAGGTATCTTTTTTATTGTTGACAGCTTAGGCGTTTGACCACAGTTTACAATGTAAGAGGATGGTGTGACCGAAGATTGTGAACACACCTAGCCTGGAACTGGCTTCCGAGTGAGCTGTTCCCTCCCCCGCGGCTTTACTTGCATTAGTTTTGGTCGTTGTAATTATAGAGTCGGTTCAATGGTTCCAGAGATCACAGTCATGTACATACCTTTAATATTTGTCGTACAATAAAATGGAATATTTTCCATACGACTGTTTTAACTTGTTAACGATATTATAGTCTAGAAATACATCAAAACGCCTTTTGCGGTTTCGTGGCAGTAGGCAGGAACAGCAATGCGTAGAGACAGCCGCGTCTGTAGCACTCGCAACGTGTCGCTGTGTGTCACCCACAACTCGACAACTCAGTGGTATGACGTCAGAGCAAATCGTGCTGAGGACTGTATTTATCTATTTATAAATCTATATATATAAAATAAATCCCTATTTCCCTTGGTCACGGCATCACGCGTGAACGGCTGGACCAATTTCGCTAATCTTTTTTGTTGTGTTTGTTATTTGTTATTTTAAAGAAAAAAAAGTATAAAAGAAGTTTGGAGTTCCTGTGGGAATTCCGAAACTCACGCGGGTGATCTCCGAAACGGTTGGAACGATTTTGACGAGACTGTCAGTGCCAATTAGCTTATGTTATAAGAAGCAGGTAAATTAGGATACTTTGGGGTTCCTGCGGAAATTCCGAAACTCAAGCGGGAGAAACCGCGGGACAAAGCTAGTTTATGTTTCCCGCGGTTTCACTCGCGTTAATTTCGGAGCTCCTGAGACTTACTGTATGAGAATACCCTATATCCTTTTCTGTACCCCTGGTAATGTGTATGCGGGATTCCATGGTGATTGGTTGAGTAGTGAAAGCGTGAAAGCGTAACAAACAAACTCACATTCACATTTATAATATTAGTTTTGAAACACCAACTTCATTTACACTAATGTTATGAGGAAGTAAAGTTTGAAAGTTTAAATGTAGGGGACAATATCTGAATCTAATGAAGCGATTCATAAAATTCTTTCACTGATTGAATTTGAAAGGCTCTGAAATCCTGAATGAAGAAAGAAATTCCAAAATTGATCAATCCAAAGTTTTAAAATTCGGTGAAAACTGAAAGTGCTTCTTGTATGGGCATTTGGTTTTATTTAAATTTGGACACGAAAACGTCTGTCAGGTCCAGCTCACGTATCTGTTATATAACGGTTCAAAAGTATCTTGTTTTCCATTAATTTTTAAATGAGGCACCATTTCCATTTTGACAGTGTCTTTCAGTAAGTACTTATTTCCTTTAAAACAGGTGGGAACAGCATGTATGTACATATGAAGAGTAGGGTTGCACGCGGCAGACAAAATGGCTCCTATCTGATGGCAGAGCGCGTACATCCACTATGACTTCCACACGATCGCACCGAAACATAGCTGTTAACAAAGTGAGCAAGTACATAATATTTTAGTCATTTAAAAAAGTTGTAGGTTGCACATGAAAATATACAACCTGCAAACGAGCGTCATAAAACACTTGAGTGCTAAAAAATATAACGTTCCGACACACGAGTACAATCGGCAACGAAAATAAGCGTCATGCCGGTTATTTTTTACGATAGAGAACCAAAATATAATATACTCTCTGTTCCGCGTATTTCACCTGCGTTAATGTCGGAGTTCCCGCAAGAATTCCGGAGTTAAAAGTATTCTATGTCCTTCTCTGTACCTCTGACAACGTGTATGCAAAATTTCATGATGATCGGTTAAGTATAGTGAAGGCATGAAAGCATAACAAACTAACATTCGCAATTATAATAATACTAGCTGTTTACCGTGGTTTCACCGACAAGTTGAGAGTTCCCGCAAGAACTCCGGGATAAAAGTGCCCTATGTCCTTTTCTGTACCCCTGGCAATGTGTATGCAAAATTTCATGATGATCGGTTGAGCTGTTAAGGCGTGAATGCGTAACAGACAGACAGACAGAGTTACTTTCACATTTATAATATTAGTAGAGATTAAGATGTTACCTTGAAATTGTATAAACCGTTAGGTTGTGAACGGTTGGCATTGCCGAGATATTTGCGAGCACCCTGACACACTATATTAGCTTAAGTTTGAATTGTGACCACAAAGTCAAATCTTTTATTCAAATTTGGCCCATAATGTGGCTCTTTTTGACGTCAATATAATTTTAGTCACACAAAACAGCGAGTAGAATATACCTAATGTAAATTTTTTTAACGTCGCATATTTTTTTAACACACAAATAGAAACACTTAGATGGACGTTCTGTCCGTAACTAAAGTCTATATGAATTTATTAATTAATTTATTTTCAGAAAATAAGATCATTAATACAATATAGTTATACACAGTCATGCAAGATCATAAATAACAACACTAAACGTCAGTCTAATGAGGAACTTGATGAATGGAAAATGCTACAAGTAAATACATCTTATGCCTAAACTATGTAGGCTATCTAGCCCGTATTAAAGACATCAGTGTCTTCCTTTACAATAAACTGTAATATTCCGGGGAGTTTTTTGGCGGGAATCAAAGATGGCGGTTCGGTCATTTATTTTCATGTCGATTTAAAATGGTTAAAAATGGATTTTGTTGTGTTATGAGGCGCTGTATTGGACAATAATTTTCACAGTGACGATTTTTTATGTGCTCGAGAAGATATATGACATTTCGAGCTGATTCCTTCGGTTTCCTCCAAGAGCTCCGAGAAAGTTCTTGCAAGATATAGTACCGTGACTTGCAAGTTCAAACCGTACAACGAAGCATAATAGAAAATACATTGATCTAATTAATTTAACATGAAACTAGCTAGATGCATTATATGCGAAAGTCGATAAAAAAGAAGACAGAAAGAAAGAACTGTAATATTGTAAAGCCTTAATGGGGATGTTGACTACTATTGAAAATCAAAATTCTAATTAGTCCGTCAGTTAGAAAATAAAAAAAACAATAGACACGTAATTTTTTGCTTTTTCAATTAAATTAAAATATACAGAGATATAGAGAGCGCAGTAAAGTTTAGGGTGAGGGGATCGTGACGTCACTAACTGCTTACCCGCCATACAAACTGTAAGTCAAGTGGCGTCACGCGAAATTTCAACTTAATGTATCGCCGGTATTTTTTGATTACGTAAAAAAAGAAAAAAACACGTGTCCAATATTTTTTATTAATCTACAAGACGGACTAAAAAAAATAGTCAACATGCCCATTAAAAGTACACTTCTATTGTGTAGTTGTCCATGAAAGCTTGTGAAAACTTCGTCCAACTGTACATAGTAGTGGGGCATGTAGCGGAAGCGGGCGAACAAGCGGCGTCGGATATAGCGCATATGAATAAGGTCTTTATGCTCTGACAGAATTTGAAACTATGCGATGAAAGCTCCGACAAAAACTAGATTTGACCAAAAAAACTTTTGACTGAAATCTTTGACAAATCGTAACGCAGTTTTGCTTTTGCTGAGGGAATCGATGAGATTTATATTCTTCTTCTTTTTGATGTTAATATGTTTTTTACTTTCACTTCGTAATCATTACTATTATAAATGCGTATGTGAGTTTGTTTGTATGTTTGTTTGTTGCACTTTCACGCCTTAACGCTTCAATCAATCGTCATAAAATTTTGCATACAAATACAGAGAAGGAAATAGAAAAATACCTATACTTTTTGTCACGGAATTCACGCGGGTACTTCCAAAATAACGCGAGTGAAACCGCGAGGAACAGCTAGTGATAAAATTTTTACTATCAAGTATGCATGCATGAGTTTGTCTACGAGCAAAAAGAAAAAAAATCTAATAATGTCATGGATACGTCATGTCATTTTTTGTGGAAATTTCTTTTTGTATAAGTATTTTTTATTTTTATAAAAGAATATCATAATAATATTATGTTTGAGTTTGATAAAAGCACCTGCGAGTCACCTATTTGTCATTGCAAAATAAATTTGGACACCATATTTTTAAATATACGTAGGTATAATCAGCCCGCAGTTTCCGTCGGCTATAATTATTTAGATTTAATATTATGTACTCAGACGAAATAAACATTATGTATATATAATTAGTTAATTACTATTTAATTTTAGTTTTTAGTAACTATCAGGGTATGAAGTTGCAAACCAACAGACATTTTTTCTCTATTAATTATATCAAAATACAAAATATATAAGTACGAGTATCTACTATAATAATCTATGTCT
Source organism: Zygaena filipendulae (assembly GCA_907165275.2). Classification (NCBI taxonomy): domain Eukaryota; kingdom Metazoa; phylum Arthropoda; class Insecta; order Lepidoptera; family Zygaenidae; genus Zygaena; species Zygaena filipendulae. The sequence goes on from OU015660.1 coordinate 11,394,732, forward strand.
ATATCTGAACATACGTGGTTTCCCTAATCAAACTGAGACAAAGATCAACCGATTCTAGTTCATCAGAAGGGTCCTAATAAGGCATATATTATATAGAACTATATAGCAATATTTGTGGTTCCCCACAAGGATCGGTGTAAGGGTAATGGAATTTGGGTCTCGTTCGGCCGCATCAAAAGATATTTTATGAATGTAGGCATAGATAAATAGATAGTAGATAGATTTACCTACTCGTATCTTCTTCTACCTACAACTATTTATTTGTACAAATAGACGATCAAATGAGCAGTTCAATAAGAATTTTGGATTAGGAGTGATTGGATGTTTGCGGATATCATACTGTATTTAATGCCTGCAGTACATTATCGCCGAGTACAGACGATTATGCGCGAGCACGATACTCGTAGTGTAGAGGGCATACTCGGCTGTGCTCGCCGATCATCGTCTATGATCGTCTGCGACCCGTGAATTGGGTATTCTCCAAGGTATGAAAATCAAAATTCTAATTAGTCCGTCAGTTAGAAAATAAAAAAATAATAGATACGTATTTTTTGCTTTTTCAATTTAATGAAAATGAACATAGATAAAGCGCATTAAAGTTTAGGGTGGGGGACTCGTGACGTCAATATTCATTATAATCCCCATACAAACTGCACCGGGTTGTGACGTCACGCAAAATTTCAACTCAATGTATCTTCGTTATTTTTTGATTACGTAAAAAAAGTGAAAATACGTGTCCAATATTTTTTACTAATCTACTCGATGGACTAAAATATTTTTTTTTGTCAAGTAGCCAATTGTCGGTTTTTGGGCACGCATCAAAGGGAATCGCCTGTGGTCGCGTTGAGGTGTCCACATTATCGCCGATCACACGATCAAACGATCAACGATCATCGGCGATAATGTAGTGCAGGCATAAGGTGGAGTAATTACTCATGTCGTGGAGACTTTGGGCCAACACCAGACCGCGAAGTCAGCCACCTAGACGGTCGCGGTGGGTCGACGACATCAGACGACTCGGAGGCCGAGACTGGTTGGCAACCTGGAGGAGGTTGGAGGAAGCCTTTGTCCACTCTTGGATGACGTAAAGGCCGCTATGATGATGATGAATAACTCATGCCTCAAAAACACTGATCCATCATAGAGAAAATAGACAAAAACTTAATATTACACGGGTGAATAACCTTACATTTGATTTGTTAGCACGCCAGTCAGCCAAAATTCAAAGAAAAAATATATTATTTTTTAAATTATTTAATAAAAGAGCATTCGCAAGTTCCTAGAATAGCTGCGTGTAGAACCCTGCATAAAGTGAACCTACAACCCCACCCTCCTACAATCCTCGTGCTGTTGGTTAAGTCAACCGCAGTCCTTTGATATTTGATAGCCCGTTACTACAGAAATTATTAGGTTATGTGTGTTGTGTAAGGTTGAAAGAGACTCATTCAAAGTCTCGATAGCTCATCCTTACATGTCACTGAAAAAATCAAGCAATCAACTTTAAGCTATTAAAAACACCGAGCAAACATTACTGGATCTCATCAGGTGGCACGGAGAACCGTAATGAAAGCTTCTATTGATATATTGTAACATTTTTAACGGGTCATCGTGATTGCTATTGAAGCATTTCCACAAAAACTTGTATCTGATTAACAATTTTGTTAATTTTTTTGTCATGGAAGCTTTGATACCCTTTCTCCGTTAACCTTATATTAAACAGATGCCATTAAACTCTATCACGCCAATTAAGCATGGGCTAACTCAGTTTCCTTTCACGAGTCAGCGATAAAAAAACGGCTTTGTAGTTATTCTTTCTCTATAGTACCTACAGCTATACCAATCAGCCTTTAAGAATTCTAAGCCGATCCCCTTCGCTGGGTTTAAATTGGGGTACCATTCGATTGTGGTGCCTTTTGTTTCCTATAACTATCCAAACATGTCTTGTTTACTCTAATATATATTTTATGTATGTGCCCAAATTGATTGCGAATATCTTTGACTAAACTCACAGTAGCATAACAGAACATTGTCCGGGGTAATATCAAGCGAGCACAGCAGCGTACTACCCAAGACGTTCCATTAACTGACTGCCGGGGAATGTCCTGGAACTCGAAATAATTAAACTCGTCACCCGGAATTGTACTGGATACGCTGCGCTGTCGTGTTGGTGACGTGCGAACTAAACATGTCGCTAAAGCAAGACTCAAACGTAAGGATGTTGCGATTTGCGATTAAAATAAAATTTGTCGCATAGCGTTCTAACGGAAATTCACTTCTCCGGGGGGAAAACTGAGAACGCACCCAAGAAGTTATTTCTTGCTTTTGACGTGAATAAATTATAACTTTATACTAATAAAAAATACTTTGGTTTGTCTGTTCATGCTTGTAAAACTAGGCAACCCTTTCGTGCATGGGAAAATGGTATTTATTTATATACTAGCTGTGCCCAGCGGTTTCACTTTCGGTTTTAATTTTGGAGTTCCCGCGGGAATTCCGGGAAAGACATAGGGTACCATGTCTTCCCCTGTACCTCTGACAACGTGCCTGCCAAATTTCATCCAAATCCGTTCAGCCGTTTTTGCGTGACTGACTAACAAACATCCACACTTTCACGTTTATAATATTAGCAGGATCACCAGGCCAGGCACACAATTACTTTTGGTCACATGGTAACCCTCAATCCTCCATCAAGTATGGAGAAATACATAGCGATACTTTATATCCCGGAATTTTAACTGGAACTCCGAAGTTAACGCGGGTGAAACCGCAGGAAACAGCTAAAGAAAACCTTATTATAGAAAAACTGTATTTAGTACATTAAAATTTTACTTGTCACCTAGCAATATCGTCTTCGTTATCAAGCCAAATTCCAATGCTTTCTCTTACAATGGGGATGTGGACTACTTTTGAAAATTAAAATTCTAATTAGTCCGTCAGTTAGAAAATAAAAAAACAATAGACACGTATTTTTTGCTTTTTCAAATAAATTAATATATACAGAGATAAAGCGCATTAAAGTTTAGGGTGAGGTGGTCGTGACGTCACTAACCCCTAAAACCGCCATACAAACTGTCAGAATAGTGACGTCACGCGAAATTTCAACTCAATATATCGCCGTTATTTTTTGATTACAAAAAAAAAGAAAAAATACGTTTCCAATATTTTTTAATAATCTACAAGACGGACTAAAAATTAAAAATTAGTCAACATGCCCATTGTTCTTCCTCTATGCTGTTTTAAAAAGTATAGGAGTGCGTGCAGGGCCTTACCCAGAGCTGTTGTAGCGGATGGCACATGAGTAAAATCCACGTCTGGCACATCGTCTAGTCGAGCTAATACAAACATTAATCTAGCTGTGTTTATTTTAAGGATCAAAACTATTAATATTACAACGATGGTTGTTACTATCTTACAAATCCTTGAGGATGTAAATTAGGTTAGGCACTGTTTGTGTTTGTTTGTTTTTCTTGTATGTTGTGCTGAAATAAATGTATTTATTTCATATATCTTCTTTTTATTTCATTTTATTCTTCTTAAATTCGAACGTGAGTGTTTGTTACACTTTTATACCTTTACTAATCAGTCGATCATCCTGAAATTTAGCATACACGTTTTTAGGGGTACATAAAAAAGCAAATAGCGTACTTTATCCCGGAATTCCCGCGAGAACTCCGAAAACCGCGAGGAACAACTAGTCTAATTATAAAATGAATTATATAAAATTTTGAGATGTTTAGATGTACATAATTAGGTCACTTAAACAATAAAGACTTTCGGTATCAGATTCAATTAAGGCTAACAGAATAAGATATTCCGGAATACCTAACGCGTTCATATTTTTTAAATGAAAGACATTTTATTTAATGTCTGTGGATATTATGATATATATGTACAGTATACATATAAAATGCTTTGTCCTGAATGACTAACTGACGGATCAACGCACAGCCTAAACCACTGATCGTAGAGACCTGAAACTTGGAAGGTGTGTTCTTTGTAAGACGTAGCTTAGGCATCCGATAAAAAAAGATTTTTAAAAATTCTACTCCTAAGGGGTGAAAAAAAACGGACTTGCATGCGGTTTTCATCAATATAGATGAGGAACGTTTGTATCTATATTAAGTCCTGGAATTCCCGCGGGAACTCCGAAATTATCGCGGGCGAAACCGCGTGGGACAGCTAGTGTATCGCATGTATAATAACGATGAGCAAAGATCCAACTAACTATGGCAGTAGGAAACTGTAAGCAATTTAGCCATTGTATCTTTTTAAGACTAGATGCAGGGTAAAGCTGTCTTATAACACGGTTCTGCCTTTTGTTAGGAGTACATAACCCTGAAAAGTATATGTAATACAGCAAAAACACTGCACTACTTAGTATTTGGCCTCAGATGCGTGCATAAAGCATAGCTTTACGTGATATACAGCGCTTCACACATTGCCGTCGGGGGCTGAATTTTTATAAGCACAAGCCCCATCGTGAATACTAAACGACTCAACAGTGTCGACGGGTTAGTAAGTTATTTTTTTACCCACATTTTTATCTTATACACCATTTTTTTCGTAAGACAATCTCCGGTAGGTATAACGTATTATGTGTGTGGCATGTAAAAGTGGTAGATTCTACGTATGAAACATGAAGTCTCGAAAGACAGCTAAGTGAAGCTTCTTACGCTGTAGGTACTCGTATATCTTTTTTCTATAGGTACATATAAAATGCTTTGTTCTGAATCACTGACTGACGGATCGGCGCACAGCCTAAACCGCTGATCGTAGAGAGCTAAAACTTACAGGATGTGTTCTTTGTATGAAAGGATTTTTTTAAATTCTACTCCTATAAGGAGGTGAAAAGGGGGGTGGAAAGTTTGTATGGAACAATTCCGCGGGAACTCCGAAATTATAGCGGGTAATTATTAATATACCAAATACACAAGATATAAAAATCAGCGACGCTAAAACATCTTTTAAAAAATAACCTCAAAATTATGTCTGTGGAGAATAAGAAGTTTTTTTTTTATTCGTTTAAAAACAGCTTTATGCCGGTATAGACGAATTTGAGTTTTTATATTCAATCAAACTATTAGAAATGATTGTATGTTTGGGTAAAATGTATAGAGTATTTTTTGTCTATATTTAAAATCCAATTATTATTATTATTACAGATACTTTTTAATAAATAGGTATAAGAATAGTTAAGTAGGCATATTAATATTTTTGCGAATAATGAAAAGAGCTACTTAACTCGTATGAGAGAACGAACTGAAAAATTCAAAAATAAAATCCTTTAACCCTCTGTGTTTATTCCTGACGGTCGGGTAATGCCAATTAGCATATAATAAAAAAAATACCGGGAAATTCTGTAAAAAATATTCAGAGGCATTTATTTATTTATTTATTTAAACTTTTTGCACATTATGGTACAAAAGGCGGACTTAATGCCATTGTGGCATTCTCTGCCAGTCAACCTTCAAGATCTGCAGAAAGTGTGTTTGGTGGTGCTTGTAAATTCTTGATAAGTAATTAGATAACAGACACACAATAAACAAACTAAAGCATAAACAAACCATACAAAATACTTACATATAATACGTGGTGTTTATGTTGGTGGCTACTTACTTTTAGTGACCTGTAATATTTAGAGACAGCAAAAACAGAAAGATTCATTTTTATTTAACTATGTATGTTCTTTTTAAGCTTGACTAACTCTATAAGTTTTTTTCTTTTAATAAGAGTTTACCGTCAGCCAACCAAATTCTTTCCTGCTCTTTATATGAGATTGGTCGCAGAAAGGGGGCACTGAGCCGAAAACTATTCTCCTATTCCAAAAATTCGAAAAGTTTTCAAGAAATGTTATATTTACCTTTCACATCTCGCGTGTATACAGCAAGTACACACTCACCACAATAAACAACGAGTTTTGGAAATCTAGAATGTGCGTTTACTCATTAGGCATGTTGTCAAGGTATGAAAAATAGACGTGTATATTTGACTTTTTCAATTTCATGCAAAAATACTTAGACAAAGCGCTTTAAGTTTAGGATTGGAGGTTCGTGACGTCACAACTACGTAACAACGACAAAACGAAATACGTGTCGAATATTTTTTGTTAACGTAGCTACGTATAATGACTGATTTAAAACTAAAATTCAATCAGTAGTACTTTAAAATACTCGTGATTCGATACCTCTTTTCTGACTAACCTTGCTTAGATATACAAGTTTAGTAATCTTGCTAAAGTAGGCATTATTCAACACCAACCAAACAGATTTCTTCAGCAGACGAAGCGAAGTGAGACTGAACTGCTCCCACTGCGACCTTAGATTTTACCTCGTGTGCTATCAATCAGCCCAGTTGTATGGTGACCATGCTTTCTGGAAATTATTATCTACTTGTACAAAATTTTGAAGAGAAGCATCTTGACGCATTTTTGGTAAAATTAAGAAAATTGGAAACGTGATTAAATTTACCAGTTATAGGCCGGATAGCGCGTATCATTCCCATTGTATGAGTGGGTGAGATAGAGCATTTAAGAATGGTCGTAGGTGTGATGATCGTGTATCTAAATGTATCCTACCTTAATTTTCTTAAAATATGTAGTTGTGTGTTCGTTAGATTTTAGTTTTATACTATACGACTTGGCATTAACGGCTTCTCACTTCCATCACTTACTTACCATCGGGTGTGCCACCTGCCCGTTTGCCCCCTATGAGATAAAAATAAATAAAAAAATCTATCTTTCCTATATGCAGCTATTCCTAAAAAAACATCTTGAATTCACAATTTTTGTTTTCGTTTTGACTTTAAATAGTGACCTAAAACTTACCTATTTTTTCTCCATAATTTGTGGTACGGATAAAACTTTCAGTCCATTATATTCGTAAAGGTGTGTACAGACTATGGAACTTGTTATAACATGTCCACATTATGTAACCTTGTTATTTGACATTACAATATTAAACCAGACTGTCCACATTAGAATAACAATGCAATATAACAGTGTTATATAACCATTGTCGTTTCTCGTTCTTCAGTGCTATGCTATCCACAATGTTGAAGACGTTTCACTAGCTGCAGCAGTGACTGTAGTACTTTTAAATAACAAAAGAAAAATAAAAAAACTTACGTAACTAAGTTATTTAACATGTTATTATAATATTCAGAGTCCATATTATCTGAAACATAATATAACAACGTTGTATAACATGTTATGTTATATAGACTGTACGCACCTTAAGCTCCCTGGCTCTGGGCATGCATAAACTAGGGTATATAAATGTCCTGTGTAATGCCGAATTATTGGACACCCTACTCGTGGCACCAGACCCTAAGGGCCTATGTCTATGCCGACATATAAGTCAGCCCAGACGTGTAACCTCCTTACTTTGATTGGGTACCTACATTGAAAATGTTTGCCACTATTAAAATATCTTATTAGGTACACGTCGCATTTTACACGACTCCCAATAGGTAAGTTATTTCAAAATAAAATCTAGACTTCAGTCTTTCAGCCATTTCACTTTATTTGGAAAGATATACCTAATTCTTTCAACATTCTACCTGAATAAACTTTAATTTATAAAAATCTGTTTGATGATTTCTTGTAAATGTTTACATATTTTTTTCTTTATTTGCATAAAATAAATTAAAATGTAATGAAATTGGTGCTTTGAGAAGTTCACTAGAATTGGAAAATCTAATAATTAATTAAAGTTTGTTTTCTTTTTTGTGTAGTATCTTTGAATTGAAGTATTAGTTTGAATAGGGCACATAGATATAATTAATAGAATTTAGTTATTTATAATGTACCCACAGAGTATAGACTCCGTGGGTATAAAGTTTTATTAACCCACTTTTGTGAATAGGAATCACGCATAAACGGCAAAATAGATTTTTAATTTGGATGAAAAGGGAAACACAGAATGTTCAGTATTTGCACATTGGATACTTTTTATCTAGGTATATACAAAGAGTTCCCGAGGGAAACTGACGCGCAGAACAACTCTTCTCGGACGAACCGTGTTAACACACAAAACAATCGCTTTTCTTTTTGTCCATCGTTCATGCTGAATGTAAAACTTCACCCGAATCGCGAATGAACGACTGACAGCGATATTCATTCGTTACGCAAATAAAACCCAATGGCTCGTAATGCAATCGGTATAACACATAAATAATGCTATTCAACGAACGAAACGCGCCAAACACTGTAACCGCAGCGTAGTGGGGTACTCTATTGTAACTTTGCGTGGTTAGAATTACTCAGATTTTCAATTGAAAAAATTCTAACCGGAGGGGCAGTTATGTAACTTTTGTTTCAATCATTTTTCGGTTGCAATCAAAAATATGGCGGTTTTGCGATTACGATATGCAATTTTTGACACCTAAAATAGATATTTTAGCAGTCAACCAAAATCGACAAACTTCAAAAGTTGAAGCTGTCTAAACATGATTAATTCGCAATTTTTCTGATTGAGACTGAAATATGATAGCAATAAATATTTAAATTTCAATAACCCTCGTAAAAACTTTACTCAATAGCCCGTAACATCTCAAGATACAGTTTGTATCGTACATAGCTCGCCCATTGCTCTGGAAAATGAAGAAGATAAACTATTAACACATGAGAGCGTGTTTTGTTTGAGTAGCGCTTATTAATACGATCCCCAGTTCATAATCTCGGACTAAGTCCGGTCATTTGATGGGACGTATAGGCCCCTAGAGAGAGAGTTTGATGTGATGCGGTACAGTTTCCGGGTTGCGCTCGCTGCTAGTAGGTAGCTTAGGTACAGTCAGTATCACGATTATGTAAAAACAAGCTATAAATTTGTCGTAAGTTCCCATTTTTCGCGATGTTTAATTTTTTTATATATGTACATATTTAAGTTTATTGATATATTTTAGTTTTTTGATATAGGTACTTATACCTATTTAAGTTTTTTGATATCTTTTTACATTGTCTACTTATACTAATTCCAAATATCTACTATCTTTAGATGTTTACTCTATCTTATTTGCATGTTATCTTCGTCTATAACTGTGATGTCATGTTTCTTTATTATGTTTCACGCTCTTGTTTCACACATTATGTTGACGATCAATAAATAAAATAAAATAAAAATAAAAATGTAAACACTTACCTACCGGTCGTTGATATTGCAATACGATTCGACGAGGGTCAAAAGTGGCTACATATTTCTGATGCTAACTGTACGTACCTATATTAAAATTATTATTATTGACACATAAACAATGTGAAACTAGAGGGCTTCCGGCTAGGTTGTAGTTAACTTGTACTTGTACTGATAATTTCATTCAACAACCCATCGTTCCGATAAATCTTCACTGCTCTAAATGCGGAAGTTTGTTTGTTTGTTGGGCGTTCACGCCTAAACGGCTCAACCGATCACCACGAAATTTTGCATATACCTATGTATGTTTTCAGGGGTGCATAGAAGGACATAGGGTACTTTTTACCCCGGAGTTCCCAGGGGGATTTTGTAATTAACGCGGGTGAAACTACATTACATTTTACATACTAATGTACACGATGTTCCCCGTGGTTTCACCTGCGTTAGTTTCGGAGTTCCCGCGGAAATTCCAAAATAAAATTACCCAATGTCCTTTTTTGTAGTACCTACCGATGACAACGTGTGCTTTGATTATGATCGGTTGAGCGAGCGAAGGCATGAAAGCGGAACAACAAACTCATATTACCAATTATTTTAGGATTGTAATGAAATCAGCGTTGTGGAAAATACTCGAAATGTCAGCTAAATTTTTATTCAAATTGGTCTAATTAGTGCGAAGTACGAATCGTTTACTTGAAGTACGATCGCTTATGCCTTGAATAGTCATAGGAATCGGATACAAAGTTGGATTGAATTTTTATCGTAAAGAATTGCTTGTTTAAAGATATTAGTTAGATACATATAGGAATAAGTATATAATACCTGTATAGTGTATACCTACTTAGGTTTTAGCGTTATTTTAGGTTAGGTTATGTTTAGTTTTAGTTTATTACTTACTGTTAAATAATTTAAATTTACGTCTATAAATAATTATGTAGCTGTATGTCGAATGTCAAATGTCATGTGTACAAAGTAGGTAATGTTAAACTAGAGATGTACCTATTGAAGGAGAGTATTCAGTATTCGACTGTAATGGGCATGTTGACTAGTTTTTATTTTCTAGTCCGTCTTGTAGATTATTAAAAAATATTGGACACGTATTTTTTCTTTTTTAAGGTAATCAAAAAATAACGGCGATATATTGAGTTGAAATTTCGCGTGACGTCACTATTCTGACAGTTTGTATGGCGGTTTTAGCGGTTAGTGACGTCACGACGCCCTCACCCTAAGCTTTAATGCGCTTTATCTCTGTATATTTTAATTTATTTGAAAAAGCAAAAAATACGTGTCCATTGTTTTTTTATTTTCTAACTGACGGACTAATTAGAATTTTGATTTTCAAAAGTAGTCCACATCCCAATTGTCCTAAATATACATAGGTATACTTACAAATGTGTTATTTACTCATCCTATTCCCTGCGGTCTCACTCGTTGTAATTTCAGAGTTTCCGCGGGAATTCCAGTATAAACTATACTGATAAACCTTCCTCTGTTCATCACTGTACCGGAATTCCCACGGGAATACCGAAATTAATGCGGGTGAAGCCTCAGGGAGCATAATATGGTGCTAGCATAAATTTTAACATTTTTTTCTTCACCAAATTGTAGAAAAAGCGTTTCACAAAAAAAAAATATTTTGTTTGATTTTACTCAAAGAAAAATGTTATCATTCGGCAATGAAACAGCAATGCCCCTGCTCTTCAATTACGAATTACGTTTTGATCGTAAAACAAGCGGTGCGTTTCCATTCAATTACGAGGGCCGCAGAAGCTATAGACGATTGAATCTGAGACAACGGAAAACCTACTCAGCTATTCCGGTTGGTAGCGGGCGGGGTATCGGATGAATGAACGAATGAATCCGTCACGGTGACCGAATGGAAAGACTAGCTCGGCGGTTCTTTTGACTTGGCTATAATTTCTGCTTCGAATCAGAAAACTGGAAGATTCTCGCCGCCACGACCTGCAAATAGACACCTAGCTAATTGAGTATTGAAAGCTTTTTCAAAAACGCTACTCTACCCTAATGCTTTCTAAAATACTTTCTTGAGTAATAAAATTATTATAATGTATAAATATTACCAAAAAGAAGTGTGTGTGTGTGTCAGCTCCTACGGAAGGTAAATTAAGACGTCCATACCAACTTACCTAGATAATATTATCTACTTTGTGAAATACAAAAAAGCAAGAGTCACGGATAAAACTAGATATAAATCCATAGAAATGAATCTCAGTTTGAGAGTAAGAATTGATATTATCACTAAGTTAAATATCATAGCTACTATTTAATTTAATTGAAGCTCGCACATTCATCCTGTGCTATATACGGTAAGTTGCAGAGGGGGCACTAAACTACGAATACCAGCAAACTGTGGAATCGATTATAATTTAATTTCATAAATCCATAATTTACGATGGATATTAAAGACCATAGTATAAGTACTTTTATTTTGGGTAATTCTATAAATCTCTGACACCATCCTCAAATGTAAACAATATTAGAACATATTATATGCCAGTTACCACAGAATAGGGATGTTGACTACTATTGAAAATCAAAATTCTAATTAGTCCGTCAGTTAGAAAATAAAAAAAACAATAGACACGTATTTTTTGCTTTTTTAAATAAATTAAAATATACAGAGATAAAGCGCATTAAAGTTTAGGATGAGGAGGTCGTGACGTCACTAACCGCAAAACAGCCATACAAACTGTCAGAATAGTGACGTCACGCGAAATTTCAACTCAATATATCGCCGTTATTTTTTGATTACGTAAAAAAAGAAAAAATACGTGTCCAATATTTTTTAATAATCTACAAGACGGACTAAAAAATAAAAATTAGTCAACATGCCCATTACACAGATTTGGTGGTGTTAACAATGGCCGTCCACTGTTGCACAAACTCCCACTAAGCACATACCTGCGATGTATAGCCCTATCCGCAACATCCAGCCCTAGCGTTTTGAGCGAACCGCGATGAGAATGTTTTTTTTTTACATTAATAGTATATTTAAAACAAGTGCACAAAACGAAATATTTTATCCGGCGAGGGCTGATAGTAATGTCGAGGATAAAATGGTTTTGTGAACGAGTTATAAATTCTGCTTTTCACTTCGATTGCGAGGAAATTGTTTTTTCCGGCATATTAACGGTATTTATGTCTTAAAAAACAAATAAGGCAAATAAATTAAAGTAAATATTATAAAATAACAAATTCTATCTATGAACTTCTTATTTTTTTTTTTTACTTTATGGCTCATTTATTTGCCTTATTATAGATAAATTTATCAGTAGGTAGGTTAATGCACTTGTGCACAAAGTTGACTTTGTGCAGCCTGTAATCTGTATCCTGCACTAACAAGCACTTTCGGAGCATGAGAAGTGAGATAGATTTTTAAAATCGAATATTGCAAACAAAAGTTTGTCCTTACCTGTATCACCATGGAAACTTTTATAGCGTATCCATTTGATGCCCCATTTGTAACTAACCTCGTTTATTTGAACAATATAATCGTTGAAAGCTCCACAGTTTTCAAAGTCGGCGCCTTGAGCTAGCCGCTGTTAATTTGTTATAAAAGATTTCTCATGCCTTTTATTATTAAATTCCCGCCGAGGTCGAATTCTTAAAAATATATATCTACATATTTCTACTAACAATAAGAGCATTCAAAATGCTAATAACCTGGAGTTTGTTTCGATATACAAAAATATTTTTATAGATTGAGGTAGGTACACCGACGATCGAACTTTTTTACTTGTTTTTGGCGATTTGGGCTGTTTGGTTAGTTACTGAAAAATTTATACAAACAAACATAACGCCAATAAACGTACCTACCTACCTAACTATAACTAAAACTTAGTATAGGTATAAGGTATGCTTTATCCCGCTGATACATAGTGGTCGCACCTCGGTGAACGCCAATGTCGAAAAACATACGGTCAAGTTTAAACTCCACACACAGAGCTGCTGTGCATTTGTTTCATGTTAGATTTTCTATTAAAATTAACTATATTAAAATTCATTTATTTCAGGAACAATAAAGAAATTAAACTTTACAAATTAAACAAAATCAATTAAATTTATGGAACCTGCAGGAACACGGGTCCATTTTACCTAACACACATTGACCTTTAGTCGTACTAAGGTTATATGACTAACTAGCAAACGCAGAGCAAGTCGAGTGGACTCTCCACACGTCATTGGTATTGGATTGGATTTGGACATTTTGAACCTCTTCGGTAAACCGATGGTGGGTACGGTAAACGGTAAAACGACCAGCGACCTAAGTACACTTGCGTGTATTGGGCCATTATCTATTGGCGACATCACGATAGCCAAGAATGAGAGTACTGATAGAGATAGACTCCGATATCTATTCATGAGGAGTGTAAATAGGTCTCGATTGTATAGAAATACGAGTACAAAACGTTTCTTTATTTCATTAGAATGCATTCAGGGCGGTGGGTTCCCGTTCTATTGTGTAAAAATGCAGGTGCCGAGGCCGGCTCGACCCGTTTTCTAACGGTTTGTTTTCATTGGACAGAGAGCAAAAAAAAAGAAAAATAAGATGGAAAATTACAAAAACCCGGTAAATGTTTTGCGAAAAAGGCGAGGGTTTGCGCGCGTTGAAGCGTTAAATTGTATGTATCTATTTAAAAGTTTCACATAATATTTCGAGAGAATTCATATCTAAGTAGAGATCTATATAGATGTTTTTGAACACTCGTGGATTCGTAATGATTGATTTACCTTAACTACCTACAGAGAAACATGGATCTCGTGTACGGCGAATATCTATTAGACTGACTTACCTTATTTAATTAGATTAAACAGCACTTCAACTTATGAATTTGCTTAAACGAATAAAATTAGAATAAATTATATTACTACCGACATGTTAAAAGTTTAATAAGTGCTAATTATAACCAGCTGTATTGCTATATTGTGTTGTTATTTAACTTACCTACAAGTAGTTAAAAGCTGACGATGAGTTCTGTTTTAGGTAGTACCTACTCCTATGACAGAGATTCAGAGGGTTCAAATCCGACAAATAATGTTGTTTTGCACAAGTACCTACAATACCTAATTAATCTGTGTTCTTCTGACTACTGCGAGGTGCATTTTGGGTTTTAATCGTGGTTGGGGTTGCACAAAATGTTATATTTAGGTAAGGCCGCGACCGCACTCAGATTCGTATCAATGATAACTGAATTTTAAGTAAAGATTTTGAATACAAAACTGCCGCACTCAGAGACGTTCATTAAATTAATGTAATTGGCATTTAAATAATTAGGTGCGTATGGTAAATTTAAGTAGTTAAATGTCAATTAACTTTAATGAACGTCACTTACCGCCGCACTCAGAGTCGACTTTAATGATTACTTAGTTAAGTATAGATTTTTAAAACAAAACTGAGACAACAACAAACAACAAAACTGAAACACTCAGAGTTTTGTTTTGAAAATCTATACTTAATTAAGTAATCATTAAAGTCGACTCTGAGTGCGGCCGTTAATTAGCTAAATGCCAATTAACATTAATTTATTAAACTTGTCTGATTGCGGCAGTTTTGTTTCAAAAATCTATCGGCCGCACTCAGAGTCGACTTTAATGATTACTTAGTTAAGTATAGATTTTTAAAACAAAACTGCCGCAATCAGAGACGTTCAGTAAATTAATTTTAATTGGCATTTAATGAGATGTAACTTAATTGGTTAAATGCCAATTAACATTAATTTATTAAACTTGTCTGATTGCGGCAGTTTTGTTTTAAAAATCTATACTTAACTAAGTAATCATTAAAGTCGACTCTGAGTGCGGCGGTATATCTACTTAACTAAGTAATCATTAAAGTCGACTCTGAGTGCGGCGGCGAGTGAGGCAGTTTTCTTTTTGAAATCTTTACTTAAAATTAAGTAGGTAGGTACCTAAGTAACCACTAACGTTCCTACGTAAATAAATAATGTGACAACAAAACGCTTGTGAATTTAAAAGTAAGTACTAGGTATCTACTTTTATCTACTTAATAGACTATCACCTATGGAACTATGATGTTTGGTCTACCGAAACTAAAATCTCGACGTTGCCGCTGGTGGTCCTTCGAACTGATTTCGAATCATAAACCCATGTCTGTACAGAGATATTTCCCACAGTATC
This sequence comes from Zygaena filipendulae, assembly GCA_907165275.2. NCBI lineage: Eukaryota > Metazoa > Arthropoda > Insecta > Lepidoptera > Zygaenidae > Zygaena > Zygaena filipendulae. Next base: position 11,410,019 of record OU015660.1, read on the forward strand.
CAAACAAAGGTTATATTTAATTTTATAAAACGTAATTAAAAATCATTGTTTCAATAGTAACATTAATTATTATTATTATCGAATCAACTAGGTATACATTTTCAATTCTTCTTCTTCTTCTTCTTCTTTAATAATGGCGTCTATAATTATAATTTGCCAATGACAATGTTTCTTTATTATAAAAATCTCTTCATCTTCTTCTACAATTATGGCGAAACGCCAATGACAATGTTAGATTGTTCCCCGAGTTAAAACATGCCTCTCTTGCAAGCCAGTTTCCTGCTAAGGTTCCTAAATAGATGCTGAAAAGTGACTGAAATAACGAAGACAAACGTGACCGCATGTTTTCGATACGGCTTTCACTCGTCAACAATCCATTTTCAATTCAATTTTTTGTATATAAATGTCAAATATGCATATTTGACATTTCGCCAGATACAATTTTTTTTTCTTCTTCTTTGGTTTATGGCTTCGGGCACTATGTGTTGCCACAGTGACTCTGTCAATGTCACGTAGTTGAGAAAATACGTTGGAGTCAGTTGGAGTCCAACAATTAATGATCGGTACCTCAGAACAATTAGTTATTCTTCTGAGATCGGTAGGTACCTATACATTTTCGAACGCTACCTCCAGCTGACAGCGGTACGTCATTTTCCAAAATGACACTGACAGCCGACAGGCGAGCGACAGCTATCAGCTGTAACACACGAAAAATATGAATTGTTTTTGTTGCAATTTGCAGTAATTTTGTAAAAAGAAGTTAATTAGTACGCATTTATTGATTATTTCAGTGTAAACTTACTTTAATATATTTTTATTTTAAATATAATTAATCTTTGGTGAAATATTATCAAGTTTACGACAAAAACGTTTTATTTCCGGGTTGCTTCCAATTAGAATTTCGATCTTTATTGTTATCAAATTTATTCAAGTTTCAATCTTTTTACTGCTACAAAATGGACTACGTTACAACATTGAAAATTTTAGTCATTGGTGAGAGTGGTGTTGGCAAATCTAGGTGAGTTATTTGCACAAAATATTATGAAACCTACTTGGTGACTTGTCTAGATATGCAACATCATTCTATGAATAAAAATGATTCATCGATGTTTTCATTTGAATACACTAGGTACCACAACTTGATTTTATTGTAATCCTATGTATCATTGCAATTATGAGCATAATATTGGAATTACATGCCTATTCCATTTGAATTCAATTGATCATGAACAAAGAGTTAGTTATCCTTTGTGTAGGCATCTATCCTGCATCTACTGCGTCGTAAACAAAGTTGTAAATTTATAACTTGTAGGTACTATTTTATTTATGTATTACACATTGTAGTATATCTACATCTAAACGAAGTCTGCCTTATTCGGCCGGAATGTAACCCAGGCTTGATTTGTATGATAACCTCTTAGGCCAATCTGGGCCCTTATTCACTATGACCATAACACACTGCGTTAAGATAACGCGCTACGAACTTCCGCATTTCCATCACACTCAAAGAAGTTTCACTTCAAAAAATACATTTACAAAGTGTATTGGCATTATTAAGTTAATTTCTAATATTTTGGCATCTGGAGCGTTTGAGATTGTGTTTTTAGGAGGCGCATTATGGGCTAGGAACCTTGTTGGTCATAGTGAATTAAGGCCCTTAATTGCTGTTTGTTTAAACTCAATAAGACTATAATGTTATCTATCTTTGAGAAATGTACAAAGATCAAAGATTTCTGGTCCTTTTTTTGTTTACATAATAAGTATATTAAATGCTTAAAAAAAGTAGGTCCCAATAACACCTTGTAACCTTTACCCACTTATAATTGAATAAACTTTTTTTTTATCATATAAATAATAAAATGTGTTTTTCTTTTAGCATAATTTTAGCATTCACAACAGGTGATTACAATTCGTCATTCCCAGCTACAATCGGAGTTGACTATAAATGTAAGGTTATGGAAGTGAACGGTGTTAAAGTTAAACTTGGTATTTGGGATACCGCCGGCCAGGAACGGTACAGAACGTTGACATCTAGCTTCTACAGGTACTTACTGAGACTTGAGTATAGACCAGATAAAATCAAAACTTCATTACAAGCGATACAAGCAATAGGCTAGTTTCCTAAATTTTGTTTTTTAGTCCGTTTTGTAGATTATTAAAAAATATTGGACACATATTTTTTTTTTTTTTATGTAACCAAAAAATAACGGAGATATATCAAGTCGAAATTTCACATGACGTCACGCCTCGCTACAGTTTGTTCGCACGTTATAGCGAGCTGTGACGTCACGAGTCCCCCACCCTAAACTTTAATGCGCTTTATCTATGCATATTTCCATTATTTTAAAAAAAGCAAAAAAATACGTGTCTTTTATTTTTTTATTATCTAACTGACGGACTAAATAGAATTTTGATTTTTTTACCCAGGAAACTAGCCTATTTCATAATTCATTTGTGCACTTAAATTACCCAATAAGATCTGTAACTTACACATTGTTAGGGACACAAAAAAGACAGAGGGTACTTTTATGCCAGAATTACCACAGAAACTCTGAAATTAAGGGGGGTGAAACTGCATTAGATTTTGCATACGTTTTCAGGGGTACAAAAAAGGGACATAGAGTAGGTACTTTAATTCTGGAATTCCCGCGGGAACTCCGAAATTACTGCAGGGATACCGCAGGGATCATCTAGTAAGCTATATATATAATTTAAGAAATAAAGTGAAATTGTAATTTTGAACAATGTTTTTATCAATACAAATGTTTTTTTTTTTTCTATGTTTGTTTGGTATGCCAATGCCAGTCCTTACCGAATTTCACTTAAACACCAAACTAAATTCTTAGTTCCTATTAGTTATTTTAATAGACATAACAATATTCTTGCAATCTTAGCATTGCTACAAAATCTAGACTAGACCCAGTAAGTTTATAATGATTTTACATGATGAACTGATGCTGACATGCTGTCTCAGCAATGTTGGAAGTCTTTGGACACTGGTTTTCAGCAGTGCCTATCTCACATTTACTAAAATCTGTCCTCAGAGAAAATTTCCCTAGTAGGTCATTCATCATCTTTTTTGATTAAAATATTACAATAGTTATCTCATTGCAGAGATGCTCATGGTGCAATATTAGTATATGACGTATCAGAACCGAAAACACTGGCTAAACTAAACGAATGGGTTGAGGAGTTGCAAGTTTACTCAACAAAAAGGAACATTGTAGGTTTAGTTGTGGGAAATAAAATAGATAAGGTAAGTGGCGTGGCTTTATAAAGCTTGTTCGTATGACCAGGTAACATCAGAATTTCGTCCATTACAATTTTGACCTTATGCACTGTGTATAAAGTCATAATTACAATGAACAAAATTTCGGTGCAAGCTTTCAATAAGAGTGTTTAAGAGTGGTAGTAGGGGTCCTTATTAAAACATGTGATCAAAACAACATTCTCCAATCAGGATATCCCTGGTTCGGTTCTTGAAAAAACCGCTTTTGGTCGATGTGTTTATCATCATTTCTCTTTCCGTCTAGGAATATTATTGCATTATTAGATTTTATTGATTTATTTAAACCAAAAATATAGATTTTTTATTTACACTACGATTGTGGTGTGTTTGATACATCAACTTGTGTGATAATAAGATACTTCATACTTCTATTCCTAAGCCTAACATGCTGGACAAATTTCATTATTTGGAGATGGCTTGAACCTTGGTGGACCTAAGCTAATTATTAGAATTCTAAGGGAACCTCGAAAATTCGCGTGCGTAGAACCGCTCGCAATTTATGAATTAATTTTATTGATCCAGCAATCGCGCGCGGTGAGCAGAGAGGCGGGCCAGGCGTTCGCGCAGAAGCATCGAATGCTATTCATCGAGAGCAGTGCCAAGACGCAAGAAGGGATCAGTCTGGCGTTCGAAGAGCTTGTACAGAAGGTAAAATTACATTACCTACTTCGTTTATTTATAACGGCATTTCTAATGAATTTTTTTTTGCAAATTTTATGAAAACTTCAATTAAAAACTTTTTGCCTATTTTTCGTCAATAACCGGAAACGTAAGCTTTAAAAATATGTATGAATCATTAGTTTTGATTAAGAATTGAGAAAGATATGCCTTGCCACAGAAAAAAAAAACACCTTTAATTATTTGCTATTTGACAATTTTTTTGTTTTAATCCGTCCTGTAGATTCATAAAAAAACATTAGACGCGTAGTTAGATTTTTCCTTTTTTTTAAATAACGGAGATACGTTGAGTCAAAGTGTCGCGTGACGTCACAAGTAGGTACAGTTAATACCTGCATATTATGACGTTACGAGCTCCGGGACTCCTACACTTTAATGGGATTTATCGAAGTATATTTACATTGATTCATTAATTTGAAAAAGCAATATATGTATACAATATCATGTCAATTATTTTCTATTATCTAACTGATGGATTAAATAGAATTAAAAAAAAAAATTGTCAAATACCTAATAACATCCACTCAAGACGTGGCCTGCCAAAACTATTTTCACAGTATCGCAGTACAATAGGGATGTTGACGACTTTTGAAAATAAAAATTCAAATTAGTCCGTCAGATAGAAAACTAAAAAACATTAGACTCGTATTTTTTTTTTAATAAATGAAAATACACGGACATAAAGCGCAATAAAATTTAGAGTGGGGGCTCGTGACGTCACTTACCGCTACAAGCCGCCATACAAACTGCACTAGTTAGTGACGTCACGCGGAATTTGAACTCAATGTATCGCCATTATTTTTTGATTATGTTAAAAAAAGAAAAAATACGTGTCCAATATTTTTTATTAATCTACAAGACGGACTAAAAAAAATTAGTCAAGTAGTCAGCAAGTAGTTCAGTACATAATAATTATGTAGTTTGATACAGAACCTTGTTTCCAATTTAGATCATAGAGACGCCCGGCCTCTGGGAGGCGACCGCACCGTCCTCGAACATCCGCATATCAAACGAGGAGAGGGCGTCGCAACAGCAGTCCTCGTGTTACGACTACACTTGCTCTATTTAATATCGAACATCGCTCATCACTGCGTAATGAGGCGACACTCGCCGCCCCCCGCCGACCGCGTGCCTCCCCGTGCCCCGCCGCGACGTAGCGGCGAGCCCAGAGGCGGTGAGGGCTGTGTCTGAATGTGTGTGTGTCTGACAGTATCAACTTGAATATGGAAGGCCCCCCCCCCCCCCCCCCCCCCCCCCCCCCCGCGAGTCCCACTACACACGCACACCCTGCACGTGTACACACAAGCCACCTAAAGTAGTAGTAGTGAGGAGGTAAATCGGTGCGCTCGTATGGAGTGTCACGGGCGTATTGACTATTTCCATTATTATCATATACTTATTTGTAATATTATTATTATTAAATGGGAAATATGAAGTTACAATAACCATTGACTAACAATTTGTACTCCTTATGTTATAGTGACCATAATTATGTTGTTTATGGTTTCACTCGCGTCGTGGGGGGGATTCCCTCGGGAATTCTACCAGAATAAAATGTATCCTGATCTGTTAATTCAGAACATATTCTATCTTATTTGATCATTATTCAAACATATAATAATTATAATTATTTTTTATATTATTTTTCTTTCATTTATTTTCAGTATGGGCACACCGCATGTTTACAATTTCATAACTTTATTAAATCACAATGCAGCAATTTATTTAACTTGTATTGTGTAACCTGGCGATGAGTGTTTGTTTGTTTGTGATAAGTTTTATTTCGAAGTAGGTATGTGTCTTATGTAAAAGTACAATTTGCAATGTGTAAAAAAACTAGTTTAATTAGCATTTTTAGATTACTAAGTTTTTTTTATAGTCGAGCACCTACAACATTACGTTCTATTTTAATCAAATCGAACGAGATTTCTTCACTGCTTCTTGTATGAAGCAACTATTAAGGCTCTCACATAGTTCAAAATTGCTATTTTGACCCGCTATAAAAATTCATAATATCTTCTATGAGGATCTTCTATTTTTGATTTTAACTTTGATTTTTGATGATAATGGGCATGTTGACTAATTTTTATTTTTTAGTCCGTCTTGTAGATTATTAAAAAATATTGGACACGTATTTTTTCTTTTTTTACGTAATCAAAAAATAACGGCGTTATATTGAGTTGAAATTTCGCGTGACGTCACTATTCTGACAGTTTGTATGGCCGTTTTGTGGTTAGTGACGTCACGACCTCCTGATCCTAAACTTTTATGCGCTTTATCTCTGTATATTTTAATTTATTTAAAAAAGCAAAAAAATACGTGTCTATTGTTTTTTTTATTTTCTAACTGACGGACTAATTAGAATTTTGATTTTCAATAGTAGTCAACATCCCTATTCTGCAGCGTCTAAACTTGATATAAACTTTTGACGTTATTCAACTAAACTATTTTTCATATTTTGTTACAATACTGCAGAATTATCAAAAAGCAGTATTCACTAATATAGTATTTCCATTTCTTTATTTTCTCGATGACAGTTCTAATTTGATAGTTGTAGTGTTGTGACCAAATAAGTAATTATATCGATCGCATACATTTATTATGTTTTGAACAAAGACAAATACAACAAAAACATTCAAATGGCCCACCGCCATGTTGTAATATAATTACATCTTGTAATGAAATGTAATATTTATTTATTTATTTTATTTATTATTAATAAATTTGTACAAAATTATCCGGCAATAGTTCAAGTTTCCACAGGAGCTGTCATCGAGAAAATAAAAAAATGGAAATAGTATAGTTGAGTTTTAACATTTAGTGATACATACTGACCACTTATAAATCTACAATATATTTTTAAAAATAAATTAATTAATCGATTGAATTTATTTTTAAATAACGCGATTAGTTACAATATAGTATAACTAACTGTCAATATGATCGCAAACATCAAATAGACCGCTCTAGCGGAGCTAAGATGCGCAACACGATAAAATTTTATCGAGCCATTTTATCGATTCTCGTCGACATTATAATATATCGTTTTGTCTACCAGTGGTAACATGGCAGCAAAAAATGTTTAACCGAATTTAGTCTTAACTCAATACCTCTTTAATGCACTTTTTTGCTTGGACGCCCACAAATATTAGTCGTGTCGACAATTTTATCTTTCGTTCGATAAACATATCATGTTGCGCATCCTAGCTCCGCTGACCGCCAAACAACGGTAGGAAAAATATGAAATAGAAGATAAAATATTACAATTTTTTATTAAGTGGGCGCTACTGCAATCTTAGTAGGTAGGTATAGGCCTTAATAAAAAAATGAGAATGATGTTGTTGTTGATTTTGACTTTAAAAATTGCCGTTAAATTTATTATTGTGTCGTTTGCCACCGGCACAGACGAGCGCTTGCTTTATCAGCAAGTTTTAACATTTTTGTGACAAAGTTGGTGTATTATAATACAAAATGGTCTACCTACCTATATTTTGATAGAACGGCTTTCAATGTAAATATTGTGGGTAACGTCAAAAAGCCTAAGGCGCAGGTCACATATGAATGGCGTCGGGCGCGGACATGGCACGGGCGGCTTCCTATTCAATTCAATTTTCATACAAAATACATGGAAATAAGCACAATTCAGGACAGGTAGGTATGTCGTTGCTCGGAAGTGGCTCGTCATAACCACGTCCGAGCAATGACATACCGCGGGTCCTAAATTGTGCTATATTTCCATGTATTTTGTATGAAAATTGAATTGAATAGGAAGCCGCCCGTGCCATGTCCGCGCCCGACGCCATTTATATGTTGCCTGCGCCTTAGTTAAAATAAATTAAAGTAACTGGCGAAGTGAATCACCTAGTTAGAAATATTTTTATTTGTGAATGTCCTTTTATATTGTGTTATGGTTTCTATGTAATATACCTACCTAGATACTTAAAATATGAAATAAATTTATATTCGATTGGACCAAAGTAGGTTTTTTTTTTCTATTAACCTATTACATTTTTGTTTTTATATTACAGTAAACTAGCTGATCCCTGCGTTAGTTTCGGAGTTCCCGCGGAAATTAACGCATAAAAATTACCTACCGCTTGTCCTCTGTACCCTAATGCTACTGCTCCACCTGCGTTAACGTTAACGTTGATGTTAAAGTCCAACTACGCGTTAATTAAGGCATTAAAATACGTGTTGGCTACATTTAGTTTGCAATGTGCCGTTAAGCGTTAATTTCTAGTGAAATAACGCGTTAACACAAAATGGAGGTCGAAGCTTCAAACAGCTGTTTTTTTGCAGTGGAGGTAGAAGCAGCTGTAATTTTAGACCATTCCATTGTCGTATTTTTAATGTTCCCGCCAAAACAAAGTAAATACGGTCTTGCTCCGCGCGTGCGCCACGCAGAATGAGAAGGCGTTAATGTAGCCATCACCGCTTAGTGCGCTAAAACCCTTTGATGTGTCCAAAAAACCGACACCCGAGCTATCGCTTAACGTTTAACGTCATTAAGTAGTAATGCCGTTAACCCGTTAACGCGTTAAAATGTTGGCCACATCTATGTACCTACGTAATGCCTTATTTAGCGCACTCATTTATGCGTTAACACGCAAGTGGAGCAGTAGCATAATAACGTGTAGTATGCGAAATTGAATGCCGTTTCACCTGCGTTAATTTTAGGAATTCCTGCGGGAATACCGGGATAAAAAGTACCCTATGTCCTTTTATGTAACCCTGGCAGCGTGATTAAAATTTCATGATGATCGCTTGACTTCGGTACAACATGAGAGGAGTCACACACAACAGTTAGTCTAATCGTAAGTTATATTATGTGGAACCAAGTTGACCTTGTTTCAAGCATTTTTGACTGTTGAACTGCTGACAGTAACGTCAATACACTTGACAGGTTTTGAACTTTATCATCATTGCAACAAGACTCAACGTCCGACGAAAGTGTTCACATAGGTAGGCACTAGGGCTGTTACGGAGTGTCTACTCCGACTCCGATAAGTTGGAACTGCCGATTGATATTGCATCTCCGGTTCCGACTTCAGCTCCGACTCTTTTGTATCGGAAGTCAGAGCACATAGCGGTTGCAGTCGCGGTCAACATGTATGAACAGGTTTATGTAGGTCAAGAAGAAAATCCCCCTCCCCGTGCTTTAATGACGTCATTACTCTTTCATTTATTGCTACATAACGGATGGTTACGAATGATGATCAAAACATCTCTTTTCTGCCAATACCTCCGATTCCGATTCCGTCTACGAATCAGACTTACATTACAAACCTTTAAAATCACGAATCCAACTACCTTACCTCAGACTTTTTAGTACCTAGCCTTAATTTAATTTATAAACTACATAAAATGTATAAAATAAGGATAGGTCGTAAAGGCTTCTGTTGTGTTTATCTACATGTATAACCCTTTGCAAACTAATACTCTTTATACTGATGAGAGTTATAGGTAACGCACAGAGAATAACGTAATTGTAGCCTCAAACCGTCGCAGTGCACAGGCAAACCAAATTTGGTTGTTGTTGCACTCGAAATATGTGAATTTACAGATGTCTCTTCAACCACCACCTCCAACTTCGATTCCAACAAACCAAATAAAAAACTCCGACTCAAACTCCGGTTCCGATAGAACCACCTCCGTAACACCCCTAGTAGGTATGTTCTCGCTGACTGTACCGAACATGCCACTTACATTACTCGTACATTATGATCGAGTGATCAGGACGTTTCATTTATCACGCTGCCCTCAGGACAAACAAGCTTGGCCGAAGCTGCCCTCAATGGGTCGAGATGGAACCGCGTCGCTAATGAGTGGCTATCACTCAACTGAAGGAACTCCCGGCTAAATGTTGACAAATATATAAAGGAAGGCCCTAGTAATGATTTATAGGACACGACTGGGCTTTACTGTGACGAATATGTTACGCAATAAATCGCCTTGAATACTCCATTTGTTTGTCCATTTGCGGCACTTAATAGTATCCATTCATTAATATTGTATGTTAGGTATACAAATATCTTCTTATGTTTATTATACTATAGATATATAAACACACCCAGACTGGAAAATGGAACCCTGTGTTCATCACACAAAGTGCACCCCCACCGGGAATCGAACCCGGAACCTCTTGATTAGCGGGCAGGCATGGTGACCTACTACGCCAATTTTATAAAATTGGTTTAATTTTTTGGTAATAAAATAGTTTAAGTTAGGTAAAGGTTAGTTTTTCCTCTAGACTTCATTCCATAACTCATATCATGGACCAAGTTTTATTGGTCCATGCTCATAGTAATTATAAATGTTACTGTGAGTTTGTTTGTACGCTTTTACGCCTTAACTTTTCAACCGTTCATCATGAAATTTCGAACACACGTTTTCAAGGATACGGGACTTATTGTTACAGAAAACTTTGGGTAGGTACCTACCTATCTTTATTCCAGAAAAAAGTGCCTACGTTTCCGAGGGATAGAAAATTGATAAAATCTACATTTCCGCAAGCGAAACCGCGGGCAGCAGCTGGTACTCCCTAATATTAAAGATTTCCGAGCATTTCCCAAGAACCGAGCTGCTTATCTCTCGTTTTGCAACGAGTAGAGATTTATAGCATACCTTTATCTTTTAGAAAAGGGTAATTTAATAGTAAAGGTATTTATGTACCTACCTAATCTTAGATTAACGCAATATTGCAAAATATGTATGCTTGCGATATACCTACGTACCTAATACCTATACAAGTAAAACCCGCCGCCTTCTTGAATTAACTAGAGAGGACATACAGGCGGGGCCGCGTGCTACCGTTGCAGAGGGAGTTAGATCAAAATGACCACGAAAAATCGAAATTTTTCGTGACACGTGACACGATTCTTGTACTTAGTTTTCTGTGTTGAGGACAAGTTAAGGATTATAGATTTCAACTTGGCTAAGGGGGCTGAAGTTTATATGATAGAAAATTAGCAGCTGCCTGCTGTTTTAAGGGAAAGACATTCGATATTCCCTCGGGAGCTCTATATGATACCTAATGGGAAAAAAATATTCTTTTAAGATATAAAAGTATAGTTACTAATCCGCATAGTTTCCCTCGTGTTAATGTCAGAGTTTCCGCAGGAATTCTGAGATAAAGTGCCCTTTTACCTTTCAGTAAGTACCCCTGAGAACATGAATGCAAAATTTCATGACGATCGGTTGGGTAGTTAGTTGGCGTGAAAAATCAAAATGAAATCAAATATGCTTTATTGCCTCAGAAGAGTAAATAAAAACTAAAACAGATAAAAAGTAAATACAGAGCAAAAGGCGGCCTTATTGCTAGAGGCAATCTTTTCAAGGCAACCTTAAGGTGATAGAGAGCTGTAAATAGAAACTAGAAGCGGATGCTGGGTGCACTACGTAATACCTAGCTATATACTATATAAGGATAATACAACGCTAATACTTAGATATCCTAAATATAATACAACTTTGTACACATACATATGCATACGTACATACAAGTAACAATAGGTGATATAATACACATATAAAAATAAAAATAAAACTATATTTTACACTACATATACATTAATCATAATTACTGTGGATAGCCACTGAGTGAATTTTTTTTAATCCTTACTTAAAATCCATTAAGTAACCATTAAATCGACTCTGAGTGCGGCGGTTAGAGTTAAATAGTGCCTTTGAAGTGCAGCTTTAAAAGAGCCCACTGTGTTTACTGAAAAAGTAAGAGACAGACAGCGAGTTTCGCTTTTAGCTATATCTATACTAATACGCTCGAAAGCAATGAATTAGGGTCAGGTAAAGAATAAACATATCTGAATAACTCAAAAACTAAGAACGCTAGCTTGATGAAATAAATTGTGTTTGATAGACACTTTGTATTTTATTCATAAAAAATTAAATAACAAAAAAAAATACCCTTTCTCAACTTATAATAATAATATAAAAATATTTTTCTTGTGTTTTATCACTTTTAAATTTCTCGTGTTTTAGTACTTTGTATTACCTCCCCATGCTCTCATTACTACAGTAATGTGGTTTGGCATGCTGTACACCAAGTTTCTACGAGAGCCAAGAGGAAAGATTAGATTTTTTGTTTGTTTATTTGTTTGTTACGATTTAAATCAAAAACTACTGGACCGATTTAAAAAATTCTTTCACCGTTAGAAAGCTACATTATCCTTGTGTAACATAGGCTATATTGTAATCCGGAGTTACCGCGGGAACTCTGAAATTATCGCGGGTGAAACCGTTAGTACCTACCTAATATTTGTTTGGATTGAAAAATCTTCCCTCCTCGCTTACCTCTGAATAAAAGGCGTTCTACCGCTAGTATATCACAGCTTGTTATAATAATAACATAAGGAATGATAAATTGCATCTTCACAAACAATCCGGCAGCATTACAACGGCAAATTGTTACGATGGCATAAATATATATATTTGCAATGCAAATAGTCGATTTCCTTCATAACTTTAGATAAGGGGGCGTCGTAAAAATGTCGTAAAGTCGTCTGTATCGCGGCGGAGCTGCGCCCCCTGGCGGGATTTCTTGGTTTTTTCATTGGTACCTAACACGAGTTATATCTTGATGACGTCGTTTTTATCCGATTTGTATTATAAATTACTAGCTGTTCCGTGTGCGTGTTCCGTATTCAATTTCGGAGATCCCGCGGGAATTCCGAGATACATGTACTTACTTACCCTATATTTTCTCTGTACCTACCCTTTACAACGTGTAGGTTGTAGTTTAAATTTAATGTAGTTTCTTCCGCGTTAATTTCGGAGTTCCCGTGGGAATTCTGGGATAAAAAGTAAAGCCTATGTCCTTTTCTGTATCCCTGACAACGTGTATGCAAAATTTCGTGATGATCGGATGAGCCGTTTAGCCTTGAAAGCGCAACAAACAAACTCACTTTCGAATTTTTATTATTAGTAAGGATTATAAATTAAAGTCGATTCAGTGATACGAATATCATGATCCGCGCCGGTATGCTATGATAGTAAAGCAAGTAAATCGCCTCTAGTTTTGTGTGACGCATCTTTTTTTACTATGAACAGCCTAGGCGTTTGATCACAGCTCACTTGATGTTATGTGACTGTGATCAAAGATTGTAAACACATCTAGTCTGGAATGGGAACTCGCTTTCAAGTGAGGCTGCCGGAACACGCCGCTAGGTGCTCGGCGGCAGATTTTCAACTTGAAGGTGGTACCGTACTACCACCATGCTATGGTTTCCTCACAATGAATTCCTTCATCGACAGGTCAAGTACGCCTTGCGGCATGACCGAACACACCAACCACCGAGCTATCATCGCTGTAAACTTCAATAAAATTTGGAAAAATTGTCAATCAGTATAAAGGGACAAAAAGTTTAAAAGTGCTCTCTTATTTCTAAAGGTCATGTGTGTTGAAGTTAACGAATCTAAGTACCTCTTTAAATCGAATAACTATACTAAAATTTCTTTTCCAATACACCCCCTGTGTATGGTAGTTGGTACATTACACACGGGGACCTTGGCCCTAGATCAATTTAACATACGTATGAGTAACATATACCTAAGTTCTATACGTGGGTTTTTATTTAATAAACTAGTTGTCCGTCGATCGTTTACTAACTAGTACATAACTTTTGTTTCAACAACTCGTTATAAAAGCTTAGTTGGAGAGAGTTCAATAAAGGAAGTTATGACAATTATGCAACTTAACCAAACTGCAATTCCGAACACCACTCGAGTAACAACTAGTACCTACATAATGGGTTAGTTGACAAATTTTATTTTTAGTCCGTTCTGTTGATTAATAAAAAATATTGGACACGTTTTTTTCCTTCTTTACGTTATTAAAAAAATAACGGCGATACATTGAGTCAAAATTTCGCATGACGTCACAACCCGGTGCAGTTTGTATGGGGGCTTATACCGGTTAATGACGTCACGAGCCCCCACTCTCTAAACTTTAAACTCTGTATACTTTCGTTAATATGAAAAAGCAAAAATTAAGTGTCTATTGTTTTATTTTCTGACTGACTACTTAGAATTTTTATTTTCAAAAGTCGTCAACATCCCTATTAAGCATTTGCATAGGAGACAACGAATAGTTTGGTCGTTGTTCGTTAAATAAAGTAAAATAAAAATGACTTTCTTTTGAATTATACGTTCATATAATTTGATATGTGTACAGACACTGCTAGTGCAGATTTTGATCTGAAAACACTGGTTTTTGTACACGAAGAGTAAAAATGTTTGAGACACAAGCCTCCACTAGAAACAAATGAACGAACGTCATTAGAAAATAAATCCTATAAAACCTATATCGTCGTTGGGAGTTTTATCTGGACAGAAATTTATAGTTTGTGAGGGCCCAATTGATAGGGCGCTAACCGCTCGGAGGGTACCGATAAGGGTTATGGTCAGGCTGGTGATGGCGAAGTTTCCGTTAGAATGGCAACACTCGAACGCCCATAACGTTAAACATAGAGGAGTTTAAGATAAAGCTCTGATTGATTGTTAGTGCTTTTTTTTTCTCTGGTCAACTTGACCTACAGGCTCTATATAGGTATGTAACTATACACTCAGTGAAAACACCGAGTGGATTTAGTTTTTTGTGCGAATATCGTTTTCTTCATGAATTAATGTCCGCATTAGGGATAGAAATAGGGATGTTGACGACTTTTGAACATCAAAATTCTAATTACCCTCTCAGTTAGAAAATTAAAAATCACTAGACACGTATTTTTTATTTTTCAAATAAATGAAAATACACAAAGCGCATTAAAGTTTAGACTGGGGGCTCGTGACGTCACTTACTGCTACAAGCCGCCATACAAACTGCACTGGTTTGTGACGTCACGCGAAATTTTCAACTCAATGTATCGCCGTTATTTTTTGATTACGTAAAAAAATATACGTGTCCAATATTTTTTATTAATCTACAGGACGGCCAAAAAAAATTAGTCAAACAGCCTATTAACGCTGGTTGTAATGGTCTTTTATCCTCCAAATGGTATTTAGAATCTGTACCAGACGGAATTTAACCTTTTAAACCTCCGCCTACCATACAAAGAGCCCTTACATGCCGACCATGAGCCCGGGTAAATTATCAATTTATATTATTTGGTTCATTCACAATACTGCCTCTTTCAAGAGTTTTGACCCCTTGGTGATATTTTTTTCATTTTTTGTCCACTTCGATACATGGGAGATTAATGTGATATTTTTTTTATTTATTGTTCCCCCGAAAAGTCCCTATAAATAAGCAATTCTCATTGTACCCATTAAAAACATGCCATTCGCGATTACACCGACCTTTGCGAATAATAATAACAATCAATCAATGACATTATTAATGACGTTTGCACGGAAAAACATCCCCGAGTCGAATAGCTCGGGGCAATCCTGTTACATTTACATTGTAGGTATAAACACAAATGGATTGTAGCCTTGTACCTAGTTGATATTGTTCTTTTGCACAGGGCGTTTTTCAAATAGACTGACACAATTTTTCGGAGTCATTTGCTAGATATCTGGCTAGATGTTTTGCAAGCGTCACAACTGTTAGAAATGATACTCGATTAATACATTAAGCAACTGTTTTATTTACTGTATCACAAAGTAAATGCGCGCGTGCGTGCCCTCGCGCCAATTCCACAAACGATAATGCCGATCTCACTCACCGTTGACGGCTTCCACCCCAAATACGCGTCACATGACGTTTTATGTCACCTGTCAAGAGGGATGTGATGTGGCCATCACTCCTCTAGACTTTATACAAAATATGAATCGCTAACAGACGGCCATTCTGTTAATGGAATGTCCCCATTCCTAAAAAAAATGTCTCTCGGCCATTCTACAGTAAAGTATGACCCCATACAAAGAATTAAATTTATAACTAAACAATCAAATACCTTAATTTCTTTTAAACAACATCTCCAATAAGTAGTAATTTTATGAAGAACATTATTAGGAACATTGTAATGGTAACAAAATTACACAAATTTATCCGTTGACTAAGACAATATCTAAATGTCAACATTATTAATTAAGTACATTAAATAGCCTTAAAGTATGTGTTAATACAAGATTTTATATTTTTTTTTGACTTAATTCATGATTTGAAGAAAAGAAAACAAAATATCTATCTAAAAAGAAAATAGAATATTTGCAAGTAAATATTTCTGGAAGCAAAATTAAAATTATCAATATAATAAATTTTCATTTTAAATAAAGTAATATTAATAACGGTACAAAAGTACAAATCAATTTGAAAATAAACATAATCCAAAACGAAATCTATACAAAATAAACATCAGAATAATACTTAACTGAAACATATTTTGTTGTTACATTCATAAACAATTTATTGATTTAAACTGTTCTAAGATCATCAAAGTAAGCATTTGTAGATTCTTCCATCATGTGAATACATCAGACTCGCCTCTTCACAAATTTGTTTGCCGTTTGCCCACCGAGGGACACGGTCTGACTCTTTCAGCACAATCTTACACCACCGAGTTGTAGCCTGCCGTTTGCCCACCGAGGGACACGGTCTGACTCTTTCGGCACATTCTTGCACCACCAAGTTGTAGCCTGCCGTTTGCCCACCGAGGGACACGGTCTGACTCTTTCAGCACAATCTTGCACCACCAAGATGTAGCCTGCCGTTTGCCCACCGAGGGACCCGGTCTGACTCTTTCAGCACAATCTTGCACCACCAAGTCGTAACCTGCCGTTTGCCCACTCCAACGTCCTGTCATCACGATAGGTAGCGCGCTCGCTCCAATGCTGATCGATGGACGCACGCTCGCTCCGGGGTTTATTATTTCACATTCAGGCAGCACGCTCACTGCGGTGTCAGCAGGTAGCCATCGGCAGCACGCTCGCTCCATGGTCTGACCATAAACAACAAGAAAAATTCCAAAGCAATACCAGTTAGCTAAAGACTTAGGTATAATATTTGACGAAAAACTTACATTTAGATACCATAATGATCATGTAATTAATAGAAGCCTCAGTCTGTTGGGCTTCATCTCCAGATCCACCAAAGGTTTTAAAAAAGACCCGCTAGCATCATTTATCTCTACTGCACCCTCGTCAGAAGTACTCTCGAATACAACTCGGTTGTATGGTCTCCTTACTACACGGTGCACATTGACCGAATTGAAAGAGTTCAAAAACGCTGTCTAAAGTTAATTACTTTCAGGTATAAAAATTCCACAAGATCGCTTCAGACGTACGGGGACAGGTTGAACAGATTCGGTATGATCTCTTTAGAAACCCGTCGCAAGGGTAGAGACCAGATCCTGCTACATAAAATAATACACCACCAGATCGGTAGCCCTTACATCCTATCACTTTTAAATTTCAACACCAATTATCGCTCTCGACGTCCCAATACCTTCTCACTTCGGATATTCACTAACAACACATCTTTTTACAATCCAGTTGTACGGATGTGTCGCCAATATAATGAGCTCGTCGCTAAAGGTGCAGATGTGGACGTTTTAATTGTAATTTTAGGGTATACTTAAAAAATATCAACGACTACCTCCGTCGCACTTGCTAATTGTGGTTCTATTTTTCTGAGATCCATAAATATCAAAATAAATTTAAATATTACTTTGTACTTCGCTCGATATTTTTAGTCTTTCTAGGTATGCATATCTCTGGTTTGTGGTCGGAACATATAATAATACACTACAATAAGTAAAAATCGTAATGACTACAATCTGTTTTGTGTACTTAAACAAATAAATAAATAAATAAACCAGTTCATTGGCTCGTTGCCTCAATTTACGCTATCAGTAAATTAAATAACTTAAATAGTTCTACTTGTGAAAAGTACCTACTTCAAGAATCTGTTCACAACAAACTCTTCAATTTTATTACTGTTACTACTGCTCCAACAATTTTTATGAAATTTAGTATGCCGGGGGTTTCGGGGGCGATTAATCAATCTAGCTAGGTTTCATTTTTGAAAGCGTCGCTTCATCCGTGTTTTCAGGCAATGAAATATGAGTGTTTGTTTTCTACTTAAAAACAGATGGCGCTATACACAACGAGCGAAGCTCGGTGACCCAGATATTAAGGGATTATTATTGCAATTCAATAACTCGACAGAGTTGTTAAATTCTGACCGCAAACCTTTTACCACAGAATAGATAGAAGAGGCAACAACTCAGTTTAGGATGAAAACTAGTATCGCCGGGTGACTCCCGTGCACAAGACCATAGTGCACAAATACATTTACTGGCATAATGAATGTAGGTAGAACGCCGCCGTTCGGTCACTTTTCTACCCAGTCACTGTTTCAAAATTTCAGTTTTGGAAATATTGTGGGAAATACATTCGAGGTGCCAGCAAGGGGAGTTTCGGGAAAGTTAGAGTAATTGCTTCGTTGCGACCGTAATGCGCCTACACCGCCTACATGGTCGCTAGTTATCATACTATTTTCTCTGTGTCTTATGAGACTGAATAATGAAGACGTATTTTCTTTTTACTAAAATTCACCATTACGAAGAAAATAGGTCCAAAGTTACCCGTTTGCTTAAGTCTACTTTTCTACGCTTCTTTGTAAGTACTATTAGTTTCTACTAATGTTACATAACATGACTATGTTCGCGTTCTGCTAAGCGGAATGCGTTTTAGCCGTAAAACAGCTATACAAAATATCTTTGATAGTCAAGATAGATCTAACGATACTACGATTTTCGATTTTCTACGAAATCCAGTGACATGATTTATCCAAAGAGGCATCGTAGATTATGTAGTCGTTCATGTCTATAAATTTTTCACTAAGGGAGGCCCTTACAAGATACAGGGTGCTCAACAGGGCAACTACGTTATTTTGCTAGTAAATCGTAAACACACAAGGTATCATACTGATGCAATTAAGCCCTGATCAACTCTTATATTTTATATTTGGTATTATCTATTACATTATTACAAGGCTTTGTCTCATTCAGTTTATTTAACATATCTTAATGTCACTTACTGGTGTGATGTGTATCTATCTATCTTGGATAATTAACACTTTGCGAAGATAAGTTTTACTAGGGTAAGCTCAAAGTCCTTTGAATTTATTTTAGTATTGTTTACTGTCTTAAATAGTTTCTCTAAAACATTATCCCTAATATCTATGCCATGATATTCTATAAAGTTGTGGAATATGGTCGAAGATTGCTAAAGCCGATAACTTATTTTGTCATATTTCAAGGATAGGTACCTAGTTTACTAAATATTGGTTAGGACTCTCTTCGTTCTGTTTGTAATTTATTGAACACCATACTAATACCATACCATTCTTCATGATAAACAAATATTCTTCACCTTAGCGCAATACTCTAACAGAGCTGTAGTCGAAGAAGAATAGCATGGATATTAAAAGGGTGATTATTAGACAGGGGGTCTACTTGGTCCTCCACAATATTCATATTATGGGTAATTGAAGTATACGATATATATTATCAATTTACTGTTAGTTCTTGTCACTATGAGAATATACTTGGATTTATTCTGGAAATTACTGTTATAATGATTGACAAATTAATTGTTTATAAGAGTGTGCCTTCCATTGCCGACTCGGCAAAGTGATACTAACATGATATCTTTTGCATCAACACAACATTCTAATACCTTTATCACATTGAGTGAAAACGGAACACTGGGCGATTTTTTAAAAAAAAAAACTGAGAGAGTTCAGACTACTCTATTAGGGAATCCACTATTATGTAGGTCCTTTTTGGTTTAAGTAATCCTCGTTGTGAATCTAAGTGGTGTACTGAAGTTATACTATATCATTATTAATATTATTACTATTTAATCCTTTATTGCACATAAAATGACAATATTTTCTTCTTTTTCTTCAATTCTGGCGAAACGCCAACGATAATACTACACTGATCCCTACTCAAACATGGTTACGGTTAATTATCTACAAAACCACCAGCTCGGAGTACAAAATAGATGAGTTCAAAATACATAGGTGACTGAAATAACGAAGATTAACTCGACACGCGTTTTTCGGTACCTACCTGCGGCTTTCAATAATCTATACTAGTACATGTACGATTATTGTAAGTTTACATTCTAAACCTCGATATTGACGTTTGGTCAATGCATTAAAACAACGAATGGATATATCATAACCTTTATTGAATGTTAGTCAATCAACGACTACATTGGTGATGACGCCCTATTCAGATCATATGAATTATAAAGGTTAAGAAACCCTGGTAGTATCTCTATTTTATACTTTATTTTAGAGATTTTTTTTTTTTTCACGGGACTTATTTAGTCTTCTATGTCGTGTTTTAGTGTACTTATTCAATTTTAAACTATACCTTTCTTTAGTATTAGGTATTGTATTATTTCTCTGATTTACTAAACCATCGATTCAGTAATCACCATAAAATTACTTTCCTGCGTTATTAATTTTCTGTTTTACCTACATTTTTGCAGTTAAATAATATTGAAGTGTCTGTTTGTAATCTATCGACACTAATTAGAATCTAATTATTATCTAGATTAGAATCTGCGTGTCCGTACATGCTAATCTTCGAAACTAATGAACGGATTAACATGCGGTTTTCGCAGGTAAATCAAGCTTAGCTTGAAGCAACATAAAGGCAACACAATAAAAGAGTAGAATCTACGTGTTCGTTCACGCTAACCTTCGAAACTAATGAACGGCTTACCATGCGGTCTTCACGGGTAAATCAAGCTCAGCTTGAAGCAACATAAAGGCAACACAATAAAAGAGTAGAATCTGCGTGTCCGTTCACGCTAACCTTCGAAACTAATGAACGGATTACCACGCGGTTTCCGCAGGTAAATCAAGCTTAGCTTGAAGTAACATAAGGGATTTAATCCATTTAAATGGGCGTCAAGAAAAGGAATCTTTTTACAAAACGAGTTTCGCACAAGTGAAACCGGACACAGTTAGTGTCAAACAGCTTTCTACAAGATGCATGATGTATTATGGTCATTACGTTTTAATAGAAGATGATTTTTAAATCTTTGTGCTCCGAATAATCTTTGAGGCAGGTACACCGAAGCAAGTTCAAACATTTGTTACAGGTGGATAGCTGATGTTATAAGGTAACTTTATGTTACAATTGGCCCACGATAACCAACACAATTAAGTTATTGATACAAGACGCTTTATCAAGAGTTATAGAATGTTTTTCAATTATGTGTTTACCTTATTACATTGTTCAAATACCATCAAAATATTAAACACAAAAGAATTGCTACAAAAAAAATGCTACAATTTTAAGATACAATTTACTCAAACTTTCGCCAGTTTAGGTAACGCACCATTGCTTATCTATGGCCTATACTTATTGTAACTGTTATAATATTTTGTATTCTAATGTAATTATTTTTATAAATTTCAAACTGTATATTCTGATTTGTATTTTCATTATGGTTTTGACGGACTTCTATTCTAGATTTAGAACCATACACATCAAAACTGTCGTCCCTAAATAAATATATTTTGTAGGGTTTTCCTCAAATTAACGTGGGTGAAACCGCGGAGTATCTCAAAGCTTTGATGATTTTCTTTTGAATTTACCTAGTTTTGCTTGCTAGTCTCATTTTTTTACTGCTATTTTTGAAAGTCTTGCTACATCTCCTAGGGATAAAACTCAAGCCCCTACTACGGTGTTACAACCCTAGTCACTAAGCGATATTTGCTACTGATTGACTCTTTACTAAGCTGTTTAGGTAGCTGCACGTTTTCAAAATTTGGCTAGTTTTGAAGTTGAAAGAATTACCAAATTTCTTTTTCTAATTAAGGTTAACCACAGCTAAAGTTAGATCTCGACTTCAGATAGAAGCAATCCCCTCATACAAGAAACTTAGGAAAGGCACTGTAATAAATTATGAGTGAATACTTCGGTCACAAAATTGATGTTCTATTTTTTTTTTTATTTGAAGGTAGTCACTAATATTAGTCTTTTATCATAAGAAAAATCATAAGAGATTATTTCTAAAGCACAGGTAGGTACAATATTATTACCCACTAGACTGTAAGATTAGATAATTCTTTAATCAAAATAACATTACTGCATCCACAGATTTATACTAAATGATTCAATGAAGCTTTGTCTGTTTGCATGATTATTAGATACTTCATTCAAATAGTAGGTAGGCATGCTAACTAACTTGATATCAGAGCTGGGAACTATTAACTTGCATAGGAGATCCTATGAGACAAAAGAAAAACTATGCAACTCAGCTAACTTTCGTGTTGTTCATGGATCAATTGAACTAATTAATTAATTGGTCCATGGTGTTGTTACACCTTTCGTGATAAACATTAGTTACTTTTTTTTTTCTTTTTTACACACCTACCTAGGTGGGTAAACTTGCACCATGGCTTTCAGAAAAGGGAAAATTACAACCTTTATATCAGTAAACACTGCTATGTGGGTAGATATAAATTTTAACTATATAATGTCTGAAACTTATTTTGTATGACAACTAAAAGAAGAAATAAACCAGCCTTTACGTATTCTGTAAATACCGTTATATGTATATCAATATATTAAACTATGCATAATGTTGCGTGTTGTATGCTAAACAAAGACTCATCCAGCGTTCACATATTCAGTAGATACCGCTGTATCTTCTCGCTTTCAGCATTAAACGAAGACACTAGGTAAGTACATACCAGATTGAACTTGGTTTTCTGGTCTTATGTTTCGTCGTCAGGCCGCACCTTGAGAATATGCACAGGGCAGCACCGTCGCTTACCCGGTCTGCGCCTGGCGCCTGGTGTGATGCACCGGAGCGCCTTAGTCCTGGCCATGGGTGTTTGGTTTCTTTACCGCACTTCTGAACTGTTAGAAATGATACTCGATTAATACATTAAGCAACTGTTTTATTTACTGTATCACAAAGTAAATGCGCGCGTGCGTGCCCTCGCGCCAATTCCACAAACGATAATGCCGATCTCACTCACCGTTGACGGCTTCCACCCCAAATACGCGTCACATGACGTTTTATGTCACCTGTCAAGAGGGATGTGATGTGGCCATCACTCCTCTAGACTTTATACAAAATATGAATCGCTAACACAACGATTGAGACGTGGTTTTTGAATTCCCCAAAATCTCTTTGTTAAATTATCACTTACCTATTTTTTTTGTGATTTTGATAGGACTAAATAACTTTTGCGATATTCTGGAAAGCATTTTGAGAATACAGTGTAAGTACAACCTATAACAAATGAAAAGCCTCAAAATAATCAAGATTCTATATCTTTAAAATATACTTACCATAGTATCTACGCAAAAGATGTGGTTTATTCATATTAATATTTAGTTTTCTTTTTTTTTCGGAATTCCCTTAAGTAGATGCAACCACAGGAAATAGCTGGTGATAAATAAATAAATAGATAGAAAACTTTGTTGCACACTGAGAATAATTCGGTCAAGTTTTCTTAAAACTAAATGACGGTAAGTATAACCTGCTAGAGGCGGTTTAGAGCGGTCTTTTTCGCTGACAAAAAAAAAACCGGTACACACGCCGAACACTCTGTATATATTACTGAAAATGGTCCTAAGGCTTCTATTTAATATTCGAAAAAAGGCACACAACGCCACTTAACAATGTCACATCAATCTACATCACGAAATATTTCGCGTATTTATTATTTCCAAGCCAACGTAACAATGGCACGAGTACAGATTAATGTACACACAGATAGATAGACCGGGGGATATATTGCGAGCATTTTTTATCCGAGACGAACTGTCATGTTCTGAGCATTAGTTAACATATATTTTTGAAACGCTCCGCTCCGGTCCGCTCCGCTGGTGTAACAGCTTCATGTGAACAAGTACACTCACGTCTTTATCTGTAACGGAATAAATTAAAATGTGAATAAACAAAAATTATACGTAACTACATCTTATCTTATCTTAATATATATAAATCACGTGTCACGTTGTTTGTCCGCGATGCACTCCGAAACTACTGAACGGATTTTGATTAAATTTTGTAACCATTTATAATATGGTCCAACTTAAAAGAGAGGATAGTTTTTATCCCGGAATTCCCGCGGGAACTCCAGTACTCAGAGGTACAAAGAAGGACGTAGAGTACTTTTTCCCGGAATTCCCGCGGGAACTTCCGAAATTACTGCGGATGATATCGCGGGGACAGCTAGTCTTAATCTAATATGTATAAATCACGTGTCACGTTGTTTGTCCGCGATGGACTCCGAAACTACTGAACGGATTTTGATAAAATTTTGTAACCATTCATAAAATGGTCCAACTTAAAAGATAGGATAGGTTTTATCCCGGAATTCCCTCGGGAACTGAAGGACATAGAGTACTTTTTCCCGCAACCTACGCGGGAACTCCGAAATTACCGCGGATTAAATCGCGGGGGACAGCTAGTAACATTATAAAACAGAGCCATCCGCCGCGTCTCTCTGTCTGTCTGTTCGCGATAAACTCAATAACCAATGAAAAAAATTTTATGTGGTTTCACCAATAGATGGAGTGATTCATGGTCAAGGTCTAGGTATATAATTTGTCAAGGTTTTGTGTAAATTGGTTGAAATATAACGATAATTGTTGGATGTGTCGGAATAAGTGGATTCGGTTTTGCATACTACACGTTAAGTGAACAGAGAAGGACATAGGGTGAAGCTTAAAGTTGTGTGTACTGAATTTCGTATGTTTTATAATAATTTTATAATAAATTCATCCGTTTGTCACAATGTTTTACAGTACCTTACATTTTTAGTGATAGTTATTTGTGATAGTTAAAGGCAGAGCCCAAAATGCCCCACGATTTTTATGCGTACTTACATACGTTTTAAGTTTATGTCAACATAATACCCATAATATGTGTTTGTGTCAAAACGCGTAAATTAAGTTTTATTTAGGTACATTTTTATTTTTTGGTGTAGACTTGAAAAGGTTTTTGATATTGAAAACAAGGAAGAGTAAGTAATTGCGTGTTGTGCTTAAATAAAATGTATTTTCTTCCTTTCTTTCTTACCCAGCAGGAAAATCTAAGGTTCTGTGTAAAATTCTCGTAGCTAGTCTACGATGGCGTCGCAATGTGTAGCTTTACTAAGCTCGTAGCTAGATAGCTACGAGAGTTCTACGCAATGCTACATTTTTGCTACGCCAAACCTAAACAAGAATCCAGACGCAACGTATGAAATGCAGCAAATTCTACTTTTACTTTAGATTTATAAAACAACTTAGATATATTATAGACACAAACACAAATAAAACTATTCAGTACTGAAGCGTAGCAAATTGTGGCCTATGTGAAAAAAAAAACATTAATTATTCTTCACTTACATGCCAGTTGGTTCTTAATAACTTTGCCTTTCTGAGGACGTTCTCCACCCATGTTCCTCGGAGGGATCCTCTCAATATATATGTATGTCACTACATAGTATAAAAAAATTTGCTTCACGTCTGTAAGTCCATATGTATGCTTAGATCTTTAAAACTACGCAACGGATTTTCATGCAGTATTCACCAATAGATAGAGTAATTCGTGAGGCAGGTTGATATCTATATCTGGCATTCCCGCGGTAACTCCGAAATTACCACGGGGGACATCTAGTAATATATATACAGAGTGACTTTTTCAAGTGTAGCCCGTGTAGGTGTTGTTTTACTTTTTGTTAAAACCAGCCCTGAGACTCCTTTGAGTATTTTTCGTTATATCCTTCGTAGTTTCGGGTTTGACCATCCACGCTCAATTACAAAAAAATAATACATTTAATAAATACATTAATAATAAATACATTTACTCTTTTATTTCTTAGTTACTCTACTTTCATCCATCTCTTCGAAGTGACCAAACCTTCTCAATCCTCTATCTTGTAAAGTCACTATGTCATCTAAAGCATTGGCTGGCAAAGTTTAGCATATTTCACGTGAAAAAAATCGAAAAATATATCATATTTAACGCCAGGATTCAAACCCATCACTCCATTTAACGAAATCATAAATCTCTGGGACATTATTTAAAGTCGTCTGCTTTGTATTCCGGAAACGGATGCTTTAGATCGAGGGTTGACAATAGCTGTCAGCAATGCCTAGTGATAAACTAAGCGGAACTCTTTTGAGACTGTCATTTATTTTACTCGTATTTGTCGGTATCTTTACGCGTTGCTTCTTGCGGGGTGGGCGGATATATTTTAGAAAACTCGCTTTTTTGTAAAGAGGCATTATGTTATAATACCTATTCTTTTTTTTTGCCCGCGGCTCACTCGCCTTAATGTGGATTTTGTCAATTAATTTTCTATCCCCCGAGAAGAGTATGTACTTCCTCTTTCG
Organism: Zygaena filipendulae; assembly: GCA_907165275.2. NCBI lineage: Eukaryota > Metazoa > Arthropoda > Insecta > Lepidoptera > Zygaenidae > Zygaena > Zygaena filipendulae. The sequence continues at coordinate 11,436,314 of OU015660.1, forward strand.
ATAGAAGATATGTTCTTTTCTATAGTCTATGATTAGGACAGTAGTTAAGGCCTGAAAGCGTTACAAACAAACTCACATTCGCAATTATAAATTTTCTGTGTGATAGACCGATGTAACGTTCAAACTTTTTATAAAGGTAGGTAATAAAAAGTGTAGTAAGTAATTCAAATTCAAATAATTTATTTCAAAATCATATATCATACAATAATAATATAGTTTATAATAAAAACAATAATTGGACATAGATAAGCAATAATGTGTTAACCCACACTGGAAAAATTTTGATTAAATTAAAGTTTAAAAATTATAGCGCCATTTTGTATCAACATTTTTTATGTTCAATATTTAGTTACATATTTAAGCAATGTAATAAGTTAAACACATAATTAAAAAACGTTATCTAGTTCTCAATAAATCGTTCTGAATCAATAACTTCATTTTGTGGGTTAACACGTTATTGCTTATCTGCGCGCAATTATAGGTACGTGTATATTCCACAGAACGTTAGAAAAATGTTCAATACAAAAACAAAAATGAAGCTTACAAACAAAACGAAGCATGGACGTTACGAAAAAAAATCGTAGCAAAAAATTCGTCAACACCGTTGTGCATAGATATGTAGAAAGTAACTTTTGATTCGATCCGTAACGATATTCCCGAGCCACGTGCCATCGTTGTACGAATAATGATGAACTGTGTATTGTGGTAACCATTGTAGCTTTAAAAAAAACTGGGTATAGAAAAGCGTGAGTTCACCCAAAATAAAGGGTATTATTATATTATGTGTGTTCTAACTCTATATTATGGTCTTAAATTTTTTTTCTTCTCCGATACAGAACTTATAAACTTTTAGACTTATTGGTACCACATTCAGAACACTTTTTCAACGGACGTCGTAAAGGGTAATATAGATTAAATTAATTAGGTACTGTATTTATTTTCCACTAGCTGTTCTCCGCGGTATCACACACGTTAATTTCAGGGTTCCCGTGGGAATCCCGGGATAAAAATTAGCGTATGTGACTTTTTATAACATTAGCTATCTGCGAGACAAAGCCCCGTCAAAATCTGTCCAGCCGTTACAAAGATTAGCCGGAACAAATAGACAGACAAACAAACAGATTTTTTTTTTCATTATTTTTTTTATGAAAGTACTGTATATACTTTCGTATGCATTTAGTGTGAAGTTTTTAATTTTAAATTACAAACAGACACTTCAATTTTATTTATTTTTTTAGATTACTGGCATGTTAGATCAGAATATCATTTCTTTAAGAAATATACGTAAATATGTACTTATGAAATCTTTATCAACCCTCGTTGTTTTCAGTCAAATTATCGAGGTAGAGTTCCTTGAGAGAGCTCTTGAGTAGCACTTAAATTTTATTAGTAAAGTTACATTTGTAAATATATTTAGCTATTGAACTAATTATTAATTCTATTTAATTTTTCATAGTTAGAGCATCGTATTACTAACTACTATCCATGATATAAAAGATGCATATAACATAACTGATAAACGGTTTTAGGTATGAATCATAAAATAAGGTAAAGAAAGTAATAAATAATTTAGGATTCTGCAACGAATGAAATAATTATGACCACTTAAATTTTAAATGCGGAACCCCGAAAATCAAAATGAAATCGCGCACCAAAAAGTAGGTACAGTTTCGAAAAACAAACGTGACGTGTCGCCGGTATACTTGATATTCGAATTCGGTCCCGCCATGCATATTCATAGTGGATGGGTTTCCTAATACACATCGCCAAATTGAAAATCCCAGCGGCGATGTTTTTAGCAACATTCGTCGGAATGGAAATCGTATTACGTTCGCTTAACTACTGTTTTTTGGAGAGATCCGCTTTTATCCTATTCTTCTGAACGGATTATTGATATGTTATCATTTTCATAATAGAATATTGAAATGAACGCACCTAATAAAATCAAAATTATGACTATGTAACTTATTATCTATATACAGGAATATTTTTTTTTGGGGTTCAGTATCAGTAATAGAACACATTTCCATTATTTGTTCAAAACTTTTTTATATTTTTTTTATCCGGCTTTAATTTTTCAAAATATGGATACTATCTATTCGTATCAATGGGCGCGCGCGCCGTGCGGCGTACGCGGGGGTGTTGCAGCGGGGGTGAGCGACCTCGAGCTGGTGCGCGCTTCACCCGCGTGAGTTTCGTAATTCCCGCAGGAACTCTTTATGTCAGGAACCGTTGCGGACGCAGGCAGAACAAGCCGCCTCGTTTCATCACAATCGGATCAATGGTTTAGGAACGCATAGAGGACAGATATACAAACATTGATTTTTATTTATAAATATCGTAGATCATTAAGTTTAAGTTCAACATTAAATATAACAAGTTAACGATTCAACAATAGCTCGTAACGCAGCTTCGTTGTACGGATTTTTTAAAAATAAAATACCCGGATGTTAGCACCGTATAAGGTACCTTAAAAAAGAAACCAATATTTGGAAGCGAAAAAAAGCACCGAAAAAGTACAATTCGAGTTCTTTTTTAATTAGATCTCTTGTTGAGTTTGTTTTCTATTATTCCTGGGAAATATATTTATTTTTTTCGCCCGATCCACCCTCTCACCTTGTTTTAAATTACTTCCTTTAACGGTGTTCTAATGAGAAAAGTTTAAGTTGGCTCCTAACTTATGGGGATGACTTCAGAGATAGTCCTTGCTTGAATAAATGGAATGGACCTAGCTAGGTACATAGGTATTTTATGTTTTTGATATTGGTACCTTTTAAGAATTTATTATGAAGTCCGTTTAATAAATACTTACATAGTAATTATGTTATAACACTTTGGATTCACTATAATGAATAAAATTGGTCTTGTATTGTACTAATGTGATTAAAAGTATCACATAGGTAATTGTCTGATGGCTATCAGTATCACTTGTGACTGTGTCTGTCACACAGTACACAAGTATCACAAACATTGAAACATATTTCTTTAAAATTAGTCCATCGTTTCTTTTCAGCGGTTTTCTTTATGTCTCTGGACATAAAAGGCATAGGTATGGTCGGATCTCAACATCCGACCAAGACTGCTTTGGTATTTAACACTAAAACTTTATAACACACTGCTTTTTAACACAAAAATAGTAAATATTTTAATATTTCAGTGTTAAAAAGTAGTTTACTACTACTGTATCTACCTATACTGCACATTTGACACCTCGTCTTTTATGTTTAAACGATCAAACTAATTACGAAGGTCCGCCAATTACATTATAAGTAGGTCTTAAAAATATCATCGAGGCCCGCTGGGCACTAATACCTATAATTTCCTCATTAAGATATCTTTAAAATTACATTTTCGTCTTATTCATTACATTTTTTAACGAGATTACATCATTAATTAGAAAAAGTAAAAACACACTCACCTATTTTGTTATTTATAGTAATTTTATTTTGTCAATGAAACGTCTTCTATTTATTTATTTGCTGCATAGCTATGCTATTCGGTTTTACCTGCGTGAATTTTGAAATAGCCTTGAGAATTCTTTGTTCCGGAATAAAGTATCCTATATTTTTCTGGAGGATATCGTATAGCATTTTTTGCTGACTAAGAGTCTCGCGATGCAATTCGACATTTTATTTTAAGTAAAAAATCCATTTGGAAAAAAGATTAAATAACACGTCTGAAAGAAATACAATTTATGATATTACGTGATGCTAGTTGAGGTTGAATTATAATTTCATCAGCTCGACGAGAATGGAACAACTCGTTTACAGGTTATCTTTCATTAGGGGAAAACTTTGCTCTCCTCTGCAACCGACCTCTCAAACGTGCGCAATCATTAAGGCAGCTCCCGAGAAAGTTATCAGAGCCAACACTTAATGCAGCTTGCATCCACCCGCAGGTACTACTCACTGGTCGGGCGAGCGAAGTTTCCAGAAGTTCACTGGTGCACTCAACATTCACCTTTCAGTTGTTTCAGAAATTTGATTTTACAAACCCATTGATGTAAAAAAGTATTACGTTGGACCTACAACAATGATTACGTCACACGCTCTAATAAAAAAGAGATACTGTCTCTTTGAATTTTAATTATGTTAGGAGACAAGGAGGTTCCAATGTTATAATCATAAATTCAGACGTTTGATTATTTGTATTTTCTATTGATTTAAATGACATCTTCCTTATAAATAATAAAAATGAATGTATGTCTGTCCTCTATGCGTTTCGAAACCATTGGTCCGATTGTGATGAAACTTTGGCGGGTTGTTCTGCCTGCGTCCGCAATTTCTGATCCCGAAACTCACGCAGGTGAACCCGCGGGGCACAGCTGGTAATCTATAAATATAATTTTTATCGTTATAGTATAGAGGGTGCCAGAGGAAGTCCTAAAATTATGAATGAATAAATGAATGAAATACAACTTTATTATATACCCAAAAATATGAGTTATTACCGGGAATGGAACCGCGATAAACGACATGTGTAAATTTTACAACAAGCCTGGGTGGAAAATCAAAATCACTTTTTTTTACAAAAAGTTCTCAGTAAGCTCTTACAGATCAATGTTACTGAAAACCGGGGTCACGATCCTTTCGCCTTTAGTTCATAAGTTCCTTTTCTTTTCCATAAATATCCTTTAACTAGCTGTTCCCGCGGTTTCACCTGTGTTAATTCCGAAGTTCCCGTGGGAATTCCAGGGTAAAAAGTGCCCTGTGTCTTTCTCTGTACCCCTAACAACGTGTAGGGCAAAATTTCACGATAATCGGTTTAGACAAACAAATTAACTCTGCACTTTTGCAGCAATAAACAACTATAACTGTAAAAATATCTCCATGAAGCTTAGTTTACCTTTTTTTCTTTTGTTTTCTTATTAGCTTTCGCATCTAATGCATTTAGCCAGTTCCAAGTAAAATAAGTTAGTTAAATGCGTTCAAATTAACGTTTAGCATCCTTGTACAGTTTGAACTTGTAGGCCATGGTACTGAATAAACTACAAGAACTTTCTCGGAGCTCTTGGAGGATACCGAAGAAATCAGCTCGAAATGTCATATACCTTCTTAAGCACACAAAAAACTAGCACTGTGTAAATTATTGTCCAATACAGCACCATAAAACACAACAAAATTCACTTTTAACATTTTTTTATTGACACGAAAATAAATGATTGAACCGCCATCTTCGATGCCCGCCAAAAACTCCTGCAGCTTAGTTACTATTGGGTAATAATATTAATTAATAAATGTTCCGATATTACTGTTTAATAATACATTAAGCAGTGGATGCCATATGTCACTCACATCCAGAACAAAGCCGACGAGGTGAAAGCGGCATAATTGCAAGAGGCTTAGCCTGAGTCGGCAGCTTCAGTTCCATTATGTTACAGATTATCCCATATTATACGGATTAACGCTTATATTAAACTACGTTTCGATCACAATAATACTGTGGTAGTTCGTTGCCAACGATTTTGGAAGATAACCGGTTTCATCCTGCGAATACATCTCTACGTCTCCATCAACATTCAACACCCGCTATGCGCTTAAAGTTTTGAAAAAAAAGTAACCATTTTTTAGAAACCTTACTAATAGTCAATAGTCAAATCATTTATTCAAATTAGGCCCATAATGTGGCTCTTTTTGACGTCATCAAAATTACAGTTTACAGCAGACAGCACCCATAAAATATCCACCCTTCACAGCTTCCTAGTGCTATGGCTGAAGAGAAGAAGCTGCGCAACAAAGTCTACAGCAGCACGCTGTCAGTTTAAAATTATAAAAATAAATGTATAATATTAGTGGTAAACCAACTTTAATTATGTGAGAACAATGAGCCGTAACCAGCAATAAACTACTAATATGTGCCATACAGATCGGAATACCGCAGGGATCAGCGTTAGGAAACACTCTGTTCCTCACGTTTATAAATGACCTACCGACCTGTATCTCTGATGGCTTGATAGTCTTGTTTGCGGACGACACCACGGTCATAGTTAGCGCACCAACATACGAACAACTTGAGAAAAGGATCGCAACCACCTGTGAGCAGTTGCAAAGATGGTTTACGACAAACGGTCTAATTCTTAACATTACCAAATCCAACGTGATGTTATTCTCAGCTCGAAATTCCACTACGTCCCCTACCATACAAACTCCAATGCCAGTTTCTGCAACTAGCAGGTTTCTTGGCTTTAACATAGACAGCAACCTAAACTGGAAACATCACGTTGAAATACTTAGTGAAAAACTGAGTGGTGCCGTGTTTGCGATGAGAAAGCTCAAGCCTATAATCTCCCCGGAAGCACTATTACAAATTTATCATGCATATTTTCATTCCATCTTATCGTATGGCATAATACTCTGGGGAAACTCCACAGACTCGGACAGGGTGTTTAGGATGCAAAAACGAGCTGTGCGCATATTAGCAGGAGTTAAACTGGGTCATTCATGCAGAGATCTATTCACGAAATATAAAATAATGACGCTTTATTCACAGTACATATTTGACGTAGTAATTTTCACAAGACGCAACTTGAGTGATTTTGGGCGGATCGGTATTCCTGGAAGAGTAACCCGACAAACAGGGCGACTTAAGGTGGTGCCACGACGTTTGGCGCTGATGGACAGAAATCCGCGCGTTATCGGTCCTACCCTATATGAAAAACTACCTGTAGACATTAAAAATGAAACCTCGGACGAAACATTTGCGCGCCGACTGAAAAACCTTTTATTGGATAAATCATTATACTCTGTAAAAGAGTATTCATGACATATTTTTATTTATTTAAATTGTTTATTTTGGTCAAATTTTTACACTTGACTTTTTTATTGTCGCTATTATCAGCTTTTACCATTTTATGATAGAATTTGTAAAATAATTATTAATGACAATCTCTTTTGTGAATTTATTTATATTTTGGCATAAAATTTAAATGTAAATTTTAAAAGAGAGAATAAAACATCTATCTATCTATCTATCTATTATAAATGCGAAAGTGAGTTTATTTGTTTGAAATTTCACGTGACGTCACAAGATATAGCAATAATTTCTGATTAATCTCATTTGTTTTAATTTGATTTAGTAACAAGGTGTGTCAATTAAATAATCTGGATTAATTGAGGTGTATAAATAAAAGGTTAAAATATACTTATATATCTTTTATAAAAACCTTACCTTGACAGTAAAGGACACAAATAAAGAATTATCCAATTTGGTACAGTCGCTTGGAAGTTATGCACTTATAGCAATTCATTTGGCGATTAATTTTTTTCTATAGGTATGGTACTAGTGTGGACACGGAGGTTGACTCTACGAGCGTGCAACCTCTACAGTTCCTACATAAGACGCGATTCAGTTAGAACAAAAACACACACTATAGTTCCGAAATTTCTTGATTTTCAACTCGCAGACAGCTCTGTAGGGCAATAGGGTACTTGCATGATTATTTTTGCAGTCTATTTTAAAGATATATGGCCTACTTAAACAAAACAAGTAAAAGAAAAAAAATATATGCATAAATTAATTAAATAGAGCGTTTCAAAGTTCCTATTTTAGACCTTACCGCCTAAACGCGGAATGACGTCACTAGTTCAAAATTACGCCTTATTAATCTGTGATAGAAATGTCACTGTCGTATTGACAGAGTCATGTGACACTGACAGACAGGTTGAGCTGTGTAGATTTACTTCCAAAAGCTCCAGTAAAGAATCGAAATGCATCTTACCGATGCATTTTAAAGTAAAAAACTTCAGAAAATGGAAAATATGCGTTGACTGTATGCACTTTTGTTCTTTTGCCTTCTCTGAAAGAGGTAAATGTTTCCTAAAAAAATAAAAGTGACGTCATGTGTCAAGCTTGGCTGTGATTGGTGTTTCGTTGCAACGTTCCATTTCACAAAATTAAAAGTTGAATATTTTGGAAACTATTAAATTTTTTTTAGTAAATCTTTCACGATAACGCTATTCTAAGGCTCTATTTTTGAAATATTGACACAATTTCTTATTATAAATTTCGTGCAAGTACCCAATTATGTAACATTTATTGCTATCATATTTCAGTTTCAATCAGAAGAAAATCGATTTTGTGATTAATTAATCATGTTTAGACAGCTTCAACTTTTGAAGTATGTTTATTTTGGTTGACTGCTAGGTATTATAACTGCTATGTAGTATATTGTAGGTATTACAACGTGTAAATTGTAATCGCAAAACCATCATATTTTTGATTGCAACCGAAAAATTATAGAACCAAAAGTTACATGATATCTGGTCTTGAATGAAGAGTGTTCTTGAACGGCGGTATTTTTCCTCTGGTAGGTACTACTCCTCACAAACTGTATGAATGCCTTCGTTATCATTAGCTCAGTACTTGGGTTAACTGAATATACACAGCAGTTAATATCGTTAACGGAGTAACTTATGTTGGAACGTGGTATAACTTGCGGGAAGGCAACTTAAGTTAACATGTGGTTGAAGTTAAGTTAACAATTATATAACATCTTGGTGCATTCAGACTAGCATGTGACTGCATTCACACGAGAAGTCTAGCGTTTGACCTACCTTTTCTACAACCTGAAGGATTGAAATCCTTCATTAAGATCCATACAGGGATAATCTAAACAGAATCATTAATTTATTGTAAGATATGCATTTCATATTAAAAAAATATCAGCATAGGTATATAAATTTTAATCCTACTAATATTATAAATGTGAAACTGTGGATGTTTGGATGTTTAGATATTTGGATATTTGTTACTCAATCACGCAAAAACGGCTGAACGGATTTGGATGAAATTCGGCATGCACGTTGTCAGAGGTACAGAGGATATAGGGTACTTATTACCTCGGGATTCCCGTGGGAACTTCAAAATTACCGGGAACTTCAAAATTACCGCGGGTGAAACCGCGAGGCGCAGCTAGTTTATTATAATTCTGCAATATTTCGACATAATGATGGTTATCTTCACTCACTTTGACACTGTGAAACTCCTTTCTTTTTGTATTGTCACAATCTTCTTCTTTATTAATAAAAATGAATGTTTGTATGTCTGTCCTCTATGCGTTTCGAAAACCATTGGTCCGATTGTGATCAAACTTTGGCGGGTTGTTCTGTCTGCGTCCGTAAAGGTTTTTGATCCCAAAACTCACGCAGGTGAAACCGCAGGGCACAGTTAGTAACATTATAAAATTTTCTACATACTGAACTTACTGAAAGTATACGACAGGTTTCATTTGGTTACTATAGTTTACATAATTTTGAATCTTTATCATGCATAAACTACTAAATAGATTTCGATGAACTTATAGGCATGAGATAAAATATGTTTTTGATTAATTAGACTTTTAAAATATTAACTCCGACACAAAAACTTCCTGAATAATCTCGGAAATTTATGCGGGTGAAATAAAAAATAAATAATAATTTATTAAATAACATAAACTTTATTTAAAAACATAATATACCTACACCAGAAAACATTACATTAATAGAAGATTGTAGTTATTTATAAAAATTACACTATTCAAATTTAATTAAGATTATAATTATTATTAATATTACCTTTTATAAATAAAACAATCCAAATCTAACAATACAGGTTAATTACATTGATACGTACAATGCCTGTAGGTATGTACAATGCACATTGTACATAGTTACCCATTTGATTGTCCAATACCTAATCACGTCTTACATTATAGACCCACGTGTGAATAGACACTGCTTTGACACTATTAGAAGGCAATTCGCCATAAATCTAATTATACAATCGATTTGTGATACTGATGACGTATTACCTAGCCTAGTGAAGGTGCCTGGAAGCCGTAATATAGCCAAATTTATCGCTTTTACGGCCGCACTCAGAGTCGACTTTAATGATTACTTAGTTAAGTATAGATTTTTAAAACAAAACTGCCGCAATCAGAGATGTTCAGTAACTTAATGTTAGCTGGCATTTAATGAGATGTAACTTAATCAATTAAATGCCAACTAACATTAATTTATTAAACTTGTTTGATTGCGGCAGTTTTGTTTTAAAAATCTATACTTAACTAAGTAATCATTAAAGTCGACTCTGAGTGCGGCGGTTAGAGTAAAGTACCGCATCGTTTAAGATGACCTACTTAATAAGAATCATTCATTAGGTACCTTTCTTAAAAAGTCAAGATTCAAGCCTTTTGTGCAACCATTTGCGAATTGGACCATTTGCTAATTGGACGGTTTGCGAATTGGACATTTTAAACCCTCTGGACCATTTGCGAATTGGACCATTTGCGCCTAAACGAAATAAACATCCATGTACTTATGATATTACAAAGTGCTTTTTAATCGACTTCCAAAAAAGAGAAGGTTAAATAACATGGGGTGTGTATATTTTTTATAGTAAGGTAGAGACGCAGGCCGTTCATATCTTTGAATACAAATAAAAGGATCATAACTCTTTCTGATATTCTCAAATAAGTAAGTGCGCTTGATGAAAACGGGAAATAAGGAAGTCAGGAATGGCTGACACTCGTTAACAATCTCTATTGTTTCGCGACCACAAAAGAAAGTGAGTTGATAATTAATTTACCCTTAAACTACAGGGGTGGATGCCCGCCCCTATTTATTTATTCACTGTTATTAGGCACCTTCTAAATTGGGTGTGCTTTTGTCAATTTAAAAATTCTTAGCTATTTTGTCAACGTAAATATTTCATCTCAGTGAATAACTATTTAGTTAAATCATATTTTTGTTATTGAAATAATATTAGGTAATTTATCGGATCTGTATGTCTGTAAAAACACGAACTGTATGTCTGTTTATGTATTACACGAAAGCAACTGGAAGGAATAGAATGAAACATGACATTATCTGGATAGCTTTATGTGTCTCTAGTTATATGCATTTGGTTACAACTTTTAAACACAACACAAACACAATATATATATACCGGAACCGGAATATATATATATACATATATAGATACGTGTAATGCCACTAAACTATCCCCTAGCCAAAAGGTTGACTGGTAGAGAATGCCTTAGGCATGAAGCCCGCCTTTTTTACATAAATGTGCAATAGAGTTATTTAAATAAAATAAATAAAATAAACACAATTTACTTCAAACAATAATGTTTTATTAGTATCTAGTGACACACGCCCATTACACACTGAGTACAGCAGAGAAAGAGGGTGACGCTGAGCCCGTCGCTAGTGTTGTCCGTCGCGCGTATAGTGTTGTACCACACTGACTTAGAACGAGTGTTACACCACATCGATTCGAAAACCAATCTAACAGTACATATTATAATAAAATTTGATGTAGGTATAATACTATATATACGTAGCTCCACCGTATATTTCAGGGTCTAGTTGTGTTACCGGTAGTTGATTAGCTGTGAAAATCGAGTGGAATATGTTTCTTTATATTATTTTTTCCCCCGAACGAGAGACATAGGTACATCCATTTATAGTTAGATTTCTGTCAAAGATATTTCATTACTTATATCTTACCTACACATGCACGTCATGCAAAAAGTGTACCTTTAGTTTTTAAATTTCGTGAATTTTGCCGTACACTTAAGTAATGGTATAGCCAAGTATTAACGACTGAGGTGAAAATAATGGAATAAAACTTAACTTTTATTAAAAGTAATCATTTCCATTCCAGTCTTTCGTTGCGCGCAACTTGAGAATTTTATTTAAATAGGCTCTGTGATGGAAAAAGTTTTTCGAGTCGCACACCGAATGTCACTTCCCTTCGGTTGATGAATGAAAAAGAAATAAAACAAAATTGCGGGAAAGAAATATAAAAAGAGTAAGTAGAATTTCCACTTTCGTTGGACAATTGGAACGTCGGCGTGCTTAATATTTGCTGGAAAACGAAAAAACTTTGACCTTTCGATAATAATTTTTCGATAATAAATCGAGAGATCGTTGGTCGTTTCCGAGAATTTGCTATTTGGTTTTTTTCTTGACTCGGATCAAAATTTCTATCACAGGTTTTAATAACAGTTTATAATATTGATTACAACCGAAATTTAGACTGTTTGTTTTGTTAGAAACGTGATTGGATCGATGGGTGACAGCATTGTGATGAATATATATAATAATATTTTACATTTATCTAAACTAATTACAACTTATATTTAAACTGTAACCAAAAGTAAATAAATATTATACAACTTTGTTTGTAGAAGGTAATAGGTGTGTGTAACTGTCGGTTCTAAAAATTTGCCAATGTGAGTAAACCTGCACGCTACACTGGGTGTCGCCAGTTGGATCCCTGCATCAGGGCAAACATTCAGGTGATGAATGTACGTGGCTTATGTTTCTCGATGAGCGCCAGTATAGTGCAAGATAATCCATTACCACGGAGCAGTCGACATCTCATTACGAAGTCGTTACTCTGATGCCACCCGCGATTTGGCCCTTAATCTGGCAATTTACTTGCCTCCGCTACAGCAGAAGGATTTGCGTGGGGCAACCTCAGTTTTTAATGGATTTTGGTATTTTTTATGAGTTGGATTCTATTTGTTCGCCGCAGTTTCGCCCGCGTTAATTTCGGAGTTCCCGCGGGAATTCCGAGACAAAATCCTTCTCGGTATGCAAAATTTCATCGTGGTTAAACAGTGAAATCGATATTTTAATCCGGATTAGTGAAGTTTAAAAGCGTTAAATTTCGGCATTTTCAATTTTAATTACAGTTTCGATTATAATGACATCTAAATATCGCTTGTATATTCAAATTATTTTCATTGCCCGAAAGCAATAGCAACTAAATCTCAGCTGTCAAAAGATACAGGTACGATTATGTTATTTATTGTAAATTTTTTAAACACAAACTTAAAGAATGAGACATTTGCTTAGATACGATAAAAATGCAAAAAAGGAGGTATAAAAAAGAAACGAGGAATACCTACTCTCGGGATCGGATAAAAAGTTGCGCGAAATGAATGGATTAAGAATGCCTTAGGAATAATTAATCACAATAAAGGTAGGTATTTATTTAAAATTGTAATATTATTTTCCAATCGTAACGGGCTATGTTTCGAATCCCATATTTTCTTTCCTCAATATGTACGGCTCTGCTTGATAATGAAATGAGTCAGTTTCTCCTTCTAACATACTCTAACCCCCGACACAAACAGATTAGTGTTTTATGGTTTACTTGTGCATCTGTGTGTCTATCAGTGGTATTATAGCTTCTAAACGGCTGCACTGATTTTGACGTTTTTTGTTTGAATGGTGACTTGTTCTGGAGAGCTATGATTCAAAGAAATCTGGTCAACCCCTTGAATATTAACCGGTCTTTTCTGGCATCTTCCACAGATCTAATCGAGTCAAAATTTGGTATTCTCTTACTTCAATTATATTAGAAAAAAATTACAAAACTTGAATTGACTAATTTTTATTTTTTAGTCCGTCTTGTAGATTATTAAAAAATATTGGACACGTATTTTTTCTTTTTTTATGTAGTCAAAAAATAACGGCGATATTTTGAGTTAAAATTTCGCGTGACGTCACTATTCTGACAGTTTGTATGGCGGTTTTGCGGTTAATGACGTCACGACCTCCTCATCCTAAACTTTAATGCTCTTTATCTCTGTATATTATAATTTATTTAAAAAAGCAAAAAATACGTGTCTATTGTTTTTTTATTTTCTAACAGACGGACTAATTAGAATTTTGATTTTCAATAGTAGTCAACATCCCTATTGTCTTGACTTTTTGAAATGTTTAATTTATATTTATCCGTAACCACAGATAATATAATATTATACAAAGAGTGAAATTAGGTACTACTCACTATAGACCGACATAAGCTGCACTTGCATTTACCTATCGGTTGTTTTCTATGTTTCCACAAAGACTGGTTGCAAGGAATAGTTGAATCTTAGAGAGTTACGTGCCATATTAAAGTTACATTAACTAGGCGAAACTGCAGCATACCTAAATCTGAAATTACTTGGTACTACCAGCGAGTTCACTTAAGAATCAACGTTCACCTACCTAAAATATAAGTGAAATCTAATATATAAAATTCTCGTGTCACAATGTTCGTTCCCATACCCCTCCGAAACGGCTTGACCGATTCTCATGAAATTTTATATGCATATTCAGTAGGTCTTAGAATCGGCTACTATCTATTTTTCATCCCGGAATTCCCGCGGGAACTCCGAAACTCACGCGGGTGAAACCGCGGGGCACAGCTAGTAGGCATATATTATTATGGGTCACTATTCGAAGAGAGAAAGCTACTAACGGATGGATGGATACCGTTTAACGTTGCAAACTAATATTTTAACTCGACATTTAACTAGCGAACTTTTTGCGCGGTCGCGTGCGATAGAAAAGAAAAGAGATACCTATGGGTTAAAACTCTAAATAAAATAAAATTTCACGGCTACAAATGTGTTTCTTTGTTCTTCTATCACATCGCAACTGAGCAACATAATTTTGTACACTGTGGTTTTACTAGTATAATATTATATTATCTGTGCTATGGTTATTATAACAATACAATTGTTGTAAACTGAAAAGACGTTAGAAACGCGCTAAAAAACGTGCTCTTTTCCTCGCGCTCAAAGACGATTCACTTAAAATAGTACATTGTTATCCTAGGGGTGAAAGTAACTTATTTAGTCCCGAGACGGGGTTAGTATATCGACCCAATAGATCAAGGGACTAAATAAGTCTCCCGAGGATAACACTGTGCTTTTCATTACGAATGCAAGGAAAGAAAAAAATGAGTGAATTTTATTTTACATAAATCAACCATTAGGTGTGCTGTGCTACTGGCCAGTAAGTATGCCCCCTATGACATAAAAAAAGAACTTGAGTTTCTGCAGTATCCAGCTATCAGTTAAAAGCGATTCTCCCTAGGGCTGAAAAGGGTTACTTTCAACCCGCTTCTTAGGCAACTTCAACCCTACTTTCCGAGTATGAGTAATGAAAAATACATTTACAACGTATACAGAATATAAATATCTAGTATTTTGACATCTGGAGCGTTTGGGATTGTGTTTTTGGGACGCGCGTTATGGGCAAGGAATGTTGTTGGTTAATACAGGCCCAGTTTTTTGCCAGGTCTTCGCCTTTCCTAAGGCCACACATACACGTTGCAATTATTTAGACTCCCAACACTGGCCCAATTCCAGCATAATTGCTTGAACAGTGTGCTCTAGTGACTACGAAACGATTGCCCTCTTGGTCAACCTTTAGGCTCTACATACGGTAGTCTGCTGTTAAATGTCTGATACTGTTTCACAGATGTTACAGACTCTTGGTAACACTTGGCACTATTTGGTTTTCTACTATATTTTACATTATGTACCTAGATAATACCTGTTGATAAAAAAAAAATGTATTACGTTACTGAGGTCTTTATATCGACAAATAAACTTTATCTGATGAAAATCTTTTTGACGTTTTAACAGTTTTGGTATTGTAGGAATCCGTTGAAACATATCTAACTAGCCAACGTTACGTGCCCTACGGTTTTAACCGCGTGAGTTTAGGAATTCCCGCAGGAACTCCAAAGTATAATTATAACTGTACATTTCCTGAATAAATAAATAAATAACATCAGCTGTGAAAATCCCGTCAAATTGGTCCAACCGTTTTGGAGATTCACCCGCGTGAGTGTCGGAATTGCCGCAGGATCTCTTTATATCAGGAACCTTTGCGGACGCAGGCAAAACCCGCCAAAGTTTCATCACAATCGGACCAATGGTTTCGAAACGCAAAGAGGACAGACATACAAACATTCATTTTTATTTATAAAGAAGAAGATGAATTAGATACAAGAAGTAAGTATACAAAACTTAACATCCAACTAATATTATAAATGTGAAAGTGTGGATGTTTAGATGTTTGGATGTTTGTTACTCAATCACGCAAAAACGGCTGAACGGATTTGGATGAAATTTGGCGTGCACGTTGTCAGGGGTACAGAGAAGGATATAGGGTACTTTTTATCCCGTAATTCCCGCGGAAACTCCGAAATTACCGCGGGTGAAACCGCGGGGCACAGCTAGTATTATATAATATTTTACCTTTATACTCGTTTAATTAAGTTTAGCAACAACTCACGATGGGGGAAAGCAAAAAAAAATATTTACATTACATTTACATAAAGGCAACATTAATCAAGTGCCTAGATATCAACATAAAATAATAATTTACTCTTATATTATATCAAACATAATTAGAGTGATTGCCAAATTTCTGGGAAACTTCTACTTTAACTCCTTAATATTTATGGTGAAATTATTTCTTGTACTCGTAAAAACAAACCTGAAAATCATATTTTCATTGCGTAAAAATTTATTTAGGTTACATTTTCGTTACTTCACAGCTTATTATCTCGATAATTGCCCTTCACTTCACAAAATTATTAGAAGCTGTCAGGCTTATTACCTACGCCCGGGGTTCGTATACCTTCCTCAAACAACCTTACAACACGACGTTTCGAGGTGTAAATGTATCTTGAGGTGGCAACCCTAATAATCGCTTCACCCGAATTTCATATAAGCCCGAACGCTCCTATTAGAGTAAATAAGGTTGTCTCTCTAATAAAGTTAGTCTGACATTATCTCACGGCGGCGTAAACAAGGCCCCGGGGTTGAGACGGTCTTTGAAATACCTTACCAGAGGGCAGATAATTAACTTTAATTTCAAACAATTGTTTAATACATAAACGCTATAAACACTAGCTGCTCCCCGCGGTTTCACCCGCGTTAACTTCCGAGTTCGCGCGCGAATTTCAGCGTAGAAAGTACCCTATGTCCTTTTGTATACCCCTGATAACGTTTTTTTTTTTTTCCTAAATGATATACCCAAGGAGGTAAATCATTATAATACAATCTAGCCAATCTAGTTATGACTAATAAGTATTTTAAATTTGACCTAAACTTCTAAACAAGACTAAACTAAGAATGTGTCCAATAACACTTTTCTTATTGTCTCTATTAAGGGGAAGACACTTTGTTCTTGTGTTCTTTGGATACAGTACTCACAGCACTAAATACACTATCACTATACACTAAAGTAACTCAAAAGGTTTTGTCCTTTTTAGTCTTTGTTTTATATTTGTGTTGTCGAGGAGCTGGATGGCCTCGACGTTCACATGGTGACGAAGTCGAAACCTATCTGTTTTGACACTGATAACGTGAAGGAAAAATTTCATTAGGTTTCACCGGCGTTAATATCAGAGTTCCCGCAGGAATTCCGGGATACCCTATGTCCTTCCCTGAACCCTTGACAACGTGTAGCCTGAAAGCGTAACGGACAGACAGATAGACAGAGTTACTTTCGCATTTATAATATTAGTTGGCATTGTAAATTCCTCACAATTTGGTATATTTCTCAAGTACATAGTAACAATCACGCAGTAGCCGTACCTATCTAAGTGTACGTACATAAATTTAATGCCTTTGAGTATACCTATTATCCATTATATAAAGATATTTTCTGTCTAATCAACGCTCAACCGAAACTACTGAAGCTAGAAACATGAAATATGGACAGTAGTTTCCTTTTGCGTCGTAAAGACTAACGTCAGGGTACGTACCTATGTACGTATTCCTTCTGGAAATAATAATAATTTTTTGTTTATTTTATTTTTTTTATTTATTTACCAATTCACAAACATTGTAACAACTTGACAGTGCTACATAAACCTTTTTAGGTTTTTCCGCGCACCGACACATCCGTCGTTGTTCGTATATAGGTATAATATATGTAGGCATATAGGTTTAATTATAAAATTATTTCTGGAGTAGTTACGTACCTGCTCTTTTTTTTTCCTAATTACACTCCGATACATTTTTATTTGCAAGATATAGGTAGGCATTCTAAGGCCCGTATTCCAGAAGGTGACTCAGATCGAGTTTTACTTGAGATTAGTTTTAAGCTCAGATCATAACTCAAGCGTTTTAAGTTCTAATCACTTGAAATTAGTCTTGAGTAGGGATTCTGAACTCTGATTGGTTCTAATCAGTTGAAACTAGTCTTGAGTAGAGATTTTGAGCTCTAATTGGTTGGGTGGTCTTGACATGACAGACGTAAACAAAGATCAAATCTTTGCTTAAGTATATATTAGTACTCAAGCGTCGTTCTAGAATAAGGAAATAACTCAGCTGATTGTTGATTGATGAATCTCGTTTCAAGTAAGGTTCTAAAATTAAAGCTTGACTTGAAATCAGTTTTAAAACTAGATTCATGACTTGAGTAACCTTTTGGAATACGGACCTAAATGACTCACCACGCCCGGCCCGCATCCAATAACGTAATAATAATACTAGTCGATCCCCCACAGTTTCACTGGCATTAATTTTAGAGTCCCTGTCTGAATTTTGGGATAAAAAGGACCTACGCTATGTCACTCAAGAACACTGTTAATTCCTATAAGTACAATAATAAATTTAATTTTTAATATTTAATAAATAATAAATTTTTATAATCTGTTAAGTAGTTTTTGAGTTTATCCATTACATACAAACAATCAAACGTTCAAAACATCAAATCCGCGGTGATTTCAGAGTTCATATAACAATTGTGTGATGGGATGGAGGGGGTGGACTTTGTGTGATGGACACAGGGTTCCATTTTCCAGTCTGGGTGTGTTTATATATCTATAGTATAATATATAAGTAATTCTATGTAATATATACCACGTTTGCTTGGTTTCCACGACACAAGCTCATAATAGCTTACTGTGGGATCAAGTAGATCTGTGTGTTGTGATGTGGATTATTATTATTATTATACAAACAAACAAACTCACAATTCACAAACTCTCAAATTTTAGCTCTTTATAATATCAGTACATATAATATGAATATACACACAGTACAGACCCAATGAAGCTGCCCATAAAATCGTACCATCGAATAAAACTGACATACATTTTCCACCGACTTGACCCATAAAAATGTCATCTGTCATGGCTATAACTACCTCATAAACGGTAGAATTTATTGAGTAATAATTTCTTATAATATAATAAAAATATTATTTCTTGTGTGCGTGGGTACCTACTTAACTTGCCACTGTGTGTACCGATACGTTGCGGCGGGGAACGCTTTGATGTGTCGTTTATATTTTCCGCCCTGGATGTGTAAGTATGTAGTAAATGAATGAGAGATTTTTTTCTTTCTCCACCCAAAAAAAATCACAACCCTGTTTTTATCAAACTAATGGATGGGACGAGTTTTATGTTTTACACTGTAAGCGAAAGCTGAGCCGCGAGCATCAGCAGGGCAATTATGTAACTTCTGTTGCTGTCATATTTCAGTTTCAATCAGAAAAATAGCGGTGTTGACTTGTGATTAGATAATCTTGTTCAGACAGCTATAACTTTTGAAGTATGGTGATTTTGGTTGATTGTTAGAAATTACAGGTGTCAAAACGTGCACATTGTAATCGCAAAACCACCATTTTTCTGATCGCAACCGAAAAATTATAGAAAAAAAAGTTACATAATAGCCGCTCTGAACGTATTCGTACGTTGTTTTTTCAATCATCTTATAATATAACGAATATTGTGTATAAATTTTTATATATTTCATTAAATATTGCAACATAATTAGTGTTTACAAAAAAAAAACCATTTTATTTCTTCTTTACATAGTTAGATAAGATATACTTTATTCAGCAAGAACAAACACATACACCTCGCAACATACACTTTACAATATAAAGGTATGTGGTGCAGTGCCTTGCTAAATGGGACTCCACTTTCATAGTTCTTTTAAAATATACGTATAAGTCGAGAAAGTTTGATAATTTCTGTGGTCTTGTAATTTTTTTCCCTTACAAAAATAAGGAAGAAAGAAAGAAAGAAAATGTATTTATTTGGAAACAGAGACACAACACAATTACAGTTAGTTTATACTTACATTAGAATACGATTTAATGAAATATTTTTAAATCCCGCAGGAATTCCGGGATACAAAGTACCCTATGTCTTTTTCTGTACCCCTAACAATGTGTATACAAAATTCATAAGATTTCAACGGTGTTAATTTTGGAGTTCCCCACGAGAAATCCGGGACAAAAAGTTCCCAATGTCCTTCTCTGTACCTCTGACAACGTGCGTACAAAATTTCATGATGATCGGTTGAGCCTTTGAGGCGTGCAAGCGGAACAGACAGACAGACAGAGTTACTTTCGCATTTATAATAATAATAGGGATACATTATGATAATATGGAGATTTACAAATATAAATATACAGTTATTGTAAAAAATTGTTCCAAAACTAATTAGTTTCTTGGTATTTTTTGGAGCAAAATCTTACTTTCCAAGTCTCACCTGTAAGTAACCCCCTGGTAGATTAAAAAGCCTGAAAGCACGGAACAATAACAATTCCTGCTCTCGCAAATACAACAATGCCTTCTATTTCGAGAACAATACACAAACTTAAAAGTTTCCATTCAATCTTAATTTTATTATAAATTTGTTGGAATAATTTCGTCAGATTGCACCTTAGTTATTATTCATTCGACCAACTCAAAATGGCGTTTGTATTATAAACAAATTTAAACACATAAATTATTATTATTATTTTAAAAATTATTAATCAAGTTTTGTAATATCCGTTTCTTATACTTATTTTAATAGGGAAATGTCTTTATGTTTCATTCCAACGAGTGCTTTTGTTAACGTTGATAGAAATGTCGATGATTGAAACAAACGCAACATTTGGGCTATGTTCTGAGGGGCTATTATTATGTAACTTCTGTTTCTATCATTTTTCGGTTGCAATCAAAAACATGGCGGTTTTGTGATTACATTACGCATATTTTGAAACCTTTAATATCTGGCAATCAACCAAAATAAAATTTTGAGTAAATTAAAGTTTTAAAATTATAGCGCCATTTTGTTTCAACATTTTTATGTTCAATATTATGTTGCATATTTAAAAAATGTAATAAGCTAAACACATAATTAAAAAACGTTCTCTAACTCTCATTAAATCGTTCTGAATCAATAACTTCGTTTTGTGGGTTAACATGTTATTGCTTATCTGCGTCCATATAATACTATGTTTAACTTGACATTAGACAAGAAATTGCAGATATAGCGAAGCAAGTTAGAACACGCTATTGAACTTTGTATATAAATCAGTATCGCAGCGGGCACCATTCGAGAGGAGAAAGTTTTGCGCAGTCCGGGAATCGAACCCCCTCCACTCCACTGTAAACAGCGGAAAAAACTTATGCTTCACTTATATGGACTTTTCAAACTATGATTTATTGTTGCGGAAGTAAAAACTCAATCTCCCATCTTCAAGTCATCCTTATACTCTTAGGTCAGTCACCGGTTCCTGTTCTGATTTTTATCGTTCATCATCAATTCTGACTCTTGCAATAATATCGTTGAATAGAGCTGAAGATAAGTATAAAGAAGAATTTATTCTAAATACAAAATTGCATACATAAGAGGTTAAAATAACTATTTAGATGATGAATGTAACTCTTTGGACAAAGTAAAAAAAATCGTTACGTTACGTTACGCTCTGTTTGCCAGCGAACACATAGTTATCAACACATGGCGTCGTGCATGAACGCGATATATGTTTAAAAGAGTAACGAATAAAAATAAATTTCTATTCATCTGTCTGTCGGTTCTAGGCTGGTTCTAGGTTATCTCCAAAATTACTGAACAAATTTTCACTGGCGATAATTTCGGAGTTCCTGCGGAATTGTTTCGTATCAAAGAATCTTCTCGCCATAGTAAAATCTTGAGAAATGGCTTGTGCAAAATAATTATAGATATTATCATAATGATACGCTTAATATAATTTTGAAAGAGGATTAATCTTACATCCCGTCTAGAGACGCTTCGAGCTTAGCTTAAAGTTAGCTAAGCTTCAATAATACAATTACCATGACACTGCATACTGAGTGAACCGATTTAACTCTTTACTACTACATAGACGGCTTGTGTGCACACGTGCAAGGTGTGCGTGTGTCGCGGGCTCGCGTCGGGGCGCGGAGAGCTCCAAATTCAAAATTTTGTCCGACAGCATAAGCGGCCAGGAGTTGACGTGAGATGAAAAGTGTAGCTTCTTCATGTACCTATATGCATTCAATAGTACGTATTTATTCTTTGGTTTCCATAAAAACGATAGAAAATGTTATGAAACGTTTGTCGTTGAGTCTCGGTAGGTACCTACATTTCGATGGAAACCTTATACGAGACGCGAAATTGTTTTGCATTTATACAATTCTATGAACGAAATCACACAGAAACCTCACAATTCTTTAATTTACTGAACGAAATAGAAAAATCCGTAGTCGATTCTTCATGTTTAATTTTCTAAGGTTTCACACCGTTTCACTGCAAATATTTATTACTAACTGATTTCCGTGGTTTCACCCACGTTAATGTTGAAGTTCCTGCGGGGATTCCGGGAAAACGTAATCTGTTTATCTGTACCTAATCGCTAATGTCATCGCTTAATCAACCTATGTTAGTCTACAACTAAAGTACATATTATATTTAAATTTAATTTTATTGATCACTTGCGGTGGAACCGACTTACGACGGCGTACGGCGTATTCTTTTCTTGTTAATTTGTTTAAATACCTTTTTTTACCTGTTTTTGGGAATTATAATAACTACAGTTGTTATAATTCCTAATTAAAGTTTATTGTTTGATGACACCAAAACCCTGCTGTGGACACCAGGGCCCTTATTCACTATGGCCATAATACGCCGCGTCAAGATAAGACGCTGCGAAAATTGTTTTTCCCTCGTTATCATCACAGAAGTTTTACTAGAAAAAAATACGTCTACGTCCAAAAAAAATCTAAGTGACTGTAATTATTTTTGTGTCTGAATTAATAAATAAATAAATAAGCTAGAAACGTAATTCTTACGTAATTTTGCACCGTTCCACACCTACATCAATGGTTTATGTGCTTAAATTTCGAACGGAATTCTCTCTTATCGAAGACCTACTTCTACGCAATACAATTTTAGTTTCATTTAGTTCGTTGCTATTCAAAACAACATTGCGCGTTTTCAAAAATACGAAACACAAATTGCTTAAATAACCAACAAACAAAATATAGTGAGTCTCATATTTTATAGACGCGCCATTCGTTCACACAACTTTTGATTGCTTACTCAGCCGCGAATCATACGCCGATGTACGAACTCGGGAGTTTACTCGACTTTTGCCAGTTTGCGAATCTTTATTTACGAGTATGCCCTTTTTTCACGGAGCCATCTTCTTTTGACATACAGATGAGTTTGCTGTTTGATTTTTCTCCGGCAGTTCACTTTTTATTACATTTTTTTTGTTGTTGTTGAATACTGTTCGTTGTTGTGATTGGTAGATTGTTGGAGTTTTCTGAATAATTCAGTAGTTTTGAAAGTATAATGTTATTTTGTTATTTTTTACTTTATAATATTGTGTTGGCGAAATGAACATCTCTACAGAGTGCAATGAATAACAAGGGACGTAATGAAGGAGGGTGTTCAATATTAGATTCAAGTTTCAAATATGTAAAAACGGTAACAAAAAAAAACTATTTTCTTCTACTTCTTTGACATTGTGTTGGTGTTTTTTATTCTTTGATATTTTAATATTCATTTTATTCATATTTTTTATTTATATTTTTCGAAAATTACTTGACTTATAATGCTGAAAATTTTC
This sequence comes from Zygaena filipendulae, assembly GCA_907165275.2. NCBI lineage: Eukaryota > Metazoa > Arthropoda > Insecta > Lepidoptera > Zygaenidae > Zygaena > Zygaena filipendulae. The sequence goes on from OU015660.1 coordinate 11,459,962, forward strand.
CTGGAATTTTATACGTTTACTGTATACATTTGGAAAGTAGCCGTCAGTTATGAAGGAGTCTTGAAATCTCCTTCATAACTGACGGCTACTTTCCAAATGTAATCTTGAAATTGACGCGAGCGAATCCGCCGGAAAGGGATAGTTTAAAATATAATAACTTGCCTATCAATCCCATGTGTATCAACCGGCTACCATACCATGCCATTCGACTGAATCGATTGAGTGGATATCATAAAAAAATCGTGTACCTATAGAAGCACATTCTATTCGTCTGAAAAACATCGAATGAAAGCGGCTGCTGAAAGCGAGCGAAGTCAATAAAAGTTGTTGACCGCTCTCCACCGAAAATCCAATAGGAAACAAAACGGAAAATGAGCGCGGCGAAAAAAAAAAACCAAAGTGCAAATCAATAAATACATCAACATAATGGCGTCGGACATAAAACACAGACAACGTCGGGGGCCAAATGAGAAATGACTAAACAATAGCTAGTGTTTGTGTAAAAATAAATAAGTGCCGCAGTCGTAGTCGCGGCGAATAAGTTTTTGTGGGAGTTCATCGGAAGATCTTTAGAATGAGTTCGCAGATGTGGGACGGTTAGCAGAAACAGACGGGATATACAATTGGCCACTTGGAAAAAATTTTTTTTTTTAGTGCGTCGCGTCGTGTAGATTAGTAAAAAATATTGGATACGTATTTTTTCTTTTTTTACTTAGTCAAAAAATAACGGCGATACATATTACATTGAGTTGAAATTTCGCGTGACGTCACAACCCGGTGCAGTTTGTATGGGGCTTATACTGAATATTGACGTCACGAGTCGCCCACCCTAAACTTTAATGCGCTTTATCTATGTTTATTTTCATTAATTTGAAAAAGCAAAAAATACGTGTCTACTATTTTTTTTATTTTCTAACTGACGGACTAATTAGAATTTTGATTTTCATACCCTGCGGAGTACCCAATTGTCATATTTTTGCCGAAATCGAAACTGTTGGTCGGAGACTATATTGCTCATTTGGTAGAAAATTGGTTTGAATTTTTTGGGTCGTAGATCATTTGGACATAGATAAGCAATAGTGTGTTATCCCACACTGGAGAAACGCCAACTAACGCCATTCAAACTGTCAGAATAGTGACGTCACGCGAAATTTCAACTCAATATATCGCCGTTATTTTTTGATTACGTAAAAAAAGAAAAAATACGTGTCCAATATTTTTTAGTGATCTACAAGACGGACTAATAAAAAAAAATAGTCAAAATGCCCATTCTCGCGGAACAGCTAGTAAGGTATATTATACTTTTCACATTTGCATGTTATCTAATATAGCGTGAAATTAAGCACATTTGCAATTTGGGAAAGTTTGTTTTTTTTTTACGTCACTGTTTTTTTGCCACCCCTACGCCCGTATCCGGCGTACGAAAGCGGCTGGAGAGGAGAATTCAAAGAAGAGTGCCGGCAGGGGGAGAGACTGATATCCGGCGCGGCGCCGCCGTGACGGCGTGACGCTGTGCTCTTCATAACTTCAGCTGTCAACTCAATTACTCTATTACCAGCCGCAGAGATGCGTCCCTGTTGTACTTATACAACGTGTTAATGAATTAACTGAAAACCAGAAAGTACCTAGTTTGCTCAGAATCGACTTACGAATCGATCTCACCATGTTTTAATATAGGTTGTATTTTTTCATTTTTATTTGCCCATGTCTAAATGATTTATAACACAATATTTGGCGCTTACGCCGCCCGTATCAAAAAAATCGAATCAGTCATCGGGCGTAGGTGCGGGCGTAGCGCTTGAAACTTCGTAGACCGGTCACCTCCAAACTAAGGTTAAATAACTTCCAATAGGTTCCCATCCCCGTTCCAGGTCGGCAACGCACCTGCATGCCTTCTGGTGTTACAGATGTCCATGAGCGGCGGTAATCACTTACCATTAGGTGTACCACGTCCTGTCTCCGTTTGCCCCCTATGACATAAAAAAACTATTATTTTTTTCGACATAGTTTTTATTTTAAACATATTATTGTTTATTTTCTTAAATTTCTTAAATTTGGTGTATCAGGTTTTTGGTTTATTCATTAACACGTTGTATACGTAGGTACTTTACAGAACCGGTAGCCACTGAGCGCTGGACCGCCCCACTCTATTCCAAAAGTGTTCAGCAAGCAAGGGAATCGAAACGTGACGTCGTTTGGATTAAAAAATGCGTGCATACAAGAGTGAAACTTCGATATAAAAGTATACCTATACAATTATTTTTTTATTACAATCGTAACGTCTCCATTCTCGAATAAATTTTCTTCTTATTCTCTACTAATATTATTATAAATGCGAAAGTAACTCTGTCTCTCTGTCTGTCTGTCTGTTACGCTTTCACGCCTTAACGGCTCTACCGATCATCATGAAATTTTGTACACACGTTCTCAGAGATACAGAGAAGAACATACTTTTTATTCCGCAATTCCTGCGGGAACTTCGAAATTTCCGCGGGTGAAACCGCGGGGCACAGCTAGTTTTCGATAAAGTTAACTGAGAACAGCCAGCTGCTGCATCCTGTTTTGGCTCTAACAAAAATATAGGGTATACCTACTAATTACCTAGATTTTTATACAATACCTAGCTGGTTTTCTTTCACTGCGTGTTTTTAATTTTTTTTTTTTTTTCGAATTTCTCAGAATTCTATATGGCTTCGCTTTTTGAATAAGGTCGCTGCAGTATGTATATACCTTTGCCTACTCTTTACAAAGAACACCGCAGCAGCGTGGTTAGCGTTTGAGCGAAATTTTCACCGCACTGCAAAAGTTTTACTTGAGTAACGAGTTTTAATTGTCGCGCCGGTAACGCGAATCGGTTGATGATGACAAGTTTGGGTCGAATCTTAATGGACACCATAGTCAACTTACTACCTCTGCATTCATAAAAAAGTGTTCTCTGTTTTTGTTTTTATTAGTAGACTAGCTGTGCCCCGCGGTTTCACCCGCGGTAATTTCGGAGTTTCCGCGGGAATTCCGGGATTAAAAGTACCCTATGTCCTTCTCTGTACCCCTGACAACGTGCATGCCAAATTTCATTCAAATCTGTTCAGCCGTTTTTGCGTGATTGAGTTAACGTATGCGCATTTTCATCCGACTTGCTTCAAATTTATCGTCACTGCTCAGCTCCTATGTGTCTTAGCGTTATGTTATATAGCCTATAACCTGCCCAGGAGTGTGGACTACAATCGTACCAAGTTTGGTTAAAATCCATTCAGTAGTTTTTGATCCATGCGTGCAAATACAGACATACAGACAGACAAAAAATTTACCGATTGCATTTTTGGCATCAGTATCGATCACCATTCATCCCCCAATATTAATTTGGAATATAATATATTCAATGTACAGAATTGACCCCTCTACAGTTTTATTATAAGTATAGATATAGATAGATATAGATATTAAAAATATATTTGCCTAATGGCCTAATAGTAAAAAAAAACGGCATTAAAATCTTTTGCGTAGTTCATTTACTTAAATTAATTGAGCTCAGACAAACTAAGCTGGATTAAGCTTTCCCGAACTCGTGCGTTCTCTTTGCCAACTGTCAAAAATGGCGACACGACTTTGACACACTTTTTGCATTGCGAAACGTAGGTTTCGCATTACTAATACGACTAGCGCCATCTCTTGATCACAGTTGGAACTTAGTTGAGTTTGTTGTGTTTTTGATATTTTATTAAATTGCTTAATTTTTTCGTAACTGTATTAAAAATAGTTGTTCAGTACACGTGCGGAACCGTCATTGCAACTAGTTCCGACTGTCAACCCTCACCTTCGGCTGCGCTTCGGCTCGGGCAGACATTTGTCGGAACTCTTTGCAATGACAGGCTTTCCGCACTTGTAATGAAATATACTATTGTTCATTTATTTTCTTATGAAAGAAAACCGTAAAACAAACGCAAGCCACAAAATGGTTTCTATCAAATCTCAAGTATACGGCAGAATCAGCGAAAATGAAAATGTCGTATTGCTCTATAAAATAAACATAACAATAATTGTCGTTGCTCAGATGTGGCAGTAAACAAATTCATTGCATTTCCCCCATAACCAGTCACCCCTACGAGAATTTGCGGGTGATGTATTTATCTTGGGGGGAACTCTGGGGGAAATTATTGTTGTCAGACAGTTTCGGGAGCGAAATTTTGGCGACACGACACTTGGCACAGCAATCTTGATTGTTTAATTGTATTAATGTTGCTAAAGTTAATGTTTTGTTTGGTATTTCACGGTTCCCCTTCTGTGTTTTGAAGTACGTATACGAGTTATTTCCAAGTCGCTATACCTACGACGTGAAAAAAAAAACAACAAAATTTGAAAATGGAAGTAGGTATTAAATGTAAGAGTGTGTGAGTTTGTGAATTTGATTCACTGCTTTAGTTTCTTAATTTGATTTGAGAATTAAAATTGTAATAAACCATTTCATTGATTGATTTGGAAAATGAAGTACCTTGGCTTTGTGATTAGAAAACCTGAACGTTAGGTGTCTCGAGTTCGATCTCTCCAGCAGGGCAAACATAATAACTATGAGTATTTGCGTTGAGCGTTAAGCTTTGAGTCTGATATCTGGAGTACAAGCGAATCAGGCGGTGTTAATTATTAATTAATTATTTATATAATGATTAATTAATTAATTTCATTATGATTAACTAATAATTTAACTAATTTTATAATGATTAATTGATAATTTAATTAATTTTATAATGATTTATTAATAATTTAATTAATTGTATAATGATTAATTAATCAATTTTATCCATGTAATCATTAGGTAACTGTTATTATATTATATTTTACACAGTTTAAAATGGATATTCAAAATAGAAATCTACTGTTTCCAGTTAAAAAAATTCAGCTATACCTACTACTGAAATGTCTAAACTAACTACCTTACCCATAAAACCTCCAGATGTAGCCTGTGGTTTCGCGTGTGTGAATTCATGATTCCTTCGGGAACAATCCTGGCCTCTAAGTCACATCTATACTTAAACAAAAATTACTTTAATATTTTCCTTATCTACTGAATATATTTAGTCTTTGATGAACGTTACCGTAAATTGCCGATTTTAAAAAATCTTACATAAACAAACTTGTGAAAGAACACTTATATACAGTTGATTTTTATCAGACTTTATTCCCAAATTATTACTTTTCTAACTGCCTCATGAAATTATAAACATAAAAATCGTGTTCAAGAGTCAAGAGGAGTTTTCCATGTCGATAGAAATATTTAAAATAAAAAGAAAAAAAAAACAAATCCAAACACAATTTTCGGCTACGGCGTAATTTCACCGAATTATTATGTTTTTACGGCTAAAGTTTTGATTGTGCCCTTATAGGCAGGAGTTTTCTGCGCGTGCCGCAATTCACGGAAGACAGCGAGACTAGCTGTAGTAAAATGTAATTCAAATTCAAATATATACATTATTGCCCCAGGAAAGATAAAAAAACTAAAACATATAAAAAGTAAATACATAGCAAAAGGCGGCCTTATTGCTAGAGGCAATCTTTAATCGTTTTTCTATATGAAACCTGCATTTTTGTCCAAGTTAACGATTGATTGTGTGGTCATGAAACGATGCCTACTTGCATTTGTATTGGTTTGTACATTTTTTAATAACTTGTCAATCCCCCGCGGTTTCGCTCGAGTTAATATAGAATAGAATAGAATAAAATAGGATAGAATAGAATAAAATAGGATAGAATAGAATAGAATAGGATAGAATATAATAGAATAGGATTACATTTATTTCTGCACAACACACAAGAATGATAAACAAACATTAAAATATAAGTACCGAAGTTTCTATACGTATTTCAAGATAAAAAGTACCCTGTGTCACTCAAGAACATTGTAGTTCCCTATAAGTGAAGACTTCTTAAAATCTTTATCATTTTTATTTGTATATCTTATTTTATTTCTATTCTTATTGTCTTGTCCGTACCTATCCAACCCATATTTGAATGGGAATCACGCAAAACCTAGTATACGTGACCGATTTCATTGAAAATCGGCATATAGGTACTCGTACGCTGCTTTTTCATCACAGTACATTCTAAAGTTCCCGAAGGATGAAACCGAGGACATCAGTTCCGTGTAACTATCTAGTATCCTAGCGAAATGAATCCGCTTTCAGCTCGTAACTTATCTTCCACATAGCGCGACAGAAACTTTTCACAATATTATGTAAAATCGTCATCAAGTGCCAATGTGATTTCTTATTGACGACTGTGAGCCATTCGTAATGGTTTCTTGGTGCCACTTTGTCTAGACTCAGCCGAATAAAAAAACAAGTGATGCTATCGATTCTTGTTAGAGCTTTTAGATAGGGTTTTAGCAGCCAGTATTCGAAATGTTCCTCAAATAAAATCCATTGAAAGCGGACAAAGCGATAGTTTTAGGATTCCAGAGAGTATTGCAAGTTGATTAATTATGACGAATTCTTTTGCTAATGAAGGTGCTTGCTTTGTGAGAAAATTACTATGAATTTGCAATAAATACTGCACACTACTTATAACGGCACCGTTGGTAAAGTGGTAAATAAATCTGACCAGTGGTCGTGGGTTCGGTCCCCGCATCGGGGTAAACATTTCATGAACATTGGTATACACTCAAATCAAATCAAATCAAATATTCTTTATTGTCACCAAAAACATAAATATAAAAAAATATATAATTGGTGATTAGTATGTATTGCAGGTAGGTATGTATATATAAAAAAGTCTGTTGTCTGGTACCCATTAAAAGGTCTGATCACTATGGTACAGTTACAACTGTTTTTACTACGAACTTTATATTTTTTAGAACACTTCGGCCGCACTCAGAGTCGACTTTAATGATTACTTAGTTAAGTATAGATTTTTAAAACAAAACTGCCGCAATCAGACAAGTTTAATAAATTAATGTTAATTGGAATTTGATGAGATGTAACTTAATTAGTTAAATGCCAACTAACATTAATTTATTAAACTTGTCTGATTGCGGCAGTTTTGTTTTAAAAATCTATACTTAACTAAGTAATCATTAAAGTCGACTCTGAGTGCAGCGGTGATACCTACCCCTCTAGTACGCTCTCGCCGAACAGAAATATGTACATAATTATATTGTACAAACAGTTTTACTTTTACTCCATTGTAAGTAATAATTGAATAAGTTATTATGTTTGTCAGTAGAGTCAAATTTATAGCTTACAATAATTATGAAAATTGCTTTGTATTTATTTACAGAAAATATAATATGTAAAATGTGGCGTAGCTCACACCGCTGAATTTAGTTTATGGTTATTGATTAAAAATTCAGTAGGTATGAAAATATTTATCTGTCAGCAAACAATTAACAAAGTTTTATAGTCACAAATAGAAGCATTTCTTCGATATGAAAAATCTAATTTAAAAAATAAATAAAAAACCTTATTCTGATAGAGATATTTCGTGTTATCATAATATTTTGCCATAAAATAAAAAGTCTGCGAAAAATATTTCTAATGATACCTTTATTATTAGAAAAGGTCGATTGTCAGAACTATAGTTTTTATAAGAATTTCAGTAGACATTCAGACAAAAATTACGCAGAAACAATATTTTTTTAAATTGCTTTTTTAAGTTTTTAGTATTGGCGTGGTACGAAAAAGTATTCCTACGTAAGAAGAAGTATTACTATTAGCGAGATACGAAAAGTATTAAAAAACAGCCATATAAGTGTAAGTAAATATATTTTGAATTCGTATGAAAACTGAACCTGACGATCCTTAAATCCAAGTGTATGGTTTCATTTAAATTTTAAACTTTTTACTAAATCTACAAGAATCCACTTTGCCTTGGATATCATAAGCAATGCTTTTTATGTACCTACCCAGCAGCTAGCAAGAAATTAATTATTAAAAGTGACGCATTAATAATATTAGAAAGAAAGAAAGAAGAAAGAAAAGGAGTTTATTGGTCACCATCAAAAAGGTACAAGAAAAAATTAACATTTCAAAAAAAGGTTTTAACAAATATTAAACTGAATTAATTTTATTAATATGTCTTATTCATAATATAGCTTAATTAATTCGCTTCGGTGTCACAATCGTCCCGAAAAGGCGGTTGACGTGTAGGGGTTATATTGTACAATTATAATTGCCCTCATACGCCACCCCCTGCTTGTGGTCTGAAAGCGGCAATTAAGAGCGGCAATTCTTAATGCAATTAAATAACACACGAGTCCCAGCCCTTTGGGTTTTCTTTGGCTTTCTTGAATGTAAATAGACGATTCGAAAAGCCTTTTGAATTCACAGGAGGTTAGCTGTTTATTTGTAGATTTTAACTTTTATATTTTTTCATTACTCATACTCGGAAAGTAGGTCTGAAGTTGCCTGAGAAGCGGGTTGAAAGTAACCCTTTTCAGCCCTAGGGAGAATCGCTTTCAACTGACAACTGTCAAATTATTAAAAAAAAACTAAGTCTATTTTCACATTTCTATTGAACCATGTTTCAACTTTCTATACAGCCAGCGCGATGTAAAATTGAAATAACGTAAAGTTTAAGTAGGTATTAATTAAAATAAAATTCACTCACTTTTTCTTAAGCTAATTCCTATTTATATTTTTTATTTTCTTTAATTAATACTTAATAATTAAAGATAATATTTTTTTTAGGTCGCCACAATGTAAATAAAAAATACTGGCTGAATAGCTAGCCGGCCAAAGAAAAAGAAATAGGTGGGAAAGTGTCAAGCGACTATCCGATCTTCACTCATTTTTTCTTTAGCTAATTCCTATTTTTATTTTGACTTTCCTTGCATTCGTAATGAAAAGCACAGTGTTACCCTCGGGAGAAAGAAGTTACTTTCACCCCTAGGATAACAATGTACTATTTTTTGTTTCTTTTTAAAAAAATGAATAAAACCTACAAGTAACATTAATTTGTTTCATATTTCGAATTGAAAATATGAGTAAAGCATAAATAAACTACAACACTTTCAGCTCGTTTACTTACTTTTCCTTTTTGATAAGAATACCAATTTGTTAAATGTTAAAAACGAATAATACAGAGTATTTTATGTTAAAATATAATACTTGTAATATAACTAGCTGTCCCCCGCGATTTCATCCGCGATAATTTCGGAGTTCCCGCGGAATTGTTCCATACAAACTTTGCAACCCCATTTCACCCCCTTAGGAGTTGGTTTTTCAAACATCAATGGATTAGTGCACAACTACGTCACTTAAGGAATAATTGTGCAAAATTGCATGGTTCTAGACCCAGCGGTTTTAGCTGTAGACTTGGTTTTCCCTACGGTTTCACCCGCGTTAGTTCGAAGATCCCGCGAGTATTCCGAGATAAAAGTACCTACTTACTACCCTTATATTTTCTACTTACTAACCTACCCTTTACTACGTGTAGGTAGTCTGCAAAATTTAATGTGGTTTCTTACGCATAAATTTTGGAGTTCCCGCGGGAATTCTAGGATAAAAAGTAGCTTATGTCCCTCTCTGTACCCCTGACAACGTGTATGTAAAATTTCGTGGCATTCAGTTGAGCCGTTTAGCCGTGAAAGCGTAACAAACAAGCAACAAACAACTCACTTTCGAATTTATAATATTAGAAAGGATTACTAGCTGTGGTTTCGCTTGCGTTAATTTAGGACTTGACACGGCTTTGGGATAAAAATAGCCCATGTCTTTTTCTATATTAGGTATCTAGGTGTGTACTGACGACGTGCGTGCAAATTTTTTTGATGATCGAGGAAGTAGTTAAGACGTGAAAAGGTGACAAACAAACAAACTCACATTCACATTTGGACGCAGATAAGCAATAACATGTTAACCCACAAAATGAAGTTATTGATTCAGAACGATTTATTTAGAGTTAGAGAACGTTTTTTAATTATGTGTTTACGTTATTACATTGTTTAAATATGTACCTAAATATTGAACATAAAAAATTTGACACAAAATGGCGCTATAATTTTAAAACTTCAATTTAATCAAAATTTCTCCAGTGTGGGTTAACACAATATTGCTTATCTATGTCCATTTATAATATGTATTGATTACTAGCCATCCCTCATTTCACCCGCGCTAATTCGAGGTTCCTGAAGAAATTTAGGGACAAAAAGTAACCTATATCCAAACAAAAAACTAAGAGTTGCATGTTTAAAGGTACCTATATATAAAATGAGTTAGGAATATATCCACTTCACAACACAACACACAGATCTACTTGATCCCACACTAAGCTATAAGCTTGTGTCGTGGAAATCAAGCAAACGTGGTATATACTACACATATTATTACATATATATTATACTATAGATATATATATACACACCCAGACTGGAAAATGGAACCCTGTGTTCATCATACAAAGTCCACCCCCACCGGGAATCGAACCCGGAACCTCTTGATTAGCGGGCAGGCATGGTGACCATTGCGCCAATCGGGTCGTCAGTATAAATGTCGTATAAATGTAACTTTAGCTCGCATCCAGCGAACTTCGACGACTGTAGAATTTAATAACGTCCAAGTGTGTGCATGAAGTGGCTAACATCGAGTTGTGGTGTAATGGAGCTTGGCAGTGGCCCGCTGCTGGAGCGAACTCCCCGCCCAGTGGACGACCATACACTAACTGTATTATCCAGCTGGTGCCTGGCACCTACTGCCAAAGTGACCATCATTATGGGTGTAGAATCTCTGCGTACGAGGTGTTGGATGGAGGGATGTTTTATCATAAAGTTTTTGAAGTGAAAACTTCTTAACACCGTTGTGTTTTAAAAATTCGATGAAACGTAAAAGTAGACATACTTACTCATAAATAGGATTTAGCCTGCGAGAGAATGAGATAAACGTCAAAGCAAGTGACGTTAATCTTTTTTCCTCTGAACTGTCACTGTCACTCAACACACGTTAGAAAACTGTTTTGGGAGAGGCAAAAGAAACTAAGTCCATACAGGCATTTTAGAATTTTTGTAGGATTGAACCTGCTAGAGAATGAGATAGAATGCTAGTGTGAAATAAAGAATGTTTCACTTCATTTGTGTGCTTTTAAGTTATTCTTCTGAGGCTTTTAAGTACCTATATTTTTTTTTCATAAACAATACCCATTATAGATCACGGTCAGGACAAAATCGTTAGGAAATGATAAAGTATAGACGTACAGTTTATGGTAGAGCTAAAAAGGGTAAGGTACGTAAGTACTTTTTTAATACAGTTGCTCAAAAAGTGGCGTATTGCAGGGACGTTTAGCGTTCGGGATGTGGGCTATTACATACTCGAGCTTTTTGTTTACCTTTCCCGAACTCGTGCGTTCTCTTTGCCAACTGTCAAATGGCGACACGACTTTGACACACTTTTTTGCATTGCGAAACGTAGGTTTCGCATTACTAATACGACTAGCGCCATCTCTTGATCACAGTTGGAACTTAGTTGAGTTTGTTGTGTTTTTGATATTTTATTAAATTTCTTCATTTTTTTCGCAACTGTATTAAAAATAGTTGTTCAGTACACGTGCGGAACCGTCATTGCAACTAGTTCCGACTGTCAACCCTCACCTTCGGCTGCGCCTCGGCTCGGGTAGACATTTGTCGGAACTCTTTGCAATGACAGGGTTTCCGCACTTATAATGAAATATACTATTTTATCTTCACATAAGTATTTCTTGAATTTTTGAAAAGAAAAAACACATCCGATTTGAACAACTTCTAATAACAGAATGGAACGTAATGGAATAAACTCAAATTCATTTTCAGTTAGTATTGTACAATATATTGTTAGTTGTCTCGAATAAATAAATAAAATCTCTTTTTTAAACATCAATACATTTTATTAAAACTTTCATAGCGAAATTAAAAACTATAAATTATAAGTGAAAACATGTTTTTTAAAAGCCAACAGGAATAAAGCGCTCGGCGTCGGCTCGTTATCACTCGCCCATTATTCTCCGTAGCTCGTTGAGAATTCTACGTTTCTACGTAGGTAATATTTAATTTAACTTTCTTTTTTCGTTTTTAATAAATTGAGATTTTGACTGAAACAAAAAAACAAAACGACATGACCCTTTACATATTTTTTAAAGATTTAAAAGCGAAGCCTCTTCTTTAGGGATGGGGCCGCCGCTCGTACATACCTATTGAAAAAAACTGAAACTTCACAAATGTATAACGAGGTGGCGCGGCGGTATGCCACTCGTTATCATAATTATCCTCCTTTAGTTGTTTTTTATTCTTTTTTAATTCTTCTATCCATAAATATTACGTGTTCTTTATTTCAAACCTTTTTTTTTATTATTTCCTAATATTGTAGGTCAAACACACTATTACCCACTTAATGCGTTTAAATATTGCTTTTACTAAGTTATTTTATTAATATTATAATAACTCGTGATATAAACTAGGTAGGTATAGGTATAGTTTGTTATTGTTTCATTCAAATCTTGTAGTTTTTGCGTGATAGACGTACGTCGTACAAACAGAGATAATTTATCCCGGAATCCTCTAAGGAATATCATAAGACATGCGGGCGAAACCACATGGTACAGCCATACCTACTGTATAAGGCACATTTTTTAAACCTTTAAACAGATTTGCTTTTGAAACATAAGTTGCCTTCTATCTCCAAGAGAATAGATAACGAAAAGCAGATTGTGAGCATATAGAACTAATTCCCAAAGCAGCGCACCCAGTCATAACAAGCATCGAAATAAAAGGAATGCATAATTTCTGAGCTGAGAGCTAGGACGTACACCGCACGAAATTCACTTTTCTTGTTATGAACGCTCCGCGGGAAGTGGCTCGGTAATCGAATTTTGCGGCTCGGTTGACTATTCAGCCGCGTCCTCCGGCTATACCGCCATGAATACGGGAAAAATTGTACGACACTCACGCTCATATCTGGGCCCTTATTCACTATGACCAACAACTTCCTGGACAGGAAAGTTGACTATTAATTTGTGTTTATTAATTTCTTCATTGACATTAACATTTCGGAATTACATTCGTTTGGAGATTTAATTATTGTGATGAATTGATTGAATTGAATATATTTTGCATGTCACTCAATGACTAGACATTAGAACTTGAATCAAAATTAACAATGTACCCATTTTTTAGAACAATATCTTATGCAAATAAATGATTATTATTATTAACATTCCTTGCCAATAACGCGCGTCTCATAAACACAATCGCAAACGCCAGATACCCAAATATTAGAAACTAGCTGTTCCTGCGGTTTCGCGGTACCTCTGACGTGTATACAAAATTTCATGATTATCGGTTGAGCCGTTAAGGCGTAAAAGCGTAACAGATAGATAGACAGACAGAGTTACTTTCGCATTTATAATATTAGTGCGGATTAATTAGAAATTAATACCTACTCTTTATGCTATAAGACACGTTGACAATGTAAAAAATACATTTTTTGAAGTGAAACGTTATCTTAATGTGACGTGCTCACTGCCCATAGTGAATAAGGGCCCTGGGCGAGTATTATGTTGATGACTATCAGTTTTGAGGGCACTATGCCACAACGGCTGCAAAGAAGGTCCGTTCACGCCATTCTTCGGTAAGTACAACTTGTCCCATTGTCAACCACCGTAGATTATGTGATTACCTACGTGTTCAGACCTTTTTGCTATCTAGATTGGCTATTTTACAACTAAATCACCAATACAAAATAGTAAACAAAAATTTCGTATCGCGCTAATTAAATATGTAAGGAAATAACAAAAGGAATTAAGAATAGATCAGATGATGAAGGCAATGGACAGGCCTGACCGAGACTATTAGCTGAGCGACACATCTAGAATGAACTAGAAACTATTATAATAATCAATTGGGATGTGGACTGCTTTTGAAAATCAAAATTCTAATTAGTCCGTCAGTTAGAAAATAAAAAAACAATAGACACGTATTTTTTGCTTTTTCAAATAAATTGAAATATACAGAGATAAAGCGCATTAAAGTTTAGGGTGAGGGGGTCGTGACGTCACTAACCGCTAAAACCGCCATACAAACTGTCAGAATAGTGACGTCACGCGAAATTTCAACTCAATATTTCGCCGTTATTTTTTGATTACGTAAAAAAAGAAAAAAATCGTGTCCAATATTTTCAAATAATCTACAAGACGCACTAAAAAATAAAAATTAGTCAACATGCCCATTGCACCAAGATACACTATATACGAATGGACATGGAGGAGCGTGCTAGAGGAGCAGCAGGGTAGCCAGGCGACGAGGTCACTGCGATAGGTTAAAGTCGTGCCCCAGAATGGGGATAGTAACCTACGGCCAACAAAAGAATGTGTACGGTTAGGTTAGGTTAGGTTAAAAAATAAAAAAAAAAGGTTAGCAGTTACAAAATATACAGCATACCAGATTTCAGTAAGGAACACGGAGCAGTGCCTGGGACTTGCGACCCGTAGCGTAGGTTTAATGGGGCTTTATTTATTTATTTATAAAAAGAAGGTACAGAAATTACAATCTTCATGTAACTAAACTTAGATAAATTTGTCGTGACATTATATTACAGGGTCGCCGAGATAGCAGGCAATTTACAATCATGCATGAACGCTCACCTCCACTGCCCGTGGCCCCGACATATCCAAATCTCTGGAAACAACCTTTAAAAATGACACCGCACACTTAATAACTAGATAGATCGTTATGACACCGAAGAGCAAAACCGAAGACATTAGTAGGTAACAAAGACTATTTCCAATTTAGAGAATCTAAACCGGATACAATTTAGGATCAGTGAGTGAGAGAGAGAGAGAGATCACACTACACTAAATTGTACCCTAAATCGCTCTCTCTCTCTCTCTCTCTCTCACTCACTGATTCTAAATCGGAACCATGTGTTCTAACTTCGATTACACCTTCAGATTTCCTTTTGTGCCTGACAAAACGCATACCCCCATTTATAGAGTTCTAAAGACGAGTCGGGTAGTTTAGTGGAGTGGGGGACTAAACTACCCTCACGCCGACACATACCTTGTTTACGCGGAAACGTTTTGCATCTTGTTTGAGAGATAAGGTGGTGCACGTTTCACGGAAAACATCAAAGAATCGGGCATCTGTTACCGTAATTTGACACCTCGTAGTGAAGGGTCCTTCCGGCCCATTTTGTGCAATAGGGAAAACCATCTAGCGTAATTGAAAAAAATCTGTGGAATAATAAAAGAATGTACTAGGTATGTATATCTCATTCAACAATATAAAATTTAAAATTGGACTTAGATAAGCAATAGTGTGTTAACCCACACTGGAGAAATTTTGAGTAAATCGTGTTTTAAAAGTAGGAGTAACATTTTGTGTCAACATTTTTTATGTTCAATATTTAGTTACATATTTAAGCAAAGTAATAAGGTAAACACATAAAAACAACATTAAAAAACGTTCCCTAACTCTCAATAAATCGTTCTGAATCAATAACTTAATTTTGTGGGTTAACATGTTATTGCTTATCTGCGTCCAATTAGAATATTTGGACGACCGAGCTTCGCTCCTTGTGTATAGCGCGTACCAAACACTCATTTTTCATTGTCTGAAAACACGGATAAAAAGATGTTTTCTGAAAATGAAACCTAGCTAGATCGACTAATCGACCCCGAAATATCCAATTTCATGAAAATCGTTGGAGCCGTTTCAGAGATTCAGATTGTATACAAGATTTGCTCGTTTAAATCAAAGTTAAAATTAGATTAAATAAAAGCCCCTATTTAAAAATAATCCGGACTGATGTCTGTGCAAAGGCTAGCGAGAAGAAACTAAAGATTCTTTTTAGATAAAACCGTATAAAAATCTGACAAGAACCGATAATTCTCGGAAGATTGCCGCAACATTGGGTGCTCCTATCAGACCATATCCAGAGCGGTGTGGATATATGCATGAATTTGTTCCCTTTCAGAGTCAACCGGTTACAGGAAAACTGAATCCATCGACGAATGCCAACTTCCGGCGTTCAATGGGCGACACACAAAACTTCTTACTTCGTCTACGTAACTACGTGGAAAGCTTTCTCAGTTCTCGCGTAGTTAAGTGGATACGGAAAGTCAACAAAAGTAATATCAATTAATAGAAATAAAACAAGCATAGATTCAGCGCTAGCAGAGTCATGGAACTGAAATTTTTGGTGAGATAAAACCAACAACAACTAGAGATAACGTCCACTTTCTAATCTACATATTTTTGCGCCCTCGGTTGTTTTTTTTTTCTTAAATTTCAAAAGGATTTTCGAATGAAACTGTCGCTCTATGCGATTACAATCAATGATACAACTTCATAATAATCCTTAATAGGTACCTACCTATTATAAATGCGAATGTGAGTGTATTTGTTTGTTTGTTACGCTTTTACGCCTTAACGGCTCAACCGATCATCATGAAATTTTGTATACACGTTGTCAGGGGTACCTACAGAGAAAGACATAGGCTACTTTTATCCCGGAATTCCCGCGGGAACTCCGAAATTAACGCGGAAGAAACTACATTATCTTTTGCATATTACCTACACGTTGTAAAGGGTAGGTATAGTAAGTACTTTTATCTCGGAATACCCGAAATCTCCGAAACTAACGCGGGTGAAATGTCTAGTTTTTTTATAAAGACCTAAGTTTTCTCTAGAAAAATATGTAATAAATTGAATCACCTTTTTGTCTAGACATTAATGATTCAAACGACGTGACCTGGAACGTATCTCGCGTTAACATTTCGAAAGAAAACCTACGAAGCATAATATTCCAACGCCTCACGTACATTTCGGCTTTGTATATAGACGACAGATTTTAAGAGTGAACACAACAGTCGATGGATAGAAAAATGTAGGGAAAGGCGTCGCGTCGGTATGATTAGGGTTGGTTGGTAGAGGGTGCTAATGGAAGAGCGAAGCAGTAGTCACGGAGTCGCAATTAGATCGAAGCGGAGTCCGGAACCCTTTGCTCGTAATTTTACGTAGTTAGCACGTCCACGTCACAGAGCACGCGACACGGGACCGTGACGGCATATAACTTTATTAGAGACTTTCCGCCTGTTCAAGTTAATTAGTATGTGTTTTTTCACTTTCATCCTTTGAAGTAACGCGACCTCGTAAATTGACAGTCAATTTACGAAATATATACAAGTATGTGTGTATAAGTAAGTAATATGTATAAGTTACATTATCACTAGTGTTGATTTCGGAGTACCTACCCGTAAAAATTTCGAGATGGAGTACCTGTTATCGTTATGTCATTTTGGAACACTGCAGCTTCCTATAATTGAAAGAATTTTTAATAGCTATCAAGAAGTAGTTTTGATTTTTTTTCCTTTAAAATTAAACAAATATACCCATAGAATAAAATCAAATCTTTTCTTTTTATACCTAATATAAGTATAGAGGAGTTAAAACTAGTATCACACGCATTAATTTCGGAGTTCCCGCGGGAGTTTCAGTATAAAAAGTATTCTATGTCCATTTCATTTATTTATTTATTTATTCATTCTTTGGCATTGATAACAATACAAAAAGAGTAGGGTGCAATTATTAATAATTAAAATTAAACTTACATAAGCAGCTGAGAATTAACAGATAATGTTAAAACGTGAAACGCATTAGATTCACATGAATCTCGAAACTCATTTAGATAAAACTACGGGGCTCAAAACTAATATTGACCACACCTAAATTTCACATCCTGTATGTGCGTATATCTGTTTGTATTTCAGTGGGCATTGTGTGGTAGCTTAAAGCATCGCCCGTTATCTCTCCAGCCGGTGTCGAACGTGAATGTCGATATAAGGAACAACACTCACTGACCGAGAAATAAAATAAATTCATTCCTTTTTTTAAACTATGATTAACAAGTTAGACGTTTCACCACAGCTCAGTTAAGTGACGGTGTGATCGAAGATTGTAAACAGACCCAGCCCGGAATGGGAACTGACTTTAAAGTGCGACTGCCGGAACACTCCGTCAGGTGCTTTGCTACAAATATTCAACTTGAAGGTGGTATAATAACTGGTCAGCTGGGCACTAAGCGAATGAGGTTATTAGAACATTCGGAACATTATTTTCTCGACTCACAATAAAGGGACAGAACAAAAAGATAATACAGAGGATCAATGATCTCGAGGTCAGTGCCGGCAAAATCTAAATTCAGCATAGGTCCCATACTAATTGGACGCAGATAAGCAATAACATGTTAACCCACAAAACGAAGTTATTGATTCAGAACGATTTATTGAGATTTAGAGAACGTTTTTTAATTATGTGTTTACCTCATTACATTGTTTAAATATGTAACTAAATATTGAACATAAAAATTGTTGACACAAAATGGCGCTATAGTTTTAAAACTTTAATTTACTCAAAATTTCACCAGTGTGGGTTAACACACTATTGCTTATCTATGTCCAATTGTAGGTCGCTTCTCTATTACTAATACTATTATATTAAGATACTCAACTTCACTAAAAATATAGCGTCGACTTTCTTTTCGCCGGAGTTCTTTTTTACCTATCTACTACATACACAACTTTGTGAAGGAGGCTACTATATCATAAATATTTAAATACTAGCTAGGGTACAGCTAGATTTCACCCGTGGTAAAATCGGAGTTCCCGCGGGAATTCCGGGATAAAAAGTACCCTATGCGTTAGTCTGATGTATAAGCTATATTATTGTAAAGTTTCATTTAAATCCATTCAGTAGTTTTTGCGTGAAAGAGTAACAAACATCCATCCAACCATCCATCCATCCATCCATACATACTTACAAACTTTCGCATTTATAATATTAGTAGGATTTAGGATATTTTGGACGCCTTACCAAGCAATTTATGTTCAGAGCGAAGGATCAATTGTTAGTAAACAAGACTGTTATTCGCAGTTTCATCTACATAAACCTGGAAATCCCCTCGGGTGCTCTAAAAAGTAACCTAAGTTGTGTCCCAAGGGACATCCCCAGGGCTATCCCCATTCCAAATCTCATTAAAATCTATTCAGCTGTTAAGCCGTGAAAATCTGTTACTGAGACACTATCGTATTTAAAATCCATAGTCTAACGGCCGCACTCAGAGTCGACTTTAATGATTACTTAGTTAAATATAGATTTTTAAAACAAAACTGCCGCAATCAGAGACGTTCAATAAATTAATGTTAATTGGCATTTAATGAGATGTAACTTAATTAGTTAAATGCCAATTAACATTAATTTATTAAACTTGTCTCATTGCGGCAGTTTTGTTTTAAAAATCTATACTTAACTAAGTAATCATTAAAGTCGACTCTGAGTGCGGCGGTAAGTTTTGTAAACTTTGACAACAGATTTTCTTTGATCGAAATTTCTTATCGTAAAAAATACTGAAAAAAGCATTAATATTAAAAAAATACTTGGTATTTAGTACATCAATAGGAAAAAGGGTTAAAAACTGAAATCACCTTAGTGTATTATTCGGAGGACTTGTCAATCCACAGCCAAACTACAAGCAATGATTTAAACGAAATTTAATATTTTTGAAATGATTGTAGTAATTAATTATTTTAATTATTTAATTATTTATCTGTAAATATTTGGCAGATGCGCCATCGAAACAAGTATTAGTATTTTATTGAATAAAGTCTTGCAAATAAAAGCAGCTGTAATACAAGAAAATAATGAAGGCAATTTGTATGAAAACTAGCCCTAATATCCAAACCTTAAGACTTAAATAAAAACAAGCTATTGGCTTAACACACTGAAGAAAATAAATCATTTGTTTTCTTTTTTCGGTCATCTTTAGTGAGCGGCGTTCTTTCCCCAATCACAACGGACAGCGTAAGTGGCTTAACTATACAATAGTTGACTGATTTTATTTACAATGGAATCGATACAAGTACCTTTATTACTTTCTAGGAAAATGACTACACGCGGTAGCATAAAAAATACACAATATTGGTATCATCCTTAATAATCTAACGTTACGTTTTCTCGTCAAAGGATAGGCAGAGAAACCCTTTAAGTATGGAGGGTAGAAGTAAGGAGGACCATCTCAGTGTATTAAAAAGTGTCCGTTGAAAGGGAGCAAATTAAGGTGGCCCATAGTAGCAAGTGGAAGCGAAAAAAAAAAAAACAAACTATTAGAGTAGGATACTAAATTAAAAAAAGGAAAGAAGAATTTCCGGTTTGTTACAGCGCATTTTTTATTAAATTTTCCCACTCAGCACACTTCACTCTGTTTACAACTGCTAATTTCATATCATTTCGACTTCCTACACTAGCGCTATTTCGGTGAGTGTTCGAACAATAATTTGCTGTTTACCGCTGGACACTTTTTCAACTAATCCCCCGTACGAGACGGTTCTCCTTACTTCTACCCTCCATACCTTTAAGGTATTGATCAATTTGACAACTACGAGTAACTCCTGATAGTAACATTCATATATAAGTGTATAAGTGTCTGTACTATATATACCTAGAGCATATTGACTTTCCTTCACCGACCGCTTTTAATTCCTCCTCTCGCCACTTCCAATTTATCGCGAGGCTACATAAAAGTAGCGAAATGGATACCCTTCTAACGATGCACCAGTACACGGACAGATCGTGTTCACATTGCACAGTGAGTGTGTGTATGTGTGTGTGTGCTAACTAAGTAAATGTTTATTCTTTCTTCCCTTTCTTTCCACCGAGTCAGTTTACAAAAGAAACCGAGCGGAGTCGAGTTGTAGCCGCACAAATAAAATTTAATTGGCGTACCATTTAGTACAAACAAACCCACGTTGGCCGGATTGGAACCAATTATCGTTATCGCATTCGAATGTCGGCAGTTCGCCGCAGGTGTGCGTAACGTACTTATAATCTAATTCATAAAAGGAAGCGGATTCTGTTTTTTATTTAAATATTGGATACTAGCCATCTCCGCGGCTTTACCAGCGTTAATTTCGTAGTTCCCGCGAGAATTCCGGGGAAAAGTGCCCTATGTCTTATCGAAGACGACCCGATTGGCGCAATGGTTACCATAATACCTGCCCGCTAATTAAGAGGTTCCGGGTTCGATTCCCGGTGGGGGTGGACTTTGTGTGATGAACACAGGGTTCCATTTTCCAGTCTGGGTGTGTATATATATATCTATATTATAATATATATGTAATAATATGTGTAGTATATACCACGTTTGCTTGGTTTCCACGACACAAGCTTATAGCTTAGTGTGGGATCAAGTAGATTTGTGTGTTGTGAAGTGGATTATTATTATTTTTATTATTATTATTATATTTGACAACGTCTATGCAAAATTTCATGATGGTCAGTTAAGTAATTAAAGTGTGAAAATAGATAAACAGAGTTACTTTCACATTTATAATAGGTATTAGTATGGTTTGGTTTTAGCGCTTCCCCGCGGCTGCGCACGAGTGAATTTATTTTCATCTCTTGTCTTTCCTATCTCTTATCTTCGATTTTTTTATTACAGGATTATTATACGTCATGTTAATCCAAATATGTTATCTCTATCGCCGATACGCGTGGTTTCCTAACAAACGTCTAAACATCAACACACAACACAACAACCGAAGGATTTTTGTATTATGAAATGAAAAGACTGCTTTAAGTTATTATTTATTTATCGAAACATTTCATAAGTAAGTATTTTATAAAACTTTTATAAGTAAAGATTACCACTCTAAATGAAAACAGGTCGTGTATAGTTTACAAAAAAAAAATCTGAAACAAAATACAAGTACCTACTTTACATAATTTTGTTTGAAGAAGAAAAATAAATCTTATACCCGCTTCCTCTCACGCTTTGCACTCCGAACATTGGCTGTTGGCTGCGGCGAATAAATCACGTTGGTACCCTATTGATTGAAACATTAGGGGGTGACCAGGAGTTTGGAGCTTGTTCCTGATACTACGGCACGTACGTTTCGCTGTCGAGTTGTGTTGTTGCCTGCGGTTCTGCTCGCTGGGTATATGGTGCGTTAGAGCGCTTGTACATGCACACGTTCGTTTTTTACACCGGATGACGGACCGTCAATAAACGGATATCCTTGTATACTTTTAATTTTCTTGCCGCATGGACGTTAGCTTCGTCTGCCATCTTGTTGTGCTAGTTTTCACTGAAATTGGCACTCAAATTTACAGAAAACGGGCTTACGTCCGTTAGCGTCGACACGCACCAATACACTGGCATGGGTGACCGCTTTTTCTTATGCCGGACCGGTGTCCGTCGCGCCGAAGGGACCCGGCGGTGTATTCGGCGTAAATTGGCCGCCGGACCGGCGTCCGGTGCGTGTACAACATTCATTATAAATCATACACCATCGTGGATCCGGTAAAAGACACGGTCGTTCATCCGGTCTAAAAAACGGACGTGTACAAGCGCTCTTAGTATCACAGTCACATCTGCCCTTTTTAGCCAAGTTGATAATCTATAATCTCTATCTTAATTAATCTGTTATATTTACTGCTTTTAGTGTAAGTGTACCTAAAAGTATTGTGGTTAATAACTGAGAGTGGAGTTGTTTTCAAAACTGTATTGTCGTAAGTGGACAACTGTTATTGGCCTTTCTTCAAAATGTTTAAGTGTATATGATGTAAAATTAACAATGATGGCTGTTGTCGTCCTTAATAATTAAAAAAAAACGTAATTTCACGCCGCTCACGCTAATATAATATAGTATTGTTCAATTCCAAATAGAATTTTGAATAAAAATAACTCCCATGTGTAATTTCTATCGAATTAAAATACCTACATTTTTAATCATCAAAATCAAATATCGTCGGACGCGACGATAAGAGAGCGTTACGTTTCGTTACGTAACTTCCCAAAAAAATTTGGTTTCCATTCCAAAATTGTGTAGAATCTTCGTTTTAAAATAATCTTTCTATGTATCTTCTGAATGATCTATTCAATTCTTAGTTCACAAATAGGATCCCGCTCTATATGCTGAAACACAGCAATTTCGCCAACAAGAGTATTTACTTGTGTAGGAACTTAGTACGTTGAATAAATAGCAACATTGTAATGAGCACATTGCACAACGTGCTGCTATGGGTAGTCGGAACTTTGTTATTAACCCTTCCGCACGATGTGTGCGATTAACCCTGTATTCTGACTACACCGAAGACTTCAATTTTAATACTACTGTGTGCTACGTGCAATACTTTTTTTTTATCTTAAATGACTTTAATATTAAAATTAGTCAAATGAACTAATATAATTAAAAAGGAAAATAGCCAGGAGGACAATAGACAACTAAAGACGTTTAATATTAATTATATTAGTTAGTATTAGTTATATTAATATTAATTAATTATATTAGTTAGTTGTTATGGGAGATATTAAATAAGAAAAAATAAATTTAGGTGACTCTATGAGTGATATAGAAGCCAAAAATACTTTTAAGTTTAAATACTTTTATTCTAAAAATACTTTATACTAATAATTTTAGAGTTTTTGTCTGTCTGTCTATCTGTATGTTTGTATTCCTGCTACGCAAAAACTGCGACACCAAATTTGATGCGGTTTTTTTGTTGTATTGCTAAGGACTAACTTAGATACTCATGTTTAGATTTTTTTAGAAATTCCATTTGGAACTCGAGATATTAAAAAATGCTGGTATAAATGTGCACCTATAAATGTGAAAGTTTGTATGTTTGTTACTCAATCACGCAAAAAAAGGTAAACAGATTTGGAAGAAATTTGGCAAGCATATAGCCTATGGCATGGAAAAGAACATAGGGTACCTTTTATCCCGGAATTCCCGCGGGATCTCCGAAATTAACGCGGGTGAAATAGAATTAAATATTGCATACTACACGTTGTCAGAGGTACAGAAAAGGACATAGGGTACTTTTTATCCCGGAATTCCCGGAGGATCTCCGACATTAACACGGGTGAAACCGCGGGGTGCAGCTAGTAAAAAATATATCCTTTCATCTGTTTTTCAGTTTGTTTGAACACGCCTCACGCAAAAACTACTGAACAGATTTTAGTGAAACGAGAATGAGAGTTTTTCCTGCTACAACAAAGAGATCCTGGGGGATCCGATGGTGGTGCGTCTGTTTGTGATCGCGTAACTTCTGTAATTTGCTTGACCAATTTAGTTATTATTCACACATTCTGTTTGTGGCTCGAAACTATGGTTTAGATATGCCTTTGTCAAGAGTTTCGAAGGAAGATTAAAAACTCTCGGGTAGCTACTTTACCTTTAGGGTTTCATCCCTACTGATTCTTTTCAATCTGCATTTGAAAAGTTTATTGGAGAAGGGGACGTATTACCAACCTACATAAATATAATCCAAACACCAAGTTCCGGTACTTAATATTGACTACACCGAAAGTCAAACACCCGCTATAAGTTCAAAATACGCGAGCTTTCACTCCGTAATCATGAGATGATTGGTTCACAGATACAGATAAGAATAGATAAGGGAAGTTCGTAAAATTGTATGAAGCCCAGTTAGAAGTATATAGCCAAATTTATCGCTTTTATGGCCGCACTCAGAGTCGACTTTAATGATTACTTAGTTAAGTAACAAAACTACCGCAATCAGACAAGTTTAATAAATTAATGTTAGTTGGCATTTGACTAATTAAGTTACATCTCATTAAATGCCAATTAACAATAATTTACTGAACGTCTCTGATTGCGGCAGATTTGTTTTAAAAATCTATACTTAACTAAGTAATCATTAAAGTCGACTCTGAGTGCGGCGGTTAGAGTTTTAATCCTTGATTTAGGTAGGTATCTACAAGTTTTTTATTTTCTCATAATGACGATTATCCTACTGATATTATAAATTATGTGAAAGTGTGGATGTTTGGATGTTTCTTACTCAATCACGCAAAAACGGCTGAACGGATTTGGATGAAATTTGGCATGCACTTTATCAGGGGTACTTACAGAGAAGGAGTGTACTTTTTATCCCGGAAATCCCGCAGGAACTCCGAAATTACAGCGGGTGAAACCGCGGGGCACAGCTAGTTATAAATATAAAATTGTAACATACTCACCAATGAATTGAGGGTTTTTAATGGTAGCTAGAGAGGCTGTTCGGCGTAGGTATTACGTACAGTAGAACCGAACTTTGGCACGTTTGTAAGCATAACTGGTTTGTTCATTTTATTTAGTATCTTTAACGTCTACGGTTTGTTTTACTTATACATATTTTATATACTCCATATTACGCAGAATAATGCTGGCATATAAAATCACTCCGCAAACCTTTACGGTGTGAAATTCAATTTGCTTTGTTTATGGAACGCGGGCGAGGTGCTGTGTTTTAATCTTTAGTGATGTTTCGTGTCGGGAACTCGGCTCGGTGCGGTGAACGGCTGCGGTACAGCCCGCGCCTGGTAAATAGGTCTAGAATTAATTCGTATCAGACAATTCCGAGGACAACCGTGCGAATTCCGGATATAGGTATACGCTTGTGTACACATAAATAGCTATTTGTTTTGCAGAAACAAACATAAGCAGGTACAGGTGTGTAACGAGGCGGCTGTATGCCACTCGTTATGATATCCTGCGTCATTTCTGTTAGGTAGATACTTTTTCGTTTTTAACCGACTTCCAAAAAGGAGGAGATTCTATGTTTAAAACTTGCTGTGTACAGGTATTTTACTATCCCATCTTGGCATTCTTTATTTTAAACTAGCTGTACCCCGCGATTTCATCCGCAGAAACTTCGGAGTTCCCTTAGGAATTCCGGGATAAAAAGTACTCTATGTCCTTCTCTGTATCTCTGACAACGTGTGTACAAAATTTCATGATGATCGGTTGAGCCGTTAAGGTGTCAAAGCGTAACAGACAGACAGAGTTACTTTCGCATTTATAATATTAGTAGGGATTTAAATCGTGTATTTTGTATGTTTTCCTCATACTTACTTATTCACATCGATTGAGTCATTCTCGAGTTTTAGCGAGACAAACGAACAAAAATTCTATTTTTATATATTTATTAGATTTCGGACGATTCGGACTTAAATTATAATTTTAATGTTATTTATTACTTTTCATTGTGGACTGAGAATAAACCATCTATTTCTATTACAACATTATATTAATTCCAATACTAGCTAGCCGGAGTTCTTAGAATACCTTCCAACATCCTTAAACAGACAAGCGGAATAGAAAACCTTTATGGTTCCATAGATAATAGGCATGTTGACAAATTTTGAAATCCCTTTTTATAATGCAGGTACACGTGTACTATTTCCGAAAAACTCATTATTTCAGCATTAGTTTATAGTTTTAACGCAAATTACTGCATTTTATTTTGTCTAATTTGAATTGTGCCCGAAAACAGTCGTGAGTGTCATGGCGCCACTTGTGACGTCACAGTTCACACCTAAGTTCACGTTGCATTGTGTGTATGCTCGACGAACAAAGTCAACAATATATTTATTAAAAATTAATTCCAAAGTGTACCTACAAGTGGTGTGCGGTCCCTCTCTGTATCTAAAAACACATCAAAAGCATCACCTAATAAATTTTTTGCTCATGTTCCTAACAAGAAAAAGTGAGAGATAAGCTTGCAAGGCGAAACCCAGCTGATGTAGTTACAAATTCGGCAATTTATTTTTGTGAAGACCACTTTGATGACGGACTAATTTGGATTTTGATTTTCAAAAGTCTTCAACATCCCTATTATTATAAACCAGTAAAATAAACTGAAAAACAAAACCAAGTAGGGTTCTAGGAATTTGGTTAGATAGATCAAAGTCTCAGTTAAAGTCAAATAATTTTATTCAACGTTGGTACATAATGTGGCTCTTTTTGACGTTAATAAAATTACAATTATTATTATGACAGCACCCATAAAATATCCACACAGCTTCCTAGTGCTATGGCCGAAGAGAAGCTGCGCAACAAACTCGCCAGTAGCACACTGTCAGTTTAAAGTTATATAATACTAGTCTTTTACTGTAGGTATACATAATATAATACTAGTGATACAGGTGAAGCTAATATAAGAGTGTTAAAAACAAAAACATGGGCATTTTTATTTACTACTCCATACTTTATATAACAATGGATATATATAAGATTTCCAGAATTTAATTATGCTCTCAAGAAAATCTGATTCATATTTTTCATCAAATGTAACACATAAAATTTCTACATTTTACTGCAAAAATTTTCCTTCACTTTTAAGTTGCACATAACTTAGAACATCATCCCCATATGATGGTTGCGAGGACCTGAAATAAATAAAATTTATTATTATATAAATACATAAAGTGACAAGTCTGTAGTGTTTCTTCTTCTGTTAACTATCTTAGCAAATAGGTAAATTACCTAACTGACATTAGATATTGAATTTATGGGTGTGTAGAGCAATGGTTTATACCTACTTGTTTGAAAGATAGGTTTGAATAATAATAACAATTTAGCGTTATTTCTAAATGAAACCTGTGAAACTGCATAACAGTTTATTGGCAGACAAATCACTCCCTTTATACTTGTTTTAATATGTACTGAACCAGCAAGTTTCAAGTACTTACAACACAATACAATAAAGCACCACATATTTTTTCACCTAATTTAAATCTCTTACAGGTTTTTAACAAAAACTTTTTATTTACGAATGTGGCCTCACTAAAACTATTCTTATTTTTAAAGATATGTCATTCAAACATTTTGGGATTAAATATTTTCTGGTTCTTTGACCAAAGTAGATAATAAAAGTTATAATCAGGCAAACTTAATATGTTTTTAAGTTGATATATTTATTAATTATAATAATTGAAAGTTGTACATAATAGTACTTGTGGAGTTTTGAGAAAAGGTACCTACAAACCTAGTACTTAATAAAAAAAGTATTATTTTCTTGAACTGGGAATTAAGTAACCTCAAAAATAACCTATGACATACCTCAGTGTTAAATTATTATAGCTTCTGCAAGTTTAATATACCTATTAAGTTAAATTTCATCAAAAAATACCTGCTATTTCACTTAGCACTAAAGATTAATAATAATGTTGTACTTACACGGAAGTTTTCACATTTTGAAACTCAGATGAAAGTCTGTGTTTAATGCAAGAAACTCTCCCAACATCAACAAATCAATTCTGAGCAAATTAGCGCTATTTGCCTTAATGTAACTGTTGTTCCATCGTTGATGATACTTCGATATTGCATTTTAACACAAATTCTACTAATTAAATGATGCAGGAATCACTCGAAACGCGTAACAGACAATATGTAGACAATATGACTGTCTAGTAACATGCACGGCGTTAACTTGACTGTGACGTCATTCGCTGTGATTGGTGTTTCAGTAAACATGGCCGATTGCAGTATTTTATACTTTTATTTTAATGAAAATCTTATTAATCACAATATTTAATTGAAAACTGAGTGACTTTTAAGAGTTCTTTTGACATATATTTTTCTCTAAAACCATTATTTCTTTTATTCTTTAATACTGTCAACATGCCTATTATAAACGTTTACCTATACCTAACTCAATTCAGTTCTATTTAATTTATTAGCATAAAAACATGGTTACACAATATAAACTTGTAGAGTGGTCTTATAATAATATTAGTGCAGCATTTTCTGTCATAGATATTATAGACGTGCAAATTTTAATATTAATAGGATAGTTGGATATAAAACTTTAATAAATTTACAGTCTCTTACACTACAGCCTACTTCTACGCAAACAAAGTGGATAGAATGCATCGATGCATACTGTCGCTGAGCTCCCATCCATCCAATCCTTTTAGCTCGCGCCGCAGTGTATGTTCGCATGTACGCACACCATACCGCCTCACTCCAGGCGTAAGTACATTAATTATGAGAGGAGGGTTTTTAAAAACCACCCTTTTGTCGAGGAATATTTCCCTTTTATCTACTCATTCGCAGTGGGAATAATATCAAAATAACAATAAAATCCTGAGTGCTCAACTGTTTTGTGAGCGACTAGCTTTTTCCGCGACGATTTTACCTGAGATAACTTCGGAGTTCTCGCAGGAGTTCTAGAAGGAAAGTACCCTATGTACCTCTCTGTATCCCTGACAATGTTTTATCAAAATTTCATGATGATCGCTTTAATAGTGAATGCGTGATAAACGAACAAACCACTACCGCGGGAACTCCGAAACTAACGCGTGGATCAGTAAGCAGTACCTACCTGATATCAACTTCGGTTTAGGTACACACGGTTGATCATGAAAATTTTAAATCCAACTAAAGTTTTTAACAGACAAAATTCTGTAAAGCAACGCTAAGCATACAAACACTTAGTAGAGTGGAAAGAGAACCACAAAGAGCCAAAACTCGGTTGCGATACGATCGTTTTAAATCAAGCAGGAAAAATTACTTGGAGCACTTTTCAGTTCACTTCAGACATCTCTAAGCGGGTCCACAAACGGCTGTAAGGGCGAGTTCCCACTACGTCGTATCGATACTCATCCTGTTTGAAGTACCGTAATTGATATTATAAAAGTTTAAGTTCAGTAATTGTTCACATGTCGAGGTGTCGTCTGCAACTTTTTTATTATGCGACGAAAGACAAAGACAATGGAAACAGCTGTGCGTCGTGCAATAGTAAAAATAAGACATTTTAGTGTCGACAGATTGTCAAAAAAATGAGAACAGTTGGAGACGATAGTCTTTAAAAAAAATAAAGTCATTTTTATAATACATTTAAAAGGAACAGAAAAAATTATCAAATTGTTAGACTAATCGAAAAATTAAATTATATAGGTAAGGTAATTTCATATTTGCAAAAATTACGAGTATTAAATCCCTACTAATATTATAAATGCGAAAGCAGCTCTGTCTGTCTGTCTGTCTATCTGTCTATTACGCTTTCACGCCTCAACGGCTCAACCGATCATCACGAAATTTTTCATACACGTTGTCAGTGGTACAGAAAAGTACATAGGGTACTTTTTACACTAGAATTCCTGCGAGAACTTCAAAATTAACGCGGGTGAAACTGCATTAAATTTTAACTCGTCAGAGGTACAAAAAAGGATAAAGACTATTCATTTTTATCCCAAAATTCCCGCGGGATCCCAAAATTAACGCGAGTGAAACCGTGGGGAACAGCTAGTAAATAATAAAACCTCTCTCTATTAAAATATTCGCATTCGTTTATAATCCGGGGCCTTGTTCCATGACAAATAGAGACGAAGAAACGTCATATTTATGTCGTGCCGTGTCCTAAAATGGCAACAGTTAGAAACGACTGTCATCCAAAGATGAAGAAAGTCACAAGTTACTACAAAGAGGTGCCGAGTGCCGACCGCTGTCGCCGGTAATTCGTACCAAACGTTATGAAACTTGGTAGCGGACACGGAAATATAATACCACCAAAAACATTTTCATGTAAAATGATGCCAGGACGAGTCCATATGGCGGGCACTGTCAAAAAGTTATCAGATCTCATGTAAAGTCAAGCTTATAACTCTACACACCCTAACTCTACAAGGCCTAACTTCTCAAACTCTACACCTTAGAGTATGTGGCTTGGCCGTTTCACTTCTGCAAGAACCTTTGTATAGTAGAAAAGATAGGTAGTGCTCCCACTTCGCTTGGCTCGTCTTGGCGGGGGCACTACCGTGCCCCCAGATACGAACCAGCCATCTTTAAATCTTATTTTTAACACTACACATAACGCAGCAACAAAATGTGCTGTTTTTATCACGACACGGCGGAAGTAAATCTGTATAACATCACTATACTATAACAAAGTCCTCCGCCACGGTTGTCTGTTTGTTCGCGATACACTCAAAAACTACTAGACGGATTTTCATGCGGTTTTCACCAATAGGTGGAGTGATTCATGAGGAAAGTTTTAATTTATAATTTCTCAAAACAAGGTTTTGTGTAAATTGGTTGAAATAATTGTTGGAAGTGTCAGAAAAAGTGTATCAAATTTTGTATATTACATGTTGTCAGGGGTACAGAGAAGGACATTGGATAATTTTGTCCCGGAATTGCCGCGGGAACTCCGAAATTAATGCCGGTGAAACCGCGGGGAATAGCTAGTTATAAAAAGATGTAGAGGTGTAGGAATACCACATATACGTAAATAAGGCAACATTGTATTGTGTTTGGAGCTCGTTAAGCTGGCTCCTTTGAAAAATTATGTTTCATTTGAGTTCGGTTGTTTTTCTTTTTATTTCTCGACGCTCTTAGAATACTCTTGGTCTTTGTATTGCGGATATATTCATTATTCTGCGCAAATTAACCGGTTTTCTTTTCTATTCTTAATCCCTCTCGTTATGCCTGTGGATGCTGGTTTTCTCTTTATTCTAAAATTCCGTTTTATCATTGCTGTATTTTTTTTTAGCTGTGGTCGTTTGGTGCTTGGAAAAGTTTCAGTTAAGGTACCTAGTACACGGAGAGAAATCAATCAGATCGAAGAGGTTTCGGTCGCCCTTCGTTGCCTGAAGGATAGGTATGTTGGCGACACAATATCAGTGACCAGCAGGCACAGTTATACTACGGGATAGTATACTGACCAAATATGGTGCCCAACCGAACATCGGTAGCAGAAATACTGTTGCTCAACCTTCGGTGGGGACTTTTCGGTCGCGAACTTTACCGGACAAGCCCCTATTTTTCTCTCAGGGTATGTAGGTAGTTGTGTGACAGGCAAACTCTGTAATTTAACCGTTTAAAAACGACCGGTATTTCGAATACCGATGAGGTGACGCGATGAAAGAAAAACTTTGATTTTTATTTGGTAAAACCCCAGCATGTTAGCTTAGGTTTGAACTTTGAACTGTATTAAAAGAGTAAAATTGTTCAGATTTACTATGCGACAGGACTCACCCTAACATATTATTTGTCCTGGCGTTATAGTAAACGCCAGCCATTTGTAATCTGACGAATGAAGTGACATGTTGACGACATGATAAGTCAAGCTATAAGAATTGAGTCCAAAAAGAAGAGAAAAAAAAAAGAAAAAAAAAAATTTTGCAATAGGGATTTCTTTAGGAGGATTTGGCCCAAATTTTTGTATCACTACTTTTTTGAGCTGAAACTTTGGGGACATAACTTGATCTTAGCTTTTTTTACTTTTACATGGTAATTATTGTGATGAATTCCTACTCGTTCCATCCAACGATTGCGATGAAATAAAGCCTATATCTTAAGTTGAACTACAAGCGAGTCTTAATCTGAAGAAACCATATTTAACTACTAGGTTTTTATACAACAACTTTTTTCCCGACATCCGATTTCAATGAAACAAAGCCTATATGTAGCTCCAGGCTAAGCTTAATCTACCTGTGAAAACCGCATGACAATCCGTTCAGTAGATTCAGAGATTATCGCGAACAGACAGACAGACAGACAGAAAAGATTTTTAAAAACCCGTTTTTTGTGGTTGGTTACTCTTCGTTTATCGTCCCCTGTCAGTTTTTGTTAAAAATATTCAATGTACAGAGTCGCGGATTCTACTCTTTATTATAGTAATAGATGTTCTTATAAACACAATTGCACCAATGTGTGAAAATGAAATTAGGGTTTGTATATAGTGACAGATGGCGCGTGTAGGTGACGCGGCGAGCGACGTAGGCCTCACCTCGAACAACGGTGAGATAACGACCGACGCGACGACGTGCAGTCCCGGTGACAAGCGATAGCGGGGTAAAGATTCGATAAAGTGACTTCTTGATAAACGCCGTTACTATAGAATTTACAAATATACGGACGTTTATACAAAAAAGAACCGAAAGAAGGAGGATAAACAAGAAAATCAATGTTTCAGTTTTTATTGATGTGTTTGTTACCGATCCTTCCCATTTCATCCTAAATGGAAGTAATCACGTCGTTACGTGTGTATAGTTGGAAAATTAGTGTCAATTTTCCTTAAATTATATACGTAGGTAAGTAGGTACCGTTTCATAAGTTACCCAACAAAAACTAAACTACTTTCACCTGGACATAACTCTAAGCAACTTTAAGCAATAACCAAAATAATTTACAATACAATAATATTACTAGAACGCAGAAGTTGAATACTCTAGCGAGTGAAACGGTAGGGGATTGACTATAGTGTATAGTAAAAATTGTAAGAAGAAAGAAGAACTACGTCGCTACGTTTCCTAAAACGCTTACACTCATCGCTTAACCCACGCTATGTTACACCCTTAAACTCTGGTGCCGCCCCGTAGACTTGAGGCGAGCGATAAAGGCAATGTCAGCTTATTTGGTACGTACATAGGCACTCATGGCACCTAATCGCGTCGGCTATGATTGTGTTATGACAAACATAAACATCTATATAAAAGTTTCGCTTCAATACAGATTTATACAATACTCTAAACCTAGATACCTAACCTAACCTAACATTGAATAAAAAATCTAACTAAACTAATCCAAAAGAACTAAAGATTCTACAGATAGATTTTAGTTTTGTATAAGTAGATAATAGTTATTTTTGGGACTTAGTGCAGCATCTTCGGTATTTATTACAATAACAGTGTTTAGTGGCGTCATACATTTGCCTTGTGTCGGGTTAATTGCATTAACAATTACTGTATTATAATTTTATTTATATCTATGATATACTTAATACCTAATATAAAAAGGAAAGATTTGATTTTTTGTTTGTTACGATTTAACTCAAAAACCACTTGACCGGTTTCAAAAACTCTTTCACCATTAGAAAGCTACGTTATCCCTGAGTAACATAGGCTATATTTTTATCCGGAATTCCCGCGGGAACTCTGAAATTATCGCGGGTGAAATCGTGCGGGACAGCTAGTTCTTTTATAAATTCAATACCTACCGTTAACAATTACACATAACTATCCTTAGATATTAAAAATAAAGTCCTCTGCTGCGTCTGCCTGTATGTCTGTCAGTTCGCGATAAACTCAAAGGATAAACGACTACTGAAAGGATTTTCATACGGTTTTCACCAAATAGAATAGAATAGGATAAACTTTATTTGCTCAATTTACACAGTTTTTTATACTTAAATGTATCTACCAAGAATGACAAAAACTTTAAATTCTAACAAATCGTAGTTAAAAACTAATTAACCAAAAGATAAAGTGATTCAAGAGGAAGGTATATACGTATCTATAGTTTATCCTGGAATTCATGCGGGAACTCCGAAATTACCAAAGGTGAACCGCGAGGGACAGCTAGTTAAGGTATACACAAAGGACGTTTATTTAAGAAAATAGAATTTTTGTTGAATAAAAATTAATGATTTCTAATTAAAACCGAAGTAAAAAGCCATTGCAATTTTAAACGCTCAACAAGTTCTTAAATCTTTCGGGCGGAAGTTCGCTTTTAAAAGTTAACAAAGCAAATGAAATCAAATAACAGTCGCCACCGACACCTGACGGTGGGGGATTAAACGAAACGGCTAACGAAAATAAAGTTACAAAATAAGCTTCACTCACGGTATAACATCTAAATCTATACGTATTAAATACGAGCTTTCTCTCGCGGTTTCACCCGCGGTAATTTCGACATTCTCACGAGAATTGTGGCACAAAAAGTACTCTATGTCACTCAGGACTACTGGAGTTTGCTATAAGTGAAAGAATTTTCAAAATCAGTTCAGTAGATACAGAGATTAGAGATTAATATTAATGCCCTCGTAATTTTAGCGTCGCCATCTTTCCAATAGCATTCAGTCAGCCGTAAAATGCTTGATTTTAGACCTCGATATCAATGTTTATGTCGTTTGCACACACATCGATTTCAACTAAGAACCATTACTTCTCAAGCAGTCGTCGTCTATATCGTTAAAGGGATATAAAAAAATATACAAAAAATTGTACATAAGTATATAAGTACATAATATATAAAAAAGTGCTCAGCGACTGAGGGTTTACCAAGTAATCTGCTAAAGTCGACGAGCACACCAGAGACTCATTACTGTATCTTTTAAAGGTGAATGATAATGCTGCAGGATGCACTGAATACTGGCACACTGGATGGGACATCCCTGGTCAAATTATTTTATTTTTACATACATACTCGTATGTAGTATGAATATCGACGCCGATAAATCTTATGTTGTGATCTGACGTCATATTTCGTGTCGACTTTGGTGACGCGTTTAGTAAGTTTCCCTGCTGCCGTAATGGGCATGTTGACTATTTTTTTTAGCCCGTCTAGTAGATTATTAAAAAATAATGGACACGTATTTTTTTCTTTTTTTACGTAATCAAAAAATAACGGCGATACATTGAGTTGTAATTTCGCGTGACGTCACTATTCAGATAGTTTGTATGACGGTTTTAGCGGTTAGTGACGTCACGAGCCCCCACTCTTAACTTTAATGCGCTTTATCTTTGTGTATTTTACTTTCTTTGAAAAAGCAAAAAATACGTGTCTATTGCTTTTTTATTTTCTAACTGACAGACTAATTAGAATTTTAATTTTCAAAAGTAGTCAACATCGCCATTACTACTTTTTATAACATATTTTATGGGTTTAAATAATAACTGTAAAAACTTTAGCAATGCAATTAGTACTGAGCGAAATTGAAACACAGACAGACAGACAAACAGAAAGTATTATTTATGTTAGGAGCGCTTAATCTCGACTCAGATACCATCCTAAAGGAGTTAAAATCAGTAAATATTAACAAAGGTGCCGGTTCGGATGGCATTCACCCGATATTAATTTCTAGATGTGCACTAGAACTACTATACCCAGTCACCCTTATCTTCAAACGCTCCCTTAGTTCTGGTATTTTTCCCAGTGTCTGGAAAAGGGCTCTAATAACTCCTATTCCTAAAAATTCAAAAAAAGATATTATAAGCGAATATAGACCTATATCTAAATTGTGTATACTTGGCAAAATATTGGAGAAAATAGTAACATCGTCACTCGCGTCTTGCTTCAAAAACTACATCTCGCCAAATCAACACGGTTTTAGAAAGGCTCACAGTGTCGAAACAAATATGCTCTCCTTCACAGAGTTTTTACTTGGTGCAATGGATGATGATCAGCAGGTAGACGTCGTGTACACCGACTTCTCCAAGGCATTTGATAAAATAAATTTTAATCTGCTTTTGCATAAGCTTTGGAGGGCCGGTGTGCACGGCAGCCTCCTGCGTTGGGTGGACTCATAGATTAGAAACCGAAGTCAGGCCGTTTGTATTAAAGGCTATTGCTCTAATTACCTTACAATAAATTCGGGAGTTCCCCAGGGATCTCATATTGGCCCTGTTCTATTTACATTGTATATTAATGACATTAGTAACTCTTTACCGAACACCCGTCAATTACTGTATGCGGACGACACAAAGGTGTTCCGGGCCGTGAGATCCTTCAGCGATTGCGCGCTGATACAGTCCGATCTGGACAGTTTAGCGGATTATTGTTCTAAAAATCAACTTTTTTTAAATAACGACAAATGTTTTGTAATTAGTTACACTCGGAAACGTAATAAGATTAATTTCGATTACTCAATCAATGGTCGAACTCTCAATCGAGTAACAAGCGTAAGGGACCTTGGTATTATTATGGATGAAAAACTCTCATTTAAACTACATATTGATAAAGTAATAGAAAGATCGCTACGTTTACTCGGTTTTATAAACAGAGTAAGTAAGCCGTTCAGGAATCCTCTAACATTAAAAACCTTATACTTCGCCTTTGTCAGATCCATATTAGATTTCGGTTGTATTATTTGGAGTCCCTCTTACAAAGTACACGTAAAAAGATTAGAGCAGGTACAACAAAAATTTACTAAGATACTTAATTACAGAGCTAACCTATCACACTTAACATACGATGAATCAATTAAGTTTCACAATCTCTCGTCACTTGCCAACCGGCGCTCGCATTTCGATCTCTGTTATCTTCACAAAATTCTACATTCAGCCATCGACTCTCCGGAACTGTTACAAAAAATAGGCTTCATCACCAAAAGTAGGTATCTGGTGCGGCCCTCTCGCGTCAAAGAACTAAATGATGGTTATCTAAAAGTCTTGGTGCCACCGGGTGCGAGTAGAAACTACACGAGTAACCGCTTTCTCATCAGGTGTATAAATAATTATAACGATAACTTCTGTAAACTCCATGATTTAAATTCTGAGGTAGACATTTTTAGTAACTTTTATAGCAAGTTTAAATCGATCACGTACAACAAACTTAATAATGTAAAGGTGAATAGACAAAATTTATATTAATAAGTACATAATTGGATGTAAGTAATAAGAAATGTATCAGTTTGTGACAATGTGTAAGCAATAACCTGTGGCGGCGATGCCAACTTATGTGCCATCTCTCATTTGTACTGTATAATTATTATCATGCATCGGCACTGTAGGTCTGTAACATACGAAATATTGTAAAAATTAAGATGTAACTATATATGACTGTTTGTTGCCACAACATAAATAAAATAAATAATTTTTTTTTTTTTTAAGTCATAATAAATCAACGACCTTTCCAGTACCTAGTTATGAACTGTATCTAATCCTACGTTCACATTTCTCCTCCCGAAGAATCGTAATGTTTAAGAGCCCTCTTATATCTAGATGTACGGTACTAAACTTTGATATTCTTACTAGAGATTTTATGGATACTCGATACTTTCCAAATTAAGTGAGATATTTAACGAAATTCAACACCTACTTGCAAACAACTTGACACTTGAATGGGTTACATTGGTGTTTATAATACTAGCTGTTCCCCGCGGTTTTTTCCCCGTTTATTTCGGAGTTCCTGCGACAATTTCGGATAAAAAGTACCGCATGTCCTTTTCTGTATACCTGCCAATGGGTATGAAAAATTTCATGATGATCGGTTGAGCCGTTAAGACTTGAAAGCGTAACAAACAAACTTACTTTGACATCTATACTATAATAAAAGAGTAGAACTCGCGATTCTGTACATTGAATATTTTTACCTAAAATTGAGAGGGGTGAAAAAAAATCACCAAGCACAAAAAAAAGTTTTTAAAATTATTTTGTGTCCGTCTGTTTGTCTGTTCGCGATAATCTCCGATTCTACTGAACTACTAATATTATAAATGTGAAAGTGTGGATGTTTGTTACTCAATCACGTAAAAACGGCTGAACGGATTTGGATAAAATTTGGCATGCATGTAGCGTTTGACATGGAAAAGAACATAGGCTACCTTTTATCCCAGAATTCCCGCGGGAACTCCGAAACTACCGCTGGTGAAACCGCGGGGAACAACTAGTTATAATATAAAAGTGAAAGTGTGGATGTTTGTTACTCAATCACGCAAAAACCGCTGAACGGATTTGGATGAAATTTTGGCATGCACGTTGTCAGGGATACAGAGAAGGACATAGGGTACTTTTTATCCCGGAATTCCCGCGGGAACTCCTAAATTACCGCGGATGAAACCGCGGGGCAAAGCTAGTAAGTATTAGTATAGATTAAAATTTTCATAGCTCATCGTAACTAGTAAGCGGTCGACCTCATTCCTCAATTAATACGACTGCGACCCGGTTCCATTTCAACATTCAATTATTCTTATCATATATATTATATCCACAGTATGTATGTAGGTATGTACGTTAGATAAAACCCCACCAATGTACGATATTAATTAAGCAATATGCCGCGGTGTGTTTACACTAAACCACCGCAAAATGGGTTCGCCTCTGATTGCAATCGCTATTTATTTAACAGATTAAAATTAATTACACATAATCGATTAATTTTCCATATCGAGCGATGTTTGAAGCTCAGATTTTTGTTATCACGCCGGTCTCTTTTAGGGGTAAGGAGAGACTATAAAGGTACCTCTTTTGCTAAATCATTTCTTTTAAGATTGTTATTGTATGAAATATCTTCGAAGATACGATTTTTTTTTTAGCTGAACGGCGCGAAATTAATTTCTGTAAAGACTTAATTATTTATTATTCTTATTCCATAAAAAAGAAATCAAGCACAAGTGTGTATAACTCAATATTTGCTGTCCATATATCCTACTAATATTATAAACGCGAAAGTTTGTGAGAATGTATGGATCGATGGATGGATGGATGTTTGTTACTCTTTCACGCAAAAACTACTGGATGGATTTAAATAAAACTTTACAAAAATATAGCTTATACATCAGATTAACACATAGGGTACTTTTTATCCCGGAATTCCCGCGGGAACTCCGAAATTACCGCGGGTGAAACCGCGGGGCACAGCTAGTCTGGCAATAAAGCCCACTCGTACAATAATATAAGCTCTTTAGGAACACGCTTTCTCATCCCCGAGCAAAACTTGCCTAACCACGAAATATTACCTTCGAAAACATTCCGCGAGCGTAAACATAAAAAAGCGGTACAAAACAATAATAATATTTAAATAAATAACGCATAAATCTGCCATGTAAATAACGGGCGTGTGTCGTAAGTCAGTAAGGGAATTCACTGGCCGCGTCTACCTCTCTATATAAAGTTGCTCCCTAGAGGGGAATTCGGTTCCATGCTAGTGATGCTATTGCGATTCTAAATCAAATTCAAAAAATATATGTAATTAGGTTTTTTTTTTAATGTTTCTATCTACAAGGTGTAAGGTAAACGAAAGACGTATTTGAGGAGGGCGTTCAGTATTCAATCCTCATCTCAAATATATAAAAAACTGCCGTAAGTACTGACGGATCATACCCTAATACCCGCTTCCTTTGTACTGCCGCTAGCGCGAGCGCGCCTATCAAATGAAAAGTACCTGCGCAAAATCAAGTTTTTATTATGGTTCTTGCTCTGTGATGTTTTGGTTTTAATTGTATTTTTATTGGTAACATTTGACGTTACAAAATGGTATTATTATGTTCGTTTGTGATTAATTACAAATCTCCAATAGTTTACCGAATCAATTGTTTCGGTGAAAAAAAAAGCATACACACATAGAACTTCCTCCTTTTTGGAGTCAGTCTGGGTCTGGGTCCAGCTGGAGACAGGATTCTTCCCGCACAGTCTTCGTGTACCTACCTATGTACTTGGACGAGGCATTGTCCGGCAATCGACGTTTGTCGACTGATAATGATAACAATATCGATATATCTATAACAAGCCCGATTAGTTACAACACTATCAGCCGTTAAAAGAAACTGAATGGAGAAATAAACCAAGTATCAAGTCGTAAAAGTAAGAAAGTATTGACAGGTGGCCGCGTTCGCCTTTTTTTTATACTGGATACCTTTTTCAGCGGACCCCGAAGAAAAAGGGCGCAGAAAGTAGATTACAATGTGTGAGGGAGTACGTGTTGTGTTTCATAATATCAGGCTCGATTTTGCGCTGACATTGGAGATTTTTTGAACGATTACATACATAAATTAGATGTGTGATCCCTTGAGTTTGAAAAGCTTCAGCTTTTTCTGAGGGTAATATCATAAAAAGGATACGAGTAGGTACACACACTTGAATAAAAGGTGGTAAAGGTAAAATAAAAGGCAAAATATACCTACAGGTTGGTCGGAATAGGGATAAGTAGGCACTCCAGTTTCCCAATTCACAAAAAGATCGTTCAGTCATTTTATAAACCTCTTTGGCAGGGAAGGTTAAAAAAACTTGTACCTTTTCATTAACTTTATTTTTTTATTTATATACTGATGATGATGATCGATCTACAAAATTACTTGTCTGATTAAAGTGATATGACAATATAATATATGTTTTGTCAAGACAGTGTTTTAAGCTATATTGGGAGTAACCGAAGGAATCCCGAAATTCATGTGGTGAAACATTTCTATAGTTAATTTATACAACGTGTTAATTCATTAGAATTAAGTGAAAACCTGATACACCCCATTTAAAAAAATAAACAGTAATATGATTAAAATATATTTTATGTCGAAAAAATTTATACTTTAAAAGTTATTCAACATTAGTTTAGAGGTGACCTATCTACAAAATTCCAAGCGCTACGCCCGCGCCTACCGGTTCTAATTTTTTTGCGGCGGGCGGCGTACGCGCCAAATATTGTACTTTCTAGTTTTCAGTTAATTCATTAACACGTTGTATAAAAAAACATAAGTTATACAAGAAAAGTAGCTAACACTTGATAAAGTACTACATCGTTAATTAAGATCTTTTATTATAGTTTATACGGCGATTTTTGGGCAGGAACAATATTTTTGCACATTTATTTATAATATCTGGGCGACCGAGCTTCGCTCGTAGCGCCATCTGTTGTTAAGTAGAAAAGCAGTACCAAACACTTATTTTTCATTGCCTGAAAACACGAGTGAAATGACTTTTTCTAAAAATGAAACCTAGCTAGATCGATTAATCGCCCCCAAAACCCCCTGCATACTAAATTTCATGAAAATCGTCGAAGCCGTTTCCGAAAATATAGGTACATATTATACAAGAATTCATCATCATTTAAAGATAGTAGATTTTTGTCAGTTATTTTTTGGAGGAATAAACTTTATTTTTCATTTTATATTGCCCTTTTATCGTGGTCTTCGCATATAATGGCATACCTACGTACCTACTTACTGTACACACCGGGCAGAATTAGCGGAACATAAAAAGGCAGAGTATAGAAATAATAACATATATGTATTAAAACAAATTATTATCAGGCATGAAGTAATAAACTAATATACATCTTTTAACATCGATTTTAAGAAGTTTTTACTTAAATTTTATTAAAAGTAATCAAAATTAAAAAAAAAATCTCTAGTTTGTGAGAACACAGACAAAGTTGAATCACGAAGGGGAAACACACGTTATTAATCGTTCATTTATTTAGTGTTAAAATCACAGTAATCTTTAATTTTCAAGATTATTTGTGTGCCCACAAATTAGAGAAAAAGTGTTTTTTTTTTATTATAATTTTAAATAAAATTTAATAATTTAATTACAAACTTTTAAAGTGTTAAAAGATGTATATTAATTTATTACTTCACGTCTAATTACTATTTGTTTTAATATATATACGTAATTATTTCTATACTCTGCCTTTTTATGTTCCGCTAATTCTGCCGGTGTGTATAATAACTCTTATATTAGTGTTTTTTATTTTTTTATTTCATTTAAAGTAGCATAATATTATTCCACAAACTGTCATTTAAATGTAGGGATAAGAGAATCAACACATAGACACACCGAAGTCCAATAATATTATCATATTATGTTAATTTACAAACAAACGGAGATAGTTATATGCTTCCTCTAAAGATTCTAAATGCGTTTGATACCTACAAAAATGTGTAAAATATAATTTCTATCTTCTTTTTTTATAAATAAAAATGTATGTTTGTATGTTTGTCTTCTATGCGTTTATAAACCATTGGACCGATTGTGATGTAACTTTGGCGGGTTGTTCTGCCTACGTCCGCAAAGGTTCCTGGTATAAAGTGATCCTGCGGGGATTCGAAACTCACGCGGGTGAATCTCCGAAACGGTGGGACCAATTTTGACGTAATTTTCATTCTCTAATGTTATTCGGAGTAAATAAGGCTACTTTGGAGTTCCTGTGGGAATTCTGAAACTCACGTGGGTGAAACCGCAGGGCACAGCTAGTTAAAAATAATATTGAACTGCAAACTCGCTCTGTCTGTACATCTTTCCCTATTTAAAGTCTCCGTTACTGAAGACTGGATGCAGAATCAAAACATTTTAAAACCACAAGGTTTCCTTTTAGTCTAGAATGTAAAAGGCTAAAAGGAAGCTCTTTTTCCATAAAGTAGACCAAAAAAATTACTGATTGGTAACCTACCTACATACCTAGTTATTTTTAGCTGTTTTTTCATCTTGTCGTTAGTTCTGATAATGTCAAAACCACTAAATGAATTTTTACTTCCATACTACTTTACTACCTACATCTTGTTTTTGTATAATAATGAAAAGCGGTACAAAATGATGAAGTGAATATAAAAATGTACTTATACCATTAGGTTTTACTACCTAACCTAACCTACCTATATTTGTACTAGCTGTCCACGCGGTTTCACCCACGGTAATTTCAGAGTTCCTGCGGGA
The DNA here is from genome assembly GCA_907165275.2 of Zygaena filipendulae. Classification (NCBI taxonomy): domain Eukaryota; kingdom Metazoa; phylum Arthropoda; class Insecta; order Lepidoptera; family Zygaenidae; genus Zygaena; species Zygaena filipendulae. The sequence goes on from OU015660.1 coordinate 11,502,843, forward strand.
ATTTCTGGATAAAATATAGATATAAACCTTCCTCATTAATCACTCTATCTATTGGTGAAAACCACATGAAAATCTGTTGCGTAATTTTAAAGATCCAAGCATAGGTACATAGGGACAGTCAGACAGCGGGAAGCGACCTTGTTTTATACTACGAGTGATTTTACCAATGCAAAAATATTATGTATGTACCTAGTGGTGTTAAAGAAAATTATAGATTTCATGTACCTACCTATCAGCGTTCGTATTGTGTATGTATGAAGTTCAGTTTGGATCGCGTCTCAATTGTGGCTTCGCAAACATAGCAAATTATGCTGCAGCATGAACCCCGTAAGGCGATCGGCGATCTGGAAGCTCCGCCGGCGGTACTTCGACACAGTCAGATATTACAACGGCTATATATCTATAGCAGTTAGTGTTGCCATGTCCGTAAACACAAAAGCCGGAATCGGTGCTTCATTTAACCGGACATTTTACCCTAAGCCAAACATACCTTTATAAAGCCGCACAAATATTTCATAAAAAGGAACAATAGGCTAATGAAAAAATTATAGACACGTATATTTTGCTTTTTCAAATTAATGAAAATATACTAGGAGAAAGCGTATTAGAGTTTAGGAGTCCCGACTCACCCGCACGTAACGTAAAATGTAAAAACTGTACCTGCTTGTGACATCACGCGATATTTCGACTAAACATATCTCCGTTATTTTTTGCTGACGTAAAAAAAGAAAAAATACGTGTCTAATATTTTTTATGAATCTACAGGACGGGCTAAAAACAAAAAAAAATAATCAAATAGCCAATTTAATATTTTCTATTATTCGCCTACACATGAATCACGTAACTAACAAGCTAATCTTACACATATAATCAGTTATCACGCCAGACCCAAAGCCTAACAAAAGCCGGACAGACCGGACGAGAAAATATTTGACCGGCCACGTCCGCAAAAAGCCAAACATTTCCGGCTTATGCCAGACACCTGGCAACCCTTATAACAGGTCACCTACACAGCTACATAGGTACGTATTATTCACAGCGAACCACTCCATATCGTACCTACTTGTAAACTTATGGTGAAATTGTGATAAAGTTTTGATACGTATTGACACAATTTAACATTTAGCTAACTTCTACCCGGATGACCCTTTATAGGTATTCAGTATATTATGATATTTTCATGCATACACAACGTAACGGATAACTAGTAACGCGTAACGAAATTTCCCCAAACCATCGGTTCGGTCTTTAAAATGGTATGGTCAACAACAAATATAAGTATCAGAGCACGCCGTGTACCTATTCAAATAGAATTGTATTCGAATACACTGCTAAGAAAAATGAATACAGCAATAGTGTTTAGTTTAGTTTAGTTTATTTTATTTCGTACTATCAGTGTTAACAAAATGTCAAGATAAAATGTCACAGAGAATAGTACAATTGTCAATAAATAATATTATGATACAATACAAAAATAATCATATTACAAAATAGTAATAAAATAGAAATGTCAAGTAAATTAAAATATCTAAAAATATGAATAAATTCTATTATATAGTTTTTACATAAAATTAATTTATGGAGTAATATGCTTTATACAATAAATAGGCTTTCATTCGGCGATAAAAAGTTTTGTCATCATTTTCTTTCCGTAAATCTGTGGGAAGCTGCTCGTAATACGAGTATGTAGGTCCAATTACCAAAATTTAATTAAAATTACTATTACTTTCCTATAGGTCAATAATTAAATTATTATTATTTAATCATTTGTAAAATACGTATAATTATATATTAAAAAGAAATCTTCACAGTTACCTTATCAACTGATTGTAAGATTACATAGTACCTACCTACCAATGACTTTGTTTGCTACGAAATATTTGATAACTTGATAACGTGTGTGCTTAGATAAAACCGCTTGCAATATTTGATTTGGAAAACTTTTGTTGCATAGATAAATACGGTCACTTTCAATATTTAGCGCTGTGCGGAATTGCTTAGCTAATTTTTATAACTAACTGTAGATAGTATATTATAATCTGTTTTAGTTTTAAACAGATATAAATAGATAGACAGCTACTAAAGTACGTGTTTATTAATAGCCATAACAACAACTCGTTTTAACGACTCCCACTTAATAATGAAACGTTTAAAACGGCTCTAGTAAACAGGAAGCAACGAAAATTGCACACTCTGCCCGGTGCCCGACCGAGGCGGCGTGCGTAATCCGGCGGGCAAGCATTTAATAGAGCAATTTAATTTTCACAATACGGCCCCGGAAGTTGAAACGGAGTCGAGACTGTGCATGTTTTAGGGTTAAACGCGCTGAAACAAAAACGACGGCCACTCGTTCTCTTCGACGGTGAGCGTTATGATGATTTAAGACTATTAAGAAAGCAAATTAATCTATACCTACATATAATAAATAAATAATAAATAATAATCCACATCACAACACACAGATCTACTTGATCCCACAGTAAGCTATTATTAGCTTGTGACGTGGAAACCAAGCAAACGTGGTATATACTACATAGAATTACTTATATATTATACTATAGATATATAAACACACCCAGACTGGAAAATGGAACCCTGTGTTCATCACACCAAGTCCACCCCCACCGGGAATCGAACCCGGAACCCCTTGATTAGCGGGTAGGCATGGTGACCTCTGCGCCAAACGGGTCGTCAAAAAAGAAATTGAAGTGTCTGTTTGTGATTCCAACTAAACAGCTTTTCCGGCAGCCCCACTTGAAAGCCAGTTCCCATACCCATTGCAGGTCGGCAAGGCACCTGTATGCCTTCTGGTGTTGCAGATGTCTATGGACGGCGGTAATCACTTACCATCAGGTGTACCACTTGCCCGTTTGCCCCCTATGACATAAAAATATATGCATATGAAAGTATATACGGGACCTACTTTATCTCTGTCTGTCTGTCTGTTTGTTTCGGCTAATCTCTGAAACGGCTGGACCGATTTTAACGGGACTTGCACTGGCAGATAGCTGATAATATAAGGAGCAACTTGGTACTTTTATTTTAGAAAAAAATAGGTTCTGCGGGAATTCCGAAACTCACGCGTGTGAAAGCGCGGGGCATAGCTAGTATTATATTATAATCTTCTCCTCCTTACAATAACAAACACAACTAAAAAAGAATTAGCGAAATCGGTCCAGCCGTTCACGCGTGATGCTGTGACCAAGAGAAATGGGGATTCATTTTTATATAATAGATGTGACACCACAAGGCGGTCATGATTAATTGTACAGAACCCTTAACTATTTGAAATGAATTCGCATCTGACCGAACTTTTTTCTTGCCAGCCACATTGCCAAGTTTTTGGCACTGTCAAAATATATTGTTGCCATTTGAGAGTCGTTTAGTTTTTGCGGTTAGTTTAAAATGTATGGCGTTCAACGTTTCTCGTTCCAATTACAATTTTAAATAAATCTCAAGTAAGTACCAACTTTGACAACGAATTAAATTAAGGAACAAACTATAATATTGACAATAAATTTGGTAGAATTAATATAAGTATAGAAATACATTATTAGGTACAATCATCAACGCAGACTCATCACGTCAGTACTCGAACTTCTTGTTTTCGAGATGTCTATGTGATGGTCAAATTTTAATAATATAAAACTATAATAATAATAATAAATTAATAAACTTCGTTCCAACTGATTTTTCCACGACACTCACGCATTTTTGCATGCTGCATTCGAATTTAACTTCGTTTTCATGCTAGCTCCTGAAATATAACTTTCTGATATCGGAGACCAGTATAAATAAAATAATGTTGAGGAGATCCTCAACCCGATAACTATCTAGGTATACACTATACAACCTCCTCAGATGCTTCTATCTGTGCGTCTACTCATTGACATTATTAGTATTCTATACAGTAAAGTTCAAAGTTCAAAGTTTTTATTGGTAAACATGTTTACAGGTCATTAAGAGAAAATAAAATAATAAAAATTATGATAGTACATTGTACACACAGAGTTCACACCTGTAATCTCTCGCAACATCTTTGTAGGAAATATCGTATTTTACTTTTATTAAGAAATCAAAATTAACAGATTACAAGTACAAGTATTCATAGTATTCTACAAAACTAACTCTTGTTAAAAATTCGTTCACAAAAGTGTAGATTGTTTTTACCCGTATGTTGTTTCTTAAAGTTTACTTCAGCACAGTTCGTGTATAAACGGAATATGAATAAATTTCTTCAGCCGTACAGCCTCGCTCATAACAAATATGGGCTAGTGAAGCGAATCAACTGTTATGTATTTCACAATCGTTATCGATGATTTTGTATTCTACATATTATAATAAAAATCATTGTGAGTTTTTTCGGATGGTTTCAGTTTTTCAGCTATTTCAAGGTTTTTAGTAACAGCGGATCTCATACAAGTGAAATTAGTTCTCAGATTGGACTGAAAACTTCTGCAGGCTTAGCCTAGTTGGCTTTTTTAATTGCGCTGTAGGAAATTACAGAACTTATATACTTAATAATTTATGTCACGCGTATGAACATGACATGACTAATAGTCCTTAATATTATAAATACGAATGTGACTTTGTTTGTTTGTTTGTTTGTTTGTTACGCTTTCACGCTTTAACTGGTAACCGATCATCATGAAATTTTTCATACACATTGTCATTGTCATTCTTACGGGAACACCGAAATGAACGCGGGTGAAACAGATCTTAAATCACGCGATGTGACCTTTATCTACTAAGGGATAGATAATGTAGCATTCTAATGGTGAAAGATTTTTTTGAAATCGGTCCAGTATTTTTTTAGTTAAAAATAAATCTATTTTTTAAAAGATCTTCAAACCCGTCATCCATTTCCAATAAAACAGTATTATATATATTTTTATCGATATATCAATTCACATCCTCACGCGCGTAAGACGTGAATACATATCTTTTGTGGATAGAATTAGTGTTTAATTAAAAGTTCTGTCGCACACCATTCTCAATTTGCGGCGCGCAGCGGGCTCACGTCAGGCCCCTTATTCTCTACGACCATCAACATTCCTTGTTCACAACGCGCGTCCCAAAAACACCACAAACGTTCCAGACGCCAAAATATTAGAAATTAATACTCTGTATACCATAAGAAACGTTGTAAATGTATTTTTTTTGCAGTGAAACTTCTTTGATTACGAGGGAAAGACAATTTTTGGCGCGCGTTATCTTAACGCGCCGTGTTATGGTCATAGTGAATAAGGGTCTGGGTCTGAAATCTCTTAAACACTGAGTGTATTGTGTGTGCGTGAATTTAATTATTTGCAAGAATCGGTGTTTTAATGCAACAATAAACTTGTGAAAGTGTATTATCAAGGATACCTGTCATTCTGCTAAGAGTTATAAACGGTTCAAATAGGTATACGTTACTCGCTCTAAATTAAACATTGCTTTATAGTAGTTAGTGTACAGATGCTAAACATTGTTTGTATAATAAGTTCCGATAGGTACCTAGTTTAAGAAAACCAAAAAAAATACAATTTTAAGAGTAAACTCAGCTAAAAAGTATAATCATCTAGGATCAGTTCTTGTCAAGACATATCAAACGAGCCCGAACTCGGGGTTTGCGTCGTTTAATGAAAGAGTTCTCATTTTCCGGCTCCATCATCAGATCAGTGTCATAAACACACGTACACACAAATTTTTGTTTCGTACGACAATTAGAAGAAAATTAAAATTAACTTCTTAGATTGTATATATATATTATCTATGTAATGTGTATGTATTTGAATTGGCGGGCAGACATACGATCGGGCATCGCGCGGACGCATCCCCGCGCCGCGCGCCGTATGGGCTCCGCTGAAAACCAGCGCTGGCGCACCTTATGCGACAGCATATTATGCTGAGACGGTGTCCATTTTGGCATCACGGAAACTATATACGATTCATTTTAAATTTGATGCATGTATTATTTTTAAGAAATTTTGTGATGCCAAATAAAGTTATGTCTATGTCTATGTCTATGTCTATGTCTATGTATTAATGCACAATAACGGAAACAAAAAGGAACTACGTTACCTACCTGTACAGTATACCGTCATTATGCAATTTTCCTAACTCTGTAAATAACCTATACTAATATTATGACAAAAAAAGTTTTGATTATTGTATATAACGATGGTCCCTAAGTATAACTCCGTATCTGAAAAATTCAAATCTGTAATTTTGAACTCTATTTCATTGTCAGAGAGCAAAAATTTGATAAATTTGTCTTTTTCAGATACACGTGACGTACGTACGTAGGGACCTGTCGATATGCAACGTGTTGATGAATTAACTGAAAACTAGAAAGTAGTATGCTCAGAATCAACTAGCGAATCGATCACACTATGTTTTAATATAGGTTATATTTTTTAATTTTATTAGCCTATGAATAAATTATTTATAATACAATATTTGGCGCGTACGCCGCTCGCAGCAAAAAAATTCGAACCGGTAGGCGCGGGCGTAGCGCTTGGAATTTCGTAGATAGGTCACCTCCAAACTAATGTTGAACAACTTTTAAAGTATGAATTTTTTCGACATAAAATATATTTTAATGATATTATTGTTTATTTTTTTAAATGGGGTGTATCAGGTTTTCAGTTAATTCATTAACACGTTGTATAGGTTCATATTTTTTGTAAATACTTACTACCTATACAGGTAAACTTAAATCTACTAAACTGATTCTATAAACTCTTTCACAGATAGCTACAGTATCCTCGAGTGACATAGGATATTTTGATCCCGAAATTAACACAGGAGTTACGGGCGGATCAGATATTCCATGTAAGTATAGTTACGAGTGATTTAGGTCTCAGAAAACGAGATGTTATGGTACTTTCATCTTATTATGAAGAAAACCTGCGGAAATTCCAAAATTGTCCCGATTAATAATAATCATCATATCAGCCGAAGCACGTCAACTCTGGCCTTGGGGAATCAGCTACTTAGTAGCTAATATAAAGATAAATTCATTAATTACGTGTCTTAAAAAAAATATTACGGCAAAAATGTAGGCATAAAAAGTGGGACGAATTAGAATTCTTCCCGCGAATAATCCGATCATCGGTACATAAATTTCTCATTCGTTGCAAATTGGAAATCTGGAGGGGGCAGCGCTGGCCGGTCGGGTGGACGGGCGCCGCCCCCGCCCGCCGCCCGCCCGCCGCCCGCCGCCCGCCCACGCGCCGGGCGTCTAACTGGGAAATTTTAAAAAAGATCAATTTCTAATAATAATCCAATATCGAATGAATCGACTGTAAATTCGTGCCGGACGTGGTCCGGGTGAGAATGAGCTCGCCGACGGGAGAGCGCGGCGAAAAGCTTTCGGCTATAGAGCCGATTTAGTGCAGAGTATAGACTATAGAGGATAGACTTAGGAGTGCTCGCTTATTAGGTACCACGGGAAATACGGTTTTACAAATATTTCTACTCTATGTATTTTTTAAATGTATTTTCTTTTAGTGACTGATAAATATTGCCTACATTTAGTTAATTTCATTGACGGTATGTAGGTAAGTAATGATAATAATGTATTTATAACAATAATTCACAATACACAGATCAATACTATTTGAATCCACACTAGCAATAAGCTATATAGAGTTTGTGTCGTGAAAATCAAAAAGACGTGGTTTCGTATACATCTACAAATGTGAGTTTAAATTTCATAGCATTTGTAGGCAGGCATATTTTGGATTTAAACCGAAAAATATATACCTAATCTTGTGCAAATTCCATCTTTACCTATTTATTTGTATTATTTAGGTAACCTATTTATGATATAAAGGGCAAAAAATATACGTAGATGTATTTATTAAAACCAAAACTGTTTCATTTCTTTGAAAAAACCAAACAAAACTTCCCACAATATTTTCACCCAAAAGTATAATAAAATAACGAAATTATTGAATAACTCTCCTATCGCGGACGCATACAAAATATAGCAAAAGTATCCCCCGCGAATACGATCAAGTACTCACTTAAAGAAGACAAAGGGTCAAATATATTAATATTTATTCTTTAAAAAAAAAGGAGAAAAGATAAGTAAAGAACTGGGAATTTTCTGCGGAGCAAAGAAGCGGCGCTGTAAGAAGGATGATGAGGCAGATGTGAAAAGGGATACTGCATTTACATAATATTGTACATATTCTATGAATAAATTGTTATTGAAGGACCACTGTCTCCTTAGGGTGCATACTTATTGGAGTATCTACTCAAATGCCACAAGAAAAACCATCGAAAATCAGATTAAGTATGCATTGTCTTTACCGAAACCGCAATGGTGAAGTTTTGACACAACTGCCCGCTCGGCGCTCAGCCAAGTTGACAATTTATGTATAAGTATAATTGTTGTCTCTAAAAACTGGACTATTTTAGGTGACCACGTGACATGATGAGTTCCTGACGGCCGCACTGACAGTCGTTTTAATGATTATTTATTTTTAAGTAAGGATTTTAAAAACAAAACTGCCGCACTCAGAGACGTTCATTAAAATTAATTTAAATTTAGTAACATGCTAAATCTTTACTCAAAATTAAGAAGGTAATCATAAAACGACTCTCAGTGCAGCCGTTGTTTTCTATGCATTAACGATTGTAGACTGTCAACGTATACATAGTATTTAACATTTTTTTAAGAAGTAGATTAATTCTACTTATTTATTTGTTTTATTCTTATTTTTTATATTAAGAAGGTTTTTATTACATGAATTTTCCATTTCCTATGAACGGCGAACTGAAAACTTACTTAACGAATTGAAAAGTTCTCAAATCTATACGCACCTTAAAATACTCGAGTGAAGTATGGTTTTGTTAAATTATTGAGTTAGGTTTGTGGCAAAGCTTCAGGAACCTTGAATTTTGATATCGAAATATATTATATTAGGTTATAAAAAGACTTGATAATAAGTCCAAGGAATTCCGTTAGAAAAGAAAGGACGAAGTTGAAATCTTGTAATAGAAGTAGGTAAACAACTAGGTAGATGAACGTAATTTGTATTAAGATAACAAATTGGATATACGAGTACACGTGTATAAAATTATTACGTCAGGAGTTTTATGTGAAGATAGATATCAGATAGCATCAGGGAACTCACACAAAAAACATATATCCAACCCGGATACAACTATATACATAATATAACTATACTAGCTGTCCCACGCGGTTTCACCCGCGATAATTTCGAAGTTTCCGCGGAATTGTTCCATACAAACTTTGCAACCCCTTTTCATCCGCTTAGGGGTTGAATTTTTAAAAATCCTTTCTTATCGGATGCCTACGTCATACAAAGAACACACCCTCCAAGTTTCAGGTCTCTACGATCAGCGGTTTAGGCTATGCTTTGATCCATCAGTCATTCAGCACAAAGCAATTTATATGTATAGATACTTGGATTTGGTTGGCGGGGAGTCCTTAGAGCACTAAAATTGTAACTGCTCGCTTAAAAACTTTTTACAATGAAGTACTAAAAAAATAGTATGTATTTTACCCTAATTTCACAATATATTTTTTTAATATAGAATTAATTTGTACTTACGAGTGGCTGATGCCACAATAATTTTTTTTGCAATTTTAGGTATCAGCTAATTACGCCTTTGACAAAAGCGATCTCACCAAAAACATTTTCATGTAAAATGTTGCCAAGACGAGACCATGTGGCTCGCACTGTCAAAAAGTTATCAGATCTCATGTAGAACCAAGCTTCTAACTCTACAAGGCTTAATTTCACAAACTCTACACCTTAGTCAAAATATTATGTGGCTTGGCCGTTTCGCTACATTCACATGGGCGTAAGGTGAAAAATTGTTCACTATCACTGTTCATTACTTTTCTATTGTACAATAGTTTTTGTAGTAGCGAAACGGCCAAGTCACATATTCTGACTAAGGTGTAGAGTTTGTGAAATTAGGCCTGGTAGAGTTAGAATCTTGGTTCTACATGAGATCTGATAACTTTTTATTATTGGCAGCATTTTACATGAAAATGTTTTAATAGGATTTCATTTCTTTCTGTATGTTGCTTGTGACAAAATTTCTTTTTCTATTACATTGTTTTTTTATTATTCATAATAAGGAGTTCCTATATCAAGTTTTAGATCTCTAGTTCAATTTCCAGACCTCAATCGTTAAAATTGCGGATGTCTCATACAAACTTCCATCCCCCAGTTTAAGGGGTTAGGGGATAAAAGTTACAAGTTTTATAATTTTTTTGTTGTTGGTGTACTAGCTTACAGCTTTCTAGGACATTTTCCCCAAAGAATTTTGATGATCATCAGTAGTCAGTGACGAAAAGAGTGTTTTTTAGATATCAATAAAATTTAAAGTAGGTACAAGAGGTATGCAATTAAAACTTTATAGTTATGTTTAATAAGTCCGCTATTGACAACATATTCCGAGAATTTTGTTCATCTGGTATAATACCAAACCCAAGTTATAAAAGTTCAAAAAAACGAGCCCCAGATAAAAAGAAATTGTTTTTCCTGAATACACTAACTCCAAACTTGTACTAACAGGTATAAGCAACGTAATTTTTTTATGTATACAAAGGCACCAAATTGCGACTAACCTACCGTCAAAGCGAAATAATAACATTTTGTAATCTGACAACAGAACGGGCAACACTCAATATAATATTCTCATTATCATAGAGCCAGGCCCATTACGGATTCCCTTTGCGTGCTGTCTGAGAGGCGTAATGCCAAATATTGCGTTACTTCAGCGCAAAAACTTTGATGTAGCCGGTGGCCTTTCTCCGACCTTCGTCAAGGCGAAATAAAATAAAATAATTGTCTATTACTCTCTAGCCTTTTCGAACTCGACATTCGTTTGAAGATAAAAGTGAGTTGGTTATTTGGTAGGTAATAATGGTGCGAAAGGATAGGTTACCGACTCCATTTGATGTGGAGTATAAAGAGGCACGTATTGAAAAGTATTCAGTGTTCGATTTCGGTCCCAAACATCAAAAAAACGATGATTTGTTAATTTTTGATGTCATTAGAGTACCTATTTATGGATAAAATCGTAAATCAAGGAAATTGAGCAAGCAAATTGCCTTCGCGCTGACGGATCATACCCGGATAGATGCATGATTGAATGAATATGAAGGATAAAAGTGTCCTCGCGCCTTTTTTCTAACTCCGAATGTAATTTGAAAAAAGTTCGGAAAACTCCAACCTGTTAACAAATATTGCGGCCAGTTCTTAACTCGATAATAACCGAACAACGCCGGATCGAACCGAACGTCTCTATTTCTATGAAGGTAGTATAACGCTTTTTCCTTGCGTGATGCGTTTCGATTTTTATAATGATCTTTGCTTAACGGACTAATTAGAATTTTGATTTTCAAAAGTCTATTATTTTCCAAAAATCTAAAATAGCGAATCCACGGGGCAAGCACTAATGCTGACGATGGAAATGTTGATTTGATTTATGGCTCGCAAACAACATTTCGAAATGAATATCTTCGCGCTGGAAGGCGATAATATATTGCTATGTTGGTTTAATTAATAACTCGTGTAATTTATAATTAGTCAGGAGTGGAAAATAAAGCGATAAATTCGTTATTGTATGTATTCACAAACATGTTCACTGCGTAACGGTGAATCGTATGAAGTCAAAATACAATAGAGCCGGCTTTCTGTTTTATTTTGGGGTGATTCTGCAACAGCAGTTGTGTATTTTTGTGTCAAATCTTCATAATATATCTTATCGTACTTACGATCATTGTGCATCGAGCAAGAGGTCACGAATGACAACCCTGTACAAAAAACAGCGATAAAAATAGACGTTAGCAAAACTGACTTTTGCTTATCGAGTGAGCAAAATTGAAAATGGCTCACTGATTTTAAACAACAATCGTGAGCAAAAATTAAGCAACAAAAGGAGCGTTTATTGAGGTAGTGATGTGAGAAAACAATTTCCTTTCACAATTTTATTTAATCAACATAATATTCAAATTTAAATTCCATGACTGCAAATTTCAATTCCGAAAATTTCCGAACTTTAATCACCTGGGTGTTTTTTTCCGGAAAATCGATTCGTTAACGCGAAAATTACATAAACATAACGAGAACCCGCTCCCAACCTTTTCGCCAAAAGTAAATTTCATAATTCCGACATCCCCCAATCCGAGATGTCGGCAAATAATTAGCATTTTAATTGTATGCCGACAAACAAACGTTAAAACCCGCCTCTGCTGAGGTGGACACTTATTCATAAACGCTCCGCCCGCCCCGGCTCACGGAATTTTGCGAGCTCGTGTATTCAAAATTACGTTAAATATTTGCTAATTTGTACATTCACAAAACTTTATGCTTTCGTCTACCCCAAGTATTCTGATCTGTGTACGTAAGTACATACATACACTTTTTGCTGATTAGGTAATCAGAACGTGTTTACCCTACGGTTTATATTATGTTCTTCGGGTAACTTTACATTCATTTACATTTGTGTTTAAGTATATTTTATTTATCTAGACACATAAACAAAATTTAAGTTTCTGTTTCTAGTTTCAAATTAACAGCTTTTCACTAAATGCATACGAAAGTATACACGGTACTAACATCAAAAAAACAATTTTAAATTTTTTTCTCTGTCTGTAGGTCTGTCTGTGTTTGTTCCGGGTAATCTCTGAAACGGCTGTACCGATTTTTACGGGATTTTCACTTGGATATAGCTGATATTATAAGGAGTAACAAAAGCTACTTTTTATCCCGTAATTGAGACAGGATCTCTAAAATTTGAACGCGGGTGAAACCGCGGGGAACAGCTAGTAGTATAATAAATAAAATGTAGGTACTTAATAAAATGTAGTACGTTTGCTTGGTTTCCACAATACAAGCTTTTAGCTTAGTGCGGTATTAAGTGTTTTTTTTATTTTATTTTATTTATGAAAACAAACAATAGTACATTATATGGATATTACAAAATCAAAAAAAAATAAAAAAACAATTCGATATACAGTACTCGGCAATAAAACGTCAACTGTCAAACTAGCAATAATTTGTAGATGAATGCTACCCGATACATAATGATTAAAAATAAATATGTACTATTTTTTTCCCTGCATTTTCCAAAAGTACTATATTTTTGCATCTTTTTTTGGAAAAATACTATATTTTTTCCACAAAAAGGTGGCAACCCTAGCTGGCACCCCGCAGTGGTGATATTAAAAAGGTCAAAAGGCAGCTGTATGTACTACATAAGTATTAAGGGCATCTGTATGGGCATTGGCGATCACAAACGTCAGTCGCCATGCCTCTCCAGTCTCCACTAATCAAGAGGTACCAGTGGAGTTAGGATGCGCAACATGATAAAATTTTATCGAGCCATTTTATCGATTCTCGTCGACATAATATATCGTTTTGTCTACCAGTGGTAAAAAATGTTTAACCGAATCTAGTCTTAACTCAATACCCCATTACTGCACTTTTTTGCTTGGACGCCCACAAATATTTGTCCTGTCGACAATTTTATCTTTCGTTCGATAAACATATCATGTTGCGCATCCTAGCTCCGCTGGTCCGATTCTTGGTCGGGGTGGCTTTTATGTGATGAACACAAGATTCCAATTTAAATTATAAATAATTAATGTTATTGAAAAAAACGGGCACTTCAGCAAAGAGAATGTATCTACTGTTTTACATTTATGTAAAGTATTCATTTAAATATTATAATACAAGCTGTGCCCCGCGGTTTCACCCGCGTGAAACGTTTTTGTATGACAACTTTTTTTGTCAACATCCGATTTAAATGAAACAAAGCCTATATGTAGCTCCAGGTTTAGCTTAATCTACCTGTGAAAACCGCATGACAATCGGTTTGTAGATGCGGAGATTATCGCGCACAGACAGACAGACAGAAAATAATTTTAAAAAATCTTTTTTTGTGGTTGGTTACTATTCTTTTATTACTCCTGTCAAAATTTGTCAAAAATATTCAATGTATTAAATATTCAAATATTCGCGGATTCTACTCTTTTATTATAGTATAGATAGATAGATAATATGTTACAAAACTATTTGTTTTTTATAAATAACAAAATCTTCATATATAAAAATGAATTGCTGTTCGTTAGTCTCGCTAAAACTCGAGAATGGCTGGACCGATTTGACTAATTTTGATTTTTCGGGATTGTGAAAGTTCAGGGAAGGTTTGAACGGTGAGAAGTTGGGAATTGCGAAACTCAAGCGGGTGAAACCGCAGGGCACAGCTAGTATTCATATAGTAATACCCGTTTTTGAAGTCGGTTCGACTGTTGCACTGTCAACACATGACGTGATATCTGAATTCTAGATTTTAGACATTAACTTACCTGAGATATCTAATTAAATATACATAATCCATAAAACAGATGGAGGCGTAATCCAAGACGAGCCCTACATTCCACTAAGTAGTAATACATATGTGATGTCTCGTATCTCAAATGTTGATAATTGGCGGTGGATGTTCCTAATCACAACAGCCTGCAGATGTGATTACACGCCTCAATGTAAACAAACAGGTAGGCATGTATGTAGGACATCCGTTACCGAAACCTGAGATGAGAAATCCATACGTATCATGTACCTACCATATGTCAACATGTTTGTGACTTGTGGTTTGAAATGATGAACTTACAATGGACATGATGACTAAATTTGAATTTTTAGTCCATCTTGTAGATAAAAAAAAAATGGACACGAAATTTTCCTGTTTTTTACGTCATAAAAAAATAACGGCGGTACATTGAGTTGAAATTCCGTGTGACGTCACACCTTATATGTACTTTGTTATGGTGTCGCGACCTCATACCTACTATAAACTAAACTGCGTTTTATTAAGTGTTTTTTCAATAATTCGAAAAAACTAACTGACTGACTAAATTTTGATTTGTATATCTTGTCATCGTGCCCATATTCATGGATATGTTCAAAAAGTGGCCGGCATAGTTAAAAAAGTGTATCTTTACGACACGCGTGTTTAATTTTGCAGATATTTTTTTTGTTTAACTCAAATATACCTTAGAGGCTGGCCTAAAGAAACTGTGTAAAAATTCGTGCTTAATTTAATATGCCTGCAAAAATATTAGTGGGTAAAAATATTCAGAAAGACAGACAGGATTCCCGCGGTAAATCCGAAAGTATCCAAGTATACTACATAGTTTAAGACTCACGCTTGTACCTATTATATTTTTATGGCATCAAATAAACTTTTTTCTATTCTATACTATTCTAAATTAACGCGGGTGTAACGGACCACAAGTCACAAAATATATGGGAACGGATGAAGGCGGGAACAGCTAGTTATGATACAAAATTTACTAGGTATATGTCAATATTAACTGATTATTTCTGCCCGGAAGGCACTAAATGTCGGACAACCAACTATAACAGATGTTCATACCTATATAAAGTGCACAGTCAGAACAAGCTCTGAACACAGACTATAGCCTAGCACGCGAGCTTAACTCTGATAACTCTAGCTACTTTAACAAATAAGTTATGATCGAGAGCTGAAACTCAAATGTCGTACAGCTATATCCTAAGTGTGCTTGTTCGCTTGTATTCCTGGCACTCCATAATTGAGCAACAGATGGTATTATTTTTGACATAGTAAGGGGGCCGAATTATATTATATCCACTGCTTCCAGTTTGACGGCGAGTTTTTTAACAGCCTGTAAGTACATTTAAATCTACATAAATATTATAATATGGATGAAATTTGTTGTGAATTGTTGGATGTGTTCCAAAATGCACAAAACTGTAGGCCCTGAGGGCCCATTAAAACTTTCCATTGTCCCGCCCGCCCCGGCCGCCCCGGCCGCCCCGCCCGCCCTCAAAACTCGCCGCCGCGCTCGCGAAATTATATAAAACGCATTGTAACGTGACGTCACTTCGGTTACGGCACTGTGTGAACATTGAAAACTGACGGGAAAATAATATCTGAATCTAAAATGTTTATAATAACTATTTACTCACCATAAACTAGCCGATCCCCCACGGGTTCATTCGTGTTAATTTCGGAGTTCCTGTAGGAATTCCGGAATAAAATGTACTCTGTGTGATTGAGGAACACTGTAGCTTTCTATAAGTAAATTATTTTGAAAAGTCGATGAAGTAGTTTTTGAGATTATCCATTACAAATAAACAAAGATACAAAAAATCAGTTATTTTATGTATTTTTATAATGTTGGCGTAGACAAGGTACTAGTCGCAAAGGGAATAACAAGCTGAAAGGGAGTAACAGCACTGTATAATACATAATAAGAAATATTTGCTCTTCGAAATTTATCCCTAGTAGGTATATAGACAGGTAGTAGATTTTCTGATCTTAAAAAAAACTTCTAGATGAAACCCTGCGAAGTTAAGCAATTGGCTTTTGAAAAAAACTATTAAAAAGAAAAACTGATTTTTTTTACTGTATTCTAAAACTAGGTACAACAAATAATTAATTGAAAAGCTTAAGGAGATCGTCCGGTGAAATCAAAGGTTAAAAAAAGTTTAATAAAGTTAAAGATAAGATAAGATAAGATAAGATAAGATAAGATACACTTTATTTAGCAAAGTAAACACATACACCATGCAACCATGCAAAGACACCGTCGGTCGTCATCTACCTAAATAAGGGTAGGGTAAATCAACCCCGGGCTAATCTCTCAACACACCCCGGATTTATCTGGGCTGGAAACCGTTTAACTACATAATTGGTTCCATTTGAAGTTCGCTTTCCGTTCACAAACTAACAATTACACTTGTGTGCGATACCCGAATAACCTACATATAGGTCGTAAAGGCAATACAAGTGGGAAAAAAAGAAGAAAAGTAAACTAGTACCTACACTTTTTATTGTATAAAGAGAAACAAGCTTTTCAATTTTCAATAGGTTTGCGTTTTGTTTATTCTGGATGTACGACGTACGTGGACTTAAAAATATTGTTGCTGTATGAATCCTCCGGTTGCCATGACAACCATCCAGTCGTATTTGACCATATTATATTTAATTGTTTTGTTTTTAATAAATTGACATTGACATTTCGTTTACAATATTAACGTTTTGTTTCCTTGCAATTGAAATGAAAAGATCAATGTCGGGCATGAAATTATTATAATATATAAAGCTGGATTGCCACTCACTCATTGACATAATTGTTCTCCCAGAAGGAGCATCTCTGGGTTGATACAATGTATGGAACATGTAGAGGGGACGTTTCGGTGATTATGGGAAAACCTCGACATCTTCGATTCCTGCTTCTCATCAGGTAGCGAGTCGACTGCCCGCCGAAACTATCCATCGAAAGTGAAAACGTTTCTAACTAAATTTCATCCACACCTTGGGCAAATTTCAATAGTGTATTTTTTTTTTTCAAAATGGCGGAAAAAAACATGGCCGCCGAACAAAATTCAAACTCGATTATCTCCGAAACTAAAAGAGTCAGGTAGGGGGTGCTCAAACAAATGTCATAGAGGTCAATGGGGGGCAACCGCCTGGCGTGGTAAAAATCCAAAATGGCGGATTCAAAATGGCGGCCGAAAAAAAAGTTGATCCGATCCGGGTGAGGTTCGGCGTCCGGGGGTTTTTGGGGTCGCTGATGCCGAATATCGAATCAGTTTTTCGATTGCGTCATTTTTCAAGATGGCCGCCGAACATTAGTTGTTTGTATGGGGAAATTGTTTCGGCCCTGGCTCGGAAACTATCGGCCGTGGGTATTGAAAAAAAATTTGTACAGTTGGTGGTGCACTATCTTCTTCTATCGGGATATAAATAATTCCAAGATGGCGGACGGATTCGAAATGGCTGGCGAAAAAAAGTTAAGCATAATTGTTCTCCCAGAAGGAGCATCTCTAGGTCGATATAATGTATTTAAGATGTGGAAAGAAGGTTTCTGTGATTGTGGAAAAACCTTGACATCTTCGATTCCTGCTCCTCATCAAGTAGTGAGTCGACTGCCCGCCGAAACTATCCATCGAAAGTGAAAATGTTTCTAACTAAATTTCATCCACACCTTGGGCAAATTTCAATAGTGTAACTTTTTTCAAAATGGCGGAAAAAAACATGGCCGCCGAACAAAATTCAAACTCGATTATCGCCGAAACTAAAAGAGTCAGGTGGGGGGTGCTCGAACAAATAGAGGTCGATGGGGGGCAACCGGGCACAGGGCGACCAAGCCTCGCGTGCTGCTCGCAGCTCGCGCACAGGGCGAATCTAGTCTATATATATAAAAGAAAGTCGTGTTAGTTACACTATTTATAACTCAAGAACGGCTGAATCGATTTGGCTGAAAATTGGTGGGGAGGTAGCTTTGTAACGAGGCGGCCGTATGCCACTCGTTATGATATCCCGCCTCATTTCTAATATTTGTTATTTATTTTTATATCTGTTCCTTTATATTTTAAAAATTTGACTTTTGACTTTTGGATAGAACTAGATACGATTTAAAGAATACAAAAGCTCTAATTTACAAAATATATCTTTTATTTTATTAGCTAGTCCAAGATTTTACTACCACGAACCTCACAGCTTAGAACCAGGAAACGGACGTAGGATACTTTTATCCCGGAATTCCCGCAGGAACTCCGGTCGGTGAAATCTCATGAAATGTTTCATACTTAGGTGCACATTGTCAGGGGTACAGAGAAGGACATAGGGTAGGTACTTTGCATTCCGGAATTCCTGCGCGATCTCCGAAATTTCCGCGGGTAACACCGTGGGGCACAGCTAGTTAATTATATCCTTAACTAGCTGTCCCCGCGGTTTCGGAGTTCCCGCTGAAATTCCAGGATGAACTATATGTATAAACTTTCCTCTTTAATCCCTCTATCTATTGGTGAAAACCGCATGAAAATCCGTACAGAATTCTTTGAGTTTATCGCGAACAGACAGACAGACATACAAATTCGGCGGCGGACTTTGTTTTAAAATATGTATATAAGGATACAGGGTTGGCTGGAATAGAAATGTTTTTAGAGTTAAGTTTAAACAATGATATTATAATAATTGACTTCAAACATTTATTTTTTGTGTTTTGTGTAATTTTTTTTTATTATATATTTATAACTATATATTTATATATGTTTGTTCTCAACAACACTGTAACAAGAGACGTGATTTGGCGAACACTGTAAGCCTATCTTGTTTTGAATAAATAAATAAATAAATAACCCAGACCCAACTGTAAATCGGAAACATCCATTTTTGTAGACTTTTATAGATTGATTCGATTTTACCCATTTCGCAGGTTTCCCGCACGATCTCTCCCAGACGGTTGGACCGATTTTGACGGAACTTGCACTGACAGGTAGGTGATCTTATAAGAAGTAACTTAGGTTACTTTTATCAGAATTCCTGCGGGAATTCCGAGACTCACCCGGGTGAAACTGCGAGTCCCGGATGGTTAGAAATAATACCTACCTACCTACCTACGTACATCTGTGTGAACATCGTTACCGTCAGACAATTATCGTGTAATTAAAACGTAGCCGTCTTAGGACACTAAAACGCCACAAAGCTTTGCCCGGGATGACTAAGCTCGGCCCTTTGTTCGCTAGACTGGTGTCCCGGACTAAAGACATCTCCACGCCAGCTTTACCCGGCCACGTAATTGAGGGGTATACTAAACTGAATACACCAGTGTTTGCTTCTTATATATCGTTTGTTTATTAAAGTGAACTAGTGAACTCCCCCGGGAACTCTTCGTATCGAGAAGAGTATTTTATGTCACTATCAGTGTGAGCTGTTTCTATCAGTGGGAGAATTTTTCGGATCGGTCCTGTGGTCCACAGACATCAAAACTTACAAACTTTACTTCTTTATAATACTAATGTTCAGCAGAATCTGGAAGCAAAGTCAAATGTTTTTTCATTAGGTAGGTACCTAACCGATTCGTTGCGGATGGCACGATAGGCGTGTCATCATTCTATTTAACAACTGAACGTCTTTCCGTATGAAACGAGTTTACAAGTGAAATTAGAAAAGCTTTTTTTTATCCGTGACTGAAGGCACACCGGGCGTGTCGTTAATTCGAATGGCGTACATTCGTATTGTAACATTTGTTTGCCGCCATAGGTTCCAAAAAATCGGTGAAGTTAGACAATAAAACGATAACATTGCCTACAAAAAAAAATGGAAAAAAAATCTGAACGAACGAATGAAGTTGAAGTGAATATGTATGCATCTTGTATGGCGCATTTAAATCCTGCATGCGTTGAAGCACGTCGCGAGCGTCCCATACTTCGCATTGGATGCCTCACAGGCTTTTACTCGTATATGGAACTGCGAAACTCCCAGCTAGTATTAGCTACATGTAAATTCAAGAAGGTAGCTAAATATATATATTCAACTAGCTGTCCCCCGGGATTTCATCCGCGGTAATTTCGGAGTTCCCGCGGGAATTTCGGGAAAAAGTACTCTACGGCCTTCTTTGTACCCCTGCACTGACAGTAGTTTACGGTGATAAGCTGTTCCCTGCATTAATTCCGGAGTTCCCGCGGGAATTCCGGGATAAAAACTATTCTATCTTTTAAGTTGGACCATATTATAAATGGTTGCAAAAGTTTATCAAAATCCGTTCAGTAGTTTCGGAGTCCATCGCGGACAAACAACGTGACACGTGATTTATATTTATTAGATTAAGAAGATATAAACTAGGAAACTTGAAAATGTAATCAATGTCAAATGATATGTTGTTATTCAGGACCGGTTTTCTATTTTACTGCTTTTGCAAGTTTTTTTTTTTAATAGAATATTGTATTGCCATATTTGGACAACGTTAAGCAATAACATGTTAACCCACAAAATGAAGTTATTAATACAGAACGCTTTATTGACAGTTAGTGAACGTTTTTTAATTCTGTGTTTACCTTATTATACATTATTTAAATATGTAAAAAAATGTTGGACATAAAAAATTTTTGACACAAAATGGCGCTATAATTTTAAAACACGATTTACTCAAAATTTCTACAGTGTGGGTTAACACACTATTGCTTATCTATGTCCTTTTATATGCGCCACTTCCGTTGCTTTCTTAAATTTTACCCTCAAGCCTCGATCACGGAAAAGAGCTTGATCCACCCAAACTTCAATAACTGAATGAGATAAATATTGTTACAAAAAACCGAACTTCTCAATCGTTCATCACGAAATTTTGCATATCGTCAGATTAAAAAGGACATTGGGTACATTTTACGTAGGAATTCCCGTAGGAACTACGAAATCAACGCGGGTGAAACCGCAGGAAACTACCGATGGGCATGATGGCAAAATTTTGATTTTTAGTCCATCTTGTAGATTAATTTGAAATATTAGACACGTGTTTTTCCTTTTATTACGGGATCAAAAAATAACAGCGATACATTGAGTTTAAATTCCGTGTGACATCACACCTAGGTACATTTATACTTAATTATGACATCGCGACCTCCCACCTCCTGAACTTTAATGCGTTTTATCCAAATTTTTTTTTCAATAATTTAAAAGCAAAAAATACGTGGCCCTTATTTTTTTACTACGGATGGACTATAGAATTTTGATTTTTATATACCTTGTCATCATGCCTATTATAAATCCATTAAAACCCACTGATTCTGTTACATAAATATTACGTAATACGTTACGTGATTTTATATTTTGTAAACAACAAAATGTCTCCAAGTGTCTGTTAAATTTTCTAAGGTTGCTGTGACGTCATAACGCCCCATCTGCAAAAATTTTCCGTATTCGCAAAGTTCAGCCAGACAGAGTGTGACGGACACGCGATGAATTTAAACTATCTCGCACATACATAGTTTGGCGCGTGTTTGGCGTTTCTGTGAGCCATGGAAATACAACGGAC
This sequence comes from Zygaena filipendulae, assembly GCA_907165275.2. Lineage (NCBI taxonomy): Eukaryota > Metazoa > Arthropoda > Insecta > Lepidoptera > Zygaenidae > Zygaena > Zygaena filipendulae. The sequence continues at coordinate 11,524,684 of OU015660.1, forward strand.
ATAATATACCGAACAAAAGATGCATAAACAATATTAAAAGTAACCGAAACAGATTTGCACGTTGAAGATGGATATTCAGTATTCCATTCTCGTTCCAAACATCTAAAAAACACAACGTTGATTTTTTACTAAATCTTAACTGGACATAGATAAGCAATAGTGTGTTAACCCACACTGGAGAAATTTTGAGTAAATCGTGTTTTAAAATTGTAGCGTCATTTTGTGTCAACATTTTTTTATGTTCAATATATTTCTACATATTTAATTTAATGTAACAATACAGTACAATACAGAGTACAATTTAATGTAATAAGGTAAACACATAATTGAAAAACGTTCTCTTACTTTCAATAAATCATTCTGTAGCAATAACTTAATTTTGTGGGTTAACACGTTATTGCTTATCTGCGTCCAACTATAATAGATAATATTTGGACGCCGATAAGCAATAACATGTTAACACACAAGATTAAGTTATTGATACGGAACGCTTTATTGAGAGTTATAGAACGTATTTTAATTATGTGTTTACCTTAAATACCAACAAAATGTTGAACATAAAAAAATGTTGACACAAAATGGCGCTATAATTTTAAAACACGATTTACTCAAAGTCTCCAGCGTAGGTTAATACGCTATTGCTTATCTATGTCAATTTATAAATTCGACTATGAGCTTTTTGTTTGTTAGGTACAGCAATTCTGCAACATTTAACTTGTTACCAAAAAACTTGAGGAGGATATGCAAAAAACAGCAACTTTTAGCAGTTTTAACTGAACTGAAAAGTACAATGGAGAAATCATCAAGCAAATAATATTAAACCTACTTCATATAGATTCTTATTGATTTGTATTTAAATTAAATATGTTAGAAGCTATTGTGATTTTCATAGCTGGTGCGGTGGAAGTATGCCAAGACCTTAAAACTGAGATAGGCAAATGGTCAAAATACAACAGTAGATAACATAAAAATAAAATAAAAATAGCCTTTATTATTTACTTTTCAAACTAATTATTACAATATATTTTCATCGACAACTTCAACTTGTCTTGCGACATAGGCCAGCCTTCCATGCTTTTCTATGCGAATGCGAATGGCAAAGAATAGCCTTTGCCATTCATATCCAAGGGGTCATTAAGCAAGTGTGTCTCAAATCATCTGCCCATCTGATATTTGGTCTTCCTCTTTTTCTTTTGCCACAACAATAGGTACTTAATCTAAAATCGGGTACCTCTTTTCTTGCGTTGATTATTTCATTCACCTATAGGGTCCTAGGCCTATAAAAAAGTTAATACCTCCCTAGAATAAAACCCTTCCTCCCCTTCAGTCGCCGAAGATTTGACACAGTCTTTTCATCTGAGCAACACTTTATTGGCGCTCGTAAAAATAAAGTGGATACTTAATTTGAGAAGTTAGTTTTATTGATAGGCTATACCGTGACCTGTCTCGTGGGGATTGGATACCGTTTTTTAGCGTCAGGTGTTATGGTCATGTCAAATTATTATCAGTCTTAAGTTATATTTAATGGAATTTCAAGCCTCCCACCCGCTGCTCATGGAGAGAAAAAAGGGCGTTATTACACTAAAAAATCCATTCAAAATTTAAACGTAAAAACTTTTGAAATGTGCGCCGAACGACGCTAAATTACGTTTTCGCCGAGAGATGTAGTAAGCTGGTTCCATCACCTGCGAAAATGCATCACTATCATGCGCTGAATGCAGTCTTATGCCTAATAAGTTTATGTTTACCAACTTAATTTTCACCCATCTCTATCGTTTAGCTTCAGCTTCAAAGAAATATATAGCTAAAACAAAAATTCTACTTCAACCCAATGGAAATTTTTTGTTCGTCTTGTAAAATGTCGCGTACAGATTGTTTCATTTTAATAATAGCTGTTGCCCGCAGTTTCACCGCGATAAGTTCGGAGTTCGCGCTGGAATTCCGGGATAAAAAGTACCTTATGTCCTTCCCTGTACCTCTGATGACGTGTATACAAATTTTCATGGCGATCGGTTAAGCCGTACAAACTCACTTTCGCATTTATAATATTAGTAAGGACTAGCTGTTCCCCGCGGTTTAACCCGCATTAATTTCGGAGTTACCGCGGGAATCCCGGAATAAAAGTAGCTTAACTCTTACTCCTTATAACATTAGCTATCTGCGAGTAAAAGTCCCGTTAAAATCGGTCCAGCCGTTGCAGAGATTAGCCGAGACAGACAGACAGACAGAATTTTTTTAAAAACTTAAGTACCGTATTTACTTTCGAATGCATTTAGTCAAAAGCTGTTAATTTGAGATAACAAACAGACACTTCAATTTTATTTATTTGTATATTTATATATATATAGATTTTTCATATATTTTATCAACATTGACATTGATATTGTTGTTCATGTATTGTATCAACGGCTTCTCTGAAATTGTCACTATTTATAAAAAGTAATATAGTCTTTATTTTCATATTATCTACGTGTGCTTCCCTTATCATTTTTTTTATGTTTGTATCTATTTTTAAATAACTTCGACAAAAGATCCTCCTTACAGATCAAACCAAGCGTACAATAATACATTATTTATCACTGTACAAACACTTAGATATTCGAATACCAAGAAATGTATGTAAAAAAAAATACGTATATAAGAGGTACCTATATCTTCTTTTATCCCAATATACTTTTTCTATTAACGAAATATCATATTAGATTATACAACGTATTTTCTGTAATAGAATCACAGACATAAAATGATTGGAAAGGCGCAAGCTGTTTTGAATACGAAAAAAGCTAGGATTTTCTTTTGGACTTTTTGTAAGTTCTGTCCGAGCGATATTTCTTTAAAAAATGTATTTTATGTACTTAAAAGTAATGAAAAAAATCCTATCGAATTAAATATTCGTAAAATCTTTACTCGATTGGTTAGTCTACGATCGATTACTTCAACTGTGTAAATGTGAGTGAACCAACATTTAGAATTTTTGTAATAAACTTTCCAATTAATAAATCCATATTATTGTCGTACAAAGTTAGGCAATACCTTGGTATCTAACGCCGAGCAATGGTCAAAGTGTCGGTCGTAACTCAGTGACATTTGTTAATCTATACATATAATAAAAGTGTAACGGATCGCTGTCTGTAGGTACATGGAAGATATAATATGACAAAAAATATTATTGAGACCTTTATTTACCCTATTGCGTTGATAAAGGCCCGACCGCACACAGTTTTTTTTTAATACAATTCTAAAAATCTTGCGTTATCTCTAGTAACCATTGTCTGTCATACAATAGTGTTATAAAAAGGAATCTGTAAGGGTGCCAGTCACGGCACCACAGCCGCGTATAGGGGTCGGCGGGCGAGTAATTTCCCCGGGGTGGTTTTCTTTCAGGCACCGCCACAAGTGACGTAATTATTTACATGTAAACATGTGAACCGACGCACCGCCTATACCATTACACGTCATGAATAAGAAGGAAATAACACGATACCCATTTTTTTTTTATTATTAATCCTCTACACGTTGTTACGTGTAGAGTGTATTTTTTCAAGAGTGCTTTAACATTTTTGTGCATACGAGATAGCTATCAATAAACTAACGGCTATTGTATTATAGGTACTAGCTGTCCCCCGCGGCTTCACCAGTAATTTCGGAATTCCCGCGGGAATTCCAGGATAAAATATAGATATAAGCCTTCCTCATTAATCTAATGGTAAAAACCACCGGTATCTCACTCTATCTATTGGTAAAAACCGCATGAAAATCCCTTACGTAGTTTTAAAGACCTAAGCATACATAGGAACAGACAGATAGCGGGAAGCGACTTTTTTTATATTAGGTAAGTATAGTGATACGAAATGCATTCACTTTTACCTACTGGTGGTTATAAAAAAGCGCTTCTATACTATATTATTCCGTTTGAACTAATCACATTAAGGCGCAAACACACTTATGTGTCGTGTGAAGTGTCGTGTTGTGTCGATATCGGTTTCATACATTTACGGCCGCACTCAGAGTAGTTAATTTATTGATTACTAGCTGTGCCCCGCGGTTTCATCCGCGGTAATTTCGGAGTTTCCTCGGGAATTCCGCGATAAAAAGTACCCTATGTCCTTTTCTGTACCCCTGACAACGTGCACGCCAAATTTCATTCAAATCCGTTCAGCCGTTGAGTAAACGTATGTGAGGATAAGAGCTCGAAAGCACATTTTCATCCGACTTGCTTCAAATTTATCATCACTGCTCAGCTCCTATGTGTCTTAGCGTTATGTTATATAGCCTATAACCTGCCCAGGAGTATGGACTACAATCGAAATAAGTTTTGTTAAAATCCTTTCAGTAGTTTTTGACCCATGCGTGCACATACAGACAGACAGACAGACAAAAAATTTACTGATTGTATTTTTGGCATCAGTATCGATCACCATTCATCCTCCAATATTAATTTTGAATATATATTCAATGTACATAATTGACCTCTCTACAGTTTTATTATAAAGTATAGGTTTAATTTTAATGTTAATTGGCATTTAACTAAATTTAACCTAATTATTCAAGTGCCAACTAACATTAATTTAATGAACTTATCTGATTTTGTTTATCGGCAATTTTGTTATAAAAATCTTTACTTAAAACTAAGTAGGTAATCATTAAAACGACTCTGAGTGCGGCCGTTAGTATGGTTAGAGAAATACATGCAAATATTTCTCGTGTCGTGTTATGGCGCGTTCTGTATGAAACACATAATATGCTTCTGTCGTGACACGACACGACACACCACACACATGTGTCTCCGCCTTTACACTCCTCTCAGTTTTAAGCATAATGTAATCATTTCTGAGTAAACCTCGCTTCGAGGCTTTCGAGTGTTGGTTTTGCGGAAACGCCGGCCGTGCACTCCAAGCGTTAGCAATCGTTCAAACAGAAATGCAGGTATGTATTCCTTGCGTTAAAATATGAAACGACGACGAAAGCAGTTCTGCCTAGCTAGTTTCGTGAAAGTCCTATTTCCTTGTTTACCACACCAAATATTATTACATCACACAACGTAAAATCATTGTATTTTTTTTATGATAAATAAAAACTTATTTTATTTTATAGGAAATATTTAACTGCACATCATAAACCTTACATTATTTCTTTTAAAGAGTACCTAAGATAATGTTTTTCGTAACCAGTTACGAACAAAGACATTAACATATTTCTATGAAAAAAAATCTTGCTACGTATTTGTTTTTTTTCTAGCTCATTTTTCGACCTTGGTTGTATGGCTATTATATAAAAAATGGCGGCCGCTTGTAAACAGACGAATGTACACGATATACCTACCGGCGGAAGACACACGAACTCAATCCGAAATAATCTTGTCTATCAGTAATGAGATGGACAAACGGCCATAGTACACAAACGGAACTCTCTCTAAATAGGTAGGTACCTAATCAATTATCCGATGACGTCAGGTTCCGTATTCCTTAGGGTCCACTCGTAAGAGGCGATGGTTTCACCCGCGTTATTTTCGGAGTTCCTAACGAAATACCAGGATAAAAAGTAGCCTATGTCTTTCTTTGTATCCCTGGCATCGTGTATGCAAAATTTTATGCGATTTCACCAACATTAATATCAAAGTTCCTGCGGAAATTCCGGGACAAAAGTAGTCCTTTACAATTTTTGGTTTTAAAGTTTCTATTTTTTCTGTCTCTTATTTTGTACCTTCTAAATGGGGACCAATAAACTCCTTTTCTTTCTTTCTATTTCATTCTCTGTACCCCTGGCAACGCGTATGTAAAATTTCATGATGATCGGTTGAGCAGTTTAGGCGTGAAAGCGTTATAACTCGGAAATTTACACTGTCAAACCACGGGTAACAGCAAGTACCTACGTAAAACAAAGTAAAATAAAATAAAAAGTTTAAACCGCAAACTGACGACGGAACCCTCCAGTAGCCTGCCGACTCGCCCTTGCCGGTTTTCCCACTAATTACCTGTCACTAGTCGCCGCTTAGTGCACGCTTCCCGGCGGGCGAAACTATACTTTTTCCGCCGAGTCACTCCCTAACTAGTTCACTAATATTCCCAAATATCATTCGCTTTAATTTGGCAGCATTCCACTGGCGATGTTAATGTACCTTCAACTACATAATGTACAAACTAAAACTGGAAGGTAGGTACACACTACACTACCGTTCAGTTAGTAAATACTAGTTGTGCCCCGCGGTTTCACCCGCGTACCCGTACCCTACTTGTGTTAATCTGATGTGTAAGCTATATTATTGTAAAGTTTCATTTACCTAAATCCAGCCAGTAGTTTTTGCGTTAAAGAGTAGTTCCATACATTTTTACAAACTTTCGCATTTATAATATTAGTATAGGAAGTAGGATATTACGACTAGCTGTTCCCCGCGGTTTCACCCGCGTTGAATTTGGAGATCCCGCGAGAATTTCGGGATAAAAAGTAACCTATTTCCTTCTCTGTTTTCGTGACAGCGCGTATGCAAAACTTCATGATGATCCGTTGAGCCGTTGAAAGCGTAACAAACAAACGAACAAACTCACTTTCTCATTTATAATATTAAGTAACGAAGTAGGTAAGCAATTACGTTAAGTTTTTTCTTCAATGGAAACCTTGAGGTTGCATCTAAAACATGGCTTCTGAAGGTCACTTTTGCTGCGTCATTTCATTGTTTGCCCAACAAAGCGAATATAGAGTTGGTGCAAAAAGTCAAGAAAACTATAGATTTTCCAAAGTGTGTAACATTTGTTTTGTCAGAAACAAAGGATTTACACTTGCATTTTTGCTGACTGCAATTGTAGTGTGTGTTGCGCCCGGATACGGATGTCGTTCCATTTCACGGATCACTTGCGCCATTGTTTGACTAAAACCGTTCTATTGCGACTGGTCAAAACTAAAGTCTAAAATCCAACCCTACGTAGTACGAACAATGCATTAGATTTTTGGATTTATTTTTAAGCCAGCTTCCCTCCGCGTTTTCACCGGTGTTAATTTTGGAATTCCCGCGGGGATTCCGGGATTAAAGTAACCTATGTTCTGCTTTGTACCCCAGACAACGAGTATGCAAAATTATACGGTAATCAGTTCAGTAGTTAAAATGTGAAAGCGTTACCTACGCTACGTTAAACAAACAAATTGCTCACATTCGCATTTTTAATATTAGGGTTATGAATACTTATTTTTATAGAATTTTCTAAGAAAACTGAAACGTGAAGAGATACGCTATCTCCAGAGAAAGCTGTAAAAGAAAGCTTCATTACAGGTTAATAAAAGTTAAGTTTGCACAAGCAAAATAAACCTTCCAATAATTGGATAACATTGAAGCACAGCCTTAATCTTACAGCGCTAATTACTTATAGCCATACTTAATCTGCCAAAGAGATTACAAGTGCGGGCCTATGCAAAATACGATCCACATCGAAAGCCTCCCAATTAAGCTCAAAAAGCAAGCATGAATACAAAATGTTGAATCGAACAGCGTGTAAACTGAATCCCTAAGGGCATTACGCCGTAGGGCTGTCACCGGCACTGCCTATGGTCAACTTTGAAGGAAACTTTTTGACAACGCTTCCAGGAAACAGGGTTGAGTTGGCGTTATAATTCATGATACTTAAATTAAAAAAGACGCTTAATGCTGACAGCGAATTTTGAAAGAAAATAGTTTAGGATAATTAGTTTCGGAGATCCTTGGGGAATTCTGGAATAAAAACCTATGTCCTCTTCTTCACCCCAGGAAACGTTGACATAGACATAGACATATCTTTAGATGTTGATAGATGTTGTCAAGGGTACAGAAAAGGACTTAGCGGATCATTATCGAGGAATTTCCGCAGAAACGTTGAAATTAACGCTGGTGAAACCACGTAGAACAGCTAGTATACGATAGTAGCAGTCCCCCGCGGTTTTACCCGTGGTAATTTCGGAGGTCCCACGAGAATTTTGGATAAAATATAAATACAAGCCTTCCTCATGAATCACTCTGTCTTTTGGTGAAAACCGCTTGAAAATCTGTTGCGTTTATTTTTAAAGAACTAAGCATACATTTTGACGGACAGAGCGGCAAGTGACTTGGTTTTATACTATGTAGTGATAGTTGCTATGTCGTTTGCTTGGAGTCTATTTTTTAGAGCAATCAAACGGTTTTTTGAGATTGAGTTTTTTGCCTTTACCATCATGGACCAATTAAATCTAGTTTAATTGGTCCATGCCTCTCCTATTATTATACTCTAAATTGGCGCCATAACTTTCAAAGGAAAAAATTATGACCGGTAACTTATTGATTCCGAAATATCATTTCGATGCTTATTTTTCATTGTACCTCGACTTGAGGTTACGAGTAAATTATTCCAAGTATTCTTTTGTTCCGTTCGTTAGTTAACAACTTATTGTTTAGACAGCTGATATTGTTTAAACTTGCTCCACAATCAGAATCAAATAAACCGAGTAAAACTCCGTGAGTAAAATTTCGAAGCACGAATTCATCAAGCTTTCTGTTATAGGTAGGTACTATCTATACATATAAAATGCTTTGTCCTGAATGACTGATATGTCAACGCACAGCCTAAACCGCTGATCGTAGAGACCTGAAACTTGGAAGGTGTGTTCTTTGAATGACGTAGGTATCCGATAGTAAAGATTTTTGTAAAATTTAATCCCTAAGGGGATGAAAAGGGGTTGCGAAGTTTGTATGGAACAATTCCGCGGGAATTTCGAAATTATCGCGGGTGAAATCACGTGGGACAGCTAGTATTATATGTATATAATACTTATACAGGAATATTTTTTAAGCAATGCGCAAAAAAAATTTGGTGGTTCAGTATCAGTAATAGAATACATTTCCATTATTTACTCCACTGAAAACCAGCGCTGTGGCTACTACGGTCGCAGCACATGCTGAGTGGAGTCCCTTTTAGCAAGGCACTGCACCATATTATTGTTATTTTTTTTTTACCTTTGTATTGTAAAGTGTTTGTTGCGTGGTGTGTTTGTTCTTGCTGAATAAAGTTTATCTTATCTTATCTTATCTTATTTGTTCAAAACTTTTTTATATTTTTTTATCCGGCTTTAAATTAGCAAAATATGGCCACTATCTTATTCGTAATAATATCAATGGGCGCGCGCGCCGTGCGGCGTACGCGGAGGTGTTGCAGCGGGAGTGAACGACCTCGATCAGCTGTCGGTACATTGTAACCCACTTAAATACCTAGCCGAACGAGCGCTTCGCGCGTAGCGGTGGCGGCGGCGAATAGAGTAGCCAATAAATCAATTGCAAAGTGTACATCTTTCGTTCACGATAACTTTACTTTTTTGTACTAAAACTTATCAAAATAAAAAAAGGTGTTTATTAAAACTCCTTTAAGTTTAATTTGTAAAAGTTTGCGCACTGAATACAAATTTTCCTGTATAATACTTATATAATAGAAAAATCAAGCTGGCTTCTATTACACGTATCGGGGATAATTAACACAAAAACAATCTAGCGCCAACCCTGGCTCGGAAACAAAATGAAAATCAAACGGTGGGTGGAGGAATTCAATCGCTTCTTGCATTTTCTATGTTATTGGCTGCGAAATACCTAGTATCTCTACACAGGTACAGCATTTTCAATAAAAATAGCGCAAAGGAACAATTACGAAAAAGAACAAGTGAGCAAAAATAAAATATTTTTACTGTGTAGTTTTGAATATATTTTCTATAGTGTCAATGAAATTGGGTATTCTCCAAGGTATGAAAATCATAATCCTAATTAGTCCGCCAACAAAAAAAATAATAGACACGTATTTTTTGCTTTTTCAAATTAATGAAAATAAACATAGATAAAGTGCATTAAAATTTAGGGTGGGTGACTCGTGACATCAATATTCAGTATAAGCCCCATACAAACTGCACCGGGTTGTGACGTCACGCGAAATTTCAACCTAATGTATCGCCGTTATTTTTTTATGAGAAAAAAAAAAGAACAAATACGTGTCCAATATTTTTTACTAATCTACACGACTGACTAAAAAAAAATTTGTCAAGTAGCCAATTAGTGATAACTAAGATAATAAAGATAGCGCATAATACAGGGTGTAAGTTTAAAAATATTATATTATTTTACTTACTTTAGGTTACACTCTTACAGTCATTTAACTTCTCTTTTTCTTTGTATTGCGGCTGACGCGCAGACAAATATAAAGGTCATTCACCCGCGTAAACCCACGTTTTTACCAAAAAAATTCTCTGTGAATGGGCTAGTTGACTAAACTTTTGTTTTAGTCCGTCGTGTAGATTAATAAAAAATATTGGACAAAGACACGTATTTTTAGTTTTTCGTAATCAAAAAATAACGGCGATACATTGAGTTGAAATTACGCGTGACGTCACTACCTGGTGCAGTTTGTACGAGGTTTATACCGTATAATGACGTCACGAGTCCCCCACCCTAAACTTTGATGCGCTTTATCTATGTATATTTCATTAATTTGAAAAAGCAAAAAATACGTGTCTATTATTTTTTTTTCTAACTGACGGACTAATTAGGATTTAGTTTTCATAAATCTTCAATATCATTATTATCGATGTTTTTAATTATTTATATTTTATGAGTTACCTAAATGTAAGCATGTACTATTGAGTATTGATAAAAAGATAAGTCCTTCGACTAAAATTACAGCCTGTATATATACCTAATAGAATAACATGCTTTTATTGCTATCTTGACTGTTAGTCCCTTTGTTTACTTGGTAGTTAGTACTGGAAGTCCCCGTACACTGTTAAAACTCTTCATGCTAGAAAAACCTTTTTGTGCTTCATTTGCGACAACCCGAATAAAAATAATATTAATAACACTTAACAACACATACCTACCTATAAAGTCGGTTCTACTCACACAGAACACCGCACCGACCGTTCCTGTATCATTTAGGGTCTTCCCACACATATCGATAATCTCATTAACGCATTAAGCGATTGGGTACATGAAAGATCCTTATACCGCATGAACGTTGCGGTCTTGTTTTGCATGAAGCGAAGGCCTCAAGGGTGAGAACCCTTGAGCCTGTACTAAGCCACAAAAATGTTTTCTAATTTCTATAACCAAACTAGCTGTCCCCGCGGTTTCACCCGCGTGAGTTTCGTAATTCCCGCAGGCAGTCCAAAGTAGCCTAATTTAATCCTTATAACACCAGCATATTAGCAGTCAAAGTCCCGTCAAAATCGGGCCAACCGTTTCGGAGATTCACCCGCGTGAGTTGCGGGATTCCTGCAGGAACTCTAAATTTCTTTTATTCCTCCTCTCCTTACAATAACAAACAATAACAAAAAGAATCATTTTGCGAAACTGGTTTAGCCGTTCACACGTGATGCCGTGACCAAGGGAAATAGGGATTCATTTATATATATATATATATATATATATATATATATATATATATATATATATATATATAGATATAGATATATTAACTCCATTATACAATGTTGTTACTTTATCCTTACATAATATAATAAAACAAAATCCTCCGTTGCGTCTGTCTGTCTGTTTGTTCGCGATAATCATTAAAACTACTGAACGGATTTTCTTGCGGTTTTCACCAATGGATAGAGTGATTCAAACGGAAAGTTTATACTTATATTTCATCCTGGAATTCCCGCGGGAACTGCGCAATTATCGCGAAAGAAACCGTAGGGGACAGCTAGTGAAAAACAAATTAGGTAAACTAAAAAATGACGTTCGCAGAAAAATCTATTGTCAAACAAACGATCGTAAACGTTTGTACATATACATATTATTATAAACGTATATGTAGGTATATTAAATAACTACACACGATAAGGTATCAAAAAACACTACATAATATTATAAGTACTCCGCCACGTTTGTCTGTCTGTCTGTTCGCGAGAAACTCAAAAACTACAGAACGGATTTTCATGCGGTTTTCACCTATATATAGAGTGGTTCATCAGGAAGGTTTTGGTGCCTATATAATTAGTCAAGATTGTGTGTAAATTGGTTCAAATATAACGATAATGGGGATGTTGGTTATTTTTGAAAATCAAAATTCTAATTAGTCCGTCAGTTAGAAAATAAAAAAACAATAGACACGTATTTTTTGCTTTTTCAAATAAATTAAAATATACAGAGATAAAGCGCATTAAAGTTTAGGGAGTCGTGACGTCACTAACCACTAAAACCGCCATAAAAACTGTCCGGATAGTGACGTCACGCGAAATTTCAATTCAGTGTATCGCCGTTATTTTTTGATTACGTAAATAAATAAAAAGCACGTGTCCAATATTTTTTATTAATCTACAAGACGGACTAAAAAAAAATTAGTCAACATTGCCCATTGCATTAGCCTATTGTTGGAAGTGTTTGTTACGCTTTCACGCCTTAACTGCTCAACCGATCATTATGAAATTTTGCGTAAACATTGTCAGGGATACAGAGAAGGACATAGGGTATCTACTTTTCATCCTGGAATTCTCGCAGGATCTCCGAAATTAACGCGGGTGAAACTGCGGGAAACAGCTAACAAGCAACAGTTACATATTTCTGCCCACTGATATGCTGACTGCAGTACAACCAACGTGTGCCGAACAAAGTTACACACGCCACTAGAATGTACCACAATTCCAATAACCATAATAATATCATAAAACCCAAGGGTTCCGCACAAAAGGTGGGCGTCCTTGATACAGTTTAAGGTATCAGAGAAAAGTAGGTGCGATAAATATATAAGCATTGTTAACAGCGTTACGGTGTACGGTAACCCTGCGAACGTCGCTCGGTTAATACATATTTACATTGGCCACTATCGCTATTATCGTCGCTGATAATATAAAAGTGTGTACTGTTACTTACAACAGTGAATTTAATATATTTTTCCCACAGAGAAAATAAATTAACTGAATATGACGTGTAGGCGGGGCAGGCGCTCCACGGTTGCAAAGGAAGTTAGAGCGAATGCTCTAACTTGCCCAAAATTTCTTTTGCTTGTATCCCAAGTATATTTTCCACAATATTCCCAAAATTGTGAATTTCGAAAACAGTGACTTAAATAAAAACGTAACCAAAATGCGTTAATATATTTCTTTATGTGCGAAATGTTTAGTGCGTGATGAATAGTTTTGTGTGCGAAAATCACCCGGCGACACTGGTTTTCACCTGTTTTCATGCTGTCCCTTCTATCAATTATTTTCTGTTCTGTGATTTTTCTCTTCTAATAATAATCTCTACATCTCTACAAAAATCTCTGACTCGAAAACGTTTCTCATTATCTTTGCTATTCTAAATTCAAATGAAAATTAAACAATAAAGTATTATTCTACGTACCTATATAGGTAAGAATCGTCTGGAATATTCCAAAATGGCAGGCATGAGTCTAGACTATGTATTCTAAATGCAAAAATAAAAATGCTTTTCTTTTTATTTAAATTAAGAAAACAATAAATACAAAATCCAGCGGAGCTAGGATGCGCAACATGATAATTAATAATTATGTTTATCGAACGAAAGATAAAATTGTCGACACGACAAATATTTGTGGGCGTCCAAGCAAAAAAGTGCATTAATGAGGTATGGAGTTAAGACTAAATTCGGTTAAACATTTTTTGCTGCCATGTTACCACTGGTAGACAAAACGATATATATGTCGACGAGAATCGATAAAATGGTTCGATAAAATTTTATCATGTTGCGCATCCTAGCTCCACAGGTGACAGAAAAAATTGATACAAAATGTAATATCAAAGTCTATATATGTACCTAGTGCTATATGAATAATTTTTAGCATTATTACCGGTGGAGGTGGTAGCTAATGCGAGCCTATCGCCTTATTCGAAATTCCAACCACCATGTGACTTAACCGTTTCGTTACTGCAAGAACTATTGTATAACAGAAAAGTAATTAACAGTGGATAAATTTCTCACCTTATACGCTCATGTGAATTGAGCGATATATTCTGACAAAGGTGTAGAGTTTGAGAAGTTAGGTCTTGTAGAATTAGGGTGTGTAGAGTTATAAGCTTGGCTCTACATGAGATCTGATAACTTTTTGACAGTGCCCGTCATATGAACTCGTCTTGCCATCATTTCACATGAAAATGTTTTTGGTGGGTTTTAATTACCAAAGATGATAAAGAAGAATAAGTTTATCGGGTAACGACTTCTGCCCACGCCTGTACCAGTCGCAGTGAACGCATCTTATCTCACCGAGTCTAATCTCTCAGCGCGGCGCGTTCGTGTCACCATTATTTTACAATTTTAACAACAACAAAAGGTGATTATTACAAGAGGAGGCGAACGAAAAAGAAAAAATATGAAAATTCCGCTCATCCTAGCCGCCCTAATAATCTTTATGGGCGAATCCGAGTGCTACGTCATTGGGAACGTACACGATAATAAAGCAGACGGTGAACAAAGGATACTCTTAAGAAAATTGCAAAATTCCCGACAGAACGCGACAAAGAGCGAGCCAGAACCCGCATCGTGGAACATGATGTTAGCGGACGCCCTCGTCAACCGAATAAATAATTTGCTCCCGTCCCGAGAGATCGACAAAAACCTACCCCACCTATACACGGAGGGAGAAACGAGAAAGAGAGATTTCTTCACCAACTGCCTGAGTCGGATCCTGCTGTTCTACAAAGAACATGTTTACGACAAACTTTTCGGCCGGCAAACGTGCAACCCGAAGAACGAAGTGGAATTAATAGAACCTAAATATGGAAAGATACGCGAATGTGCCGATGGTCAGATAGAGGATCGCGACGGGAATTGTGTGAATGTGAAATCTGCACCGTTTATATTGTCTATACCCTTCCAATGCCCCATTGGTTACAGAAGCGACAGACTCGGACGCTGTAGAGAGATGTTTTAGTCACACAAGTAATAAATCTCAGTAACTTTAGTGTTTGCTATAGTTGAAGCTGCTAAGTATGTTCCAGCATCATAAATTATGTATTTTATAATCCGTTGTCAAAGAAGAATGGGCAAGATGGTCTACACAAAAGACATTTATCATCGTTATAAAGCCTATATTTTTACTTTAGTTTAGAACGAGTATATTATAGCCGCTGAAAGATAAAATGCGATTTTGTATTGTGAACATTTTGCGTGTAATGTGGACTATTTCGTTTAATATTTAAAATATATTGGTATCCCAGTGGTTGTTAATAGTTGTTGTTTAGTAATATTAAGTGACGAAAGTATAAAAATGATAATTATATTATAGAGAATAAGAAAGATATCGTCGCTGCGCGTGCGATCCCGCGTAAGAGCAATTTGTAAATACCGCGTAACAATAAAACGCACTAAGCTCAAATAAGTGATTTTGTAGAAAGTAGAAGAAAACTACGGGTAAATTTACGTTATTTTCCAATAAAGAAAGTTGTGAAGCACAAGCTGTTAAGTTCAGTCGGTAATAAGAATTGAAAACGCCGAGATATTAAGTTTTTTCTTCCTCCTGTCAAAACGCAAATACGCGGTCTTTACAAGTTGCTCTTCCGCGGATTCGCACGCGCAGCGACGATATGTCATTTGCCCAGTGATGGGATAAATCTCAGAAATTTAAGGAAGTAGGTATGTATTTGGGCTGAGAATATTAATATGTCATCTAGAAAGAGCTGGGAGGCGTTTCTGTGAAACTGATTGTGGCTGAATACTAGCTGTCGGTACTAGATTGATTTATTTTTTATATTATTATCATAGGAGGCAAACGGGCAGGTGGCACACCTGATTTTTTTTTTTATTTAGTTCAGAAAACTGTGATTAGTGTTGTGCAGTGCTTGATAAGTGATTACCGCCGCCCATGGACACCTGCAACACCAGAAGGCATGCAGGTGCGTTGCCGACCTGGAATGGGAATGGGAACTGGCTTTCAAGCGAGGCTGCCGGAACATACCGGTAGGTGCTTGGCGACAGATTTTCAACTTGAAGGTGGTGGCTGTTGGGAAATGTTATCATCTTTAAAATGTTCATTTTAGTCAAAGGAAGTCAAATGTCTATCGAATCCTATAAGCGTATTAGGAAGTAATTTCGATTACAGTCAACCTTTAAAAAGGACAGACAATCGAGCGAGTCAATTTCACGGTGTGTCGACCGCCAAAGACCGGCACGGTCCATCCGATCCGATCCCAGCAGGGTGGCAGGGATGCCAAAATACAAATAGGCAATAGGTACGTACATGCGCAAGATCGAAAGAGCGTCATAGAAATATAAATGAAAAGCATTTTCTTTTTTTCAAAAGCTTCATTAGCTGTAGGCACCCCACGGTTTCACCTGCGTTTTTTTGGAGTTCCCGCTGGAATTCCAGGGTGAAAAGTAACCTATGTCCTTTTCTGTACCCCTGACAACGTGTATGTAAAATTCCATGACGATCAATTGAGTACCTAGTTAAGGCGTGAAAGCATAACAAACAAACACATTTACCATATTACTGCTACGTAAATGCGAATGTATACCTACCGTGGAAACAATCCGTCCGTCTGTCCGTATTTTTATAGAAATATTAAACTGTTAAAAAAGGGAAATCATTTTCAAATTTGGCCCATAAATATATAGTTCTTTTTGACGTCAAAGTCAAAAATATCTACGTAAGATACGTTCACGTTTAAAACGCTGAACAGATTTTAATGAAAAATAATTGAATCCTAGAGTCCTTACGTAGACTACTTTTTCGAGTTCCTAAAGGAATCCCGAAATTCATGGGGGCGAAACTCATCGAGCTGTCGCCATTCCTGTCCAGTACCTATTTGACAAGCGCAGCGAGCGACATCGCGCTGCAAGCTTAGTGAGTACACGCTGTTATTCATTTAAACTACACCCGAACTATAAGTTTAACTTTTAATGGTCGCAATATGTAGCATTCACGTACCCCCACTCATGTACACTACACTAAAAAAGTGCGTGAATATTTCTTATTCACGCATGTTTTTCATTTCAACTAAGATGTCTGAATTACTCATGTACCAATGGTTGAATTATCACGAAATTATGAAGCTGTTCAGGTTGGTATAATTTATGAGGAGCAGACGTCAGCTAAGAATGAAATAATATCATGTCGAAGTTATCTAAGATATAGAGTCATAAGTATTCAAAAAAATCCCACATAAAAATAGGTATAATAAATTTAAATACGTAAAAATTCGTGAAGAAATGTTCCACTCAGAATATTTATTTACTTAAACTTTATGCATAATTATCATGGTACAAAAGGTGGACTTATGCCACAGTGGCATTCTCTGCCAGTCAACCTTCAAATAGTACAGAAAGCTATGTATACATACGTACACATATATTTATTATTTACAGATAAAATATGTCCTGGATTAACAAAAACGATTCTTTTTATGAGAAAAAAAAGAGTTCCCGAGAGGATCGTGAACTCCATAATTATGTCACTGAATTTTGCATCCATTTGTACGTAGCTAGGTATGATTTCAACAATTCTGTCTTGCTGTAAAACAAGGAAATTCAGTTTTGCTGACAGCTAAAAACAAAACTTGGTTCATTAAAATGTAACAATTTGAATATTTTGCTGGTCGACACGGTAGGTAAGTACCAACAACTCATATAGCAGGCCATTCCCTCGGCCACTTCAGGATAGATGGATCTGTTTAGTCCTTCTGAAAATCAGCCTTGACAGACAGACAGGAAAAAAGTATATGAATGTTTTAAAATTTTATTCAAACTTTGAATACTTTGAAAACATGAAAATTACCGTATGAACTCAATAAAGGGCAGCTATTTTGATTTCATATATTTATGTAATATGATTTTTGTAATAAATAAATTAAAAAAAAATTATAATGTATGAATGTACAATTTAGAATAGCACGCATAGATGTACGTTCTTTTTTCAACAATTACAGAATTTACTTCTCACGACGCGAGCGTATTGACGGTGGTGTCGAGCCACTCACGGGTTTGTGCTTCAATGGGCTAGATAACTATATTTTACTGTCTTGTGGATTAAAAAAATATTGGAAACTTTTTTTTTCTTTTTTACGACATTAAAAAATAACGGCGATATATTGAGCTGGTATTCCGTGTGACGTCACGCCTACAGGTATCCTTTATACTCAATTCTGATTTGTGACGTCATGAACTCCCACTCCTAAACTTATAACTAACTAATGCGTTTTATCTATGTATTTTTCAATAATTTTCAAAAGCATTAAATACGTGTCAATTCTTTTTTTACTATCCATCTGACAGACTAAATAGAATTTTGATTTTTTTCCACTGTCATCATGCCCATTCCGTACGGAATTTTGAAAGAAACTAATACTCTATAATTATTGTGTAACTATGACTAAAACTTACTTTATTATTACACTTGTAAAAAATATTAGGTATGAGCCGAGTTTGCTCACGACCAGTTTTAGTATAAATATTATATACATACCTAATACAAATATAGATGTTACATCGGATACGACGCGCGACGGTTCGATATAAGCAAAGTTTGTCGTTTGTACCTAAACAGGGCTTATTCACTATGACCAACAACGTTCCTTGCCCGTAACGCGCGTCCCAAAAACGCATTTCCAAACGTTGTAGATGCCAAGATATTAGTAAGTAGTTCTTTATGCCATGAGAAACGTTGTTAATGAATTATTTGCAGTAAAACTTCTTTGATTACGAGGGAAAGACAGTTTTAGGGTCATAGTCATTGATTTTGGTCATAGTGCATAAGGACCCTGGAGGAGCCCAGGTGGCAATAACGACTTAACTGTAACTTGGCTTCCGTTCTGTTCAATTACCATGCCGAACTAGATAAATAATGATAAATAACCCCATAGCGGGGCGTTCGTTTGTTTTGTCTGTGCCAAAACTGGAACGATTCTTTCCAAGGAATGGGAAGGAGTAGAAATTAAGAAGGAAAAACATTTTGAGTTGCAAATAAAAAATTGCATTCAATGGGAGACAAATATACTCGTAATATCATCCTCCTGAACATAGGAGATATTAAAAAAATTATGAATGGGTGAACAGATTAACTATATATCAATTACGAATTTCTTTTGGATGTTTTTTTTTCTGTCACAAAAGTAACTAAACTTATCTACCCATACAACATATAGTGATATCATCAAGTTCGTGTGTGTGTGCGTGTGTTTGGCACTGCTTCACATTAAAACGGGTGGAAGGATTTTGATGAAATTTTGAACGTTAATAGCTTATATCTTGAATTTCACACATACTTTACCTACCTACGTGGGGAGCAGCTAATATAAAAATACATATGTATACTTACTGTACGTATGTCAGTACGTCAGTACAGTACACAGTAATTTGGGTGTACATAGAAAGCAATATAACCTTTTTTATGTTCCAAGCACCGCTGTAATTGCTTACGTCCGTAATAAAATGTAGGATCCTAATTAAATGAAAGTACATAGTTATATATATTACGCTCTATGATATTGCCGACACACGATAGTGCAGTGTTGATAGTGTTCAAACTACTAAAATCTTTTGAAATTGTATACATAATTAATTATCAATGAGTTATATTGTTCTTGGTTATACGAGTATAATGGAGGTACCTAAGTAGCTAAGCTTCCATCCGTATCAATTTCGAGATTCCCTCAGGATTCCTTTTTTATTAGACATAGACATATTACCTTTATTTGGCATCACAGAATTTTTCACCGGAATGAAAGTTCAATTTAAAAAAATGAAAACTCGTAATTATACATATACAACAAATAATCTCCCACGGAAACTCTTAGTTCTGTAACAAAAATATCGTATGTTATTTAGAGATAGTATAGCTTCCTCTTCCTACCAATCTGTGAAAGAATTTTTGAAACCGGTCTACTATAGTTCTAAAGAAACTTTCCTTATCCCCATTAATATTATAATTAATGCAAAAGTTACTCTGTCTGTCTCTCTGTCTGTCTGTCTGGTACGCTTTCACGCCTTAACAGCTTAACCGATCATCATGAAATTTAGCATAGGTAGGTACTTACCGACACATAGTCAGGGATACAGAGAAGGACATAGGATACTTTTTGTCCCCCGGGAAATCCGAGATTAACGCGGGTGAAACCGCGGGGAACAGCTAGTTATAAGCTATGTACAGAGATCTTTTTAAGAAAATGCTACGAGATTAAAAGAGGTGACGTATTATATCTATGAAATAGCGATTTTGGTATTTTATTTAATCATGTTTAGGCAGCTTCATCTTTTGATGTAGGTTCAATTTGGTTTTTGCTAGATATTGTAGGTGTCAAAACGTGCATATTGTAATCGCAAAACCCCGATATTTTTAATTGCAACCGAAAAATGATAGAAACAAAAGTTACATAATAGCCCCCATGGTCTTCCGACAGCGCCGCAATACAGTTGCGTCACAAAATGGCGTCGTGAATATTCACGCTAAAATTTTCCCTCAACCCACCGGTTGATTACCGTCAAAGGCGAGGATCCTTTAGCTGGCAACACCGACGCGGTGTTTATTCCTTGCTCTCGCAAGGGTTGCCGGCTCATAATATTCAATTATCATGATAATATTGTATTATAGCTAATATTGTAGGTACTGAAGAGTAGATAACCATATCGATTAATCTTTGACACCCTCTCACACACACTCACACACAATTCACCCATACACACAGAGAGGTTCATATTTTACATATTTCACTTATCATATATATATATCTTATTTCTACATTATTTATTTTAAAAATTTCTTTGTAATAAGACTAGTGTTATAATAATATGAATATATCTTCGGGTGTTTGAGGTTTGGGCGCTGTACGCCGTATTACAGGTATCTACACCTAGTTCGGCAACAGATGATACTAAACTTAAAAATGTACTTTGTGAAATAAATATTATTATTATTATTATTATTTGTCACGCTGCCGCTGTTAATTTGTACGGGGTTTACAAAAATATATTTCCTATTTATTGTTAAGTTCAATAAACAAAAAACGTATTAATTACTTTAGAACTCCCTCGGGAACTATTTATTCCGAGATGAAAAGAAATACTGTAGGTTCCCATGAGTGAAAGAATTTTTAAAATCGGTTCAATATGGTTCCAGATGGACGATTTCCTCTTTTAAAATAAATGTATTGTAAGATATTATCAGAAAATGCCGCAAGGCATTAATTTCGCCATCTGTACTTTTTTGTGCAATAATAAATATGATCTCAAATCGTTATAGCTGTTCAGTAGTAGGTAATATTATTAACAAACGAAACAGCTACATATTTTACTACACCTATACATAATCTATATAATAAAAATGAATCGCCAAATGTGTTGCTAAGTGCATAACTTTCAAACGACTGCACCAAATTGGATAATTGTTTTTTTTTGTGTTCGTTATTGTCAGGACAAGGTTTATATAAAAGAAGTTTGGAAATCCTGCGGGAATTCCGAAACTCACGCGGGTGAATTTCCGAAACTGTTGGACCGATATTGACGGGACTTTTACTACTAATTAGCTGTTTTTATAAGGAGTAAATTAGACTTCATTGGAGTTCCTGCGGGAATCCCGAAACTCACGCGGGTGAAACCGCGGGGCACAGCTAGTTTATTATAAAGATATAGACTCGTAATAGATAGTAAAATCATTTTTTCATCAAATAAAACCCGCGTCTCACCGAGAATCGAACCCGGTGTCGTCTATAGATTACGGAACGACTTGATAACCACTCGCGCCAAAGAAAGGAAATGAACTTTAAAAAAAAGTGGCTATGACATACGGACGGACAGACAGACAGACAGGCATCCATAAGGGTTTTGCCATTTGGCTACGGAACCCTAAAAAGAAAAAAAAACCACTCAGCTGCCGAAAAGAGAATAGATTTCGTACTTCAACGAAAGATTCATAACTAATGTCCACTATGTTTTACGATTACGCTCCGGGGAGTGGGTGGCAGGATTTGTGACGTCATTTCCTGAGGAATAAGCCTCGTCTATTGTTGTCCAACCTACCATTAAACCATTGCCTTTTATGTGTTGTACGTACGAGCTCGGCCCACGGCATTGCCTCCGAAACTAATATGGCTTATAAAGATTTTTTCCATTGAAATAAGGAAGATACTCGTATCTAGATATGTTACATAATAAAACTACAATTTAAATTATTCGATTATACAGGGTGTAAAGTTAAACGAAGAACGTCTAGAGGGAGGGTGTTCAATATGCGATTCTTGTTTCAAGTAGGTACTTACTTGAGAAATAAGAATCTCTTAAAAAACATAATATCATTTTCAATCAATCATTTTAATATCATTATCAAAGGTCACTCAACGGCTAACGCCCGTACGTATTGCCGGTGGCGTGCCAAAAAGTCTTATGTTAAAGGTCATTCACCCGCGTGAATCCAATAGGTTTTCTCTGTTATTAATCAGTGTTTTTTTTTTTTAGTTTAGGTGCCTGTAGGCTCTAAGCATGAGTTATCGAGTGTTTGAATAAGTATCTCATTCAAGCTTACACCGTGTATAAAATTCAATGATGATTGTGAAAAGGCTTGAATATTTAAAGGGATAGTGAGATTTGAGATGAGACAACCCAATCAAGGCTCCTATAGTCAGTTTGACCATAACCCACGCCCAAAGAATTTTTAACCGACTTCCAAAAAGGAGGAGGTTCTATGTTCGATTGTATGTATGTTTTTTTTTTTTTTTTTTTTTTTTTTTTTTATGTATGTTCACCGATTACTCGAAGACGGTTGGACCGATTTGAAAAATTCTTTTTTTGTTTGAAAGGGTATACTCCCAATTAGGTCCCATTGCCACCAAGTCCAGATCTGATGATGGGATCTTGGAGAAATCGAGGGAACTCTTCAAAAATTATAGGCACACCTATAGCGATTTGGGTATTTTTTATAGTAAATCATTCATTTGCTTTTGAAAAGCAAAATTTGAAGAAGTGGAACTGATGATGAAGACCACAGATGGTCATCGGAACTACTCAACAATAATACGTATTTCACGGATTCCGATTGGAGCGATTTCAAAAATTGTTTTTTTGTTTGAAAGGGGATACTCCAAAATTGATTTCATTGTCACCAAGTCGAGATCTGATGATGGGATCTTGGAGTAATCGAGGGAACTCTTCAAAAATTATAGGTACACCTATAGCGATTTTTGGATTTTTTATAGTAAATCGTTTAGTTGCTTTCGGAAAGTAAAATTTGAAGAAGTGGAACTGATTATGAAGACCACAGATGGTCATCAGAACTACTAAATAATAGGTATTTCACAGATTCCGATTCGTTAACTTTAATATGGTTTCTAAACAATTTATGCTCGTCACAATGTATATGGTGAAGTGGAACTGATGATGATGTACCAGGAGAACTCCTCAATAATTAACGTCCCTGCATCGGGAAAAGCAATATTTTGTAAAAGGTGATATGATGAGGAGTTTACATGAGGCTATTGCAACTTAGAGAAATTACAAACTAAGTCACTTAAAAGCGAGAAATAAACAAAATTTTAACAAAAAAATTAAAACCGACTTCCAAAAACACAAACTAAAAATCTTAAAAATAAAACGCTAAAAATAACAACATACCGATTTAATCCAAAAGACAAAAACACACGTAATATTATTATTGGTTTGTGCTACCACTAATCGGTATGAAGTCGGTGAAAAGCCAAATATGGAGGAGGTAGATGGGCTAAGTCGACTCCCGACACCAGCTCTTGGTGAGCAGGACAACCCAAGTGGGCAGACACCAGCGGGCTTGTCACCGAATTCAAACCGATTAGTGGTAGCACAAACCAATAATAATATTACGTGTGTTTTTGTCTTTTGGATTAAATCGGTATGTTGTTATTTTTAGCGTTTTATTTTTAAGATTTTTAGTTTGTGTTTTTTTATATTTCAAATGCGAATGTAAGTTTTGTTTATTTGTTTTTTACGCTTTCACGCCTTAACTACTAAACTGATCATCAGGAAATTTTGCAAACATGCTGTCAGGGAAAGAAAAAAATAAGTAGGGTATTTTTCACGCAGGTGAAACCGCAGGGTACAGCTAGCTGGTACAATCAACAGTGGTACAATCAATTCAACAATGCGACGTATGAAATAGAGTTTTGAAAAAATATTATGCTACATAATTCAACTCGTCAAGATAAATTAGAACATATCGTATAGTTTTAGAGTATAGAATCGCTTGAAGCTTCAGGCAACCGGAATCCATTTGTGAGAATTTTCGAATTACAAGTGTTAATTGGCAGGACTTTAACTAAACCGGTAATTACTTTCGAACTTACTTTATTTTCTGACGTTTGCCACCACGTAGTTCGTTCTTCTGGAACACCATTCCAACACCTCTTAATAGGCTAGTTTCCTAAATTTTTTTTTTAGTCCGTTTTGTAGATTATTAAAAAATATTGGACACGTATTTTTTTATTTTTTATGTAGGTAACCAAAAAATAACGGAGATATATCAAGTCGAAATTTCACATGACGTCACGCCTCGCTACAGTTTGTTCGCACGTTATAGCGAGCTGTGACATCACGAGTCCCCCACCCTAAACTTTAATGCGCTTTATCTATGCATATTTCCATTATTTTAAAAAAGCAAAAAATACGTGTCTTTTATTTTTTTATTATCTAACTGACGGACTAAATAGAATTTCGATTTTTTTACCCAGGAAACTAGCCTATTGCTGAAGTCATAAATGTAGGATCACAGAAATGGTAAGTAATCTTAAAGCGCTATGCAATAAACCGTTATCTATGGATAGGTATTCAATTGTTAGTTATAATTTCACCAAAAGCAACATTGTTAGTAATGTCATTAGTAAATAAAAATAATAAATAAATAAATAAAAGAAATTTTTATTCACTCACACACGATACACAAATTTAAATTAAAAATGGGTGCGGCAAAAAGGAGATGGGACTCAGCGACACCGCTGATTTTCAGTCCCCAACCTCTTACAACTATTATCTAACCTAGAAAATGATAATAATATCTAATAATTTGCGATAAAGAACATCGTTACGTAATATGATACAATTTTTTTGTTTTTTTTTTTATTTTAGGAATATAGACATTGATACAGCGTGTAATTTATTTTAAATGAGGGACATATTCGCGTCCTCTATAATTGATGCTTGTAAGAAAAATATTTTACATTAAAAAATACTCATAAGTAAGAAAATTCTATGGAAATTGACTGACTTCGTTCATACTTAGATTTTTAAAAATGTGTATTTTTTGTGTTACACAACAGCTGTTATCAACCAAATGAATTATTTAATAAGAACTCTATTGATGCACAAATATTAATGTTGTACCGAAAACTATTATAATATAAGTAGTAAGTAGGTACTTACACATCTATACTAACATTATAAAGAGCAAAAGTTTGTGAGTTTGTGACGTTGTAGGGGATAATCTCTGGATCTACTGAACCGATTTTAAAAATTCTTTCAGTTATGGGAAGCTACAATGATCCTGAGTGTCATAGGGTAGATACTTTTTATCCCGGAATTCCCGTGGGAACTCCGAAATTACCGCGGGTGAAACCGCGGGGGTCAGCTAGTTTGTTATAAAATGTAAACTTTTTCTGCGACAGCTGAAAACTTCACAAACTAAAAATGAACCAGTTGCATGTAAACACATATTGTATGCAAGTATTTAAATCTTTCTTTGATCAATCCATAACTCGAGTGCTTTACAACAATTTTAAACGCAAAAAAATAAAACGCTCTTCATAAGATTAACGCGGAATAAGAAATAACGTACCTACCGTTAATATGATAACAAACAAAGAAAACAATTTAATTTCTTTTTATTGTAATAAAAAAAAAGTAAATGAATGTCATACAAACGATAATCCGGGGGTGGCGATGCCAAATCCGGAAGCAGCCCCTGGCGTGGATGCCACCCGATATTATTTGGCGGGAATCCAAAATAATTACTTACCTATGTAAAACCAGTCCTCTGGTCGCGAGGCGAAGCTACGAAGTTGAAAAAAAAAAGCAGGATGTGACAGTTTACATGGAATAAACAATATCTTAGGTAGAGCTTATCTAAGCTAAAATGATGCGCCCCTCCGTCGGGCATACGCACTCGCACAACCGTTAAAATATCGATACGACACATATAAATCTGGTCTTGCCATTCGCCCTCAGTTGCCGCATACTGTCGCCGCACTCACACTATCAAAGAGATATTATCAATACATGATCTCGCACATCTAAAACTGCTAATTAAATAGTAGGTCGTATCATTTTAGTTTAGATAAGCTCTACCTCTATGGATGGAAACGATTAATTTGACACTGATGCGTTATCCTTCAGATAGATCCTTCAGATATCCTTCAGGTGGATTTTTTAATTAAGTTGTGATGTTTTAAACTAAACTATAAAACCAAATTAAAACCTTAGTTTATCAAGAACTTATAGCATAAAACAACATAGAAGATGTTGGTTTGGGATTTCAAGCGGACACTTCAGTTTTATTTGTATGTATGGAGACGTAGATGTATAGATATAATTACAGGTTAATAGATTAATAATTGCACATACCTCTGTGGTTTCTTGTGCTATTTTTTGTCAATCTTAAATTATACGTATTTTATTGTAAATTTGGTGAATAAATTAAAAAAAAAATTATAAATAAGTATTGTAGAGGCAGCAGGAGAAACTCTACAGCGATCTATTGAACTGGTGCAGAACAGAAGCAGATGAAGGCACATAACATATTAGAGTCTGTGGTAATTCGTGTGAGTAACTGTTTTTTACTTCCTCAGTGCCAACCCACACGATGCGGTGCGGCGCCGCGCCGCAAGCCATTTTGCCGCATTGGCGACCACACAGGCAGTGCGGCGCCGCAACGTTCTACTGCAGCACGCCGCAGCGGCGACCAAAGAGTGGGTTTGCCCGATATTATAAAAAACATCAACAGCCCAAGTGCCGCGGCGCCGCTCCGGATCCACTCTGCTTCTACCCTTCCCGCCTCGTCTCGACTCCGATGCGAGCGCGGCGCGGCGCCGGAGCGCGCCGCAAGGCGCCGTGTGGCCACAACGCATTTTTGTATGTAATATACCGCAGCAGCGCCGCTCAGGCGCCGTACCTGAGCCGCGCTGCATCGTGTGGGTTGGCTCACATGCTGAAACTGTTCTGGATGTTTGCTCGGAAGCCTGAGTTAGACAAAGACTAACTACTTTCAACCCCGAAATACATGCGAGTGATACCGCGCCGAACCGCTAGTAAATATGTAATCTATATCAAAGTTTGACACTACAAGACACTGGCAGCTAAAATGCTAGTTGGTTAAAAAACAATTTTTCCATTCGTAACACAATATAAATATTGTATACTTAGCCAATACCGCATCTAAAACAAGTTAAATTTCTTGAATCCACGCCCAAAACCGAGTACCAATATGGGCGTTGTATCAAATATTCATTATCTCGTCGAGGCTATTTCCAAAACAGGTTGTGGAGCCAAGCTCTTGTAATTTGCTTACTTTATCATACACTTACACGAGAATCTTGGCTTATTAAAGCAAATTGCCTTTTAACCTTAATTTTGAACGAACCAGAGTTTGCTTTGGGTACATCTTTGATACATTTTTATGGTTGAATGGCTGGGTCACCGCAATTTAATTATCTTTACGTATAAAACAGTGACGACTGACTGAGAGATAACGCAGTCTTAACCACTGGAACTAAAAACTTGATGCTTCCTTTCATTGGAAGCAATTACCTACTAAACAAGGGTTTCTGAAAATGTAACTCCAAAGGTGGTGCTGTAGTATACTACCTCTATGTCCATAATATAGATATTTAGTATTTTTTGTAAAAAAGAAGTGATTGACAAATAAAAGATTTTGATGATGTTCTTATTGTTAAAAAAGATGAAAAAGATTTTTATTTCAAATTATTATGATACATTAGTTAAGCGTATAAAATATATATTTCAAAGAGTCTCTAAGTGGTATAATAAATTGTGGGTAAACTGGGTGAAACATGGGTAAAATAGTGTTAAGAAACCCAAAATCAACATCATGAAATAAGTCTATTAGACTCCTGAACATAGGCCTCCTTCAAGGATCGCCACAACAACCGGTCTTACGCACGCATCCAACGGCATCTTTCACCTTCACCAAGTTATCGGTACACCTTGTAGCGGGCCCACCCGCACCTCGTCACCCGGTTCGTGGTCGCCACTCGAGAACTTTCTTGCTCCCTCGGTCATCAGTGGAGCTAAGATGCGCAACACGATAAAATTTTATCGAGCCATTTTATCGATTCTC
This sequence comes from Zygaena filipendulae, assembly GCA_907165275.2. NCBI lineage: Eukaryota > Metazoa > Arthropoda > Insecta > Lepidoptera > Zygaenidae > Zygaena > Zygaena filipendulae. Next base: position 11,552,916 of record OU015660.1, read on the forward strand.
GTCGACATAATATATCGTTTTGTCTACCAGTGGTAAAAAATGTTTAACCGAATCTAGTCTTAACTCAATACCTCACTACTGCACTTTTTTGCTTGGACGCCACAAATATTTGTCGTGTCGAGAATTTTATCTTTCGTTCGATAAACATATCATGTTGCGCATTCTAGCTCCGCAGGGCCCTTATTCACTATGACCATAACATGGCGCGTTAAGATAACTATAGTAAGTAACTCTCACAAACAAATAGGTAGTAGGGCATTCAATGCACACACAGAAACACATGCTCACACTGACACACATGCACACACCGGACACACGCATGCCCTATCACACACACTTACACTATCACTCTCACAAATTCACCCATGCACACGTTCATACACAGAACTGTAATTCTCTATCCCGGTTTATTTTTATTTTATATTTTTATATTTTGTACCTACTAACAATAGTTTTTAAGTTCGGAACCTGAAGACCTATAATACAGGTTATCCTAGATTAAGCTCCAGATCTCCTACTTTCCTTAATTGAAACACATTTCATGTACTTAATTTGTGGAAACGAATAAATGATATTATTATATTATAAGACGCCACAAAAATTGTCTTTTCGTCGGCCTCGTAATCAAAGAAGTTTCACTCGAAAAAAATACTCTTACAACGTTTATTAGAGCATACAGAATAGTAATTTGTAATATTTTGGCATCTAGAACTTTTGGGAATGCGTTTTTTTAACGCGCGTTATTGGAAAGACATGTTGTTGGTCATAGTGAATAAGGGTCCAGTTCTTCTAGTTCCCCCGCCCACTGCCACTTGAAACTTGCTATTCTTCGGATATGTCGGTAATCTTGGTTTGCCAGCGGATTTTCTTATTTTCGATCTGATTCCGCAACGACACAAAATCATAAATGTAATAATTACGCCTGTTATCAAGCATGTAACTAAAATATTAGTTACATCGTCTCAGAGAAAAATTCAAGTCGACGAACAAATGAACTGTTCTCCCCACAAACGACCTGCGTTTTCTATTTTATTAATAACTTTATTTAATTAAAAATTGCGACTCGTTCTGTATCAACCGCGACCACAGAGAAAATAAATTAACTAGACATGACATTGTAAGCGGGGCGAGCGCGTCACGGTTGCAAAGGAAGTTACATTCTCTAACTTTTCCAAAACTTCTTTTGCTGGCGTCCCAATTATTATTTTCTAATTTGTGAATTTAGAAAAGAGTGATTGATTAAAAACGGAACCAAACGGCAATTAATACATTTCTTCTCGTTATTTAATGTTTTTGTGCGTGATAAATAGTTTTGTGTGCGAAAATCACCCGGCGAGACTGGTTTTCATTTGTTTCAATGCTAAACTGAGTCGATGTCCCTTCTATTTGGACGCAGATAAGCAATAACATGTTAACCCACAAAATTAAGTAACCTATTCAGAACTATTTATTGAGAGTTAGGGGACGTTTTTTAATTATGTGTTTACCTTATTACATTGTTTAAGAATGTAACTAAATATTGAACATAAAAAATGTTGACAGAAAATGACGCTATAATTTTAAAACACGATTTACTCAAAATTTCTCCATTGTGGGTTAACACACTATTGCTTATCTATGTCCATTTGTTCTGTGGCCGCGACCGTTTGTTAGCTGCCGTCGACAAGTCTTCCTGTGTCGGCGCTGCCACGGCACTCGGAACCAATTTAAAGCATCGCCTAGCATTGAAATAAAATATCGTCACCGCTGAAACTCCGCGTCGCTCTTTGACTAAGATAAATTATTTATTGTATAATGCAATATTACGAGAAAATTATAATGAAAAGTAAACCGTATTGTGAGCAAAGGATTACCGTATAACGTGTGACAATGACTACTTGACTTTTGATAATCATAAAAATAGTATAAAACAAAGTCGTTATTCAAGTCTCTGTCTATGTATCCGCTTAAATCTTCGAAACCATTTTTATCGGATTTATTGTAACACTAGCTGTGCCCGCGGTTTCACCCACGGTAATTTCGGAGTTCCCGCGCGAATTCCGGGATAAAAAGTACCCTATGTCCTTTTCTATTCCCCTGACAACGTGCACGCCAAATTTCATCCAAATCCTTTCAGCCGTTTTTGCGTGATTGAGTAACAAACATCCAAACATCCAAACATCCACACTTTCACATTTATAATATTGGTAAGATTAATTGAAATATCTATAACCTAATCTTTAGATACTATAATACTACAAGTGCGAAACCTGAACAAATTTTCATCAAAGTTTCCGTTCACTTGAACCAGCACATATTTGATTCCTAAAAATAATTCTTTAGACAATTCCTAAATTCACACTTGTAAAATCTTGAAGAACAATTCAAGCCTCAGTTTAATTTCTAAAGACGATTTAAATTTTCCGCCGAAATTTCTATGCAATTCTAGTAAATATTTCACTGGGTTATCACCATTCGGGAATAATGCAAAGCTCTGCCTTGCAAGCGCCATTAACGGCACCAATTCCGGTTTCAAATACTTGGATAGTGTTATAAAATAGAACAGCAGTTTGATAACGAGTGACCGTACCAACAGTTCATCTGGCAGCATTCCAAGCAATTAAGCCATCGGCAATCTGACGGATGCTGCAGATACCTAAGGCCCTCTTCTGATTTAATTTAAGAGGCTCAAACCTTGTGTTACAACAAATTCCAATGCGGAAAGGTGACAAAATTATGCGACTGTTGAAGTCTGTTTTTGTCTATGGCTGCAATTCTGCTGGTGCTGTAAGTTCTCCATCGAAAGGCGTGTACAAAAAACAGCAAAAAGTCGAGCGGTGTAAAGTTATTGCATAGAATGTGTAACTAAGCACCAATTTTACACGTTAATACATAGATCAACAATTAATTATGATGTCTTACGGCCGCACTCAGAGTCGACTTTAATGATTACTTAGTTAAGTATGGATTTTTAAAACAAAACTACCGCAATCAGAGACGTTCAGTAAATTAATGTTAATTGGCATTTAATTAGATGTAACTTGATTAGTTAAATGCCAATTAACATTAATTTATTAAACTTGTCTGATTGCGGCAGTTTTGTTTCAAAAATCTATACTTAACTAAGTAATCATTAAAGTCGACTCTCAGTGCGGCGGTAAGACATTGTATCGAACGAATAAAAAAGCTACGAGTAGGTACATTAATATTTTCTATACAATTATTCGCTATCAACAAAAACAAATTACATTTATCTCCAAATAAAGATTTCTCATAACAATGCTCGATGAAAAATTCATCAGAAAACCTCCGGGCACGGGGAGGGGAAGTGGGTACGTTGAATAATGACTGTTGTAATTTAAACAAAGCAATCGATAGGTTTGATGAAGGGGCAATCCCGTAAGCCGCGGCGTCGGGCGCGCGATTGTGTTTTGATGTGGGATTCGACGGTCTACTACCGACGCCGAATCCCAAAGGACTGGGGATCGGGGGCAAACCGCAAGCTACGGCGACATTGCAAAAACACATCGAAATAACGACAACTTAATTGTTTTTTTACAGCAATAAAAATATTCGAAAACTAGTGACGCCGCGCTGGTTAATTTTCACCAGCTCGCGTGTCATGTTACGTGGATCATTAACGATATAATTTTAGGTTCTCTTATTTTCTTTTTTTTTGGCAATAAATGGTTTTTATTATTATTATTATTATCATGAAAAATTGTCCAATCAAAGTCTAATTTTTCGCTACCCCGTGACATGACGATAGTTTCCTTAGTTTTCTACAGAGATAACAATATTTTAGGTCGTCAACTCGGCTAAGGGGGCAGGAGTTACAAGGACTGCGGATTTTAATGTCGTATATTATCTATATTTAGGCATTCTGGGCCCCTATTCTCTATGACCAACAACATTCCTCGCCCATAACGCGCGTACTAAAAACGCAATACCGACCGCTCCAGGTGACAAAATATTAGAAATTAATGTTCTGTATACCATAACACACGTTGGAAATGTATTTTTTTAAAGTGAAACTTCTTTGGTCGCGAAGGAAAAACGCAAGTTTTTGCGGCGTCTTATGTTAACGTCTTATGGTCATAGTGAATAAGGGCCCAGATTAGAAACAGTTGAAAGTGTATCGACGAAATCAAACGCGTGCATGCCTTTTCCGAGATCAGATATGGAAAGTGTCAGTTAGTTCAGGGCGAAATTGAAACCGCAAGATCACAACGCAAGATCACGCCGCAGATAACCCTTGACTGAAACAGCTTCAGCAAAATGGCAATGAGAGAAACGCCAGCTGTTTGATGGCCACTCTGCCAAGAGTCATAACGACTAAGAGGAAAAGGTGGTCGTGCAAACGTATATATGCTTTCGAATTGCTTCTAATATATCTACGTGTGCAGATTTTCTATTATTGGATCAGAAATATATCCTGCGATGGGATCGAAAGTTTATTCAAATTTGGCCCATAATGTGGCTCTTTTTGACGTCAATAAAGTTACATTTATTATGACAGCACTCATAAAATATCCATCCTTCACAGCTTCCTAGTACTATGGCTGAAGAGAAGAAGCTGCGCAACAAACTCTCCAGTAGCACGTTCTCTGTTTAAAGTTTTAATATAATATTAGTAAAAACTGCCTTAAATATTTGGCAAGAATTCGACCAGTAGACTACCACCATAAAAATAAATGATAAGTAGGTAACGCTGACAAAACAATTATTGTATTATCATAAAATGAAAAGACTAAACTCAATTGAACAAATTCTCTTCCACTTTGCAATACACGACGCTTTCGTGCAGAAATCGGGGAATATCTTCTCGTTTGGACCACAGCCAGAAGCGGGATTAACCGGGAATTTTTCCCACTAAGCTAGACTTAATTGGATCCTAAATAGACCGTGAGCAGAGACGTTGGCACCGGACACGCGACGTGATGGGCCGTTGGTCGAATAAATTATATTTGATTGTTTGAACTCACTGAAACTATACTTTATTAAATTGTTTAGATTCACAGCACTGTTAGTATAGGTATGTATAGTGTGATTACTACTCAGCGTAAAATGTGTGATAAACATTTGTTTGCTCTGAATCTGGCTGTTTAGCTTTACTGGCCGTTGCCCGCGGTGTTACCCGCTGTAATTTCGAATTTCCTGCGGGGATTCCTGGATAAATGTACATATAAACCTTCCTCATAAATCACTCTATCTATTAGTGAAAACCGCATGAAAATCCGTTGCGTAGTTTCAAAGATCTAAGCATACATAGGGGCAGACAGACAGCGAGAAGCGATTTTGTTTTATAGTATGTAGTGATCAGGTAGGTATATTTTGTGTCGGTGTATGGTGAAACCGCGGGGGACAGCTAGTATTTAATAATCATGATTGTTTGTGGCGAAATTTTAATAATATTATCAACAAAATTGGGATAAATGGGTTATACTCTTTTTTTTAACGTCTTTAGGCACTATGATGATAACGATATAAAATAGGAAAATGTATTCGAACGGTTTTAAACATGTGACCAGCTCCAGGTATATCTAAGATCTTTTTGTTGTATTATTATTATTATTGGTGTAAATTTTACTTTTGGCGAATGCACTTCAACCAATATTAAAACTAGACCCATTCGTTTCGTTCTACACTTCGTTCTTTCAACATGCTTTACAAGGCACTACATATACGTTACGTTACGTCACCATCACAAATTCACGACCCCATTAAACCTCCTATAGTAACAATAGCAATCTAAAACAAAGTGGATGACACCAATTTGTTCCCACAAATACAGCTTTAGTGTGGATTAGTGTAATTAGTTATGCATCCCACACCAACGCCTTCATTTCATAGTCCGCTATTACACCGTATACAATTTTAATTGTGATCTAAACGCTTGCGGTGTGGTTAATGCCGTCGTAAACCACCCGCGGTTGAATTTGTTAGCACAAACGACTCTATGCTACATTTAGTTTACTTAATTAAGTTTAAGCGGCTGCCCATAAAGTGTTCGGAACACTCATGGTGTAATTGAGACAATCTTAAAACAACCACCAATTTGTAGACACAATATTATACAGTGTGTAAACCAACTATCTGCATGGCATGCCCGTGTGGACTCATCAGATTCAGAATTTGTTTATTTCGTATATCATACACTGCAATTACTCTTGAAATACATTTATTTATTTATTTATTCAAAACGAGATAGGCTTACAGTGTGCGCCACATCGCCTCTCTTGTTACAGTGTTGTTGAGAACAAACATCTATACGCTATGGCATATACAATTTTAATATTAGTATTAATTTACTAATATTATCTACATATATGTCACATCACAAACACAAGTACATACACACTCATGCATATTATTATACAGATTTCGATTAGAAGACTAGGCAATATAAACTGGTTCTTTTGTGATTATGACAAATTAGATTTATTAGATAGAACCTAAAATAGAAATTAAAGATTATAACATAATATTTCCATTACATCACACAATTACCCGTTTTCGGAATAATTTCAATGAAAATTTAAAAAAACAATACTATCGCGTTTGGTCAATATTACCTATCGATATTCGTAATTAATCTTTGTTAGGAGTCACTCGAATCTCGAGTAGACCATTAGGTATATATAAATAAATAATGCAGTATAAGTCATAGTGTCTATATATTCCGAAACTGCAGATAAAGTTTGGTTACACACTGTATAAACAATACACAACACTACTACACACACTACAACTACACAATACTACTGTATGAATAATACAATTCTTTACGAGGGATTATTCGTCATACGGAATAACATAATTAGCTCTTTATGAGATTTTTCTAATTGCGAGCAGGTGTACATTTCTTTTTTTACGATTACAGAGAGAAATTGGCTTGCTCTGCTGCTGCTTAACTCTCTATTTTAATTAATATCATAACATTAACATATTATAAAACAAAGTCCGCCACCACCTCCCGCCTGTTCGCGATAAACTCAATAACTACTGAACGGATTTTCATGCGGTTCTCACTAATTGATAAAATGTTTTACGTATAATCTGTTAAGGTTTTGTGTAACTTATTTTAGATACGAGTATAACGATAATTATTGGAAGTTTCGGAAAAAGTCAAGTGGGATCTCCAAAATTAACGCAAGTGAAACCGCGGATAACAAGTAGTGGAAAATAGAGTTTCCTTTCCATTCATTAGGTACCTTTTTTTTCTATCCCACGTGTAGATATATGACGTAAGTCTCGAATCCCATCGAGTACGTCATATTTTACTGTTAGGACACGACGCTGAGCGATGAAAAGTGTAAACACACATAAATAACTAGCGGATATCTATTAAGAAGTTTCACTGGAGCATTTTCGTTTCGACAAATACTTGTGGATGCGTAACTCGGCCATCGTGCCGTCGTCGGGTGTAATGTAGTCGGCCCGATACTTGTAATAAGAAGGACAAAAATATGAGAAAACTTTAGCAATACCCGAGCCTGTATCCCTGAGTTACACTTTTTGTGCGCACTCCTCCGCCGCTTTCAATTGCTTTCGCCGTATAAATAATCTTTTTATTGAATGTAGGTTAAGTACCCACTTTGAGACTCCTCGGCACTTTAAAGTATATTAGGAGACAATTATCTACGCCCTTGTGACGATGTGCCTTCTTTTTATTCCTATATAGAATATTTATTAATCAATATATTATATACCATGTAAATTTTGTATGTAACTATACTTTCAATACCTATGTTTTAAGATCTATACCTAAAACGGAAATTGTATTCGAACATCAACAATTCAGTTTAAGGTAACATAAGGTAGAGTTGCCAACCGTCCTGTATTCCCAGGACATGTCCTGATTTTTGGGGTGTGATCCTGACTTTTTAAGTCATCTCCTGGGTTTTTAAAGCGTCCTGGTTTTAATATTTACGCGCCATTACTACGTCCAATCGTACATTTTGTCGGTGGGTCTGGTATAAAGTAACTGAAGATACTTTCATAAATAATTTTAACTGCTATTATTTGAGTTTCTTTACTATACAACTTTATACACATACATATACCATAGTACATACAAGTAACAATAGGTGATATAATACATATATAAAAAAACGAAATTTAACACTACATATATTATTAATTACGGTGTATAGCCACATTTAATTTTTATAACGTTTCATTTTGCAATATTTTACAATCATAACATTACAAAACGTAATATCACTTAAGGACGAATACTTACCTACGGAAAACTCTACCCAATAATTCTTAAGTGGAATATTTTATACTTCTTTACATCAAATGTTTGAGTTTCTTTTTTCCTGGTCTCGAAGTGGGACGTTGATTGATTTACGAGTGGTTTCGGGAAACGAAACTTTCGCCTAAAGGATAGAGCCGGTAAGTAAATAATTCTGCAAGTATGGTTAAGAGTGACTCACAATTATTCTAAAATTGAAATTGAAAGAAAAAGCTCGAGTTTTTTTTTCTATAATTTCCTTATTTTTTTTTTTTATGTCATAGGTGGCAAACGGGCAAGTACACCTGATGGTAAGTGATTACCGCCGCCCATAGACATCTGCGACACCAGAAGGCATGCAGGTGCGTTGCCGACCGGAATGGGGATTTCACTGGTGCTTGCGGTTTGACACACGATTTGTTCCTGTGTAGCCTCAAGTTTTCGTCCCACATTACTAAAAATTCATGTTTCGCCCGTTTTTCGGAAGTCTCTCGGTAACTTTTGGTTGTGCCGGGATAAAAAGTTAAAAATGCTTAGAAATTTTTTCACAGCGCCTCTGATCTGATAAACTGGAGCTTGTATCTATTTGTAAATTGTACCAGACAACGGATATAATAGTTATTAGGCATACTTTTTTTATATCTATACACATAAATAAAATCGAAGTGTCTGTTTGTAATTCCAAATAGCTTTTCACTAACCGAGTCGCGGGAGAGATCCCGCAAGTCGACATATTTGTAGACAATATTAGTAAATTAATATTAACATTAAGATTATATATGCCATAGTGTAGATGTTTGTTCTCAACAACAATGTGTTACGTATTTAGAAGGGCACGGGTGAGTCAAACGCCGGTCAACCATGCACTGCTTTAATACAGAAAAGTGAGGCGGGGACGCAGCCCGCACTCCTATGCTTATAACTTAACTATACGTAAGAAAGTAGGTATAGGTACCTAACACAATGTAACAAGAGAGGCGATTTGGCGAACACTGTAAGCCTTTCTTGTTTTAAATAAATAAATAAATAAATAAATAAATAAATGCATAATATGAAAGTATATACGGTAGTTAGGAACAAAAAAAAAACAATTCTTAAAATTTAATTCTGCATGCTTAAAAATACGCTTCTAACAATGTATAATATAATATGCAATTATTCAATAAAAAATAATACAGCTTATTTTAATTTTAGCAATTTGTAAAAACCTCGTCTATGTTCAATAAAGTATACAAACAAACAGCATTAAAAAAGTGTATTTTTTCTTTGATTAAAAAAAGTGTAATTTTGATTTGTGGTAGTTTTGAATTACGGTTTTAATAGGACTTAGCGCCCCCATAGAAGTATCACAAAAAATATGCACATAATATAACTGCGTAATAAGTAAACAAGTAAATACGAACTTAAAAAAGCTTTTTAAATTATTAGATATAGCGAAAACTTCGCAAAGTGGCTTTTTTAGCCTATTTCTTATGAATCAGGGTCCGTTGAACGTGCATTATAGGAAGATACAAAGTTTTAGTCTCTTATCTTTTATAATATTTTGGTAGGCATTCACTTCATTTACTCGTAACCGATGTTACCACGTTTCAACCACAACAACGCAAGTAGAAAAACTGATCAGTACTTATCGATAAAATGAGAGCTTACAACTTATAACTGTGTCTTTAAGGTAAGCGTCCACTGGCCCGCGCCGGCCGCACCGTACGCACGGCACGCAAAATTCTCATTGCCCATAATTTCCGGTGTACGGTGCGGGCGGCGCGGATGCAGTGCTATATGAAATCATAAAATTAACGTACTATAAAAAATACCCAAATCGCTATATGTGTGCCTAAAATTTTTTAAGAGTTCCCTCGATTTCTCCAAGATCCCATCATCAGATCCCTATTTGGTGGCAATTGGACCTAATTGGGAGTATGGTTCTCAAACAAAAAAATAATTTTCCAAATCGGTCGAACCGTCTTCGAGTAATCGGTGAACATACATAAAAAATAGTACATTGTTATCCTAGGGGTGAAAGTAACTTATTTAGTCCCGAGACGGTCCCAATAGATCGAGGGACTAAATAAGTCTTTCTCCCGAGGATAACACTATGCTGTTCATTACGAATGCAAGGAAAGTCAAAATAAAAATAGGAATTAGCGTAGTGATTACCTTCTCTCTGGGAATTAGCTAAAGAAAAAAATGAGTGAATTTTATTTTACATAAATCAACCATTAGGTGTGCTACTGGCCAGTAAGTATGCCCCCTATGACATAAAAAAAAACTTGAGTTTCTGCAGTATCCAGCTGTCAGTTAAAAGCGATTCTCCCTAGGGCTGAAAAGTGTTACTTTCAACCCGCTTCTTAGGCAACTTCAGACCTACTTTCCGAGTATGAGTAATGAAAAATACTTATAATCGAACATAGAACCTCCTCCTTTTTGGAAGTCGGTTAACAAAGCAAACTAAAAGCCCGTTGCGTGCCGTGCCGGCGGCGCAATGGACGCCTACCTTTAAAATTATTATACCTAGATTTGTAAACACTTTCGTGAATAAACTACTCAGTAAGTATATTTTTTTTTATTAAGTCCTTTGAAGATAACTCACCAATATCCTATTCACTTTAAAAACAGGATGCTCTTGCTGCGTAGTCTACGTGTTAGAGGTGAATACCCTCGTGTTAAAACGTTACAAATTCGACCTCGAAATTGCACCGTCTCGTGCCCATCATAGTTTCACTTAAAAAATTTACAGGCTTTCCCCTCCTTCAACACTGATTATTATCTTTATTCGGTGGTCGTAACTTTTTCTGCTTGTTTGTGAAATCACGAATTTATCGTGTGTACTTACTTTGGTGTGCTTTTTCACTGCAGAGTCAGTGTTAAAGACAAAAAAATACGACACAATAAAAAAGAATGAAAAATGCTCGAAAGGAGTCAAGTCTTGGAAAAAATGTGTTTTGCGGCATTTAGCTGGCTCTGGGGCTCAGGTGCGTTTTCCGAGCCAAATGCAAAATGGAATACTTAATTAGTGAAAATTATCTAAGACTAGCTGTTCCCCGCGGTTACAGCCGCGTGGATTAGGATGTTGGCTACTTCTGAAAATCAAAATTCTAATTAGTCCGTCAGTTAGAAAATAAAAAAACAATAGACACGTATTTTTTGCTTTGTTAAATAAATTAAAATACACACATCAAAAGTGTCTAGGGATCAAGTACATTTTTTCAAGATTTTTAGCATGCCAAATCGCTGCGAATCTGTGATTCGTATCAATGGAAGGAACACAGAGTATTAATTTGTTTAGTCATTACAATATAAGTTTCAAAATCCCCTGTTTTTGCCTTTTTTTGCTATTTTATTTTCGACTTGGAATTGGTTCAATTTCTCACAACTTACAAAAAATGAAATTTTTCTTAATTTATTTAAAATGTGGGGATGAGTTGTTATTTTAGATATGGGAAATAAGGTAGGCGGCCAGTCCAGAAGATTAAATTAGATTTAAATTAATTGAGTTTCGTTTTATAGCAAAAAATGTTCTTGATCCCTAGACACTTTTGATGTGTGTATATAGAGATAAAGCGCATTAAAGTTTAGGGTGAGAGGGTCGTGACATCACTAACCGCTAAAACCGCCATACAAACTGTCAGAATAGTGGCGTCACGCGAAATTTCAACTCAATATATCGCCGTTATTTTTTTATTACGTAAAAAAAGAAAAAATACGTGTCCAACATTTTTTAATAATCTACAAGACGGACTAAAAAAAAATTAGTCAACATCAAAAAATCCATTTTTATTTTCTCTGTCTGTCTTTCTGTTTGTTCCGGGTAATCTCTGAAACGGCTGGATCGATTTTAACAGGACTTTCACTGGCAGATAGCTGATGTTATAACGAGTAACTTAAGCTACTTTTTATCCCGGAATTCCCCCGGGATCTCTGGAGTTAACGCGGGTGAAACTGCGGGGCACAGCTAGTAATTATAATATACTTATAATTATAATTACTTAATTCCATTTAATGTATGTGCGTATATTATGTATGTGCGTTAGTTTCATTCAAAATTAAAGCACAAAAACAACTGATGTGTGGACAGATTCAGTAAGTTGGTTCTCCGCCCAGAGTGATGCAATTCACCACTCGTGAATTGCATCACTCTGGGTGCGCTAAATGCGTTATTATGCCTATTGAAAATTCCATGGATCTACTGTTTTCCTTAAGAATTGTACATTACAATTTACGAGATTTTGCCATTGTCATTCCATTAAAATGTCAAAAAACACGAGTTGCTTATTTTTATTACACAAAATATTCTCGTCTCGTCGAAGCAATAAATTTTATGAACGAAGTGCTATTAAGATTTTTTTTGTTTTTTTTTTTTACAAAAGGAATCCTCGTTGCGACGTTGTCTTTTCAACGTCCACTCGCAAAAACGCTACGAAACAAATCCGCCGAGACCGGATCTCGTTAAAGCAACACGGTAATGATATTTGCATTAAATATTAACCCTTCCAAAGAAAACACACGAACGCTCATCCGACACAAAAAAATTGCCAAATGCAATTTCAGAAACTTGTAGTGGAAAAATACCTAACTACGATTTGATTTACCTTCACACAAGATAATTGGGTATTCTCCAGGCTATGAAAATCAAAATTCTAATAAGTCCCTCAGTTAGAGAATAAAAAAATAATAGACACGTATTTTTTGCTTTTTCAAATTAATGTAAATAAACATAGATAAAGCGCATTAAAGTTTAGGGTGGAGGACTCGTGACGTCGATATTCAGTATAAGCCCCGTACAAACTGCACCGGGTTGTGACGTCACGCGAAATTTCAACTCAATATATCGCCGTTATTTTTTGATTACGTAAAAAAAGAAAAAATACGTGTCCAATATTTTTTACCAATCTACACGACTTTTTTTTTTTTTTTTTTTTTTTTTCCTAAATGATATACCCAAGTGGGTAAATCATTAAAATACAATCTAGCCAATCTAATTATGACTAATAAGTATTTTAAATTTGACCTAAACTTCTAAACAAGACTATACTAAGAATGTGTCCAATAACACTTTTCTTATTGTCTCTATTAAGGGGAAGACACTTTGTTCTTGTGTTCTTTGGATACAGTACTCACAGCACTAAATACACTATCACTATACACTACACTAACTCAAAAGGTTTGGTCCTTTTTAGTCTTTGTTTTATATTTGTGTTTGTCGAGGAGCTGGTGTTTGAGAGGAGCGAAACGGCCTCGACGTTCACATGGTGACGAAGTCGAAACCTTTCTGTTTTGACACTTACAGCTACAATTTGTTTATCTTGTTCTTCAATTTTTATTTCTTCATAATGGGAAATGTTGTCCTTTATTATGACTGCACTACCTCCCTTAGCTGTATTGTTTGGATGTAACGCGTGATAAACTTTATATCCTTTAATTTGGATGAACGATTCCTTAGTAAAATGTGACTCAGATATAAGGCACACGTCTATTTTTTCCATAGATAGGACTGCCTTGAGTTAGCATTCCATGCCATAATTTTGAGGGACTTCATCATTAAGAGAGATTTGTAGTGGATGTTTTGGAGATATACTCCAATTTCTTTAATCTGTCGTCAAAGGATGACATAAAAGTAAGAATTTTATTTAACTTATCATCCAAACTGTTGTTTGAAGAAGAAGGCTTGGGTTCAGCTTGACGTTGAGCTCCTTTAGTTGCTTGAGCATACGAAACATTTTTAGTGATGCCAGATACGTGTTCAGTGACGGATATTTTATTAAAATTATTTGTAGTCACTGACTTATTTTCTTTGGTTTTTCGATTCTTGACTGCTTGTAGTTCCTTGGCTACTATGCAACCTCTGTAGCTTGCAGGATGTGGTTCGCCGCAATGAAGACATTTCGGTTTTACTTCGGTTGGCTTTTCGCAATCTATAGTTAGATGCTTGCCTGTGCATTTTACGCATCTTGGTTCTTTAGAACAGTATCTCTGTGTGTGACCATAAGCTTGGCAACGTTTGCACTGAGGAATTAATTTGGATGTTTTAACTGGCTCAATGTCAACTTTGCACCCTAATATGGATTTGATGCTGTAAATATTTTTCACGTCTTCATCTTTTTGAAATGAGAGCATGAACATGTTCATAGGCTTCTTTGTTCTCCAACTCAGTTTGTTAACGGCCTCTAGAATTTTATATCCTTTTGATTTCAGTTCATCTACAATCCTGGGAGGTTCGCAAGAGAAGTGTAATTTTTTTACCATTACTCTAATGGGTCGGTTCTGTTTATCCTCATAAGTATGGGAACTGCACTTGTTTTGCAGAAGTATCTTTGATACACTTCTGTAGGCATCTTCATTTAAAGAGTTTATCTTAACTCTATCACCCTTCATCACTTTTGTGCTAAAAGAATCTTGAGGTAAATTCGTTAGGAGAAGATCGTAAAACTTTTGGTAATCTTTAATGTCCTCAACCACAATAGGTGGTGGAAGGGGATTTCTCTTAGTCTTCACTTTTTCAATATCGGATGTTCCTTGTTGGGGTGGTGAGAGTATCGCATTAAACTTCCTTTTCTTCCTGCTTTGCTGACGTATCCACCCTGTCTCTTTCGCGAGCTCCTCCTCGTCAGTCTCATACTCAACGGCTTTAGAGGGATTTTCTTTCATGTTTTCAGATGCCATTTTTGGTTGCTGATCTTTTATAGATTGCAGCTGTTGCCGAAGCTCATCTAATTCAGCATTAAGGTCGTTGACCAAGTTTTGCAACTTTTCGCGATAGGATTTTTCCTCCGTATAGCGTTTATACAAAAGGTTTTCTGTTTCCGTTTTAAGTTTTATTGTTTTTGACTCCATTATTAATTGTAAGCAGTAGCTTCGCCTTAATAATAAACACAAATAATTATTATGATTCACTTAATACGTAAATTTGGGTCATCGCGGCGTCCGAGAAACACACGTTCGACGCGACGGGCTGCGCTGCTGCGTCAGCGCTTTGCTCGAGCACTATCTAGGGCGCAAGCAAGACTGACGCAACCGTTCTTAGCGAGAGTCAAATACGAACTGAAATCTACACGACTGACTAAAAAAAATTTTGTGAAGTAGCCAATTTACTATACTTACCTATGTACTTAAACTACTGTTCCACTTATACTGTGTTACTTCAAATTCAAATTGTTTATTTCTAACAAAAGTATTTTTAGTATTTATTATTAATATTTATTGTTGCAAAATTCAATACAAAACAGCGAAACTTTTATTATTACCTATATCTACGACACGTATTGAAATAGGTACAGTAAGAAAACGTTATCTACCATCGATCTCTGATGACTTTTCTTATGATGTAGCCATTAAACAATAATTAAATGCCATTAATTAAATGTGGCAATAATATTATGTTTTATGGTCTCCCTCTTAAAGAACACAATGTCGCTTGAAGACATTAAAATATTTTTCGCAGTCGCTGACCCTAGAGTACCGTTATGAAGCGTATAGACAAAAATACTCAGCTTTCACACCTTAACTACTCAACCGATTGTCATGAAATTTTGCATACATCTTGTCGGAGGTACTAAAGAAAGTGACATATAGGTATGTAGTTATAACTTTCCGTTTTTTCTTTTATTCTTAAGAATTATCGCGTCGTATGTTTACAAATAAATACACTATTGAGCTCTACAGATTTTGGGGGTTGTTGCTAAAAAATTAACAGTCTGACTCCTTGCCGGCTGACACGGAATCTCGGCGACTTTTGAATAATAAACCTCTTTCCGAATTAATAATTCTAAAACCTGAACTTACTCATGAAACTGTTGGTAAGAATTGTCGTTTTGAAGAAAACTCGAAGTTTTTTTTACTTTGTTGTTATTTGAAAATCAATGAAACCAAAAAGCGATACTAAAAAGAGACAACCAAATACATCTATAGGATATAACGTGCGAGTGTTATAAGTATAAATCTATATATTATAAAGAAGAAAGATTTGATTTTTTGTTTGTTTGTTTTTTTGCTTGTTTGTTACGATTTAACTCAAAAACTACTGGACCGATTTCAAAAATTCTTGCACCATTAGAAAGCTACATTATCCCCTAGTAGCATAGACTATATTGTAATCCGGAATTGGAACTCCAAAATTATCGCGGGTGAAACCCCGCGGGACAGCTAGTCTATACATATACCTACCTAAAAGGCTTTTTCCTAAATCACTGATTGACGGACCAACGCACAGCCTAAACCGCTGATCATAGAGACATATATATATATATATATATATCGCCAACGTAAGTTGTTGGCGAGCAAGCGCTCATCTTAGTTTGAATAATTATAATTGTATATCTATGTTATGTAATTAACAACTTATCTATTTACTCACTTAAATATCAACAACCATGCAGAGTTGATAGAATTTGTTAGTTTGGTAAGGCGTATGTATCTATGGATACTTAAATTGTTATTGGAAACTGTCTATAAATATCTTATGTTATTATTTACTTAGCTCATCGAAAACTACGAGCACCTGCAAACTAACCGTAATTCAGTTCTTATCGCGACGTGGAAAGCCACAACAATGTCTGGAGTTCCGTCGTCTTAACTATTTGCACTGGCAGAAGTAAGTTCGCGAGTAATTTGTACTCGTACAAGTACCTACACAAACTCGAATCCGCCGTATTATTCTTCCTCCTATTTCGGGATGGATTAATTTTTCTTTGTTTGTGTGTCTCATAGGCAACTTTGACTGGTTTTTAAAAGACGTTGCAGTCCATTTTGGCATCACGGCAACTGCTATACAACTCTTTTTAATTTTGATGCATATTATATTACTTTTAAGAAATTTTGTGATGCCAAATAAAATTAATTTTTAACTAAAATGGTCAGTTTGAAAATTCAACCCCTAACAGGGTAAAAATGAGGATCAAAGTTTGTACTTATGTATTGAAGAACTCGCTAATCCATCGTCGGATTACGATAACTATGATAACTCGTTTAGTTCAACGCTAGTTGTGCCCCGCGGTTTCAGAGTTCCCGCGGGAATTCCGAGATAAAAAGTACCCTATGTGTTAATCTGATGTATAAGCTATATTATTGTAAAGTTTCATTTAAATGCATTCAGTAGTTCTTGCGTGAAAGAGTAACAAACATCCATCCATCCATAATTTTTACAAACTTTCGCGTTTATAATATTAGTAGGAAGTAGGATAGTATGATATTATCTGTGGTTCACTATGTTTGCCTTTTGACATACTTATAGGAAAAATTTGGAATTGAAAGGAAAAGTAAAAAACGAATAACTATTCTATGACACCAGAAACACTTTCAGGCTACTTATCAAAAAAGTAAGTAGTACATGATAGAAATTTACAAAGGTTACCAAAGACGAAAACTAGAAATTTATTTCGCTAACTTTATATTATGTTTGTGGAAAATTTTAATAATAATTCTTGGTCCTTACTGGAAAACAAAGCCATTTTGAAGTGATTCCGCCAGTCGCACAATGCTCGCGACTGACTTCCGTAAACAAAGTTTTTTTTTTTAATAATTAGATATTATTTACTACTTCTCTTTTGTAAGTTTTTTAAACTGTGTTTTCTGAAACGCATTCGTGATCGTTTTAAGTTAGGAACTGGAGCGATGCTGGTACCTAATCTAGCCACATTTAAAAGAAAAAATTAATTTAAAATGTATTTTGAGCTAGACAAAAAGAAAGTGTGGTGTATTGTGAACGTGTGAGATATTATCTAGATTAGGCACTATGTATTTTCTTCTTCTATTGTTCATTCTTAGGTCTTAGCGCCACGTTATAGTATCTGGTGACGCCAGTAAACATTTATTTGTATTTTTTATTTATTATTTTCAAACACTCGTCGGTTGACTAT
This sequence comes from Zygaena filipendulae, assembly GCA_907165275.2. Taxonomy (NCBI): domain Eukaryota; kingdom Metazoa; phylum Arthropoda; class Insecta; order Lepidoptera; family Zygaenidae; genus Zygaena; species Zygaena filipendulae. The sequence continues at coordinate 11,570,985 of OU015660.1, forward strand.
TATAATAAAACCGATGTTTGTTTCGTCGTATATTTCGAGGGTTAATTCGGCGCTTTCCTTCCTCTATGTGTGAACCACGGTTCAGAAGACAAAATTACTGGCACATAGGAAAGTCTTTTTACCGTGCTACTGTTTGTAGCACGTATTATGACGTCAAGAGTCCCCCATTCCTAAACATTAATGCGTCCTATCTTAGTATCGTTTCAATTTTTTGAAAAAGTAAAAATAATAGACGCGTACGTCTATTATTTTATATTATTCTACAAGATGGGCAACAATAGAGTTTTGATTTTCATACCCCAGAAACAAGGCTATTCCGGAGTAAAAAAGTACCCTATGTCTTTATCTGTACCCCTGGCAACGTGTATGAAAAATTTCATGGCGATTGGATGAGCTGTCACTCACTTTCGCATTTAGATTAATGATCAAAAGAAACGCACCTGCATTTCATCGGAAATCTCTCAACTTGCGTAGTCTATATTATATTCTACTTAAAGCAGGGTCTGGTATGATAGCAGAAGTTGTTTTTCTTTAGATTCCACCTCGATTACTTTCTGGGAAGGTGGGAGCGCGAACGGGTCGCGGCCCACCGACCGACGCGACGACGCGCCGGTGTGCGAGTTCGTTTCCCGCTCGAACATACGGGCATTTTGATGTGCTAAACCGCTCACGGGCTGAGCGCGCTTAAAACGAGCCTTTTTTTATTATTAATTAAAGCGAACAGTGAAGTGAATGGCGCTTGTTAAAACCGTTTTAAACTTTACAGTTAGTAGGTAGTATTAACAATCATATCAATAATCAGATTTTATTTATTAACTAATAATAACTAGCTATTGTTGAAAATTTGGGTTGTTTCTTTACATTTCTTAACTAGATTTATGAAATTGAATGGCCATGATCTCATAAGTTTTTTACAAGAAACTATAGACTGCATTTTGAAATAAGGTACTGGAATTTGTGTATACTCACTTATTCAGAGAAAGCGTGTTGTGTAAATTCTTGGAAATTGTAGCTTGCGAGCGTTCGCAACGCTCGTGTGTGTGGGAATCTGGAGCGGTGTCGAATAATGCCAACTTTTTCAATAATTCGCTCCGTTCAGCTTTGTAGGCACAATTAAAGTGAAAAAAGAAGATAAAGAAGAGGGAAAACAAAAAGGCACCCGTCGAAATATATTTCTTCGGGTTTTTTTTGTCAATCACGACGTCGCACGACGCTTTACGAGATAAAAGATATTATTTTTTAATTTATCTCGGCCACAAGGAAAAATGTAGTTTGATTTTTGTTTATGAACCAGGTAGGTACAAATTAGGTGGTTTCACTGACTTTTTTATATGGGTTTGTTGATTGTATGTAAGAACGTGGAATAAAAAGGACTTTACCATAAAACGATCCAGAAAAAATTTCCTGTACATGGCACTTTATAGAAATCCAATACAGCGTATTCAAATAGACAAAACGGTTATTTTTGCATTAGTAACATTGAAAGTACCTACAGCGTGCGTTAATTGGATACATGAGCAGTCCCTGGGTGGCCGCGGGCAAACAGTTCAGTTGCTTCAGGGATATCGATGTCCTGTGTTTACATAAACATGATACCGTCAGTGTGATAGATGGGCGAATTATTATTAATAATAACAAATATTATAAAGAGAAAAGATTTTATTTTTTGTTCGTTTGTTTATTACGATTTTACTCAAAAATTACTGGACCGATTTCAAAAATTCTTTCACCATTAGATAACTACGTTATCCTTGAGTAACATAAGCTATATTGTTATCCGGAATTCCCGCGAGAACTCTAAAATTAACGCAGGTTACTTCTCTTGCGTTAATTCCAAAGTTCCCGTGGGATTTCCATTAAAAAAGTACCCTATGACCTTTTATTTACTCCTGATAATGTGTATGAATAAATTCATGATGATCGGTTAAGCCGTTGATGCATGAAAGCGAAACAAACAAACTTTACTTTCGCATTTACCTAAAATAATTAGGATTCCCGGAAATACCTCTCTTACCTTAATGATGATGATGGATGACTAACGAAGCTGGTAAAACAGATTAATTTTTCACAAGTTGCAAAAGCACTGCTTCTACTTGGTCCGGCATAGTAATCAGCTCTTCATACGTCAAATGTCAATATATGATTTCCGATATTTTGTGGCTTGAAGAGTAGCTTACTGTACTGATCCAAGTCATTGCTATGATATTGGTCGATGCTATAAATAAGACGCAGAGACCCTGACTTGCCAGGTTAAGTTTGTTTGTTCCGTTGACCAAGCGAGCGTAGCAAGCGAACCGCGGCAGCGAACGGCTTAACGCCGCAGAAAACTTACAGACTCCCAGGTTCGCGAGACTCGTCGAGTCGTCTTCTTAACCAACTTACAAAAAGGAAGAGGTTCTATGTTCAACTGTATAGGTATGTATGTCTTTTTTTTCATAAGTGTAGTATTCACGCACACTACAGAGATACCTCGGTAGGTATCGGTTTATCACTGACTCACTACTACCCCCAGATCCGAGCGCCGACGCACATCCGCCTCGCTCCGTGCCCAACAAGAGACTCCGGCAAAGAGTATATAACCACTACGTGGACTCCGGTCGGTTGATGTTGAAGATCCTTATATACCCACACGACATTTCTTTATACCCTCTCTCGGGTAGGTACCTACATGAGACAATGTATTGTGTCCACTTAATATACACACTGACAGAATTAGCGGAACATAAAAAGGCAGAGAATAGAAATAATAACATATACCTATGTATTAAAACAAATTATTATCTGGCATGAAGTAATAAACTAATATACATCTTTTAACATCGACTTTAAGAAGTTTTTAGTTAAATTTTATTAAAAGTAATCAATGTTGCAAATAAAAGTTGAATCACGAAGGGGAAACACACGTTATTAATCGTTGATTTATTTAGTGTTAAAATCACAGTAATCTTTAATTTTCAACATTATTTGTGTGCCCACAAATTAGAGAAAAAGTGTTTTTTTTTATTATTATTTTAATAAAATTTAATAATTTAATTACAAACTTTTAAAGTGTTAAAAGATGTATATTCATTTATTACTTCACGTCTAATTATTATTTCTATACTCTGCCTTTTTATATTCCGCTAATTCTGCCGGTGTGTATAGTTACAAATACTACAATAAGATTAAAGTCGATTCAGTACAAACTAACCTAACCTAGCATGTCATTCATGGAGTCGACCAGTTACTATCATATAAATATATTATGAAGTTAATGTGAAAAATTGATCACTTTTAGCGACTTAGTTAGTGTAGTATTATTTCTATTTGACGGTAACCTGAATACATGTCCTATCCACAAGTCCGAACACTACGTAGACTTAGATACCTATTACCAGTCGCTAGCTTAATATTAATACTTCCTTTTTTAATTTTTGTGTATAGTTATGTACGTCAAATATAATATGTGTATTGTCATATGTATACAATAGACTTCAGTATGTAACAATCATATTAAAATCAGACGAGTCGCATCGACGGAGGGGGAGTAACAAACATGGATAGTGTAGTGAATTAACCACTTAGATAGCGTTCGTCGATGGCGCTGGAAGCGCGAAGGCAAATTACTACTGGCAACTCCGCGCGCTGTGAAATGTGATTTGTCGCTTCCACGAGCGTCGTTTCCGAACGCCTTCGATTTCAAATTTCAAACCGAGCGTTCGAATCATTACACAAAAGGCTACATTACCAAATAAACTCAATTCCTATATTCATAAGGTTGATTTTCTTTCGCAGGGATCTGCTGTTGGGATTTCATTGAATGTTCTAACACGGACAAAGTTCGTTTGCATAATTAAATAGCAATATTTTGTTTAGTTTATTACTCGACGCGAAAATGGCGGGGGATTAGCTAAGATTACATCATATTATTATGTTTTACAATTTACCCTAACGTTTTGAGTTCAACGAAGTCATTTCTGTAAATTATTTTAATAAGAAAAGCGTAGATATTAAATTCAAAACTAAATTAAGACACGGAAATGATAGATATTTTTACATTACCACATTATATTAAATCCAAAAAAAAATAAACAAAATAAAAAGCTATTTATTACTTAGGATTGGTTACAATCACTTGTAATCGTCAGCAGGTTCTTAGAACTATAAATTACCGTCAGTTCGGAATACGTCCTCTGCTGAGAAGAACTGACAAGATACTCAGCAGCGCTGTCTTTTAATGATCATACTTATAAACTAGGAGAACAAAAAATAGTAATTGGATAGAGCAATTCATTCCCAAACGTCTGTATCATTTAAATAGTCTACTACACTATAATATGCTTTATCGCATAATCTGTGTTTAATAAGTGTCTTGAATTTATTAATTGACAAATTAATTACATCGTTTGGGAGTTTATTATAAAAGTGTATACATTGTCCTTTAAATGACTTAGAAATTTTATGGAGCTTAGTCTTAGGCACAGCGAGTTTATCTTTATTTCTTAAGTTTAGATAATGTAAATCACACAGACACAGTTTGATTCGCTTTCACGCCTTACGGCGTTGGAGGAAAGCTCTTGGAATGGTGTTCCTCATACCTTCATAACCGAACATCAAAAGTGGTGCTTGATGGTTTTGTCTCTAATGCCTATCAGACATCCACAGGTGTCCCACAAGGGTCTCACCTAGGTCCAGTTTTTTTCAACCTCTTCATAAATGACATCACATCATGTTTTAAGTATTCCAAAGCTTACCTCTACGCAGATGACTTGAAAATAATGAGACCCATCCACTCCTTAAATGATTCCTACCTTCTGCAGGAAGATCTTAACGGCTTGGTGCAATGGTGTGATCAAAACAATATGAGCCTTAATACTGAGAAATGTTATCATATAACATTTTCCAGGAACAAAAATATTTTTCATTATGACTACAAAATCAATGGTCAGGTTTTGCAAGAAGTAAATACTATTCGGGACCTGGGGGTATATCTGGACCCTAAATTATCTTACACTAATCATTTTGATAAAATAACCACTAAAGGCTATAAGACATTGGGGTTTGTGTTGAGAAATTGCAAAAATTTCAAAAATCCTTTAACAAAAATAACACTGTATAACAGTCTTGTCAGATCTGGGCTTGAATATTGTAGTACAGTATGGTCTCCTCAGTACAATGTGCACGCTTGCAAGCTTGAGCGGGTTCAAAAACGTTTTGTTCATCATCTATCATATCACTGCAATAAGGCTAAGGATTTGTCTTCTTACTCTGCCCGTTTAAATTATTTTAAAATGTATAGTCTAAGTGAGCGGAGACTGTTACTAGACCTGACTTTTCTGTACAAGTTAATGAATGGACTCTTGGATTGCCCTGATTTGCTCCAGCAGATTAATTTTAATATTCCACGAGGTTTACCTAGACCTTCTCGTTATTGTTTATTTGTTCCAAAATCTTCTAAGAGCAATCTTGGACAACATTCGCCTCTTAATCGTTTCCAAACCCAATACAATTCTTTTTCAAAAAAATGTGATCTCGACTTATTTGGACTTACTTTACAAAAATTCAAAATTACCGTGCTTAACACTATTAAATGATTAATTTTTTTCTTACTTAACTGTTTCTTCTGAAAATTTAAATAATTTACTAATAAAAAAGTTCAATGATGCGTTAAAATAGTTCCCTTACATTTGAGTTTGGAAAGAGTAAATTCGCATTTTTATTTTGTGTACATTTATTGCTTCTTTCTCTCGTGCATGCTGTGGCGACCTATAATTGAGGCAGCGCCATAATTTTTTCATTATAATATTCTATATTGTATCACTACCAATGTTACGGTGTATGCTTTGTTGGTCGTTCTTTTCAATAAATAAATAAATAAATAAACCGATCATCATGAAATTTTGCATACACATTGTCAGGGGGTCCCGAGATGGACATACCCTCTAATTACCACGGGTGAAACTAGTAAAGAGTTTTCAACGAGTCAATCATATAATCGATACAAAAATTTAAAATAGGTAGAGGGCTACGAAAGTACTACGGCGTAGGCATTGCGTAGCGCTACGCCCGCGCCACTCATAAACAAATCACTCACTGTGATTTTACTATAACTACCACATTTCGCTTTGTTTACTTCTTTGGCTTACCTTTACCTACATCTTTATCTATCTACTTTGTGCAAAATATAATCGGAAACGGCTCCAACGATTTTCCCGAAATTTAGTATGCAAGAGGTTTTGGGGGAGATTAATCGATCTAGCTAGGTTTCATTTTTAGAAAACGGCGTTTTACACGTGTTTTCAGCCAGTGAAAAATTAGTGTTTGGTACTGCTTTTCTACTTAACAACGCGGCGCCACGAGAGAAGCTTGGTCGCTCAGATATTTAATTACTTATTAAAATAGACTTCTTATATAACTTGCTTCATTTTTTATAAGAGTTTATTTATATTTTGACGGTTCAAAAATTGACCATTTTTTTTTCTCGATACTCTATCGATACAATCGAGATATTGCACACCTCTTAGTCCCTACGAAAATGCAATATGGGTCCTCTTAGTTTTCATATTTGAGCGGTTTTCATTATCTATACCTTAACTTCAATGAATAACATTAATAGAATTTATTTAAGTAATTTTATGTACAATAAAGAAATCAATAGCACTGCAACACTGCAGTGCGGTTTCACAGCTTAGTGGAGATTTGGTGTTATCCATTGAAGCTTGTGAGAGCTTAACTTCATCACTGCAAGAGCTCAGTCAAGCTTGAACAGGAGGGAGTGAAACCGTTAACAACTGAATCAAATTCTAGGACTCGCTAAGGAAACAAATGTTAGGCTGCATTGTGCATAATTAAGGGAAAAAGTAAAGAAAAGTGCCGGATCGCGGAGCTACGGCTCGGAGAAAATACTCTCTTAATATTTTTCTTTGAAACTGCTCAAGTAGGTATAACTTTTGCACTTTTAAATTCTATTTTTTCCGTATTAACAACTTAGTATTATACTGTTTGTCTTCTTTATTTTTGAAGTAAATGAGACGATAAAAGTCATAATGGATAGAGATACTTAGATAAAGCTTTCAAGTAGATATTATTATAATATTGACACTTTTAAAGTATTTTGTCTTATATGCAAATAAGAAATTAGTTGACTGACCCGCCATCTTAGAACTGTTTAATATGTGGTAAAATTTAACTGCAAATACTTACAGGGCTGAAAATATACGTGATAACAAACAGGATAAGCGAAAAAGTAATATTACAAGTTCGGTAATTTTTCAGAATACGAGGAAAATAAATTCATTGAAAAATCATTTTAATTATATTCACAAGGTACACAATACACGTAGCTCATTTGTACATATACAAGGCACGCGCCACGCACATAGCAAGCTATGGATCAGTCGCTGTCTCCACATAAATGCTTCATTATGTCTGTGGGGCAGAACATAATGAAGCGCTGGACGCTGGTCTTCCGACAGGGCCGCAATACATAGTTGCGTCACAAAATTGCATACCTTAGATAATAAAAAATTACCCATCTATTCCAGAATATTTAAACTATGACAATGTCTTAAGTCATTAATGCATGATTGAGTCACACACTCAAACTTTATAATATTTTGAGACTCAAATTGATATTTGACCTTGGAATAAAGACGAAACCCAACGCTTTGGATTGGAGAGTAAAATTATATGAAACTCTTTATTTTATGAATGCAATACTCAGTTTATTACTCCTGCGACCGAAAAATACATGTTTTATCAAAATGCTATATGCGCGAATTTTGCTAGAGTTATTCGGTTTTATTGCCAAAGGCAACTAGGCATCAAGGTGATAGCACCGGAGAGCAATTAGAGTGAACGGTGCGCGCTTCGGAACGTGCCCTGATGTGACGCACTAGATTAGAGGCTAACAATCCTTCGCTCATGGACGAAAAAGCTCTATAGTGGATAAAATCAATTTACTGATTGCCAGTGTGATATTCTTTTTTTTATGTTCACACATATCTACTTTTTTAAAGTCAAATCGTTCAAATGTTTTTTTTTTCGTTACATTCCAATGATATGATTTTTTGACACTCTATGGTCTTCAATACTGACTGCTAAAATACATAATGACAAAGTTCAATTGAAAGTCTTCCCCGGCGCACGCAAACCACCCACCAAAGTTACATCACCATCGGACGAACGGTACTTATAGGACAAACAAAGAAAGAAATAAAGAAACATGAAAGATAATATTAATTCAATATATTAGCAGTTGACCGCGTTTTTACTCGCTTGTACCTATATTCAAATTCCTTCGGGAAATCTGTATGAACCTGCCAGAAATAGTAATATGTGAGTTTTAACAAAAACCGCATAAAAACTCGTTGCGTTGTTCATTATACCTAGTACTATACAGAAGAAGATAAATTACATATTTGGTAGAGTAAAACGAGTAGGTTAACCTTACCTAATAACTTTAATACCTACACCCAGGCATAATGCAATCGGCTTCAAATAGCTTTTAGCAAGCTCTAATCCCAACTAAAGTCTGACTTCAGACCGGCTAATACCGAGCGCTGCTAAGTCCCATAGACAAGTTACAAGCGAGGCATAGTGAAGTGACAACAATTTGGTGCGGCATTTATGTAATAGCTCTCGAACGGGGTAAATCTCGTCACAAAGCCCCTGAGAGAACGACGCTATGGTCACGCGATAATTGCCCTATGCATTTGAATCGATAGACTGCCTACTGAATATTATTTGACTACATTTGCAATCAGTCGTGCTATCAAAGCTTTGGATAAGGATCGCTTTTGATTCATGTTATCTTGGGATAGGAGTAGTAATATGGAAACATATTTCTGACAAATAACCGTGTACCTATTGTTTTGCATTATTCGACTAACATTAGACCTTTTGCACATTATAAGAAATTTTCTTGTGTCTTACATGCATCCGACAAAAATTACTATGCGCGTGTCTTATCCGACATTTATTGTAATATGTACGATCCCATGTACTATGCACTACTACTACATGTAGGTACTATGTATAACAACGAAAGCGACTTACTTAGTGACTAGACTTATATTGGGCAAAAGGCCTTAGTCGGAATTCTCAGAAAGGGGATAACAAGTTAAAAAGGTAAGTATAGTTAAAAGTGTTTGTTACGCTTTCCCGCCTCAACGCAACGGCTCAACGGTTCATCATGAAATTTTGCATACAATATGTTGTCAGGGGTACAGAGAAGGACATAGGGTGCTTTTTATCCTGGAATTCCCGCGGGAACTCTGAAGGAAACAGCTAGTTATATTATAAAGAGGTAAAGTTAATTAGTTTGTGAGTTTGTGATATTGTAGGGGATTATCTCTGGATCTACTGAGCCGATTTTGAAAATTCTTTCACTTCTAGGAAGCTACGGTAATCCTGAGTGACATAGGGTACTTTTGTGCCGAAATTCCCGCGGGAACTCCGAAATTACCGCGGGTGAAACCACGGGGGACAGCTAGGCTGTTGTAAAGTTACAAAAAAATATCCATCAACCAATTAGGCGTTCACGGCAGTCGAGCCACTGATGTATCGACAATTTTATTTTCTGTCTTGATCAAAATTACATCCTGTGGGAAATCGGCTGGTTTCGCTGTCTCCCCGGTAATTGTCGGCCGGGGCGCGCCGGGCCCTGGGATTGGCGGATTTTGACTTCGTTACTAAACGTTTAACAATACCATTACGTACAATTTTCCGTTGGATAATAAAATAAATATGATGTTTTATCTACGCGCCGTAGGAATATATAATATTTACGTCTTGTTTCCATTAATTTATTATGAAAGCTTCTCGTGAAAGACATCAAAGTGACGAAGAAAAAATATGTTTTTCCGCAACGTAAGGTATTTAAAGTCTCTACGATACATAGCTATCTATCTATGTACATCCATACGTTTTCCATATTTTTTATTGGTCGAGTTTCATAAGTATTTGTTTATTAAATAAGTTATAGGAAACAGTTATGCGCAAACAGTAGGAACTAGGTTCCTACAATAAGTACTTACCTACTATTGTCACTGAAGGGATATTTGTTCTGATGTCGACTCCAAAACCAATCGAAAATTAAATTAGGAAATCTATTATTGACCTTAAACCATTGATATATTAAATTTTAATATATCAATGCCTTAAACATATAAATTGACTGAAACACCATTGCAGTAGCGAAATTAATCCTACTAATATTATAAATGTGAATGTGTGGATGTTTGGATGTTTGTTACTAATTCACGCAAAAACGGCTGAACGGATTTGGATGAAATTTGACATGCACGTTGTCAGGGGTACAGAGAAAGACATAGGGTACTTTTTATCCCGGAATTTCCGCGATAACTCTGAAATTACCGCGGGTGAAACAGCGGGGCACAGCTAGTATGTTATAACATAAAGTATAACGTATTCATGATGTATTTGTAACCAGGGATTTACAAAATTGAAACCTCGGGGTTTTAGTCGAGTTGAAGTGAAATTGGGGATTGAAGTTTACTCTGTGTACAAAGAAACATGCTAACAGCACTTAACTTACCTTACAATCCTAATTAATATTATAAATGTGAAAGTGAGTTTTTTTGTTTGTTGTTGGTTTGTTACAATTTCACGCCTTAACGGCCCAACCGATCATAATGACATTTGGCATACACGTTGTCAGGGGTACAGGGGTACATAGGATACTTTTTATCCCGAAATTCCCGCGGGAACTCCGAACTTATCGCCACCACGGACCAGCTAGTAATACAATAAAGCTACCGCAAGCTATCTTTATATTCCAATGTTTACCAACTGACCGTCACGCCAATAATTCTCGCAAAACTAACATTAATCTAACCGTCCTATTCAAAGCGAAGATTATTATTAATGATAGATACAAACAATTCGAAACGCAAGCAATAAATATGTTAGCGCGTATCAACTTGAGTGATCCGAGGCAATCGCCACCACACCCGAATCCGGCGGAAGGGCCGCATCCAATCTCGTTGACAAAAGACAGATTAGCACCGAGACCGACCGGTGTGGACGCTGACGTGGATTTAATAATTCAACAGCAGACTGGTTCGAAATCCAGAGCCGAACGAAATCTTTACGCTAAAAGACGCCATTCACAGCAAGTACGTATTATGGGTAGCCGGTAGGTACCAAAAAGGTTGTGCATCGATGATAGCCAAGTTGACAATCTAGGTAAGTACATACCAATTATGATCGTTAACGTTATAGAAAACTAAAGAATGAACCTTCATTTCACGTGGTCGCGTGAAAACGTCCTATCAAGAGTCAATTCTTTCGTGTTTTTGTTTTTTTCAACTTGACAATCATCATCTTAGGTAGAAGACTTGTGAATGCCGTCTGTAACGAAGGTCCAATGGAGGAATTTTCCATTGGTACCAGAGACGTAGAATTTCAATTACATTCATATTAACACGCCAATAATCTTCTATTATTGCCGCGTTGTGATGTGTAAAGTGTATCTACGTAAAGTGCTTACCTATTAAAGATTATATATATTATGTACCTATACCTTTTTAATAAGTATTTTTTTTCATGTACCTAAGTTTAAGTAAAAAAAAAAAAACAAAATTATCGCACAGCAGAAACTAAGTATAAAGTACCGATATTTTTCATTACCCGTAAGTTATTCGAGAAAAGTAAATCCCTGCAGTAATAAAATCAAAAAACAAATTAAGAACCACTTTCGCTGTCGACCATGTTGGCGGATATAACGACAAAATGCCATGTCGAATACAAATACTTAACGTAAATACGAGTCGCAAACGTGAGCAATAACTCTCGCGAGACGACGGACAACAAATAAGCCGGTAATGGGCGCGCTTTGTGCAAATTTTCTTTCGCGCGCGCACCGCGTCCGCCATGTTGCCAGCGCGCCGGAAACGGACGGCGTCGCGCCGGCGGCGCCCGGCCCGGAAACGGCGGGTCGGGCGCGTTCATAAACTCTCACTTGGAAGTCAATCGAGCGTGAACTCGTGTGAGGACTTTACTTAGTGCTGTAAACGTTCGTGTAGTACTGTTTTATTTTCGGGAAATAAATTTAATTCACATTCATTTTATTACTAGCTGTTTCCCGCGGTTTCACCCGCAGTAATTTCAGAGTTCCCGCGGGAATTCCGAGATAAAAGTATCCTTCAGTGCACCCGTGACAGCGTGTATCTATGCCAAATTTCACGATGATTGGTTGAGCCGTTAAGAAGTCAAAGCGTAACAAACAAATAAACTAACTTTCGCATTTATAATATTAGTTAAGGATATTTTTAAACGGGAAAAAACTGAAATTTAATCCTATAGACAGCATTAATTGTTTTGGTTTACCTACATATTTTGATGGAGTGTCCACATATTCCTGAAGCCAATATCGTGCTATCGAAATACGCCATCCTTGTTCTAATAGGAAGGTATAGAGTTGCGTGTCTTTGGTAAATAGAGTAATTTCTTTCCCACCCTATTTTACGCACCTATCTAATACCTACCTACCTACCTATTCATGTTTCAATAAATACCGGCGACCGGCTCCATCATCAGATCAGCTTCATGCAATAATATTATTGCATTGTCATATGAACTAAAAATACAGGTAGGTATCTACGTACTTAAACATACAAAGTTCCATTTCGATAGGTACGACATTTAGAAGTAGGGTAGATTAACTTCTAGATTTTATTAGGTAAGTAAGGTACCTACCTACATTGTGATTAGTGATTTTATAAGTAAAGCTATATAATAATTATAAAGCATGTAAAAACATGAAAAAGAAAATTTTTTTTTTTGAAACGTCATTGGATAAAAACAGCGTATTGCTCGAACGTTCACATGTGACAACTTTTGGACGGGGCGTGGAAAAAATACACCATTAAAGAAACATGGAATCGGTAATGTGGCAATATTATATCTGTTTGTTGCATATAAACGAGTGGCAGGAATGGGACATAATGACAAGCATTTATTGCTGCTTTTTCGCTTTATTTACACGGCACTCGTGGCCCTATGTTACGTAATTTCCGTCTACATTTTGGGATGAAAGGGCGAAAACAACTCGCAGAGTTCAAGCTCCATGTTCACTTCACTTTTGATATAAAAAGTGCAAATTAGCTCCTTAATTTTGAACAATTGGTCATAATCATTGCCAGGTCATAGAACAATAGGTGGATACCTAAAGTACATAGGTACCTTAAATGATAAGTTATGGGTTTGTTCTGTCCCATATATACAACGTGTTAATGAATTAACTGAAAACTAGAAAGTAGTTTGCTCAGAATCAACTAGCGAATCGATCGCACTGTGTTTTAATATAGGTTATATTTTTTCATTTTTACTAGCCCATGTCTAAATTATTTATAATACAATATTTGGTGCGTACGCCACCCGCAGCAAAAAAATTCGAACCAGTAGGCGCGGGCGTAGCGCTTGGAATTTCCTAGATAGGTCACCTCCAAACTAATGTTGAATAACTTTTAAAGTATAAATTTTTTCGACATAAAATATATTTTAATCATATTATTGTTTATTTTTTTAAATGGGGTGTATCAGGTTTTCAGTTAATTCATTAACACGTTGTAGGTAATTATCTACTCAACCACTCTTAATGAAATCTTTTACCTACCTATACACTTTGTCAAGGGTACAGAAAAAGACAGAAAAATATACCTATCTATTCTTTTCAAAATCCCCGCGGGAATTCCAAAATTAACGCAGGTGAAACCGCGGAAAACAGCTAAGTAATCATTACTCGTATCCTTACCGTTATAGAAAATGCGAATGTGTGTCTTACGCTTTCACGCCTTAACTATTATAATAATAATAATAATAATCCACTTCACAACACCACAGATCTACTTGAAACCACACTAAGCTATAAGCTTGTGTCGTGGAAACCAAGCAAACGTGGTATATACTACACATATTATTACATATATATTATACTATATTTATATATATATTACACCCAGACTGGAAAATGGAACCCTGTGTTCATCACACAAAGTCCACCCCCACCGGGAATCGAACCCGGAACCTCTTGATCAGCGGACAGGCATGGTGACCATTGCGCCAATCGGGTCGTCAAGTTATTATGATGTGCACGTTATAAAATTTTGCATACCTACCTACCTGGAATAGGTACTTTTATCCCGGTTTTCCCGCGGGAACTACCTACGAAATTAATGCAGGTGTAATAGGTATAAAATAAAGAGTTGACACGTATCTAGTACCTGATACCTATCTCTACAGTTTCGCTAGTCCTCGAGAACAGCTAGCTCTCCAGTGTTTTAGTTTGTAAATTGACAATAAAATTATTGTAATCGCATTTATCGTCGTCTTGGAATGCTAGCCTGCGGTCGCCCCGCGGTAAACTTATTTTAAGACTTTGAGGAAACCTCTTTCGTATCGTCTCGATATTAAGTCGATCAAACCCACCTAAGTATAAACTAGATAGACTATAGATAAGTTTAAACTTTACTTATCTATAGTCTAACCTTTTACGGTCTGTTTTTTATCAAGTTTAAACCCGAAAACAGCTGGTTTTTATCGGATTTAATCCTTAGCACCAGGGGGTCGATTTTTGAATCGCTCGAATTACTATTCGCACACGGAATTGCAAGATTCACGCCTCAGACGAAATAAAAACTCAAGACGGAGCGCTGTCAACAACAAAGTGAAGCCCGTATCGTAAACATGTGAGCATTTAGTGAGTGTTGCCGTGCAGTGAAAACTTATTACCCAAAATTGTTAAGTTCTAGAAAGATGAATGGATAAGTAAATAGATAAGTTAGTATTTTTTTAAGTTGTATACCTCGGTTGTATATTCGAGAACCTTAAAAATATAGGTTTCGAATTTATGATAAAACATGGAAAATAAAAATTAACGCCTATTTACACTTACATTAATTTTATGAATATTAAATTTTTTTACAAAATAATTAAAACCGACTTCCAAAAAACACATAACTAAAAAGCTAAAAATAACAAAATACCGATTTAATCCAACAGACCAACAACGTAATACCTACTATTATTGGTTTGTACTACCACTTTTCGATTTGAATTCGGTGCCAAGCCCGCTTACGCCTGCCCACTTGGGTTGTTCAGTTCACGACGAGCTCATGGCGGGAGTGGACTTAGCTCATCTATCTATTAACTCCATACTTGGCTTGTCACCGACTTCATATCGAAAAGTGGTAGCACAAACCAATAATAGTAGGTATTACGTGTATTATTGTCTGTTGGATTAAATCGGTATTTTGATATTTTAAGCTTTTTAGTTTTGTGTTTTTTGTTAAAAATTTGTTAATTTCTTGCTTTTAAGTGAGACGGTTTGTAATTTATCTAAGTTACAATAGCCTGATGTTAACTACTCATCATGTTTTACAAAATATTGCTCTTCTCGATGCAGGGACGTTAATTTTTGAGGAGTTCTCCTGGTACATCAAACTCAGTTCCACTTTGCCATATACGTTGTGAGTTGTGACGAGCATAAATTATTTAGGAACCATTTAAAGTTAACGAATCGGAACTCGTGAAATACCTATTATTGAGTAGTCCCGATGATCATCTGTGGTCTTCATCATCAGTTCCACTTCTTCAAATTTTGCTTTCCGAAAGCAAATGAACGATTTACTATAAAAAATACTCAAATCGGTATAGGTGTGCTTATTATTTTTGAAGAGTTCCCTCGATTTCTCCAAAATCCCATCATCAGATCCCGATTTGGTGGCAATGGGACCTAATTGAGAGTAAACAAACAAACAAAACAAACAAACAAAAAAAGAATTTTCGAAATTGGTCCAACCGTCTTCGAGTAATCGGTGAACCTACATAAAAAAAAAAACATACATACAATCGAATGCATAACCTCCTGCTTTTTTAAAGTCGGTTAAAAACTTAAAATCGAAATAGGTAAATGAACGTGTTACATTACGTTCCAGGTCACATTAACTTACCCAAAAAATGGGGACTATTGTGACGCTCACTAGTAGCAACACTTATGAAAGTTGTGGAGGTTTTGTGTTCCAAGTTGTCATAAATTAATAAAATTGATATTTTATTAAAAATGTGGTTCTATCCTGCTTTTTATTTTTCGAAGATTGGTTTTTACACCCTCTCACTACAAAATTCGGCATTTTTTCTTTAAAAAATAGAAATTATTACAGCGTGACACTCCGCGCGTCGGAATAGCTTGACTGACAAGGTAAGGCGTAGTTTCGTTATATGTGTGTGCGTGTAACTGTGCATGTACACGCCGAGGCGTAGTTTTACGGCTTCACTTCTTTGTTCACAGCGCTCCGTCTTGAGTTTTTATTTCGTCTGAGATTCACGCGTGAATGCTTAAAAATGTATGAGGATTCGCACGTGAATTCGCGATTCCGTGCGTGAAAGTAATTCGAGCGATTCAAAAATCTACCTCTAGGTTGATTGCCTATCTATAATCTAGATTAATATCAAAAAGGGTAAAGTTAGTAGGTAAGTTTGTAAAATGTAAGTAGGTACATAGAATGTCATTGGTTACCAACATAGGTATATTTAACTTTTATTGTTCTGAGAGGTATATGTTAGAAAAGTCTTCATCTTCTTCAAAAAGTAAAGTCATTGCCGGACAGTCCCCCTGCCACAGATGATAAATAGGAATGCGGACCGAGTGAGTGTAGTGTTCAGGGACCTTAAAAGTGCATCTAATAAAAAAGAACATCCAGTGAGGGTAGATGAAGAATCTGCTCGCGCGGCTCGCTATCGACGCCGCAATGCTTTAGTCAGCCTGTGACCACGGCGTGATGCAACTCAGCCGAAACGTCAGGCAAAAATGGTAATAAAAAACATCGCGTTCTAGTCCCGCGTAATTTACATAAGATAAATAGGTATCTACTATCCTCTAGCAAAAGTAAAAAATACCAGCTGCTAACCAGACTCCATCCGAACCGATCCGAACTGAGTTATGTACTCGGTTGAAAAGTAACAACTGTCAACTTGTTAATTTGGCGTTTCTTTTTTTCAGTAAATATGTAAGTATGGTAAATAAAAGCGGATAAAATATAATTCGCATTTGTATATTACAAATAAATAGTCAAAAATATTGGCCCTTGTATATTAAATATTATACACAACAATAACATAGAATAACAATAGACAAAATTAATTATTTGCAGTCGATGTACAGATTGGAATATCACATTACTAATTTACAGAGCGTGTACCTGCCTATTGCAGTTTTTATAACAGCTAGTGTCTGTGGTCTTAGTAAGACCGTCTTACAGAGGACTTTAGGTAAAAACTGATTAGTTTCACATTTTACACAATTCCTAAATACCTACCTACGTGTCGTCTAAATTGAGATGAATTCCGTACAGTTGTCTAGTTAAAATTTGAATTTGATAAAACATTAAGTGATGCTGAATTGCTGAAATATTATGTAGTATGCAGGCAATTAAAAATGAGCTACTGCTTTTCTATTTAACAACAGATGGCGCTACGAGCGAAGCTCGGTCACCCAGATATTCTATACACTCATCGAGGGTCGTTTTAAAAAAATTATAATAATATTCTTCATTACACGGTTACACATGCTCTAGTGTTGGCATAACCTGTCTACCTTCTTTTATTGTATTAACAACGATAACATAAATAATAATCGAAGAACAAAACTGATTGTTTTTGACGAATTTAAAAGGTAGAGATAGATATAAATACTTTTTTAACCAAACGTGGCACAAACCATAGAGTAATAGGATAAACGACTAAACGTATCGATTATTTACATCATACTTTTGATAAAATTAACCAGCACTAACATTTTTAAAGATACGACTAGTTGACAACAAGATTCATAATATTCAGTTACAATAATATACCTACAATAAATTTTTAAAAAAACGTACATTTCTAACACGCTTAAAACTCGATACTATATATTCATATTACTGTGAACACAGACCGAGTTTTATTATATAACAATAATACACACACAGGATAATCACATACAAACAGATATTTCCCTGTAATAATAATAATTTTATTATTAATCTAGAATGTTAGATTACTACCTAACAGACATATTTAAGAAATACAATAAGAACGAAAGAAAGATGCTTGACAAGCAAAAAGTTCAGTTCTGTCTTATGGCAAGTTAAATAATTATGAACTTGCATCTGAAGTGCGCCCGCACGCCAGTCGCGCCCAATTTGTTTCATATTGTCATAACTCCAATTTCCGTGAACCGATTGCGATAAAACCAACTAAGAATGGTAACTGCGAAAACCCCATTCAATCGCGTTCAGTTTTTGTGCGTAATACACTTATTTATATACAGGCAGACAGAAATTATAAGAACATACATTTTAATTCAGCTAGAGGTATTAACAGTTAAGACCTCTTGCATTATTTTCATTTAAGTAAATGTATTCAATGGAAAGACGTCGTGGTAATCTTTTTTTTATATGTATGTATAAATAAACAAGAGACATAATTGTAACAAGATAAATTATTAACAAATTCAATCAATTACATTATATACAAGTTTTACAAGACGATGATACAGTCGTTATTTGTTAAAGTTAATTTATACAATTTTAATATTATATATACACTAAAGTCAATACACCGTACACATCTACGTCTTTTTTGTATGTCGATAATTTTAGATAGAAGAAAAAAAAAACAGAAACCTCACCAATTTATAAACAGATTTGTAGGGTCATTATTCCAACAAAATGAAACAAAATCATGGCGAATACCGAAGTTATGACATAAATTACGACCAGACGGACAAATGTAGAGATCATCTAAGCTAAAATGATGCGCCCCTCCATCGGGTATACG
This sequence comes from Zygaena filipendulae, assembly GCA_907165275.2. Taxonomy (NCBI): domain Eukaryota; kingdom Metazoa; phylum Arthropoda; class Insecta; order Lepidoptera; family Zygaenidae; genus Zygaena; species Zygaena filipendulae. The sequence goes on from OU015660.1 coordinate 11,589,807, forward strand.
CACACGCATGCACACGCACAACCGTTACAATATTGATACGACACATCTAATATATATAAATCACGTGTCACGTTGTTTGTCCGCGATGGACACCGAAACTACTGAACGGATTTTGATAAAATTTTGTAACCATTCACAAAATGGTCCAACTTAAAAGATAAGATAGTTTTTATCCCGGAATTCCTGCGGGAACTCCGAAATTACCGCGGGAACTCCGAAATTACCGCGGATGAAATCGCGTGGGACAGCTAGTATATGTATATAAATCTGGTCATGTCTCTCTCTGTCTGTCTCAGTGCGCAATACTGTCGACGTACTCACATTATCTGATACATGATATCGCACATCTAAAACTGCTATTGAAGTAGTGGGGCGCGTCATTTTAGTTCAGATAAGCTCTGTCTACTTTAAAAAAAAAATTTACACATTTTTTGGGGTCAATATTATTTGCAATTGATTTTAATGCTGATTCCTATCAAACTCTTTTCAGGATAAGTGTAACGATCTAAAACTACCTAACGTTGTATTTATATTTCACAGTGTTTAACTATGTACAACTAAGCTTTGGCCAGCAGCTGGAGCGAGCTATACATAGTTTAAACAGAACAAACTCTATAATCACACGCGTAATAATCTAACCTGTACATCGACGGTTGAACAACACTACAAAACAACAACCTCCCGAATATAACTACAATTGTCCTATTTATATTATTCTCGATTGGCTATGGGCTGTCGTTACTTGGTGACTTCGTGTTTGCCGCCCATGTAGTGGTACTTGACGAACCGGGCGCCCTGCGTGAGCTGCGCACACTCGTTCGTGAAGTGGCACGCAAACAGCAACATGTTCCGCGGCTGCACCTTCCACGCGAAGCGCATGAACATCAGCGAGTACAGCGACAGAGCTGGCGCACACGACCAATGGGGAATATTTACATTTTACACCCTGTATATTAAAATATCCAGCGGCCGTTCTAATGCGGAAGTGAGTTTTTTTTTTTGTTTGTTTGTTTGTCACGCTTTCACGTCTTAATGGGTCAATCGATCGTTATGAAATTTTGCATACACGTTGTGAGGGGTACAGAGAAGGACATAAAGAACTACTTTAGCTTTTTATTTATCAATGAGACCTTTAGTGCTATTCCAATGATCGTAATTTGCAAAATCTCTTCTGAATTAGCAGTGAGATTTTAGTTTTGTAATATTTTTGTGTGAATACGACATTAAATCCTCTGTGTGGTAACGGATAAACAAATTCAAACTAACCTCGCTTTGTGTGTTTTATTTTGAAACTTAAGCGAGATTATAAGGAAATTGAGTGTGACTTGCGACTGTTTGTGAGGTAAGTCGGGTTTTACTTTTGCAGAATAGCAAAGCTTATCAATAAATATAATAAGTATGTATAACAGATAAGACTAAAAGAAAAAACAATGCAACAGCCAACACTGCAAACAGATTTAAACATCTCTTTTATAACAGAACTGATAGCAAAATGATAAATTATCATATTCTACCTACTACTCACTACTCTTTGTTATATTATTGTGTTTTGTATATTCTCATGGGATTATGAATTAATCTTTTGAGGATAATAAAGATTCTTAAACCAGAAAGAACCTGATAAGAAAAAACTATAGTAATGCTAAACTTATTATTATTATTATGCCTGAAATTGATATATTTTATCAAAATTGCACGTAATCTGTATAACTATGAATGGTTTCACAATCAACTCATTTTTAACAATTCTACAATTTTTATTTGCAGTTCTTAAAAGTAAATGGGATTTTGAATTTATTTGATTGGGAATACATACCAACTGTCATTTTGCCACTTATAAAACTAGGGTCCTTCTTTGTATCAGCTATAGCAGCTAGAGGTATGCCCCAATTCGCTACTGGTCCCCAGAAATGTGTACTAAAAATAAATAGAGAATATTAATATTTTATTAACAGATAGTAGGTTTAATAATATCTATTATGTTACATCTGATTGCCAAATTCACAAAAAGATCCTGAAAAAGTGAGTGCAAAAATTAATCAAAATGGATAATTCTCAGGTATTGGTTAAGGCAGGTTGCTTTTAAAAAAACAGCTGCATGTCATGTATGGAAAATTTGAGTAGGTACCTATATAAGAATTTGAGTTTTCCTAATAAGCCTTAGTGATGTTTGGGCATCATTTGTATATCAATGACATTAATGTTTAAACTATATATGTTTTGGAATTGTGTTGTGATTAATGCAACTCACTGTGAGTCACAACACTTACAAAAGTCTTCATCAAAACGTACCAGCAAATGTGTTAAAACATTGCTAGATTGTCTGGAAGAGATTACTTGTAAAGCGATAAGACTGCTCTTCGTATGCCCTAATTTATAAGATTTTTATTTTGTAAACTCACTGTAACATTATTATGGTGTACAATAAAGAGTATTGTATTTGACATACTTACCTCATAAAGTAATCTCTGGTCTCCTTACTCTTTATGGTTCCTATAATCTTCTTCACGATCGAACCCATTTTTACTGAAACTTTATAAACAATTTGCATTGAAATAGGTCCCTATAATAAAGACAAAACTAGTCAGTCCTAAATTGTATGTAGAAATAATTCTATCATAATTATTATGATTGAAATTGAGACTTGAGATCTAAAGTTATGTCGTTTATAGTCATAAGCGGACTGATTAATGAAGTATTGCCCAGATAAGTTTTATGTGTCATGCAAAAACCTGAAGTTTCACTAGGTGTGTGCAATTGAAACATCAAGACAGCAGACCGATAGGTAATATTAAGGTATTAATAAGGTTAAATTATAAGTAATTAAATTGCCTGCAAGATATACCTATGCGTTTAAAAATGCTCTCTCATAATAAATCATAACCATGAGATAAGATCTTATGAGTTGAACTCTGCTCAGGATTTTTAGGTTAACTAAGACATTTTACTTAATAATCACAAATCACAATCAACGAACGATGAAATAAGACTGCAACATACCTACATTGTACAGTGTACACGCATAAATTACGTATTCCCTTTTAATTTTTCAACCATGTCAAGGTTATTCTTTAAAAGTGGTTTTGCGAAATTTCTATGAATGAAACTTACACGACGACTTGATAAATACATACCTACGATTGTTCTTGTTCTATTTTCCACAATAACAATTTAAAGTTCTTATTGAAATCGACAATATTTGTGAAATATATTTCAAGAAAACAATCAAACCCGACTGGTAAAGAACGAAAATGACACAAGTCAGTCAATGTCATTGTCAAAGCCCAAATTGTCAAATGATAAGGTGATAACAACGCGCAACGTTACGTTTACTGCCTTGCGTTAAAATTATTTTGTTATAATAATTTCACATGATCTATAACAATAAACTAGCTTATAGTTTCAATTATATAATATATTATTATATATCAAAAATAATATTTTATATTAAATAGAGACAATTGATTCAGGTATTTTTAATTTAGATCACTAACTATTGAGGCTATACCTACTATACTATCCCGAAGTAATTTTACGTAAAACGGAAATTAGTATTTCGCGAACTTAGCATTTTCACGACCCGCGCCATTCAAACAATATAAATTACCTTTGCCGATTTTTCGCCGTGTTTGCCGTAATCATAAATCCAAGAAACCATCGTAGGTATATGTATACCTAGATTTTATTTAGGTAGAAAAATATTTTTGCTAATAGGTACAATAAATTTTTTTTTATACAATGACCAAAAAATATATTGCCTACACCTATTTAATCACTTGACAATGTCTTTACAGACAATATAATAATATTAACCAAGAATATTATTAGCAATATCAGCATAATGTTAGATTAACATCATTAAATGCGCTGATAAAACGAAATATCATGATTGTAGTTAAAATAAAAATCTGAATAAAAATGTATCATACTCGAAAAGCAGATAAAACCTAATTGCCAAGAAAGAAAAGCTATGGGCTTGCTCCGTATACTAGTAGTGTTTTACATGCTCCTGTACATAGTTATTTACTTCGGACTGGTTGGAGGGCTCGTTTATTTACGGAGCATTTTCATAAGTAACAAGTACGTTAGGTAAAAATAAAGTTGAAATAATAATATACCTAGATATACAACCTGTATTAATTAACTGAAAACTAGAAAGTAGTTTGTTCAGAATCAACTAGCAAATCGATCGCACTATGTTTTAATATAGGTTATATTTTTTCATTTTTATTAGCCCATGTCTAAATTATTTATAATACAATATTTGGCGCGTACGCCGCCCGCAGCAAAAGAATCGAATCGGTCATTGACGCGTAGGTGCGGGCGTAGCGCTTGGAATTTGTTGATAGGTCACCTCCAAACTAATGTTGAATAACTTTTAAAGTATAACTTTTATTGACATCAAATATATTTTAATCATATTATTGTTTATTTTTTTAAATGGGGTGTATCAGGAATTCAGTTAATTCATTAACACGTTGTATTATAGGTAGGTACTTATAATATTATCGTTGGTTGAAGGCAATGATATTATTTAATATGCCATATCCATATCATGTTTGTTTCTGTTGGAAACCATGTTCGATTCACCTACTATTTGTGTAATCCCAAGAGAATATCTTTACATCTATATAATATCCTTTGTCCTGAATGACTGATGGATCAACGCACAGCCCAAACCGCTGATCGTAGAGACCTGAAACTTGGAGGGTGTGTTCTTTGTATGACGTAGGCATCCGATAAGAAAGGATTTTTGAAAATTCAACCCCTAAGCGGATGAGAGGGAGTGAAAAGTTTGTATGGAACAGTTCCGCGGGAACTTCAAAATTATCGCGGGTGAAACCGCGCGGGACAGCTAATAATATTATAAAACAAAGCCCTCCGCCGCGTGACTGTCTGTCTGTGCGCGATAAACACAAAAACTACTGAACGGATTTTCATACGGTCTTCACCAATAGATAGACTTTTTTATTTCCTTTTGATTTCAATATTGTTAGTAAATAATTTATTTATACAGTAATTGTTAATTTTCCAGCTTACCAGAAGCATACCAAGAAAGTAATATTACAATAATACAAACTGGATGAATTTTTAAACACAACTTTATTGAAATAAAGGCACTGTGGATGAAATGGACGGTTCAATAGCTACATTTTACACTCGCTTATATTAATTTTTATAAAAAAAAATATATATATAAAAATATACAAAAATAATATTATGTAGAAACACAAATAATAAAATTTTAACATTCTATAAAATATTGCAAACTAATCATTGTCAAAGCACATTTCATGTCTAAAAAAAATTGTTTTTTTTATTATGCTTGGCCAAAGTCATTGCGATATTCGAATATTTGCGTTATGGTGATGTTTTTAGCAACTTTTAACCCTTTTTTCTCATATTTGGTGAGGTTATAGTTCTGCTTCTTCTTCTACACCCTTGTGATATTTCGTGATTTTCCGTAACCCCCCTTTCGAGCCTCACGTGATCAATGGATGACCGAATATTCACACTATTGCGATGACTGTGACACAGGCATTAGAAATAAATAACAATTTAACGATTTGAGTATACATATTGCACATAGCTGCATAAGTTTACCAAAATAATATGGCTTCCAAAAAGCGTCAAACAGAACATACCATTCAGGTATAAATATTGCATAGAAAATACACGTACTTATTTGATGGTGTAGTCACCATTTAATATTTAAAAATTACAACTTACAAAAACTTGTAATGATAGAATACAAGAGTACACAAAAGTGAAAATCAAAAAGCTTATTCTAATAAAAATGTATTTAATCTATGAGATTTTAATTGATTATAATCACATCAGTCAGTAATTGGACGGTATCATTGTAATAGCTACTTTAAACTTATTCTATTGTAAAAACTCAGTCTACTGAGACTCTAAATGTATATTACTTATTCCTTTCACTGCCACGTTTCTGTAGCCTAATAAGTTAAGGTTATAAAAACATAGCTATTACCTCCAGAGCACACTTTAGGAATGATTTCTCCCAGTTTTCGGAATGCTTAATATCTATCATTTTATCTAATACATATAAAAGTCAGTGCAGTGGTTTGTTAGTTACATTATATTACGTTTCTGACCCCAGCAGCACGACATTCGCAGATCGTGATATTACGGTAAACGGGTTTGTGACAAGCTATTTAAAACTATAAAGATCCACATTCGAGATTTCCGGAATGATTATAGAAAACTTGTGCACAAGCAATTTCCGCACGTATCTCCACCAAATAGAGTTCAAAATCGCTCATCACGAGACAAGGACTCTACCCAATAGGAAATTATACAATAGTAATAAATGCATCACGAACTGTGTCAGATCAAGTTCAGACCAGCAACGGAATGTGCATTTTTGTCATTTACATAAATATAGAATACATACACAAGATAGTAAATACAAATATATATATAACATTCATAAAAAAATATGATTAATGTAGGTACAAGATTCTTAACTAATATAATAAAATTACATTGGTTTGATGGTATAATTGAGTAAAAAGTAATAGCTACTTCAAACTTATTCTACGACTACATCATGAGGTCCCTGGTCTCCAAAGGCTCCAAATGCTAATGTAATCATGAATCAGACTGCTTTACATGAAAACCGGTTTCAAATTTAAAGATCCACACATACATCAAGAACATTGCATGCAAGTTCACAAAAATGTATGCACAAGCAATTCTCGATCATAATGCCAATGGGTATCTTCATCACATAAAGCGTGAAATTGACAATAAAGTTAATAAGATGATTAAATTCAGATTATCTAACAAAAATTATCAGTTAAAATACAAATATTACATATTGCTTTATTTAATTCTTTTAGTACCTACCTTTATTGCTGGGTTATTCTGACGTAGTCTTGTCTTGTACCTATTTGTACCGCGCTCTTATACTAGATACTTAGTACTAGGCGAGCTGTATGATGATGAAAGTTACCTTGTGCATCTGCCAAGTTAATTTTTTTTTTATCGTAAACGGGTTAGGCGTTTGATCACAGCTCACCTGATGTTAAGTGAGTGTGGTCGAATATTGTGAACACACGTAGCCTGGAATGGGAACTGGCTTTCAAATGAGGCTGCCGAAACACACCATTAAGTGCATGGCGACAGATTAAATGCTAAATTTCACTATCACTATCATCTTAGAAGTTCTCATCGCACTGGATTACTTGTGACGTTGATCACCACAACTTGAACACTGCCCACAACACTGCACTGATGAGAACCAAGCTGCTCTGTACACTGGCTGCTCCAGCGAGCCGACACCTGAACATGTCTATTCGCGTCTCCTTGTCCTGGATGATGTTCTGGAACTCCGCCTCCATGATCTGCCCGTCGTAGTACGTGATGGGGTCCTCGAAGGGATACTCGAAGCCCTGCCGGCACTCGCACTTGTAGCCGCCGGCGTCGAACCCGCGACCCAGGATAGGCACGCACTGGAAAAATATTCAAATAAAAGTTTATGAAATTTGTTTGTGATTATTGTCATGTGCTGTGGAATTTTTTTGAATAAATAAATAAATCCTACTAATATTATAAATGTGAAAGTGTGGATGTTTGTTACTCAATCACGCAAAAACGGCTGAATGGATTTGGATTAAATTTGGCATGCACGTTGTCAGGGGTACAGAGAAGGACATAGGGTACTTTTTATCTCGGAATTCCCGCAGGAACTCCGAAATTACCGCAGGTGAAACTGCGGGGCACAGCTAGTAAATAAATAAATACACATAATTAAAAAACGTTTTATAAACTCTCAATAAAGAGTTCTTTCTCAACAACCTAATTTGGAGGGTTAAAAATGTTATTGCTTATCTGCGTCCTTATATTTCATGATAATTATGCTGCTCGTTTAAAGGTAGTAATAAATGTATGTAGGTATAGATAGATAGATAAGACGACTCACGTAAGAGGAGGCCCGGTCGCACTTGTCGGTGCCCTTGAACGCGTTGGGCACGTAGTACTTGTCCGGGCACTGGTTCACGTCCAGCGACAGCAGCGGCATCGTCACCTCCACCACGCCCCTGCCGCACCAAAACCATTAACGTACGGAACCATACAACTAATACGCAAAGATCCCACAGATGGTGTCCATGATAAAACCGCATCATTTCCAGTGTGGTGTAAATGTGGCAGCATCCGGCTCGAAGGACCATTTCCGAGGTGTATGATCGTTCGCGATTGTTGATCCAATTAAGACAGACTTCAATCATCAATTGATAAACAAAGTATGGGACAAGCCTTGAGGTAATATCATCTATACTAATATTATAAAGAGGTGAAGTTTGTGAGATTGCAGGGGGTAATCTCTGCATCTACTGAACCGATTTTGAACCTTCTTTTACCAATAGAATATTACAGTGTTCCCAAGTGTCATAGGGTACTTCTTCTCCCGGAATTCCCGGGGTAACTCCGAAATTACCGCAGGTAAAACCTCGAGGGAACAGCTAGTTTAAAATATTAATATTTTACATACTTTAACCTTTCAATATACAGATTAGCCCAGTGAAAGAATTCAAAAAATTGGTTACATCGTGAGTTTCTAAAACAAAAACATTTGCATAATATTAAAAAAAAAACAATCAGTTATTTTTCTAACCGACTTCAAAAAGGAGGAGGTTATCAATTCGGATTTTATATATATATTATATTTTTGTTTTTGTTCAGGCATATCACTGTCATACTGTATAAACAGATTTGCAAAATTATTTTATTGTTCAAACGGTGTTTTATTCCGAAATATTCCCATTAAAATTTCATACAAATAGATCTAATGATGAGTTTTGGAGACAAACAACGGAACTCTTGAAGTTGGTTAAATTTTTTTTTTTCGTTCTAATGAGCCCTCATAGTACGGGAGATACCGATGCTAATTCGGGAGTCACTCGAGCGTCGTTGGGACCTATTGGGTTTTGAAGATTAGGAGATATAAACAAAATAAGGTTATATGATATTTTTTCATTCACCGGTGGGTTTAGCTTCTACAGGCTTTCAAAAATGTAAAAAAAAAATAGTAAAATGAAAATACTCGAGCGCGTCAGATATTGTAGTTTAGATACTCCAAGGTGTCTCTGATATCGAAAATATATTGGGGGTGGCCATCCGAAAGGGGAGAAAATGAAAAAAAAAAAAATTTACTCGAGCGCGTCAGATATTCAAAGGGGATGTTAAGTGAGCCTTAAAAATGCACCCCTTCGAAAATCTGCCGATTTGGAGGTGACGCAAGGTAGTAGCGAATTTTTGAAAATGCAAAAAAAAATCTCAATTTTAAAATACTCGAGCGTGTCAGATTATTTTACAGAAGGTTCAGCTTGCACTCCAAGTTATGTTGGCTTAAAATCTGACAATAATTTTGAGGGATATTATTAATCTGACTGCTAGAAACAAAAATTATGATTTTATTTTTAATTTTTTTTTATTTCCGAGTTAAGTTTAATAACTTTATGAGCTATTTCTTGTTCACAAAAAACACACTATATTTCTATGAAATATGTAAAAGCTCATAAAATATTATTCACAAAACTAACTTTAAAGCACAAACAAGCCAGAGCGTTTTACATATAATAACATGAACGCGTTGTTTTGTGATGAGCTTTATTGTATAATATATATATAATTACATTAAAGTGAAAGGTTATAGGTGAACCTATAGTTTGATGTAATACTTACCTTAACTTATTTTAATATATATTTTAACCGACCAAAAAAAGTTATAATTCGACACGTTTAGCGCCGTGATATACTGTGATGACGTTATGGCGACGGAAAGTAGTGTGAGGACGGTGCGAGAGAGTGAGAGATAGAGAAAAAGTAAAAGGGAAAGAAAGACAGAGATATGAATAGGTACATGTTTCACTGCAGCTGCTCGTTCGATTCGAAGACGATTTTTGTTTCTTCGGCTTATGAAAATCGGCAGATTATATTTTTCCCGCTATCCTTGAGTTATTTACTTTAAAATAAAAAATAAATCAACTGCGCTCGAGAATGTCGAAGTTGCGTTTTTTTTTGCAAGTTTGTGATCCTCTAACTCCCTTACGTCACGTTCAAATGGTCAGATTATTCATATACATACTTCTCACTATGTAATTAACCCACCATATCTTAATCTGACGCGCTCGAGTATTTCGAGTTATCGATTTTTTTTTACTAATCTGATCGGTTATTCTAGACGCACCCACCAGTGTAGAGGGCCTATATTTGGTGGAGGTACTCAACATGGTGCAAGGTACCCCCCTTATGTTCATCTGACGCGCTTTAGCTAATCCACAAATCCCCTCTTGGCGGTCCGTACTATCATACATCGGACGGGTGGCGCCGGAGATATAAATTTTTGAAGTTAGCGGCGGCCATTTTGAAAAAATTGAAATCAGCATAACTTTGCTCCGGGGCGTCACACGCTCTCCTGGGGCTTTCACCATACGCTTTAGAATCACTAGGCCCGTCGAACTGCGTGCTCAAAATTGGGTTTTATTTTTCCAGTTGGACCCCCTTTTTATTCAAATTCGATTTTAAAAAAAGCATACATACAGGCGAATGCAGAACCTTCTCATTTTTTGGAAGTCTGTCAAAAAAAAGCCAGCCCGGACTCACTTGAACTCCAGCTTCGACTTGACGTTGTTCCAGCCGAAGAACGGCGACGAGTACCCCACCACCCACTGCTTGAGGGGGCCCGCGCAGTCGTAGTACGGCTGGCCCCAGTAGCCGTGCGTCAGGCCGGCCGCCTTGTACGACGTGGGGTAGCGCTCGTACCTGATGGTGGGCGATATATTTTATTTATTTGTTCACCAGCCGTTCCCCGCGGTTTCACCCGCGTTAATTTCGGAGTTCCCGCGGGAATTCCGGGATAAAAAGTAGCCTGTGTCCTTCTCTGTACCCCTGACAACGTGCATGCCAAATTTCATCCAAATCCGTCCAGCCGTTTTTGCGTGATTGAGTAACAAACATTCAAACATCCACACTTTCACATGTATAATATTAGTAGGATTTACCAGCTGTTCCCCGCGGTTTTACCCGCGTTAATTTCGGAGTTCCCGCGGGAATTCCGTGCAATTCTTATATACCTATACAACGTGCTAATGAATTGACTGATAACTAGAGAACAGTTTGCTCAGAATCGACTCCCGAATCGATCGCACCATGTTTCAATAAAAAAAACATGAACAGCCTCAGTGCCGCGGCGCCGCCCCGTCTCGACTCCGACGCGCGCCGCGAGGCCGCAACGCATTTTTGTATGTAATGAGCTTATTACACTTTGCAATTTCAGAGCACCAATTTAGAGCTCTAAATCGGATACAATTTAGGGTCGGTAAGTGAGAGAGAGAGAGCGAGTAATCACACTACACTAAATTGTACCCTAAATCGACTACTCTAGGTTACATTTTAAAGTAGTGTGATCACTCGCTCTCTCTCTCACTCACCGACCCTAAATTGGAACCAATTTAGGGACCAATTTAGGGTCGGTGAGTGAGAGAGAGAGCGAGTGATCGCACTACATTAAAATGTACCCTACAGCAATCGATATAAAGTACAATTTAGTGTAGTGTGATTACTCGCTCTCTCTCTCTCACTCACCGACCCTAAATTTTATCCGATTTAGAGCACTATATTTGTGTCTTGAAATTGCAAGGTGTGATAAGCGCTTAATACACCGCAGCGGCGCCGCTCCGGCGCCGTACCGGAGCCGCGCCGTGCCGTGCGGGTGGGCACTACTGCGCATAACGGCCCCGCTCCCCTAGGGACCCGTCGCCGGGCCCGGTCCGCCGACTGCCGTACTTCCTGAGGTGGCCGCCCAGCTCGCCGTCGCGGATCTTCATCTTGAGGAAGTAGCGCTCGAGGCCGTCGAAGTTGGTCGACCAGCGCTGCTCGAGGAACCGGAACGACTCGCGATTGGTGTACAGCTGGTCTACAAATTGGTCCCTGTTTAAAACCAGCTGTCGCCCGCGGCGATTTCGGAGATCCCGCGGGAATTATGAGATAAAAGGCACGTATATCCTTTATCTGTACTCCTGAAAACGTGTAGTATGCAAGATTGTGTCCAGTTTCAAGATCGTTTTTTATTTCAGTTCCCGCGGCAATTCCGGGATATAAAGTGCCATGCAAAATTTCTCCATTATCGGTTGAGCCGTTAAGGCGTGAAAACGTAACAAACAAACAAACTCTCTTTCCTATTTATGATAGCAAGGATTATTATTAACTAGCTGTCCCTCGCAGTTTCACTCGCGTTAATTTCGGAGTTCTCGCGGGAATTCCGGGATTAAAAGTATCTTATGTCCTTTTCTGTACCGCTGACAACGTGAATGCAAAATTTCGTGGTGATTGGTTGCGCCGTTAAGGCGTGAAAGCATAACAGACAGACAGACAGACAGACAGACAGACAGACAGACAGACAGACAGACAGACAGACAGACAGACAGACAGACAGACAGACAGACAGACAGACAGACAGACAGACAGACAGACAGACAGACAGACAGAGTTACTTTCACATTTATCATATTAGTAGGGAAGCAGGGAAACAACTAAGTTAATTCATTCGCGTTAATTTCAGAGTTCCAGCGGGAATTCCGGGATAAAAAGCCCACTTAAGAACACTGTAGCTTCTTACAGGTGACGGAATTTTAAATTCGATAAAGCAGTTTTAACAATATCCTTACTAATATTATAAATGCGAAAGTGAGTTTGTTTGTCCGTTTGGCCTTCACGCTTCAACGGCTCAATGGATCAACATGAAAATTTTGTGTTAATGTTGTCAGGGATACAGAGAAAGACATAGGGTACTTTTTATCCTGGAATTCCCGCGGGATCTCCGAAATTACCGCGGGTGAAACCGCGGGGCACAGCTAGAGTTTATATAAAAAAAAATCTTCTCTCATTATAGTACTCAATTTATGGAAGAATGCAGTTCTTACGGGTTTCATTGAGTCTGGCTAAATCCTCCAAAAAATATTTTCCCGTGTTCAATTGTGTCTTGTAGGCGAATGGCGCGAACAATGTCCTGTTGGTAAACTTGTTCCTTTGCCAAAATATACCTGGAAACAACATTATTGTAGGTACAATATGAAATTAAAAATTTCTTATAATGTACAAAAGGCCTAAAGGCCTAAAAGCCGCTCAATCACTTTACAGCACACACATCGACGCACGCCGGTATCTTAAGATCAATGACCTATCTTAAGATCAATGACCTCGATTGTCACTCGATCGAGCTGACCAGAGAATACTCTTGAATTCAATCCCAATCGAGTTGGTCCCCTCGATTTGATCCCAATCGACCAAATCGAGTTGTCGATTGGATTGAAATTGAAATCGAACTGACGATCGATTTCCGGTGTGGCAATTATAATAAAATGCAATAACAAACCAATGAAATTTTATTGTTTTTTAAATTAAAATGAGTCTCCAATGATAAATTAATATCTATTATATCATAATTCTTCAAATTAAACCTAAACCTGATTTTTTAAACATAAAACTCAAAATAAGTTATACATTCTGATGTATAACTTACTTATGAGCCAAATGTATTATGTACAGTGGGCCACATAGACAAGTATACCACCTTGTGAATTTTATACTTTTTTGTAAAACGTCTGTATGACGTTGTAAGTTGCCGTTTTTGCAGCTCCAAGCTCCAAATTCCAATACAAGCTAAAAACGAACATTGGAGTCGCAAAAACGGCAATTTATAACGTCATAAAGACGTTTTACAAACAATATAAATTTTACAAGGTGGTGTACTTGTCTATGTGGCAGACTGTACCTTGTGAATCTAGTTGTAATGTTTATTCAATGAATTTATTTTTCTCATATTCTGAAAAACTACCGAACTTATATTTTTTCCCTTATCCTGTTTGTTATAACGTATACTTTCAGACCTGTAAATATTTGCAGCTAATTTTGCCACACCCGATATATAAGATCTTTAGTTGGAAGGATATATTATGTGACATAATTATAATAATAATAACCCTGGATATATTTAGCCAATGCTAGCTTTATTACTGTTGTGATTATACGTAATAAGTGTCGTTTACCCGCGGACCATATCTTGGAGTCGCCCAGCATGATGGAGAGCGCCTCGCCCAGCATCTGGTCCTCGGTGAGCGGCTTGTCGGCCACGCGCGTGCCGCTGAACACCTCGAGCGGGTCCGACAGCTGCGCCGCGCACACCATGTGCATTACGCATGTTGCCGGGGTAGGAAAATACAAACAAACATACATATTTAGTTAGACAATAAAAAAAATTATAGACACCAGACACGTATATTTTGGTTTTTCAAATCAATGAAATAATCCTTACTAATATTATAAATGCGAAAGTGAGTTTGTTTGTTCGTTTGTTACGCTTTCACGCGTTAACGGCTCAATCGATCATCATGAAATTTTGCATACACGTTGTCAGGGGTACAGGGAAGGACATAGAGTACTTTTTGTCCCGTAATTTCTACGGGAACTCCAAACTTACCGCAGAGCACAGCTAGTAATGACAATAAAAACAGAAATCTTTCGAGCCACCTTCCACTGACCTGCAAGAAGGAACTTATGAAGTTCGACAAGCGGACCGCCATTTTAGCTTCATTCTCGAACTGGTGTTCGGCGCCGTACGCGATGTCGCCGTTGAGGTACAAGTCGGCGGGATCGTATCTGCAACGAGACCGGTGTATACTGTAGATGTCGCCCGCGACTCCGCTCCCATCAGGCGCGGTCCGAAGGGGGGGTCACGGGGGACATGACACCCCACCCCCCCAATCCATTGTTTTCCATAATGTGTGCAATAAAATTGTGTATGGGCATATTGACTAATTTTTACTTTTCAGTCCGTCTTGTAGATTATTAAAAAATATTGGACACGTATTTTTTCTTTTTTTACGTAATCAAAAAACAACGGCGATACATTGAGTTGAAATTTCGCGTGACGTCACTAACCAGTGCAGTGTGTATGGCGCCTTGTAGCGGTTAGTGACGTCACGAGCCTCGACCTTAAACTTTAATGCGCTTTATCTTTGTGTATTTTCATTTATTTGAAAAATAAAAAATACGTGTCTAATGATATTTAATTCTCTGACTGAACTGGCGCCATCTCGAAATCCCACAGGCGAAATGTGAGGGTCGACTCACGTGGAGCAGTTGTGCGGCTGCACGCCGCGGATGAAGTTGAGCACCTCGTACACGTTGACGCGCTCCGCGTGCAGCGCCGCGGCGCCCGCGGCCGCCTCCGCGTACTCGTAGTAGCGGTCGCGGTACAGCGCGCGCAGGAACGGGTGCGCGCGCTCCCAGCGCACCGGCAGCCGCTGGATCCCTGCGGCCGGGCGGGTGAGCGGGCGGGTGAGCGGGCGGGTGCGCGGGTGGGTGAGCGGGCGTTTGAGCGGGGATGTGAACGGGCGTGTGAGAGGGCGCGTCAGCGGGATCGTGAACGGGCGGACGGATCGTTAAAAATCTATATCCGCGGTAAAGGATCCGAATACGGATCTCAACTTTTTTTGTTAATCGGTATCTGAGCGCGTGACCTTGAATAATTCACGCCACTCAACGCTTCGGGTGACAGGACACGTTTCACCTTGCGTGGGTCTTTCTTTTGTTTTGTTCATATAAGTATCTGAATGAAATTCAATAGTTTTTCCTTGCTACCTAGTCACCTATAATATACAGAAGTTCATTTTATGTTGAAAATTAACAAAGTAAAAGATCTGCCAAAAAGTAATGGATATAGATATGTATACAGATTATCCAGCACATCACTAGTTAGTATACTTTGACCTTAGTGTAATAACTCTGCAATGACGGTAAAAATAGCTCTCACATCCGATCTCCTTGCAGTCGAAGTTGTTGTAGTACTGGTCGGAGGTGGCCCGCTCGATGATCTCCCCGAGGAAGGGGCGGCGCACCAGCGACGGCAGGCGGCGCCCGGGCAGGCAGCGGCACTGGTAGCCGCCACGACGGAACCCCCAGCCGTGCAGCGGCTCACACTAACGCAGCAAAACAGCAACTTTTAACAATGCACTAATCTAATATATATAAATCACGTGTCACGTTGTTTGTCCGCGATGGACTCCGAAACTACTGAATCGATTGTGATGAAATTTGGTGACTATGTTGTACTTGGCCCAACTTAAAAGTTAGGATAGTTTTTATGCCGGAATTCCCGCGGGAACTCTGGAATTAATGTGGGGAACAGCTACTGTCAGGGGTACAAAGAACTTTTTCCCCACAATCCCGCGGGAACTCCGAAATTACCGCGGATAAAATCGCGGGGGACAGCTAGTATAAGTATAAAATAATTTTAAGTGTGTTGTGTCTCTGTTTCCAAAGCAATGCCTTTTTTTCTAAATAAACAAATGTTTTTCTTTCTTCTTTCTCTCTCACACAACCTCTAAGTTTATCTATTTTAATCTTAATTATATTAGTAATAAAGATTACTTTCTCATAAGGATTAGCTCACCTCTGTAGTTTCAGTTTTACAACGCGCTGTAGAAGCAAATCGGTTTGGTTTGTCATTGCCTTGGCTCGGTGGACATTGATTTATATCTATTCGGTCATAATCCATCTCCATTGCAACAGCTGCTGTATACCTAAACAAGAACAAAATATCCATTTATTTAATAGAGAAATCTAACTGCATTATCTTTCATTTTACTAAGTTAATTATTCTTGAACCTATTCACTCACGTGGGATACTCGATATGTCTGAATTGTGTGTGACGTGGGTATATATCGGCAACAGGTGAAACTGCACCTACGAGCCATTTGTTCAGTCTACCACAGTCATAGTATGGACGGGTCCAATTGACCGGTCCAGGTACCTGAAAAATAAACTCTTAAGATGGGCTCAAACAAAAAATAATAATTGGAAAGCTATAGATCATAGGTTTCCAACAGGGGTGGTACAGCCTCCTAGTTGGCTGGAGTTTTTCATGAGAGTGGTAGGCTACATGATTACAGAGAAATATAATTAATTTTGGATTTGTGATTATTAATAGATGATAACTGTAACTATAAAATTACCAAAGTAGTTTAAATGTTGATAAAAAGTTAAAAGTAACAGCAAAGCCACAAACCTCATCATTACCAGGAGGCCCATGAAAAGTGAATGTTTCATTAGTGTTATTTGCATATCTTATCTCTACTTGATAGGTGGTTTTTGTGTCATGTCTTCTCTGCACATTATCAGGTAGCCAAAGTGAGTACCATTCATTTGTGCGATAAAAATCCGAGGTATAATCAATTGACTGTCTAGCTTTATCAAAAGCACCTAAATCTTCAATATACAATGTGTTCAATGTGGATATTTTTTGTAGATGCACAGGATCGTTGAAATCGTCAGCCCTGAACGCTCTTGGAGCGAATCTGGGCATAGTTTTATTGAAGAACCCTCGGTAGGAGGAAGTGTAGGACATGTTGGGCGAGAAATATATAGCACTAGCGTTGATGTAAGGATTCGCTGCGACGTCAGCGGCGACTGATAGGAAGTAGTACATCATACCGGGATCGTAAGTATCATTGATCGCCGGTCGTATGAACCTCGACTGGAGGATGTAGCTCCAAAAGAAGGCTCTGTTCATAGCCATGTTGTGCAAATGCAACAAAGCCGTGCGATTCGGAAACACCGGGTTTGAGTTAATCTCTTTCACATCGGGATGGTGCGACACAGAGTCCTCTGGTAGGAACAGATCGTCCAGATGCGATATATAACAGTTGTCGGGATTTATTTTGTCAATTTTCCCACGTATTTCGTCAAAGGAATCCCTTATTTGCCATTCGTATTGGCCGGCCACACCCCATAGCAATGCACAAACTGATATTGCTAACAATAAACAATTTTTTCTCTCCATTTTAATTTAGTTAGTATTTATTTCTATAATTAGATATCTGACCATATTAATTATACAAGCTTTCACAGTTTAAAATAAATATTAATTTATTGAAGAATCAAAATACAAAAGTTTGTTCACAAACTACATACACAGCACCACAAATTAACTAGACTTATGGCCACAAATTAACTAGACATATGTCTCTTATGGCACAGCACAGGTGTGCGTTCCGTGGCTTCGCACGAATGCACTCGAACGCGCTCGAGCGCGCTCTGAACCCGTTCTGTGGCTTGGTGAAATTTTACTCTGACAACTGTCAGAGCGTAGTTTCACCCGTTCCGTGGCTCAGAGTGCAGCAACCAAACAACCATCTCCGAAGCAGGTTAATTTTCACTCTGACAGCTATGTATTGTTTAAGAAGTGTCAAAGTTTGCGCCAAAAACCGGATTCGTTGAAAAAGAAATTAATCGGAGTTCTTACGAACAAAGGGGAGGTGTCGTAGTCACAAAAAGTTTATAATTGGATGTAAAACAGTCTTATTTGCAATGTGAGTTGAGAGAAAACAAATGGCGCCTGAAATTTCAAATATTTTGAGGTTATAAAAACAACTCGATCGTTCTGTGGCTTGGTTGCAACTCAAACGAGTGAAATTTTAACCGAACAACTGCGCCCAAATCCACGGAACGCACACCAGTGCACTCTCGTCAGAGAGTATTATTTTCTTTGGTGCACACCAAAGAAAAGCCCGCGAGCACAGGGCACAGAGTAGTTTTAGATATTTAGACGCGCGAGTCCCTGTATTGTACAGCACCGGAAAAGGCGACACAGGATTTCATGGCCTAGCCGGCTTCGTGTTCCGTTTTAATGCTGTTTTAATAGGGTACTTGCATGATTATTTTTTTCAGTCTATTTTAAAGATATATGGCCTACTTAAACAAAACAAGTAAAAGAAAAAAAATATATGCATAAATTAATTAAATAGAGCGTTTGAAAGTTCCTACTTTAGACCTTACCGCCTAAACGCGGAATGACGTCACTAGTTCAAAATTACGCCTTATTAATCTGTGATAGAAATGTCACTGTCGTATTGACAGGGTCATGTGACACTGACAGACAGGTTGAGCTGTGTAGATTTACTTCCAAAAGCTCCAGTAAAGAATCGAAATGCATCTTACCGATGCATTTTAAAGTAAAAACCACAGAAAATGGAAAATATGCGTTGACTGTATGCACTTTTGTTCTTTTGCCTTCTCTGAAAGAGGTAAATGTTTCCTAAAAAAATAAAAGTGACGTCATGTGTCAAGCTTGGCTGTGATTGGTGTTTCGTTGCAACGTTCCATTTCACAAAATTAAAAGTTGAATATTTTGGAAACTATTTAATTTTTTTTAGTAAATCTTTCACGATAACGCTATTCTAAGGTTCTATTTTTGAAATATTGACACAATTTCTTATTATAAATTTCATGCAAGTACCCAATTGTCTCTAAGTAGTTTGTGGTTTTTGGGCACACGCATCAAAGGGAATCGCCTGTGATCGTGTTGGGGTGTCCACATTATCGCCGATCACACGATCAACGATCATCGGCGATAATGTAGGTAGCGCAAGCATAAAAGAAGAAGAAAAACAAGAAGCCATCCACGGATGACTGTATTTCGTAGACGGAGAATACGCTGTATTTACTTCTCAGAAGAATAACTTTACTTCTACCCTCCATAGTGGTTGTAAAAACAACTCGATGGTTCCGTGGACATATGTCTAGTTAATCAGAGGTTCCGTGGCTTGGTTGCAACTCATGTGTCAAATGAGTGAATTTTTAACCGAACATGGAACAACTACGCCCAAACCCTCAGAAGAATAACTAAGCTTAGTTATCCTTCTGAGCCCAAACCTCAGTTCTGAGTTATGCACATTGAAAAGTAAGTAGTATAAGTGTCTCGATTATATCCATATGTCTAGTATAGTTAATTTGTGGATTTGTGGATCTCACATCAGAATTGGCAGTATGGGCCCTGTACTCTTAGCCTTTCCTATATAGGATAAATAAACGAAAAAAAAAATCTCTCTGGTCTCTCGAATTTCCTAGTTTTCGTGAGTTTTTTTTTGTTAAACTAAATCGAATAGCGATTTATAATGGCTGGAACTCTATTTCGTAAGTCACAGTTGATTAATGAGTGATTTAAAACAATCATTTACCTAGGTTCGCGAAGTTGAAAGTTATTTAATCGCTTGTTTGACATTTTTAGGTTCAGTGCTAAACAACAACCTTTTAGGATTTTATCAATCAAATAATTTGGTAAGTACCTATGTTAATATTCACATGTAAAGTTTTTACCTTTATTAAGTAAGTTCGTTGCTGAGAGGGGGCCAGGAGTCAGGGTCTACCTAGTTTAGACTCCTGTCTGATGTCTCCCACTAAGTCTGCTTTCTACTTTTGTATTTTCTATTGTATTTTTAATTACATCTTTGATCTTTGACATACATAAGTACTAATATTTTAAAGAGGGGGGATTTGATTTTTTGTTTGTTACGATTAAACTCTAAAACTACTGGACCAATTTCAAAAATTCTCACCATTAGAAAGCTACATTATGCCTGAGTAACATAGACTATATTGTAATCCGGAATTCCCGCGGGAACTCTGAAATTAACGCAGGTGAAACTGCGGCTGCAGAACCGCAGGTGAAACTACTGCCATTATGAACTTACTGCCTTACTACTACCCCAAACATTAAGGCCCGCCGCCCATTGTGACTTTTTGTCGACGTGACTTTCTGTCACTTAGTCAAGTGCAATGAAAACTATACTGAGTGCGCTCATTATGGTGACGTGACAATACGGTGACCTCAGTATAGTTTTCATAAGTGACAGAAAGTCACGTCGACAAAAAGTCACAATGGGTGGCGGGCCTTAGTTTATCTTACTTCTTTTTTCTTACATCAATTATAGACAAACTTATATTTTTTTTAAACCAGCAAATAACTTAGAAACTGCTAACTTTAAGTTTAGAAATTTAAACTGTAGAGAAATTTAAAAGAAAATATTGGATTGTTTTTTCAGAGATCTTTGCATACAGCAACTGTCAGTTATGCAGCTAGAAAAGGCACGAGAGCAAAGGCTCGCGCAAAGAAAGTTAAAGTCGAAGTCACTAAAGTTGGATTCATTCCACATAATCAAAGGGAAAAAGTAAAGTTAGTACCTACCTACTGAAATTCAAGTTTATTGTCAATGTACATTAAATTCTTCTAAAAGAACAGTGATGGCAAGGTTAAAATCAGCTGTTTACTTCCTTTTTTTACTTCTGCGATCCTTTCGATTGTCTCGGTAACTCTTAGCATAGTAATCATCACCATTTGTGATCAGTTGGGTCATCTAAAGGTTACAAATCACTAACTGATGTATATTACTGATGTATATTCATGTAAAAGATTTTAATTTTAGGTCTACAGTAATACCAGTGAACAAACATATGGATGATTCATACAAAAAGGTGGCAATAGATGATGTCTTCCCAATGAGGTATTACCGCTGGGTGATATATTCCCTTGAGGATGCTATCAAAGCTCATCAGGAAACTCACCACCCGACAATGTATAATGTACCGGATGCTTTAGTGTATGCCAGAATCGAATTGAACATGGAGGCTGTTAAAAAGAACCGTTACATAGATAGCTTCACCCGTCTCTCTCTGCTGCCACATATATTCCCAAGGGATGAAGAACGGTCAATATTGGCATTTTGTAAAGGACAAGATTTAGTAAATGAAGCAGTAGATGCTGGAGCGACTACAGTTGGTGGTGGTGAGATTATCAAAAAAATTCAGGTATGTATGTAATTGTTATTTTTGTCACCTTGGATATTGCATTAGCAACTTGGCCAGGATATTTGACAATTTTTTTTCTAAACCTACACTCAGCAGTGTGTCAAGCCAAATTCAAGCATTCTATTTAGTCCGTCCGCGTCAGTTAGATGAAAAAATTAGATACATACATATATTTTGCTTTTTAAAATTAATTAGAATATACTTTGATAAAGTGCACTAAAGTGTAGGAGTGGGGTCTTGTAACGTCATGCACAGGTAAAAACTGTACCTGCTTGTGACCTCACGTGACATTTCAATGTATCTCCATTGTTTTTTGCTTCCGTAAAAAAAGAAAAAATATGTGTCTAATATTTTTTATAAATCTACAGGACAGACTAAAAACTTAAATTTGGTCAAATAGTCACCAAATGTCATCCCCCAGACGGTCTGGTTGGTTGCTATGTTTGGCGTTTCCATGAAAAAGCACGGACGTAAAAAGAAATAAAAACTTGAATCTCTAATAACAATAAAAATGGCCAAGTATATAGTAGAAAATAGAAACTGAAAACTATCGGTTTGGGATTCTTTGTCAGCCATTTTGCTATTAAAAAAGAATGCACGCAACTTATACTTTTGATGGCAAAACTGATGCTAAGTCAAAAACAAAAATTTGTTTTGTTTTTTTTTTTTTTTTATAGGAAGGTCAAATCAAGCTTACTGACTATGACTATGTGATAGCCCATCCCAACATCATTACGGATTTGGTGCCGATACGTGGATTGTTAAAGCGACGATTTCCGAATCTACGTGCTGGCACCCTCGCTCCTAACATAGCTGAATTGGTGAAGAAGTTTGCCGCTGGCATACAATATAAAGCTGTGAAGGACGAAAATCAACAGGACTTTGGAAGTGTCGATGTGCCAGTGGGGAGAGTAAGTATTTACGTAAAGTGTTCAAAAGTAACTCTGCTGACAAACCTAATGTAAACTTGCCCTAATTTATATCTGATATCCTTTTACATATTATAAAACAGACAAATATTATGAAACAGACACTCTTCCCCCGCGTCTGTCTGTTTGTTCGCGATAAACTCAAAAACTACTAAACGGATATTCATGCGGTTTTCACCAATAGATAGAGTGATTCAAGAGGATGGTTTTTACGTATAGTTTATCCTGGAAATCCAGCGGGAACTCCGAAATTACCGGGCGAAACCGCCGGGGACAGCTAGTTACAGATATTTTAAGAAAAATGTTATTGAGTGTAACATAATTAATAATTATGTGATTTTGTAAAATGCTGTCCTCAGCTAAACATGGACCCAAAAGCTGTTGCGGAAAATATTGAAGCATTATTAAAAGATATACAATCTGCCAGACCCAAGAGAGATGGACTTTTCATTACGAGGTAAAACAAAAATCTATTGTTAAGTGTCCATATCCATAGATAACCGAATAATTATCTTAAACTAGCTACCAAATAGTACCATTTCAGATAAATCAGTTCCAATTCAAAACGCCAAATACCATAAACTATGGAGATTAAAAAAACTGATGAAACAACTGCTGCTAATATCATAAATACGAATTTTTTTCTTGTTACGCTTTCATGCTTAATTACTTATCCGATCATTATCATGATTTTTAAACAACTTCAAAAAAGGAGGAGGTTCTCAATTAGACAATCGACGCACGCACTGTGGGAGCGCTCGGTTTCTATTGCAATGATGTTCACGCTTACAAAAGTCAAAATAATTTATTCAAATTTGGCCCATAATGAGGCTCTTTTTGACGTCAATAAAGTTACATTTATTATGACAGCACCCATAAAATATCCACCCTTCATAGCTTCCTAGTCACAGGCGTATATAGAGGGGGAGCCGGGTGGCTGGGCCCACCCCAGGACGGTTTAGTGCCCACTCCAGGATGTTGGCTATACCGATTCGAAATTTTGTAATACTGATAACTAACTTCAGACGACTCTTCTTTGTAGACTTAATTTTCCACTCTTAAAACTCCACGAGTATACGGAGTATTAATATGACATGTCAGGGGCATGCCACCCCCAAGCTGCGCAACAAACTCTCCAGTAGCACGCTGTCTGTTTAAAGTTATAATATATTATTTGTAATAACTCAATTTTCAATTTATTATGTGAGAACAATAAGCCGGAACCCGCAGTAGACCCATGCTAATACGGTACAGACTACAAATACAAATGCGCTCATCGGTACACGTCACTAACTACAACAGCCGAGGGCAGAGCGGACTTTGTGAATTAGAACAACAGAACAATACTAATAAATTATACTAACCGCCGCACTCAGAGTCGTTCATTAAAATATCGTTAATCGGCCCATAACTAATGCTACTTAAAACCTCTAGTGATAATTAAATCGCCGTAGCTCCCAGAGACAAAAATTTAATGTTGATTAGTAGATTGACAACTATATGTAAGCATAGGGCGGTACACCCTATCGAAATGCGTATCGATAAAGTGCGACATTGCCACATGCATAAACTCATGGAAATGATACTTTTGTTTTTGTAGTTTTTATGAGGTGAAGTTATTATTTTTCTTTAGAAATAATTAATTGCGTTAATTTACTATTACTTTAATCGGAAATAATAATTGATTTCAATAAAATTAAATCGTGAATGCCATGACTTTTGTGATATGACAACATTGAACGCCGCCATTTTCATTTTTCAATTATCTACGTCAAATCAGTCCGCGAAATTTTTCAAATTGGAATAGCCGCCACTATTAAAGGTCTGTCCACATTCGCGCGCGAACCGCGCGCCAAGCCGCGAAACACCCGCGAACCATGATTCTACACTTATAGTTCGCGGGTGTTTCGCAGCTTCGCGCGCGAACTACGCGCGAATGTGGAGAGCGCTTGAAGTAGAAGAAGGAGAATTCGTCTTTAGTTATATAATAATAATTTGAAATTATTGTATAAAAAATGGTGAGTATTAAGTAATTATTATTGGTTTCATATTGTTAAAAGATAAAAATATGTTAGGCATGTATTTATATGGTTTTCTTTATATTTCAGGAGCAAATAAAACACAAAGCAAATGAGTTGCAAACTTTACCCCGGACGAAAAATTTTTATTTGCACATTAATTAAACATCGATAATTGAATCAAAACTGATCGACGGAAAGTCAGTTTTAAAGAAAAAATGGCCTGGATTTCAGTCACTGACGAGTTCAATAGTAATGCACTTGTATACAAGGTATTGTATTACTTGTATATACTTGTATTCTAGTTATTGCTTGTATACACTTTTTGTTAATATAACTAGAACTAATTATATTTTTTTTACTTGCAGCGTGATGTAACTACATTAAAAAAAGCATGGGATAACCTTAAGGCTATGGCCCGTAAAAGCAAGGCTATCTTTTAAAAACTAGAGGTGGACCATCAAATCCACCACCTCAACCGAAGCATAATAAGCATAATAGAAAAGGTAACATTCAATAACAACTCAACAGGGCTGGGCAAAATACCAAGTTGTAATTGAAATCCTTTTATTATAAATGTGAAACTTAGTTTGTTTATTTGTTACGTTTTCACACCTTAATGGCTTAACCGATCAACATGAAATTTTGCATACACATTTTCACCGGTATAGAGAAAAACATAGGGTACTTTTTATCCGGGAATTCCTGTGGGATCTTTGAGATTTCCACAGGTGAATCTCTGAAACGGTTGAACCTATTTGAACGGGACTTTCTCTGACAATTAAATGATGTTAAAGGGTGTAAATTATGCTACTTTGGAGTTCTTGCGGAAATTCAGAAACTCAAACGGGTGGAATCGCAGGGCACAGCTAATGTGTGTGATAATATGTATTCTAAAATATGTAGTTCTAATGAGTGTATTTTTTTAGTTGGAGACATTAAAACAAGCTGCTGAGAGAGCTGCTGAGTTTGAGGAAGAAAAAAATTAAGCTATTGTAGATGGCAAAACTAGAGCTAGCTGAATTAAAAAAAAACTAGAATTACAATAATAAAATTATTTATTTTAAATGAACTAGTTTTATTTTATTTATTTAAAATTCAGGCAGGTAGTTGAAGCAGCTGATAGGTGCCTGTATCCAGTTATACATTACTATTTTTCTATCTTTTGTTTCTAATATTTGTCCAGTATGTTTTCAAATAATAATTGTTAGGTGCCAAGACTTCTTCCGGTAGCCCATTCCAAGGTGCAACCACTCTGTAAGTAAAAATTGTTACTACACCTTAAAAAACAAATAACAAACAAAATCTGAGTATAACCAATTCTTTTTTTATTATTTTATGGTTTTTAATCTATAAATTTATACATATAAATAAAATTGAAGTGTCTGTTTGTGATTCCAAATTAACAGTTTTTCACTCAATGCATATGAAAGTGTAATATAATCCTACTAATATTATAAATGTGAAAGTGTGGATGTTTGGATGTAGATGTTTGGATGTTTGTTACTCAATCACGCAAAAACGGCTGAACGGATTTAGATGAAATTTGGCATGCACGTTGTCAGGGGTACAGAGAAGGACATAGGGTACTTTTTATCCCGGAATTCCCTTCGGTAACTCTGAAATTACCGCGGGTGAAACCGTCTGTCTGTTTGTTCTGTCTAAAACAGCTAGACCGATTTTAACGGGACTTTCAGGCAAATAGCTGATGTTATAACGAAGAATAAAACTATTTTAAAAGAAAATCGTTCCTGCGGGGATTCCGAAACTCATGTGGAGTAAAACCGTGGGGCAAAAAAAAAGTTATCTATACCTAACTAGTTATCTCTAAAAAATCTCTCAACTATGGATTGCCTGAACAAGAACCATTACTATTGGGATTTTCTTATGTATATCATTTATGTTAGGTACCGGATATAATATGATCAGAATCACAATCGCAATAGTGATCTATTGTCAGTATAAAGCAGGAGTTCATCTAATGGTAATGAGATATTGTGAAATGTAGCACACACACAAATTACAGCCACAACTGTGTCTAATTTGATACTCATACTCACTTGAAGATATGGAAACTTCCTTTTCCAAATACTAAAAACTCTCAACAGTATTTTTCGTTTTGATTACTGATATGGCTTTTATTGTACTTTTCTTGACTGTTTGAATTAGGACAAGAATGGTGTTAAATGCACATCATTTACCTACTACATAATCACTCACCAAGCAGTATACCTTGCAATACACCTGACAGCTGTTTTAGTGCACTACTATAATGAATAAAACTATCATGAGTTCCGCTAGGCCATCGAGCTACAACTTTAAAAAAATCCAAATTCGGGCCTGTTACTGCCTGAACATTAAAAGAAAACAATCCTCTTCTATGATATTCCACCAGGACTTCTTATTTTAATATGTGTAGCACATGACACCTCGTATCTTCTTATTTTAATATGTGTAGCACATGACACCTCCAGCAATTCGTAAACTCAATAAAATCTTCTAGCTAGCTTTGCTAATTACTGTGACGTGATCGACGCCCTAAAAGTTTAAAAAATCCAACTTTGGTTTTGAAATTTTAACAACAAAAACAAACATAACCTTACTTTTAAATGTCAAAAATCTCCAATTAAGTCTTAAGTAAGGGTCAGCCGCCACTTAAAGTTAATCCTCATTAAACGTGATTAATGGAGGATTAACTGTCTCTGAGAGTGAATTTTTTTTAATCCTTACTTAAAATCCGTTAAGTAACCATTAAATCGACTCTGAGTGCGGCGGTAAGCAATTAATTTGGTACCTACTTACCGTTAATAATATTCAATGCGTTTTAGTGCTTGCCCATATTAATCCTTTTCTTAGTCTATTGCTTTCGTCCAAAAACGCCTAAAAATTCGAGACCGTGAGTCTCGAATTTTTAGGCGTTCAAAAAGGAGGAGTTTCTAGGTTTATTTTTCGCTGTAGACGTCAAAGTATACGACTTTAATTGAAAAAAAAAATTTTTTTCTCTTCCAGGTGTTTCATAACCAGCCCTCCGTCGCGGGAGAAGTTTAAAATAGATCCGTTTGTGTACGTCGAGCGCACCCTGTCCAAGGAAGTTCAGGATGAGAGCGACGACGAGGGCGAAGCTAGCGCCGCCGCGTCGTAGGGCACCCATCGCCTGTACAGTCAGCATCTAAAGTAGCTAAGCAATTGACAACATTTCAATTTTAAATAGGTACTTCAAATCGAAAACCATTTCGAGATATTTGTTTAAAAAGCACCGTACACATTATTTAGACCTTTTTTATTATTTAACGAAATATTCAACAAAAACTAAAAAAAAACTAAAAAATACCTAAATTAAAAAATAAAGTGTCAATGTTATTCTGTAAGACAAAGTTATTCTCGATTTTTTTTTTTTTTTGCTAAAGTCGTCAAAAAGTGCTTTATTTATTTTGGAACTCGAGATTTTATAATATAACTCGAGTGCTTTCATATTAATTCATGCGCGTTGCTTTGTCTGCCAAGTATTACCAAGTCACACATTGTAATTGCTGCAATTACTTTGAAAGTTGCCATTTAATAAAAGAAGTAGATCTATTTCACAAAAAATGTTAAAATGATATCGACGCATACGTATACGACGCTTAGAAAGGGTGTGTATATTTTCTGTTGACTGTACCCATTAATCTATTATTGTCCAAAGTAATCTAGTTTGAAAATAAACTGATTAGTAATTTAGTCTTGTTTTTTTAATTAAAAAAATACAGATTAATTCTGAGTATACAGTTTTATTTCAGTCTGCCCTGAAAGTCCTTTGAGCATTTTTCGCTGTTCTTCGTAGTTTTAAATTTGGTCATCCACCACGCATCCACGCCCACTTAAAAAATCACCTCAAATATTACCTCTCTGACAGACCAAAA
This sequence comes from Zygaena filipendulae, assembly GCA_907165275.2. Lineage (NCBI taxonomy): Eukaryota > Metazoa > Arthropoda > Insecta > Lepidoptera > Zygaenidae > Zygaena > Zygaena filipendulae. The sequence goes on from OU015660.1 coordinate 11,618,326, forward strand.
TAATTTAAATTTTTTGCTTCCAAATTATTTTCATTAGGTCGCGTAACGTACCACTCTTTGGCGTACTGTGTGTGTGTGTAACAATGAAAATCTTATGAAGTTCCATTAGCAAGGAAAATCAATCTGTTCAGGAAATAAAATCTACCTAACTATAGCTATTTACTCTGAGACGACTCTGAGCAATCATGATGATCGGTTGCGCTGTTAAGGCGAGAAAACGTAATAGATAGATAAAGTTACTTTCGCATTTTTATTATTATTTATTAGTAGGGATATAGTATATTTCATTATAAGTGCGGAAAGCCTGTCATTGCAAAGAGTTCCGACATATGTCTACCCGAGCCGAGGCGCAGCCGAAGGTGAGGGTTGACAGTCGGAACTAGTTGCAATGATGGTTCCGCACGTGTACTGAACAACTATTTTTAATACAGTTGCGAAAAAAATGAAGAAATTTAATAAAATATCAAAAACACAACAAACTCAACTAAGTTCCAACTATGATCAAGAGATGGCGCTAGTCGTATTAGTAATGCGAAACGTACGTTTCGCAATGCAAAAAAGTGTGTCAAAGTCGTGTCGCCATTTGACAGTTGGCAAAGAGAACGCACGAGTTCGGGAAAGGTAAACAAAAAGCTCGAGTATGTAATAGCCCACATCCCGAACGCTAAACGTCCCTGCAATACGCCACTTTTTGAGCAACTGTATTAAAAAATAATAACCGTGTAGTTGAACCATTGGTATGTTGAGCAAAGATCATATAATCATTACGATGTTGAGCACAGTAAAAGAAATTAAATAAAACTGATTACTGAACGCAGAATTGAAAAATCTTTTTATTCAAAAACGCATTATTTGGCGGGAATCAAGGAAGGCGGTTCAGTAATTCATTTTCTTGTCGATAAAAAATAGGTTGTTAAAAATGGATTTTGTTGTTTAAAAGGTGCTGTATTGAACAATAATTTTTACACTGACGGTTTTTTATGCACTCAAGAAGATATAATTATGACATTTCAAGCTAATTCCTTCGGTTTCCTCCAAGAGCTCCGAGAAAGTTCTTGGAAGCTATAGTACCGTGGCTTGCAATTTCAAATCGTACAACAAAGCATTTTAATAGAAAATACATTGATCAACTTAATTTTACTTGAAACTGGCTAAATGCATTAAATGCGAAAGTCTATAAAAAAGAAGAAAGTAAATAACGTCACGTACCGTCAACGTCACACAACTACAAAAAACGTCAAAGTCGAAAACGTAAACGCTTGCGCTGTCATCATTTTGTCAAAAAATTCCTATCAAGGGGCGTAAAACTGTCCGCCATTTTGTACCTATTTTAATTTAGGATTGAAATTAATATAAACTCATCAAAATCTTATCAATCTCGGTTCAATAGTGGTATTTAATAAACAGTGCCGTGTTCTAAGGACCTGTGATATCTGTGTCTCCGTTTATTTTTGTTTACTTTCATCTTGACATTTTGTAGCTGACCGATTTTGTCGTCGAATATTGAGTTAAATTAAATCCAAAATGGGCACAAGAGAGGACGAATACGATTATTTGTTTAAAGGTAAAGTAAAGTTTAGTTACCACACGTACGATTCCTTGTTGTATCAAATAAGAAACGAAAGTTGCTAAAGGCTTTTTTATTATTCATTGTCCCAGAGAAATAGAGTAAAAAAACTTAGGAACAATAATAATGTTCTTTGTTTTGTAGGTACGAGATGAGTTGAAGAAACTCTCTCACACACGTATTAGACAAATACAATGCAGTTTTATGAATAATTCGTGTTGAAATTTTTATTTCCACATCAGCTGATTGCAATCGATTAGATATTGTATTATCTATGCATTAATTTTACATTCATGACTCCAATGAGTCACCTTTCTATTCATCTTTATGAGCTAATAGAGACCGCGAACTTTGTGATGCGAAAAAATACTGAACCATTTGTGTAACCTCACATTAGCGATGATAAAATACTTTTGTTCCAGTGGTTCTAATAGGAGACTCTGGGGTGGGAAAAAGCAGTCTTCTGTCACGTTTCACTAGAAATGAATTCAACTTAGAGTCTAAATCCACAATTGGTGTGGAATTTGCTACCAGAAGTATAGAGGTGAGTATGTACAGCTGTTTCCTTCCTTCCCAAAAGTATCCCAGGTATTAAACCAGAACATATTATTATTTATGTGCCCAATTTCATAAAAAAAAAAACCGATTACGTGTGATCTAGTCAGAAACATTCAAACACCTTTACATTTGCATTTAAATCATTGACAAAAGAATATAAGTTCAAGGGCGGATACAGGATATTTTTCTGGGAGGGGCACAAGGGGCGGACGGGCAAAAAAATTAACAATAACTGTTAGAAATAACTTTTATTTTTTATATTTATAGTTTATTTCTACAAGTTCAAGTATGTCTATAGAAAGATTTATGAGAGTATCAAAGTAGGGTCATTGCGCCGGTTGGCGGCCTTTTAGTCGCCTTCCCAACTTTGCTCCTTAAAATTAATATAATATGTCCATATTTCAAGTTCTGATTGTTTCTGTAGGGGTAGCAAATATAATCAAGTTTTTTTTCGAATTAAGTATTGAAGGAAGATTCAATCGGTTTTTTTTTAAATAAATAATTACCTGAAATTTACCCAAAATGCCGGTTGACGGCCACTTTTTTTGGTTCGCGGCCACCCTAGAGTTAGTTTGCGGCCGCCAGGTTTACGTACAATAATTAATTATTGACTTACGAATATCTCATACTTTTTTGAGATTTTCGCACACTTTTCACCATATACTTATATCCTATTATAAATTTCCACATCGTTGGACATAATATGATCGCGATTGTTACTGAAATGACGTCACACTTAAAAAGCGTGTATCTTCTGAGTATTCGTCCCTTTCATACCTTAAACTGTTCTAACATCTCTTATTTTCACAGGGTTTGTTCTTCTAATCTGACATCTCACACTACACTACAATTTTGTCTCTACCTCTACAGTATTTTCCCTTCTCCTCTCAACTCACCTCCGTTTTTAATTTCTGCAACCATTCTTCCCTCTGTACTTTCTTCTCTCCTTCCTCTACTTTATTTTCTTTCCTTTTTTCCTTTCACGAAACTCTTTTCTTAAGCTCTAATGCATTTATTCTTCTTCCATACTCCTTACACACTACACTTTCATATTATATAGGTACTGATGTTATTCTTGTCTTGTTGTTAAACATATTACATTACTATCACTGCAAATAATGAAATAAAACACTAAAATAGTTTAATAAATCAATGTGTATTTAAACGAATTAAGTTTGGTGTTTTATTTAACATTTTGTTCTTAATATATGTATATGATTCAAAGTTTTAATACTCCCACTGCTATTCCATAATTTAAAACTAGTATTGAAAATAATCAACATTTTCTTTTTATATAATAATTATAATAATTCCAGTTCACGAAACCACAGTCGAATCGTTTCTTCGGTCACCCTCGCACAAGCTTTGTTGATGCTTTCTGCAGATTTACCTAACTGATATTTTAGGGTGTCTTCTTAGACCAACGGGTTTACTATGAGCTCTTAAAGCAGAACCTAAATTGAATCGCTCTGCTTTATCGCCTGCTTAAAGGTGGTAGTCTTAAAGCAATTCAATTTAGGTTTTGCTTTAAGAGCTCATAGTACAGGACCAGGACGATCATCCTTTCAAGTTGAAAGGGTTCGGCTTGCTTAAATCTTTCAAAATTTTTTGCACGGTATCTAACAGTTCTGATTTCTTGACTCGAAAACCACATTTTGCTATATTTATAAGCCATTCTACAACTTTTTTTTCGCCTTGTTCTCCCAACACTGGCTCGGGGCCCTGTTTTTTTAGCTCGTCAGTCCTTCTGCTACTTAATCGATCTTAAATTATTGTACATTTCGGAATTCCAAATTTACGAGATGCTTCCCTGATTGGGATTTGGACTTCGAGAATTTCCTTTAATTCCTGTTCTAGGGATTGAGGAGCGTAAGTCGCAGTTTTTTTATGTTTTTTGGTAGACATCTGTAAAAAGATGTCTGTTTGAAAGAAGTGGCACGTAGTGATTACCTTCTCTCTGGAAGTGGCCATAAACTGACATCTCTATTTTCAATAGTCAGATTCTCAGGTCAGATTACGGCCGTCTTCTTTCATATGATTGCCAGACGGCCGCAAACCTGATTTGTTTTGTAAGCATGTGTTAGTATCCGGCCACATTATAGCTATAAATCCGTATTAAATTATATTTTGGCGGCCGTGAACTAACCATAGCATTTAAGCCAACCCCAACAATAAAAAATGTTGCACAAAACTAAAGGTTATTTACTTTAATAATAGAAAAGAAGACAAACTAATCTCACCCAGTGAGTTAGAACTGCGGCCACCCCGGCCGTATACCAACTTTACTAAAAAATCCTTGTGTTGGTTGGCGGCCACCTAATAAAACTGGTATTAAAGTAATTTACTCGCAAATTAAATGCAAAATTAAGTAAAGCAAATAGCTATGATCACCCAAAAACCATCACAATAGTAATAAGTAATCGTAAACTTTAAATACTTACTTTTAAAGCGGGACCTGTTTGCTATTTTTTGCGCAGCTTTGCGTACGTTTGTGGGCTGGTAGCGCGGCTGATAAAATGAACGATTTATTTCCGGCACATGGATTAGGAAAACCGACCAATTTGAATAAGCATTACATTTTGCAACTATTCTACTTTTTAAAGAGCCATAACACGTTGGGATGGATGGGATAGAATTCTTATTATTCTAATATTTAGGCGGTTGGAGCTCTAAAAGGCCGCGAAATAACGCAGGGCCGCGATCCAGCGTAATGACCCTAATAGAAAAAATAAATGTTTTTTATTTTTAATTATTGTTAAAAGTTTGTTAAAGAAATTTTTTTTTCCGCGACCGCACCACTCATTTTTCATTTGCAAGTGTGCGAAAGGGATGCAACGAACAAAATTCGCAATTCCAGTAGTCAGAAATAGACAAGAGTTTCACTCATGTGACAGAAACAGAAAGACTGTTATATTATTCATATATTTTAACAAGTTTGATAATTTGATTTGCTTCTAAGTATGTACTGTGATGGGATCTCCATAGTAAACAAAAATACCATCTGGCACGTACCCCCGTGCCCCCCCCCCCCCCCCCCCTAAATCTGCCCTTGTATAAGTTGGTCTAAGGAGTTTCTGTGGCGATGAAATCACAATCTACTTTTATAAATTAGGGGCATCCATTAATAAAGGTGTATTGAGAAAGGTTTTAATGTTTCAAAACTAATTTATTTTTATTTTGATTTAATCCTACTAATATTATAAATGTGAAAGTATTGATGTTTGGATGTTTGTTACTCAATCACACAAAAACAGCTGAGCGGATTTGGATGAAATTTGGCATGCACGTTGTCAGGGGTACAGAGAAGGACATAGGGTATTTTTTATCCTGGAATCCCCGCGGGAACTCTGAAATTACCGCAGATGAAACTGCGGTGCACAGCTAGTGTTTTATAATTACATTTTATCTTTTATTTTTGGTAAACCATTATTTATGGATGATACCTATGTGATGATTCTTAATTAAAATACCTAAGTACCTACCTAATTCCTAATCTTAAGTTTAATTTTGATTAGAAAATTATAATAATAATGTTTAGATATTATATTTTACCTCAAGGGAACGTGCACAACGATGGTGCTGCCAACTGGCGTCGCCAATCCGAATCTATTGATAGTTGCCATTCACATTTATGACAAGTAAACAGGATTAATTTTACTAGTGAAAATTATTATTCTAGCTAATCACAATTCATTGTTGTATTTCTGGATGTATCAACTATCAATACGTCGACAAAAAAAAAAAACAAAACGGCACAACCGATCATCGTGAAATTTTGCATACTTACAAGTTTTCAGGGGGTTTATTTTCCATTAGCTGTTTGAAGTTCTGGACAGTCCGGAGTTCAGGAATTCCGAAAAGCTAGTAGTAAATAAACCTCCTGAACACTTGTATGCAAAATTTCACGATGATCGGTTGTGCCGTTCAGGCGTAGGTAAAAGCGTAACAAACAAGTAAACAAACAAAAACTCACTTTCGCATTTATAATATTAGTAAGGATTATTTTCTTATCGTAAACATTGGATATTTTAGTTTGTGCGACAATTTTACCAGTTTTCACAGCCTCATGTTCTTCATTAGATCATCCTCCTCATCCTCATCTCTTCAACCTCCAATAGGTACATGGCCGGCCTCAAAAGCTTAAAAACCTTTTGACATATTTTGGCCACGCTGACGATCATTAATTATTATATTATTGATGATGACTAGCTGTGCCTCGGGGTTTCACCCGTGATAATTTCGGAGTTCCCGCATGAATCCCGGGATAAAAAGTACCCTATGTGCTTCTCTGTACCCCTGACAACGTGCACGTCAAATTTCATCCAAACCCGTTCAGCCGTTTTTGCGTGATTGAGTAAACGTATACGAGGATAAGAGCTCGAAAGCGCATTTTCATCCGACTTGCTTCAAATTTATCGTCACCTCTAAGCTCCTATGTGTCTTAGCGTTATATATTTATTATTATAAATGATATTATAATTATTATATAGCCTATAACCTGTCCAGGAGTATGGACTACAACCGTACCAAGTTTGCTTAAAATCCCTTCACTAGTATTTGACCCATGCGTGCACATACAGACAGACAGACAGACAGACAAAAAATTTACTGATTGCTTTTTTGGCATCAGTATCGATCACCATCATCCTTCAATATTAATTTTGAATATATTATATTCAATGTACAGAATTGACCTCTACAGTTTTTGGTTTTATTATAAGTATATACCTAGATATAGATAGACCGGAACCCATATTTTATAACTTTTATCATACCTATTCAAAAATATAATATACCTAATCGAGGAGATAGTTTTATTTACATAATTATGAAAACAAAACTATCTCTTCAATTATTATCTTCCTTCCGAAAGCACGATGACAAGTTTAATAAGTTTACTCTACTGTCCGCATAGTGTCTCTTTTGTCGATTTAGTGCTGCCACCTATAGTTCGTGCACGTTCCCTATTGGAAATTTGCATCCCAACACAGGGATATGCAGCTTATTTCATTTACCATGTAACATTTTCATACCATATTCATGCAAATAAATTAATTTGCATTTATGAAAATATATAGGTGCAGCCTGCATCTGTATACATAAATTTATAGCCCTAAGGTAGTTGAAGAAACAAAAACATTCTAATATAGTAAGCCATGGAATGTTAAAGCCTATGAGTAATGGTTGATCAGTGTTATTTTAGCTCGGACAGCATTGGGAAATCTAAAATCATGAATTAGTTTCAATATAATATATCCATATAGGGAAACTGTCTTAAGATCTATTTGATCTGTTTTAGTGGAAAAAATAATATTTGTAATGGCTTAGTTGAAATTTTTGTCAGCGTACCTCATTGGTTTCTTTTTTAATTTTCTTATGCTTTAAAGTAAAAAAAAATATTCATTATTTTGATGTTTCATCATTGTTGTAGAATAGTCTATCTAAAAATTTGAAAAGAATTCTTATTTTGGTAGTAGGTATAAATTGTGTATGAATTTTACATTTCACTATTTACTACGACCTTGTTTTAAATTTCATATTTCACAAGTTTATTAGTTAGGTACAAGGCAAAGTTTTTAATTTGAGTCTAGAATACCCTTGCAGGCATGCTACTCTGTATCCTTACCTACTAATATAAACACAAAAGTGAGTTTGTTTGTTTGTTTGTTATACTTTCATGCCATGACGGCTGACCAATCATCCTGAAATTTTGCATGCACTTTGTCAGGAATACAGAGAGGGACATAGGGTACTTTTTATCCCAGAATTCCTGCGGGAACTCCGAAATTACCGCGGGTGAAACTGGGGAACAGCTAATCTTTATGAATAAAAATGAATGTGTGTCTGCCCTCTATGTGTTTCGAACTCATTGGTCCGTTTGTAATAAAACTTTGGTGGGTTGTTCTGCCTGCGCGCTGCGTCCGCAAAGGTTCCTAATCCCAAAATTCACGCGGGTGAAACCGCGGGGCACAGCTAGTATTATAAAAAAGTTCAATTTATATAAAAATATGTTTATTTATAGACCTACGGTACTAACATCTCTGCGAGAGAAAGTCCTGTCAAAAGTGGTCCAGCCGTTTCAGAGATTCAGACAGTCAGACAGAGAAAACTTTTAAATTTTTAAAAATAGATTTTTTTATGTTAGTACCGTATATTCTATACTTTCGTATGCATTGACTGCAAAGCTGTAATTTGAAATTACAAACAGACACTTCGATTTTATTTATTTGTATAGATTTACACACCCTGAAGTCATTTTTGTCTGAAGCTCAATGAGAAAAAACACCTTAAAACCATACTATCCAGTTTGAGTAGCGTTCATAAATACGTACCTTTCTACGAACTCACAAGCCTAACCTTGTGTTGACACTTGTGTACATTGAATTAAAGTAATAACTATATAAACATCAATATTAAAAATACAGTTCACAAATTTTCTATGTATGTTGATACATAGATAGATAGATAGCCTTTGTTGCTGCATTGGATGTTTACAATGAAATTAACATAACATTACACTGACACATTACTAAGATATTTAAATATAGTAGGTACTTATAGAATAAAATTTATTTCTCATGTGTTTTTTTTTTTACTCATCTTCGGCTTGTCTCCCGACAGAGTCTATGTATGTAATTAACGTCCAAATAAATTATTTCTATGTAGTATATTATGTAGTATATTATATTATGTAGTATGTAGTATGACGTGTTATTGTAGAACAATCAAATGTTGTTCGTATATCAATGAATGAATCATGTCGAGCCAAGTGAAAGCAAAGGAACTGGCTAGCCTGCGCCGAGTGTAATATTACACGAACCACTTGGTGCCACTTTTGACCCTTCTATAATTCAAAACCTCTTTAACGTAAACACATAAAACTACGTGTGTTTAAAAGTCCTGATTTGCACGGCAATGTGTTTACCAAGTTCTAGCGAAACTGGAAGTAGGCGGCGTGGATTCAATGTATGACAAGTCTAATGTTTAGTTTCATTCACGTTACGTTAACCTAATAAAGGCAGGTAACGTAATCTAGGTAGCTTTACCCCCTGCGGTTTCACGCGCGTCAATTGTAAAAGTATCTCGTGTCCTTCTCTGTACCCCCGGATAACGTGTATGCAAAATTTAATGACGATCGGTTCAGCCGTTAAGACGTGAAAGCGTAACAAACAAACAAACTCACTTTCGCATTTTCACCCGCGTTAATTTCGGAGTTCCTGCGGGAGTTCCGGGACAAAAGTACCCTATATCCTTCTCTGTATGTGCATACAAAATTTCATGATGATCGGTTGAGCCGTTAAGGCGTGAAAGTATAACAGACCGACAGACAGACAGAGTTACTTTCACATTTATAATATTAGTAGCGATGACTTTGATTAGTAGGGATTGTTTGGTTACAAGTTTACAACCGTGTTGGTTTCGGTGGTACAGGTGGACGGCAAGACGATAAAGGCCCAGATATGGGACACGGCCGGCCAGGAGCGCTACCGCGCGATCACGTCGGCGTACTACCGCGGCGCGGTGGGCGCGCTGCTCGTGTACGACATCGCGAAGCACCTGTCCTACGAGAACGTGGAGCGGTGGCTGCGCGAGCTGCGCGACCACGCCGACCAGAACATACTCATCATGCTGGTGGGCAACAAGAGCGACCTCAGGCACCTCAGGTACCGCGACCACCCCGCCCACCTCACCTGCCCACTACCCGCGCAGACGTCCTTGCACCTTGCTTTTTGACAGCAACGGCTCTTTGTTCTCACATGTTAAAAGGGAATAAGACACTATTACTATGATAACTTTATGTCACGACTGGCTGTTCTCGCGGCAATTACAGAGTTCCCGAGGCAATTTCGCGATCAAAAAGCGCCCTATTTCCTTCTCTGTACCCCTGACAACGTGTGTGTAAAATTTTATGATGATCGGTTAAGTATAGATGGACATAGATAAGCAATAGTGTGTTAACCCACACTGGAGAAATTTTGAGTAAATTAAAGTATATATAAGTATTATAGCGCCATTTTGTGTCAACATTTTTTATGCGCAATATTTAGTTACATATTTAAACAATGTAATAAGGTAAACTCAAAATTAATTTCATTTCAAACCACTGATTAGAATAGATGTTGTAGCAAAAACATTCTAGTTGACTTTGCCAAGTTTGCTCCAGCCCCAGCAGCATTCTGAAGTTGATGTAGGAAACATCTGATTTGACTGTTCCTATTTCAAGTTTAGAGTTTGTCGTGTGTTGAGTGTTTTGTGTGATTTATCGCCAGATCCATCCCCACGGAGGAGGCGATGGCGTTCGCCGAGAGCAACGGGCTCAGCTTCATCGAGACGTCCGCTCTTGACTCCACAAATGTGGAGAACGCATTCCAGAAAATATTAACCGGTATGTTATCATAATTGGGTACTTTGAGCAAATCTACTTCATTATATCTACCTATTTATAGTTTCTCAGCAACAAATCTTACAGATTTAACGAAATGTTGTGACTAGATAATGTTTTACTTTAAAGTTTATTTTGATGGTACTTTTTGAAACGTTTCGCGCGAGAAGTTGATCACGCCGAGAGAAAATCAGTCACTTAGATTTAAAATTTTACTAATCTGTCCTTACCCGGTTTCACCCGCTGCGTCCATATTATCTTTTAACACTTTTCAATTCCTTGGTAGTTCATTTTCAGTATATGTAGGTACTAGTTGTGCCCCGCGGTTTCACCCGCGTTAATTTCAGAGTTCCCGCGGGAATTCCGGGATAAAAAGTACCCTATGTGTTAATCTGATGTATAAGCTATATTGTTGTAAAGTTTCATTTAAATCCATCCAGTAGTTTTTGCGTGAAAGAGTAAGAAACATCCATCTATCCATACATACTTACAAACTTTCGCGTTTATAATATTAATATACATATATAGATCATACTACCACTCGTTCGTGCCTAAATAGAATCTTAATTCGTATGCCAATTCATGACTCAAGTTATTAAACGCGCCCAGACGATGAATGGCGAATGACGGATCGAGTTGAATTGTCAATTGCCATCGATCGTTCACAAAACCCAATTGGAGTGATTGCCAATCGCGGCTACGTAATTGATTTTTTTAGATTTTTTACGTACCTACTAAGCTTTACTGCATTTCGTTGACGGAACATGGTTAAACGGTCCAGTCAGTTCATTTTAGTCGCATAATTTAAATTTTAAACTTTCAAGTGGCCACTTGACAAATGTTTTTTTTAGTCCGTTGCGTCGTGTAGATTAGTAAAAAATATTGGAAACGTATTCTTTCTTTTTTTACGTAATAAAAAAATAACTGCGATACATTGAGTTGAAATTTCGCGTGACGTCACAAGCCCCCACCCTAAACTTTAATGCGCTATATCTATTTACCTATATTGTCATTAATTTGAAAAGCAATAAATACGTGTCCATTATAATTTTATTTTCTAACTGACGGACTAATTAAAATTTTGCTCACAGCTCACAATTCACAAACTTCAGCTCTTTATAATATTAGTATAAATATAGATAAGTAATGTATGTGTGAGAGCCAGTCCACACGGCGCGTTGCGTCAGTGTTGCGTCGAAGCAGCGCTGCCATTGCGTTGTTTTACAAACAACTAATATTAAGTACATATATTATAATTTTAAACTGACAGCGTGCTGCTGTAGAGTTTGTTGCGCAGCTTCTTCTCTTCAGCCATAGCACTAGGAAGCTGTGAACGGTGGATATTTTATGGGTGCTGTCTACTGTAAACTGTAATTTTATTGACGTCAAAAAGAGCCACATTATTTGAATAAATGATTTGACTATTGACTATTGAATAACCAAAGTGTACACACGGTGCGCTGCGTTATCGCAACGCACACAATATGACGGACAGCAGCCTCCGAGACGAAGCGGGAGGGGGTGTACTCGTTGCGACGTCGGAGCGACAACGCTCAGTTCATGTTCAGTTGCTTGTGCGTTGATAGGGAGGATACACGCAAGCGCGATGTTTTTACAAAATGCTTGCCGCAACTGTGCGTCGCCGCTGCGCCGACGCGACGCGTCGTAGTAACGTTGCGATGGCGCAGCGCCCGTGTGGACGGCTATATTTGCGTTGCGAGGCCGCAACGCGCCGTGTGGAGTGGCTCTGATGTGTGTGGGGCGTGTGCGTGCGCGCGTCGCAGAGATCTACAGGATCGTGTCGCAGCGGCAGATGCGCGACCCGCCCGAGGGCGACGTGATCCGGCCCGACGCGGAGCCGGCCGACCCGCGCCCGCCGCACGCGCGCAACCAGTGCTGCCAGTAGGCAGCCGCGCACCGCACCGCGCCGCGCCCAGCGGTACGCACTACGCGCCCTCGCATACCTACCTACCTACCTTCTTTTTTTATTATTAAAACCAATATAATACAAATACATAACCTACCTACTAGTTAATAATCTATTAATAATTTTGGCGACCCGATTGGCGCAATGGTCACCATGCCTGCCCGCTAATCAAGAGGTTCCGGGTTCGATTCCCGGTGGGGGTGGACTTTGTGTGATGAACACAGGGTTCCATTTTCCAGTATGTGGGTATGTATATATATATATCTATAGTATAATATATATGTAATAATATGTGTAGTATATACCACGTTTGCTTGGTTTCCACGACACAAGCTTAAGCTAAAGCAAAAACTAAAGCGCTTGTTACACCTTGCAATTTCAGGGCACCAATTTAGGGTGCTAAATTTAATATAATTTCGGGTCGGTGAGTGAAAGAGAGAGAGCGAGTGATCACACTACATTGAAATGTACCCTAGGGTAGTTGATTTAAGGTACAATTTAGTGTAGTGTGATTACTCGCTCTCTCTCTCTCTCTCACCGACCCTAAATTGTATCCAATTTAGCGCCCTAAGCTGGTGCCCTGAAATTGCAAGGTGTAATAAGCGCTTAAGCTATAAGCTTGCGTCGCGTCGTGGAAACCAAGCAACACGGTATGCAGGGTGAATTTTTTTTAGACGGGACAGTAAGGGCAGGTACCTTAACCGTTATAGTTATTAGTTACAGGAAAACGCTTTTAGGAGACTGTGCATAAATTTTTAAGATATTCTGAACTGCATTTACAGATTTCGGAAAATAATGTACAGTCAGCAAGAAAATGGTCATTTTACACAAAAACTTTTTTGAAGCCAATCGATCCTGTTTCTTACAAGGATGAAAAGTCTATACACGCCCGTTATATTGTATCGTGGAAAATGGATCCCTGTGTTCATTATACAAAGTCCACCCCTACCGGGAATGGAACCCGCAACCTCTAAGCGGGTAGGCATGGTGACCTACTGCGCCAAGGGTCGTCAAGCGCCATTCGCGGTTATTTCTGAGGTTATTCGGAAATTCCTCAGATCAACCTCATTCCAAACTATAATCTATCTCTGTGTTAAATTCCATCCAATTCTGTTCAACCAATCTGGCGTGGTTCCTTAAACATCCATCCATCCAAACTTGCACATTGGTAATATTAATATTTTAAATTCAAATTATATTGTGTATAATAATATTAATTCAAATTATATGTGAATAGTCCAATACATATTAAATATACTACGTACTCATATCGACTGACATTACATAAACAATTTTGTCATTTCCAGAAAGTCCAGTTTATGTTGGAGCCGAAGACAGATACAATTTTTGGAACGCTAAAAGTTCACGAATCACTCGCAGACTGGTATAATAATATAATATAATAACATAATAATTAAATTGCCAGTTCAAAAAAAGGTGTACTATTTAAAGGTCGCAATGCTCGCCTCCTGGTCAGTCACAAGAGAAGACAGATCTCTTCACCTCTTCGGTTGATCACGAAGCTTGTAGCTTGTCTACGTATGAAAATATTTTTAACTGGCAACATTTAACTAAGAAGCAGTAAAACAGTGGCTCATGTAGATAGCTTTGTGTAATTATTGATATAATTTAGTGTCCGAGAAACGAATAAATTTAAAAAATCTAACGATAAAAACATATTTTGTAACGTGATGAAACTCAATATTAATATGGAACGAGTAACAAAAGCTTGTGTTTTAGAACGCACCCTTAAATATTTATTTGGCGCTACTATAGTTAAAAAAGAATAAGGCACAGTTGAAACATGACACCCGTGTATAATATATTCCTTTCTAGTTTTCTGTTTAGGTGAGGTATACTTTTTATGGACTTGTAGGTAATTAATACATAATATTATATCTATTTATTTAGTTTAATTAAAGAAAAAATCCTGATGGCTAGTAAACAGTAAAGTTATTAACAACAAATGCTTTTAATTTAAACTTCATAATGGAATAAAAAAAAAAATCAAAAATATCACTTGTAATAAAAATTATATGAATATATTTGGAGCAATAAATATAAAACACAGCAGGTAAATTAAATGAAAATACTGATTTATATCACAGATATAGCTTCGTAGTTAAATATTACGTCTAATTGTTTTGTATTTCGGTGACGATCCAGTTGATGAGCAGGATAAGATAAGAGATAAGTTAATTGCAAAATTTTCCTGTCTGTACTTGCAACATGAGTCGTAAGCGTTGTCATAAAAAAAAACCTTATTTTGATGTATCCCCGTTTTCCAATTACAGCACTAAGCGGCATTATGCGGCTTAATGCTCAACGTTGAACGTTTCGCCTACGGCAATTAGCATGAAAGCATTAGCACGGCATTTTGCGCCATTAAGCTCTGTAATTCTATTAAGCTCTGTAATTGGAAAACAGGGTATCTTGGCAAATAACACTCAGTGTTGAGTCCAAAAAGAAGAGAAAATAAAAGGTATCTGTGGTCGTCTTGTCTGTGCCCACACATATGGACCCTGTACTCTTAGTCTTTCCTATAAAGGATAAATAAACGAAAAAAATAAAAATGTCTATGCCCATCAAGCGGACCGTCACCATAAACACTAGTTGGTAGATTTTACTAAGTGAAAAAATAGCTTTTTTAAAAATGGAAATTATGTTTTCTTATTCCGTTACTGATTAATACCTAATTACTATTATTATGTGCCTTTTGTGGACATGGCAATACATGTAAGTTTTATTGAGAGCTTTTTTTATTATTATTATTAATATTAAATATGTTTGTTTTGGTCCATATTTAAATTTTTATTGTTGTGATCAAAACCAATATCGATTTTATAGATCGCTGGTCGAAGAATAAACACGCCCGCTTTATTCACAAACAAAACATAGAATAGACGACACGCGAGCAAAGGAATTTGTCATTGCATTGTTGAAGGTTCTATATTGCTTGGCTTTAGGCTTGGGACCATACTCTTTATTACCTCAAAAAGACTAGAACCTACAAAACGGAGTACTTTCCAAACTGGCCCACTGTTTCCATGGCTACAATTTACTAATAAGGATAAATAATGCATAAAAAGTAAAAACCACTGACCGAGCAAAATTTGTCAGTATTGCCATTAGTTATCTTTTGCACAATTACCACGAAAACGTTGCTGGCGGTGAGTTGCCCTTGCAAATTTTCGAACACGTTTCTTAATAACTGATCTGTGATTTCTGAAATTGTAATTAATCGGTCATTTTGGGAGTGGTGGAAAAATTGATTCAATAATTAATCGTATGCAATCGAATGCTGTAAATTATTGTATTCAGATGTGATAGTGCACAATACTCAGCGGGGATCGTGCCATCTATATTTGGAACATTCTAGTTCGTTTTTTAATTCACACAATATCGGCGCCCGAGGCCACAGATTCGTGGCTTTTTGGTATTTTTATTGTTTTCGTATGTGGCAACACGCGTTGTATGTTGTATCTAAGGAATACCTTTATTATTGTATTGTGGTACCTATCCACATAATATGCATGGTTATTTTGTTTAGTGCCTAACTGTAATTACTTTATTAAAGACAAATATAATAAAATATAATGTAAAAAAATATCTGTGTTTTGATTTCATGACCAAAGAAAGTTTAGTAAAAAACGGCATCGATTACAGCCAGGAAAATCCTATAAGGCGGGGCGCCCACGAGCAACTTTTGTCTTCGCAACTAATTTGTCTTTCACATCAAGTCTACGGGTTAGTATGAAAGTGCGTCAAAAGTCTCCTGACTGTCGCGTCGTTACATGTGCGCACTTTCATACTAACCCGTAGACTTGATGTGAAAGACAAATTAGTTGCGAAGACAAAAGTTGCTCGTGGGCGCCCGCCCTTTCGTCAATTTACAGACGAACAGTCAGAACGTCAGTTTCTGATGAAAATATACAAAATATAGGCTATTTGACTAATGTTTTTTTTTCTAAATTCTATTTAGTCCGTCAGTTGGATAATAAAAAAATAATAGACACGTATTTTTTGCTTTAAGCACATTAAAGTTTGGGAGTGGGGGCTCGTAACGTCATACGCGGGTAAAAACTGCACCTGCTTGTGACGTCACGCGACATGTCGACTCAACGTATCTCCGTTATTTTTTGCTTATTTAAAATAATAAAAAAATACGTGTCCAATACTTTTTATAAATCTGCAGGACGGACTAAAAAAAAAATGTCAAATAGCCTATTGTGGACAGTTTGTAATCTGACGGATTAGGTATACAAATTTCCTACCACATAACACTCAGCTTTTTGTGCAAATAGGAAAAAATAAAACGCTAAGTAATTACAATTTATTTTCATAAATACGTATATTTATTGTGCCTTAAAGCTAGTTTTTTACTTATGTCTAAAAAATAGAAACAATCTCTTGGAATATAATATTATGAAACATAGATCGTGAGCGAGGAGACGTTCTCCGAAGAGACATTTAGCTTTCGTATGTTGGTAAGTATAGACTGCATATTTTCTGTGAAGTACTCTGGTTTTTTTCTTACTTCTTCAGCATGCTGCTGACGAGTGCTTTGAACGCGTCCAGGCCCTTCTCGTTGGCGTCCTGGTAGCCGGGAGCGGTCGCCTTCATGCTCTCGTACCATCTGCAATTTATTCATAAAGGTCCAAGGGTCATACGCATACCCACTTACCCAGTTGTTCTTAGCGGAGATAAATACAAAATACTAATACTAATACAAGAGAAAATTTTTATCGTGGTGCTATGATCTTTCACAGCCGTGACAGCCGTTTCCTACGTCTCCGCTCGAGCCACTAGCTAACGTCGTTGCCTGGTGCATAATATTACAACAATAAATTATTATCAATTTGTGCTAAACACTTCAATTCTACAACCAGATTGATCCTAAATTCTCAAATCATGATTTATGAAAATTTATAAGTTGTTAGGTAGTGGGCACATACAAAATATCTTAGGAGACGGATGAGGCAAAATAATGTTATTTTTAACCGACTTCCAAAAAGGACGAGGTTCTGTGTTCGGCTGTAGTTAGGTGTTTTTTTTTTCGTAATGATTTCTCACTTCTCACCTTTTGACATTGTTAAACTTCTTGAAGTCGACATCGCTGGCTTCAAAGCTGGAGACCGAAGCGACGATGCTCAGGTCGGCGATGGTCAGATTAGGGCCGGCCACGAACTTCTGCCCCTCCAGGAACGTGTCCAGCAAGTTCAGGGCGTCTTCCACTTTAGCCAACTTCTCTTTGTCGGCCGGGGCGCCGCCGAATATTTGAGGGTACTGGGAAAATTATGATGTTTGAGGGAATTGGCTTTCAAAATTATGTGCTATATTATATTATCTGTGGTGCTGTGATCGGTTATCTATTAAATCAGTACCAACACTGAAACGCTTGAATTGGTATACTCTAGTGTGGGTGAAAAAGAGGCTGGCCCGTGATCGATTATATTCTGTCATTTACATAATTATTTGTGAAAAGTCTATAGGTACCTACTTACAAGAAATAAGTTTATTTTGCCAAAGTTTTTTTTACAGCTAGCTTTCCTTGAACAATAAATATACCTACTCATATTCTATTTAAATTTAAAACAAATGGTAAAAAAAAATTGTAACTTTACTATAAGTAGGTACAAATTAAAAATTCTACTAGCGAACATTACCTATGCTAACTGCTCTAGATTAGCTCCTTATAAACCACATAATATCTATACCTACTTACCGACAAATTCTGATAGGTATTCGTACGACCGACTTTTTTTATAGGTAGGTATAATACGATTTCAAATTCACGGTGGCCTTGCCAGAAGGACTAGGCACCGACCTAAAGCAAACTCTAACTAACTAACTCTAACCTCTGTTCGAGTTAACCCTACTAGCCGACCTTTTACGACTTATGTAGACAATTACAAAGAGGTACGGCAAGTAAGAACTACACTATAGATATTTTAACACTTACAAAGTAATCACCGAACCGCTGATACAGGGTGCCGATGTCGAAGTACAGCCGCTGGTCGACCATCGCCCTCGCCTTGGGGTCCTCCGGATACAAGCTCGAGCCCTTGCCGTACTTGTTGGCTAAGTAGGACATGATGGCGCGCGACTCCGCCACCGCGAACCCATCGTCAACCAGAGTGGGCACCGTGTGTTGCGGGTTGATCTGGAAAGTATAAAACTAGCTATTTCGAAGTTCCCGCGGGAATTCCGGGATAAGATCCGGGATTACCCTATGCGCTTAGCCGTTCCCTTGACAACATGTATGCAAAATTTTATGACAATCGGTTGAGCAGTCAAGGCGTGAAAGTGTAACAAACAAACTCACATTCGCATTTATATTATACTAGCTGTGCCCCGCGGTAATTTCGGAGTTCCTGCGGGAATTCCGGGATAAAAAGTACCCTATGTCCTCTGTACCCCTGACAACATGCATGCCTAATGTTCAGGGATAAGACGCCATTTGCTTTTCAGTAACCCCCGACAATGTGTAGGTAGTAGATATGCAAAACTTAATGCCGTTTCACCCGCTTTAATTTCGGTGCTCCCTCAGGAATTCCGGGATAAAAGTACCCAACGTCTTTTCCATAGGCACCCCTGACAAGTGACAACGTGCATGCAACATTTCATGATGATCGTGGAAACAAACATGTTCCCATAAAAGTTCAACGAACTACATTCCGACAACATAAAATTACATCATTCGAGCAATAGCTACAATATAAAAGAAAGTACCGAGCACTTGGCCTTCACGACTCATTGTTGCAGTTGAAATCTTAACATAAACACGATAAAGACTAAATTACCTTTCCAGTTTACGTTTCAAATGTGTCGTTTTGTGAATGGGAATCTCTGCACGGGAACCACTGGCCGAATGCCATGACACGACTAACGGGTACAGTCATGAGCGGAATTGTTAAAAATAATGAATTTTCTTCATTATGACTGTTGAAAAATACCCTCGAGTAGATACCTTCACGTTAAAATGTTGCCTCCGGTTTCACACGTTGGAACTCAGTAGGTTACTTTAACAGAACTAAAACGACATAAAAAGTATCCAAGCCACTTCTCGTTTCTAATTGCATGGATAAATCACATCGATGCTTTGCCCTATTAAAACCCGCAAAATAAATACAATAATTTTTCGTACCTATTTAAGGTATTATTGACACAAATAAATATGGTTTCACTTTTTTGGGGTAGGTAAGTACCTACCTACTTAAAAGTTTTTTGGGCACGACTAGGGGTTCAAACCAGGGATGTTGCGGATGCCGATTTTTGCACATTCGCGGATGTGAATTGTGAATGCGGATGCAGATATTCGAAGGCTCACATCCGCGGATGCAAATGTAGAAAAGATCTTATTTATAAATATAGTATAATTAAGAATGAAAAATTTTATTAAAATAGGTAATGATAAATTTTTTTTCCAACTTTTTTAATTTTGTTATTAATGAAAGTTTTTATAATGAATATTGCCCCTATTCTTATTAATTTATTTTTTAAACTTCAATGCTTCACTCGAATGCGTAACGGAAACGTAACATCACTTTCTCGTTTCCGATCAGTGTCAGTCACGTCAACAATTTGGAAAGCCTCAGACGAATTCATCACGTCAATAATTTGGTTTAGATAAAATTTAAATACGTAAGTAAGTAGGTACATTATATAAACATATAGATGCACAAAGCGAGCCAGGTAAAGTACCAATAGTTACCTACAAGCTACGTACTCGTATATTCCCAATTTCCCACCTACTATATTGACATAACAACTCATAATAATCAGCTATCAGCCTCTTACATTATATTAGTGGCATAGGTATCCTAGATACCTATTAAGTATGTATTAAAACCGCTAATGGATATTTATGAAATTAGCCAACACACAGATCGGACATACAAACAGTATCCTCATATCATAAGTACTAATTAAAATATTACGAGTAAATAAGTGTAACTTATAATACATATATCCATAGTAAATGGTAGATATATAAATACGTACGCATTCTTCCTTTTCTAGGATTCTGCGTCGGTTTTATCGTTTTAATTACAGGATTTATAGGTAGTGCCTACATAAACATGCAGTTTCCTCCACAATATCCTCTATTTACCTACTTATATCTCAATAACTGCATAGGTACCTAGTCGTACTTAATCACAGTTACAAGTTACAACACATATTTACCTTCAAATATTCAGGTTTCAGATGTTCCCCGTGGTGCAAGTCCACCAATTTCAAGTTGAGATTCAAGTTGAGGGCTTTCGCTGCCAGCAAGACAGCTCGGCAAGGCGCCGACCCAGGGACGTAGTATAAATCCAAAGGCATTGTACTGCAAAGCAAAAAGCAAAGGCTGTATTCGGCTACATAAAAAAATAAAATAAAAATAATTCTAAATTAAAAAAGAAAATAGAGGAAAACAAAAAAGTGCTAGTTAGTCGACGCGACGGTATCTCCCGCAATATTGAAATGGGTAAAGGGGTAAAAAGAAATCCGCTCAACACCCACCGGGAGGATTGGTAAGTGAAGGGGTGAAGACGCTGCCCCCCTGTCTAAAACAAACCTCCGTCTCCATAACTCTCAATCAAAACGCGTAGGTACGTGACGCCATTAAACATATAACTTCGCTTTGTCGGGATGAGGAATTTACGGTCGTGCCGGGGGCAATTCTCGCACATTCGAAGTAGACTCGGACTCGAGATAAAGTTCGAATTCGAACATTAAATCGAGATGAAGTCAAGTTGAGCAATTCTCGACATGTCGACTTCGACATTTCTCGAATGAAAGCCGTTCGAACTGCTTCGACTGGTCGGAAGCGGTCGAGACGTAAATTTCGAATTCGAATCTTCATAAATGTCCAATAGCGGTGTCGTGCGTGACAGTTTCAGAAGTTGTTGTTGTTTTTTATCTATCCCCATCTGGGACAGGCAAGGGACGTTGAGCCATACAGCCAAGTCATATGTTACAGTTTTAGAAGTTTATTATGTATTAGTAAATATACTCCGTATTAAGTGTTATGGTGGTAATTAACTGCAACTTCATAGCTTAAAGTTCCGATTAAGCATCGAAATGCATATCAGCAACCCAATTGGATGTAAATATAACTTCAGAAAAAAAAACAAGGGAATCGTATTCTATACAGCCAATTCAGGCTGTATGAACTACGATCCCTTTGCCTTCCCCAAAAACGGGTAAAAACAAAAACTAATATTATGCATCACGATCCGTACTACGCAAACTAATTTAAACAAAATTAAAGTGATGTTGTAAAAGTGATAAAAGTAAGAACTTTTCTTTTTTTTGGTACAAATATATTGTAAAATATGTTAGTTCTTGATATAAAACGATGCACACTATTTAAAAACTTTAAAAAGCTGCTGCCTTTTTAGCTCCAGATGAATCATGTAGAATGGAATGGATACGGCTTTCGAATAAGCTTTTACTGGCAACATTTTACACTATAAACTCGAAGTCTAGTTCGATTTGTGTTGAGAATAGGAGATACGAAGAAACAGGTTCGAGTATCGAGATTTTGTGGTCGACATAGGGATCGAACAGCAATCTCGAGTTCGAGATTTTTTCGAAGGAGGCGAGAATTGGGTCCCAGGGGCCGTATTTTTGAATCGCTCGAATTACATCCGCACATGGAATCGAGAATTCACATGCGAATGCTCATACATTTTTTAAGCATCCGTGTGCGGAAAGTAGGTACCTACCTAATTCGAGCGATTCAAAAATACGGCCCCAGAGTAGTCAAAAACGTGCGTATAGTGAAGAGTTAGAAACTTTACTAAACGTAATTTTTCTTTTTCGATTTCATCTTCTTTATCCATTTTAATTATAGATGGGCAATCGGCCCGGTTAAAAACCCGGTGTTCGGGCGTTTATGGGCTTATATCGTATTTAAAGTTTAAACCAAAGCACCGAGTTGCTTGCCCACTTTTTATTTACCTAACAAGGACAACAAAAATTATTATCCCACTCAATAACTTCTTAACCCTGTGTGATGTGTCCCCCAGAGACACTGTAAAGGAAGGTACAGTGTCCCTGGGTGAGACAGGGACTTTTTATCCTGGAATTTCCACAAACAGTGAAACCGTGGTGGCCTTCAACCCATAGTATGACGTATTCAAATTCACCATCGAGCGGCAAGCCGAGGCCGCAGCTAGAGGCTACCCAAAACAATTACATTAGTAAATGAATCGAGTTGAATCGACACCAAAACGGCTTTTGTTCACTTCTCTGATTGAATTCAAACATTCACCGGACGTGAATATAATATCGATAACAAATTAACCTGGTTAATTTAGGTCTATATCGATTACCTCTATCAAGTTTCGTTGCATTTTTCGTTGCTAAGTAAGGTACCTACTGTTGTTGTACACCTTTAACCTTCGCTCACGGCTCACTTTCAGGTTAGGTCATTAAAACATTATTAATTTTTCATTCAAATATATTTATGTTTTTTTTGCTTTATATATAGTAGTTGTCAGTGTAAATTGTCTAATAATATTCTATTCTACGAAAATATAATAATATTTTTTAATTATTTATATTTACATTATATTCAGCATAATTATGAAAATTCAGTTAATGGAAGAAAAAATAAATCAAATTACGAATTTAAGGGTAGACGCACCAAGTTTTGACTACCTAACTACATAAGTTTCTTAAGCCATTTCAAAAATAATTGAGTACCTATAAAATAAAATAAATAATGGAAGCAATGTACCAATTTTGTAAAAGGTTCTTAAGTTCAAATTTACGCAACATAAGTTAGGTACTTTATTGTTGAACTGTCATATTAATATATTATAGCCACGTAAAATAGAACCAACCTGGGCCCTTATTCGCTATGACCATAACACGCCGCGTTAAGATAAGACGCCGCAGAAACTGTCTCTCCCTCGTAATCAAAGAAGTTTTACTCCAAAAAAATACATTTACAACGTTTCTTATGGCATAAACAATAATAGTTTCTAATATTTTGGCATCTAAAACGTTTAGAAATTATGTGTTTTAGGGACGCGCGTTATGGGCAAGGCAAGGAATGTTGTTGGTCATATTGAATAAGGGCCCTGAAGAAATCACAACGGTATAACGAAGGTGTTGCCTTGTTGTTGCTGGCAACAACTAGGCCAAATTACGGTGTCCATTCTAATTGATTTTGCATTGTTGTTTATTTCTGCGCTAAACAGCGAGTTGCAGCAATAGAGCCATCATTTTACTACTACATCTACTTAATCTATCGAAGAGTCGTAGGTAGGCCTACGAGTTAAGGTGAACTCTTCCAAAAGCCATCCATCCATCCATCAAGACAAAACTCAAGCAGTATTAATTAATACTATATTTTTATGAGCAGAAAATCTCTTGTAGGAGGTATATGACTGTAGGTAGGTAGGTATAGCTTGAATAGTAATAATAGGTAGGTCATGGCGAATTTGGTATAATAATCCTTCATAACGTTACATTTCAGAAAGAATTAAATAATACGACATAATATTATGTAAGTCTTAATATCTATTATGATGATTGATGAGGCTAATTGACTTTGGAAAAAAGTCACTTTGCGATGATGCGGTGCTACGGTTTTTGTACAGGGTTTAAGTTTGTGAATTTGGATGTTACGATGCGTAACCTCTTTCACTACTAAAGCGATTCTTATAATCCTGAGAACAGAGTAACAATAGTACAGTGTTATCCTCGGGAGAAAGACTTATTTAGTCTTTCTCCCGAGGATAACACTGTGCTTTTCATTAGGAATGCAAGGAAAGTCAAAATAAAAATAGGAATTAGCTAAAGAAAAAAATGAGTGAATTTTATTTTACATAAATCAACCATTAGGCCCCCTATGACATAAAAAAAACTTGAGTTTCTGCAGTATCCAGCTGTCAGTTGAAAGCGATTCTCCCTAGGGCTGAAAAGTGTTACTTTCAACCCGCTTCTCAGGCAACTTCAGACCTACTTTCCGAGTATGAGTAATGAAAAAGATACTTTTTACCTCGGAATAAAAGAGTTCCTGAGAGGATACAGAGTTCATACGAGTGAAATTGCAGCGGAATCAGCTATAATACATATATAGGTGTGGTGACACTGACGAGTAATTTAGGTTTTGCAATAGGAGATACGATACTTTCATCCTGATAGTATATTTCTTTAGCAAGTCCGAAATGAACTCAGGAAAAAAGACAAATAAAAATTACTTATTTAGAAGCCAGGTTCAATGCCTGTAAAGCAGAAAAGACCGAAAGTCGTTATGAAAAACGCATGGTTATACTTTGGTACTTACCTAAACAATTATTAAGTTTTTTGTAGTCCTACTGCCAGTTAGCAACCTTGGTGGCAATCTTAGTGAATTTCCGGCTTGTTATTCATCAACATTCAATGTTGACTGATAGCATAAAAAACTATGGTTTACCTACTTTGTCTATGTAGGTAGGTAGGTACCTAATTATTTCAGTTTTTTTTTGTGTATCATAAACACTAACCAGTTAGGTACTTACAAATTTATAATGTGTTGTCTTATCACATTGTATCGAGATGTTTTATTTAAGTAGATAATATTATGTGTTTGTGTTATCATACGTGTTGAATAACCCAATACAAATAAATTCTAAAACCGGTATACGACTGCTCTAGTACATTCTATAATAAAGTGGGCTTGAAAGTTGAAACTCGTCACACCTATTTTGAATCAGTGTTAGAGACATTAAAATCATTTAGGTGTCATATCACTCATATGAATCAAAGGGTGTACAAACTAAGAAATTGTTTGTTAATACCAATTTAAAAGAAGTAAAGAATATTATATTTATTTATAAATGCTACTCAAGAGCCGGTAATCTCTCAAGTTAATATCTATTTCGTTTATTGCGCTAGAAACACCCCTTTTTTACGTCGACGGCTAGAAAAGAAGAAAACAGACTCAAGAATGGGTAGCGATAACACGGGCCTTAGTAGGAATTTACACGTTAAATATTATGTACCTACCTATATTATGGTTATTCATGCTCAAAGCTTAATTTTACAAAAGTTGGTACCTAATTTAATGATCAAAGACAAAAAACGGCTATCATAAACTTAAAAGAAACTAGGTACCATTTAAGCAGTTAACAAAACTTTTATACACTTGTGTTGAATGTAGGCATCAAAAAGTATCAAATCAAAATAAAAGCTCAGACAAAATCACTGCCACAAAATTCCAAAGCCGCAAAATGAACACCGATATTATCTTCTGTAGTCGATATTATTTGTTTCACAGTACAATTATATTAATTAGTAGATACTTCATGAAATCATTTTTTAAATTACAATTACTCAATCAGTCGATTATTACAAAAAGGTTTAAAAAAACTTACATTTTACTTATTAAAACGCGTCTACACGTACAGCCGGCACCGAAATCCGATTGGAATAACTGCGAGCGGCGACTAGTGGCTATAATTTATAGTTTCTCCGTGTACCTATAGTAGGTAGGTACCTAGAGTACAACGGCACACAAAACACTTATGGAATGGAAACAAACAATTTCATATTAGCCTAATAATTTAACTTGCATATTATAAGCAATTAGACAATACGAATGCAGTTACACTATAGATACACTAAATACTTATAAGTGGTGAAATCTTATTGTCAGTTAAACACTGTTTTAATCGAAGCACGTAGGTACCTAAGTACAAAAAATTATTTTATTCCAAACAATAGCGAAATTCAGCTCAGAAACTTTTTAATAACTGTTTAAATTGTAGAAATTGGGCATGGTTTTTTGTTTAATTTCTAACTAAAAATTGGTTTTGTAAGGAAATCTACCGGTAAACTAAATACCTAGGTACATTTCAAATTTAAAAATATGTAGTATGATTCATCTTTAGTCTCATTTGCAAGGCTCAACGAAAAATTCACTCGAATGGAAAATCCAAAAGGACGTAATCTGCTAGTCATTATTTTATATTCGTCATAATATTATTCTGATTGTTCCACTCGTGTGACTGTCAGATCGCCCGCGTCCTCAAGAATTCTTTATTCTGAGATCAAAAGTAGTGTATTTTTATAGATCAACTATAAATTAATAACAATAGTTCCAGAGAGCACCCCCCATATAAACAATTTGTTCCTCGCAGTTTCACCCGCGGTAATTTCAGAATTGCCGCAGGAATTCCGGGTCACAATACAGCCTATAGTCAGAGATAGTCTAGCATTCTAATGGTGCAATAATTTTTTAAATCGTTCCAGTAGTTTTTGAGTTAAATCGTAACAAACAAACAAACAAAAACTCAAATCTTTTCTATTAATTATTGATTTTAGATGGATAATTTTGATAACCGAATAACTTAAGCGCTTTTCTAATGGTCCAATTAAAGTTTTACCACATTGCGTAGGTATCATATTGCGTATAAATGCCTACTCCGAACAGAATGACGCATAAAAACAAATGTACAATAGTTTTGAATTTATATTACAAATAGGTAACCTATATTATCATATTTCCAATTTTTATTGTTTAAAAAATGCTACTTCGAGCTTCGTTACTAGTAGGGACGTAAGCAAAAAATTGTACAGTTTACCCTATTAATTAAGTAGATAGGTAGTGTAGTGTATGCGAGTAAGAAATAAGCATGCACTTGTCGTCTCCTTCGCACGGGCTCAAATGTGGATGTGTGTGACGCACAGAGTTAGTACGTTACCGACCGACAGACGAGTGTGGTGTGTAAGTACAGTGCTGAGACCGCGTGCGCATGGAGCCGATATTATTGGTATTTACGATTAGTCTAAAAGATGTCCCAAGTAAGTAGTATAGTACAACGTTCATCTACTACATTTTGGCGACGACGGGCTGAATCCGTAAGTTTTTATTTACATAAAATATACCTAAGTACCCTTACGTGAGAAGAAAAAAAAAAGGTAAATGGCTAATGAGGAATGGATAAGTAGAGCTGGTATACCTACATAGGTAGGTAATACTAATTATTTAAAACAATGATGTGTTTTCATTTCTCATTAACAATATAAATTAACCATTATTGAAAAAACCCTAGATGCACGGTCGGCCCGCGACCGTTACCAAGCACTCGGCAATTCTACTTGAGTAGTTATAGAAAAAAAAAAACTATAAACAGTGTTTTGCAAATTCAACCTTAAGCAGATTGGTTAAAGTTGTTTGTACCCTTCTATCAGTTATTTTCTGTTCTGCGGTGACGATTATTTTCTTTGTATTTTTGTTTATACGAACGTTGAATTGGTTTCTGGAAGTTTGTCAAATTGAGTTCTAAACACATAGGTACTTATACTTATCTCTGAGGTTTTGGGTGGGGACATGTGATGAATTAATGAAAAAAAAAATATTTACAGATAAAACTATTTATTATTTGGTTCGAAATGTATTGGTAGAATATTTTATCGAAACGAAGTAGGTAGCTATGGCGAGCTGCCGGTTTGTGAAATTCATTTAATTGTGGTATTTACTATGAATCACTCTTGGAACTTGAAAGGTATAATTGTTTCTTTAACTGACGGTCAACTTAAGCTGTCACGGAGATTTCTTTGTTGGTACCTATCGCGCGACGTACCTATTCTTTAACCACTCTACCTACTTTAAATTTGGAAACATAGTATGCGTGGCCATCATTGAGCTATTGGGTACTAAACATTACAGCCATGTACTTATAGGTATTTCAGCGGGCCAAGACGTAGCGTTGGCTGCATTTTGTTTAATTACGTTGATGAATGACTTTGTGTGCTAGTGTCGACAGATGGCACGGATTTTCGTACTGGATTGTATCTGTTGAATCTAGGTACTTACCCAACAATAACAAACCAAATGATGTTTCCTTAATACTTATATACAACCTTTTATACGATGAGATTCTTATATACCTATGTATATTGACGAATATTGATATCACTTTTACTTCTTTAACAAAGTAGATTTGTATGTGTGCAACACTGCAGCACGATATATATATATATACCATATAAAACTAGGTATCGTATCGGGTCTGTTGAAAGTGGTACCGATGCCGACGTTTGGAACCGGGATGGCGGTGCGTGTTAGTGTCATTGTTATTATTATTAGGTATAATACGTAAAGAGTAATTATATACTCTTATACCTATATGGGCGAATGATGATGGGCGTGATTTCTTCTAGTAAAGTTAGTGAATGGTAATGCTTAAAATCGGTCATTAAATCTAATCTATATTTGTGTGTACTATAAGTACCTACACCTAGTCTGGACTGTGTACTTTCAGAAATGAATAGATAAATGGAAGTGCAGTGGTTTCTTAGTGGCGGAATATTGCGTTTTGGCGCCAGGAGCACGTCTTTCATGAATCATGTCGTTATAAAAGGAAGGCTTTGGCCGTAGTATATATTATTACTCTGAGCTTTGGCGTACCTATACCTAATCACGTTTAAAAAAAAAAAAATTGTCTTGTACAATATGCTATCCGGATCGTTGAAGCCGTATCCGGGATTATTATACATATACAAGAAATTAATGGTCGTTTGAAGTTCATAGATTTATAATATATAAATCTAGTAAATTAAAGCGTATTAATAATATTAATAATGCCTTGTCGTACAAGATTCTACCCGGATCGTTGTAGCCGTATCCGAGATGCACATGTAAATTTGTAAATATATATCTACAGTGAATGTTCGTTTGAAGTTCATAGATTTATATGTAAATCTAGTAAATTAGAGCGTATTAATAATATTAAATCAAATATATAAATAAATTAATAATATACCTGCATATTATGGTATTATAACGAGAACCAAAGTGGGCTGAGCAGATGATGCCTGCTCAGTAGCTTGATAAAGATGAATATGACGATGACATGACGAGGACCAGTGGGGGGGCTGAGCAGATGATACCTGCTCAGTACCTTGAAATTGATGTAAATGAGGCTAGTGGGGCTAAGCAGACGATGCCTGGTCAGGATGCCTGGTCAGTACTTAAATGATTTGATATAATGAAGTATAACTAAGCGGATGGCGTCCGTTCCGTGTCCTGCCACAATCAGAGTTGTCTTGGTTAACAGAAAGATAACTCATGGCAATGACTTTACTTGAATAATTTGACTGGAAAGGTGACGCAGATTTAATGTCAATAGGTACACTGAAAAGGGAAGTTAAGTCTATATATTACCTGGAAGTTACAGAAGTAAATAATGAAATTTAAAGCGGCCAATTGTAACACCGAAGAGGGATTGAATTTCAGGAAATTTAATATATACCGCAAGGTCGCGTTAATCTGGATGATCTGGTTGATAAACTGCTGAAAAACAGATGAATTAAAAAAAAAAAAAATAGTAAAACTGCGGGAAGAAACTGCAAAATGCCGATTTGATGATGCGGAAGATGATAAAATGGAATGATGCAGAATATGACAGAATGGAAAATGTACTCCAGATGGATTTATACATCTCTATAAGTTTATTATCAAGTCAGGGATATGACCCTACATGATATTATAGCTGAAGGAATTGCAGTAGGACTTATTAGCCGACAATTAAAAGTTTAGTAAAAAAAAAAAAAAAAAAAAAAAAAAAAAAAAAAGAAAAAAAAAAAAAAAGTAAGGACATAAGGTTTTTGAAAAAATTAAGGAAAGCGAAAGACAATATTATGTTAAAATTGGACAATGGCAAAGCGGGTTCCAAATGTGAAAGTTTGATTGATTTGTCAAATAGTGAAAAATTGAAAAACCGTGAAAAGATAGAAAATTGAAAA
Organism: Zygaena filipendulae; assembly: GCA_907165275.2. NCBI lineage: Eukaryota > Metazoa > Arthropoda > Insecta > Lepidoptera > Zygaenidae > Zygaena > Zygaena filipendulae. The sequence goes on from OU015660.1 coordinate 11,648,494, forward strand.
AACCGTGAAAAGATAGGTACAGGCCAGCGACACTCGACCCTTGAATCAAAAGTTACTATGGATTTATGCGCGAACTTTTTACCAACATTGGAATACTTAACCAAATTTCTATGGCCGCGTCATACATTGCATTGGTATGGTTGGCACAAAATGCTTTCATAGATCGGATCAGCGATTAATGCTTTCATAGATCGGATCAGCGATTAGTATGGAAGTGCCCTTTCCTTAAAACGTAGTGATTATTTGCTCAGTGGATAGGTACTTGAAAGTTTGACGTTTAAATTAAAATGTAAAGCCCAGACGTTGAATAGGAAGAACGATGATGAAAGGCGAAAGATATTTTTAAAAGTAAAAAAATATATACATATTTCTACACTAAACAATTGGTTTATTTATAAGTTTTTGTTTTGTTAACACACTGTAGCATTATTCTGGTATACAATAAAGTACATTCTATCCTATTCTATATGGAAAATGAAGACTAAGTCTATGAAACCACAAAATGATATAAAAAAAAAAAAACTCACTAAACAAGACAAGCATAACTTTATGTATACTACATAGTTACCTACTTTTTAGGATACAAGAAAATATCTACAGCAACTAAAACGGTATCTGATCTACAGAGTACGGTATCTGATCTACAGAGTTTTATGGGATTACTAAATTATGTCATAAAATAGATTCTGAATATGACTACCACAAGTGAACTATTACAAAAAATTTTTAAGGCACAATTTGGAAGAATTACTAGATGATCCATAGGTATAATGGGGAAGCAGATTTCAAGTTGTTGAAGGCAGTTATACTAAGTGATATGCCAGAGTTTGCCGAAAAGAAACAGATTTTTAGTTTTAGTACTCCTTGTAAGAATAACGGAAAAAAAAAAAAAAAAAAAAAAAAAAATAAAAAAAATAAAAATGAAGAATTTGCAGTCTTCTGCCGTGATAAAGACACACGCTTGAATCATTGTACCTATACGTTAGTGGCTGACTTTGACTGACTTTAACAGAACGGAGAAGTAGACTGCCAAAACAGAAACATCATTAAATAACGTAAGATGTTCCAAATAGAAAAAAAAAGAACGTGGAAATAATCTCTTCTGAAATATTTAGTCATAGCAAAAATTTAGAGACAGATACATTTCCGATGATATAATATTCTAGCCTCTAGAGCATTTATATAGAGACCAAGATATAAAAGAAAGAAGAAGAAGAAGAAAATACATGAAAGAAAGAAAGAAAGATGTAGAGAGAAAGAAAAAAAAAAGAAAAAAAAAGGAAAAAGAAACATGATGCACAGAAAAAATAAAAGCACAGATAGATTTAGGAACGGGTGAGAAGGTTTACATCAAAAAGTTCATATACGGCGAAATTAGAGATGAGTAGAGATGTGGAAATTCAGAATGATGAAAAAAAAAGAAAAGAAAAAAAAATGAAGGGTGATTGAGGGGTCTAATAAATCCAGGTACCTACGGAAACTGAGAAGGAGACCTCTGAGTTATTGATCACTAATAGATAACAGGGAAAAATGAAGGCAAAGAAGTAAGATGTTTAAGAGTAAGATAATTACTAAGAGTGGAAAAATGAAGGCCAAAGAGTTGGTAAAATGATAACTATTGTTATTAAATGTTATTGTATTGAGGAAGCGAGGGAAGCGTTGACGAACTCGAAATTACTGAGGAGTAATAAGAGTGGAAAATTGTATTGAGGAAGCGAGGGAAGTGTTGACGAACTCGAAATTACTGAGGAGTAATAAGAGTGGAAAAAATGAAGGTATAGAAGTAACGAAGTATAGTAATTAATTAATTAACTAATAAAATAATAAGGAAGGGATGTAGTGTATGCGAGTAAGAAATAAGCATGCACTTGTCGTCTCCTTCGCACGGGCTCAAATGTGGATGTGTGTGACGCACAGAGTTAGTACGTTACCGACCGACAGACGAGTGTGGTGTGTAAGTACAGTGCTGAGACCGCGTGCGCATGGAGCCGATATTATTGGTATTTACGATTAGTCTAAAAGATGTCCCAAGTAAGTAGTATAGTACAACGTTCATCTACTACAGGTAGGTACCTAACGACTTAGCTATCCAAAAAGGAGGAGGTTCTATGTTCGATTTTATGTATGTTTTATATTTATTTTTATTTGTGTTTAAATGTTGGGTAGTCAGTAGCAGCCTAGCAGGAGGTTCACCCTTTGGCTGAAAGGTTAAATAGGTACCTATATCTATTCATCCTTTACTTTCCTGCCTAGGTATATGCTCTTTCCTGATCAAAGTGGTTTTTTGACTATTATTCTTATCGTCCCTTACAGTTGAGAACAATTAACTTTCCTATTATCCGTCTAAAAATGCTGACCTTCTGACTTCTGTAGGTACTATGATGTCAGCGTAGCAATACTATTTAAATGTTTTTGAGTTGTGAACGGTGTCAGATAATGTCGTCTAGGATCACTTACATTACAGCAGGACCTCAAATAAGGATGCGACCGAGAGGCGTAACCGTGATGGTCTGTTACACGCACGCACGGAGACAAAACCCGTTTTTAAAACATGTTTTAATTATAAGAACGCCTGGCTGTTGTACGGATCTTTTGATGATTAAACAGATATAACTAACGTTAAATGCGTTAAGATGTCTAAACCGAAAACCACTGCCCAGTGTCCAGTGTTTCCTTTATGTATTTAAATTTCTATAGCTAATAGGTACGTCTGTGGTAACCACCTAATTTATAGTTTCAATTCATAGGCATTGCCATAGCCCCCATTGCTAAAATAGTGGTTAGATCTCAGAAGAATAACTAATTTTCTGAGGGTTAGATACCTACTCTTTGGCTAAAACGTAGTGGTTGTCAAATAATCACTACGTTGTGGTTATACTCAGAAGAATAGCTAGTTATTCTTCTGAGTGGTTATATTAATATACTCTTTGACCATTAGCCATTGACCACCACCTATGAGGAAGGAGCAACTTAACTTTCTTTTTAATGAGTTGTTAACAGCTTAAGATTATGCCAAGAAGCTTGGATTAGGATTATCAGGTTTAGTTTTATCTTCTGAGGGATTATCCCATTCCCAATGCCAAATGAAATTATAAATGTCAGTTATTTACTTGTTTTTTTTTTAATCTATGTGCAAAATGAAACATGTTTACACAATGTCATTGTCTGTCTGCTGTCAGACGACTACGTCACTCTACATTCATTGTCATTTGTCATTTGTCAAACATCAAGAAGCAATTATGAAAAAAATTCATTGAGTTGAATTTTTCAACTTTCTTCTTGTTATTACTACCTTTTAATGGCACAATGATGTAAATTTATGAACTTAAAAGTTGTCAGTGTACTTTAGTCAGATTTGTATAGTAAAAATGGGTGATAGCAGCGGTTCCGAGGAATTTTACGACGCCGAAGATGTCACGCCTCTTAGAGGATCGAAGTAAGAGAAAATATTTACACCACTTATATAGTTACTGTACTTGAGTTTTATTTATTTTCTTACTAAATCATCAATACAATCTTAGGTATTCTGTTGTCAATGAAATATTTTAAATTTACCTACGCATTTTCCAAGTACGGATTTAAATGAATGTTACTATTGGAACCTGTGAATCTACTCAAGTGTTGATGCAAACAGATGTTTTTTGATAGGAGCCAACTAACAACTTTACTATGTTAAGTATTGGAGGTTGTAATTATTTTCATATTATAGTAGATCTTTGGCTGGGTTGGTAAGGTTGGATCTTTAAAGCTCATAATTTTATATCTTCAGATATTACAATGTACCTAAGAGGAAAATATCTAATTACTGTCTTTGTCCATACACACTTGATTGTTCAACACTTATGGTCACACTCTGTTAAGTGGCATTTAACTAATTAAGTAAAATTTAGTGAAATGCCAATTATTAACATTAATTTAATGCATGTCTTGACTGCAGCAATTTTGTAAAAAAATTAACTACAGCTTTTTTAGTGTTTAAGGCCTAAATATTGATTTTCTCAAGTGGTTCTTAAAAAACAAAGTGAGACATGTTATAGATCTGCTTATTACTAACCCCTAATAAACACTTAAGCTGATTAGAGCTTTAAAGAGAGCTTTTAAGCTGTGTGTCCTTACAAAAAGAGCAATAAAGACCATTTAGTTCAACTCAGTGTGGACAATGCCACATGACCATTGCCAATAAGAGGAGATAATTACATTATTTGCTCACACTTTGCTCCCTAAAGCTTATGATTGTGTTAATTTATATGATATCTATAATTTTAATGGTTTTAACATTGAGATCCTTGTATCTACCTTCTTTTATTTAATTTACCTAATTGGACATGGATAACCAATAGTGTGTTAACTCACATTGGAGAAATTTTAAGTATATTGTGTTTTAAAATTGTAGTGCCATTTTGTGTCATCATATGTTCAACAATTTGTATGTATTTTAAAGAATGTAATAAGGTAAACACATAATTAAAAAACGTTCTATAACTCTCAATAAAGTGTAATCAATAACTCTATTAGCTGTGTTGTTTCTGAATACTTAAGTATAACATCCATGTCTATCTTACATTGCCAGAAGATCGTCACTATGCAAGAGTATACAAAGTGTGACAGAAATCCCAGACTCGGTGGACAAGGAGAAAGCATTGCCAGCTTCTACCGGGGACAATACTGCTACCCCATTAACTATCCCACCTGCTGAAGAGACTCCTGAAGATGACAGAACTACAGTAAAAAATGTATGCAGTAAACCATTCTTTAATTCACAATAAACTAATATAATAATAAACAATAAAGTTTGTATTAGTAATCATAGGAAATAGAAACTATTGGTCAAAATTATCTAGGGATCATGTTATATACAATGTGTCTCAGAATCTACTTCCGAATCGATCGCACCATGTTTTAATATAGGTTATATTTTTTTCATTTTTACTAGACCATGTCTAAATGATTTATAAATTTTATAATACAATATTGTGCGCGTAAGCCGCCCGACCCGCAGCAGAAAAATCGAATCGGTCATTGACACGTAAGTGCGGGCGTAGCACTTGGAACTGCGTAGATAGGTCACCTGTAGTCACCTCCAAACTAATGTAACTAACTTTCAAACTATATTATTGTTAATTTTTTTAAATGGGGTGTATCAGGTTTTTGGTTAGTTCATTAACGCGTTGTATATAACCTGCAGGATGATAATCTGTCGATGTACAGGTGGTGCAGGGTCGCCGCAGGTTCCAGGAGTTGAGACGCTGCATGCAGACAGAAGAGGAAGACGACGACTGTATGCCCGACGCTAGTGGCCTGGACCACCAGACTTTTGCATTGGAGCATCCTTTCAAGTTAATAATTATCTTTTTTAATAATTGCTTTAACATCATTACAGCAGAAAATAAAATCAAAAATTGACCAAAAAATTTTAAGTGGATTTCAACCAAGTCAGTTGAGAGCAACCCAGTTACCAAACTCTTTTTAATTATAATAGTTTATTTAATAAATTTATCCCAGAAATTAGATTACTCCAAAAAAGAATCAATAAAGTCAATAAACAACAGGTGTTTTGTAAGTCAGTCAAAAAGGACAAAATGAGGCTGTTGTATCCTCCACTATCAGTAGGGTTTAAGATCGCTTTCAGCTGTGCCAAAAATCTTGTGTAACATGTTGCACAAACGCAGTATAACTGTGCTAGTATAATTATTTATTACTAGCTGCGCCCCGCGGTTTCACCCGCGTGTAACGTTTTTATAGTATAACAACTTTTTTTCCCCACATCCGATTTCAATGAAATATATGGAGCTCCAGGCTAAGCTTAATCTACCTGTGAAATCGCATGACTATCCATTCAGTAGATTCGGAGATTATCACGAACAGACAGACAGAGAAAAGAATTTTAAAAACTTTTTTTGTGGTTGGTTACTCTTCTTTTATCGCCCCCTGTCAATTTTTGGTAAAAATATTCAATGTACAGAATTGCGGATTCTACTCTTTTATTATAGTATAGATGTATGATGTATATGAGAAAAAAAAATTGCACAAATAAAAATAATTGGAATTAGAGAGATTTTCTTGAAAAGTTAGAGAATGCAATGTTTTCTTTGCAGAATCATATCCCACGACACGATGAGTTTACCGAGTATGACGTCACTGGGCAGGATCGGCAGGATACTGGGTGGCGTGTCGGAATCTCAGTGTGAGTGTAGCCCTAGAAAATAACTTCCTACTCCTCGTCTTCACTATTCTAATACTAGCTGCTCCCCGCAGTTTCACCCGCGTTAATTTCGGAGTAAGCAAAATTCATGGTGATCGGTTGAGCGGTTAGGGCGTGAAAGGATTAAAAAATTCAATGTGCTAGAATAGACTTTTTACTCCGAAATAAAGAGTTCACGAGGGAAGGGAACTTACGCAGATGAAACCGCAGGGCCCACAACATAATAATATCTTAAAATTATCGCAAAAAAGAAACAAATAATTATTTTATTACAGTTATAAAATGTTTCGTAACTTTGTTATTGATTTAAAGGGAATTATCTATTACATACATTTAGTGAATTATCGCTTTGTCGTCAGCCAACATACGTGACAATGCAACTGCTTCGGCGTCCTCCAAGGAACCGTCGACCATCTCCGACGACCCTATAGCGTCCGACAGTAGAAATCAAACTGGTATGAAATTTAATATAAAAAACGCTATGTATATTATACAAAAAAAAAACATAATTATGTCCTAAAATATTTCATTTAAAAAGAGAAATCGATGAAGGAATATGTATACGTACAATAGTGTAATAAAAATTTTTGATGATAACATTTTACAATATTTCAAAGTTACCTTTTTTAGTACTTTTTGTTCAAATTCATATCATGTTTATCATAGAAAATTTAACCTATTTATATAATCGAAATATATTTTTTGTCTATTAGAATTAAATAAATATGAGGATTTTAGTTGTAAACCATATTTCATAACTACCTATATTCTTCTGATGAATTTTTTTATGGATATAATATATTTGAAAGTATTTTTGATTAAAGAGAATTTTAACATTAATTTCACTTCAAACGTAGTATCTAAGAAGATTTTGATTTGTTTCGTAGCGGATACCGCTAATCTTACCACTGCGGTGAGCGAAGTCATTTAATCTCAATGAGCTCTTAGCCTACGATAACTTTGTGCGCTCAGTGCTGGCGATGGCCGAGCCGGACGTGATAGCGAGCACGAAGGCGAACAGCCTGAAGCACAGCCGCGCGCCGCCCGCCGCCATCGTGGCGGTGTCCGGCGCCGGGTCGGGCGCGGGCGCGGGCGCGGGGGCGGGCGGGCCCGTCGCGCCGCCGCGCCGCAAGAAACGCGGTGAGACGCTCCTACACTATATATAATACACTCTTACCACACTCGTCACACTTTCGCCAACCTGCCCCCCTAGCCGAAATGACGTTCAATAACGCATCTAGACAACTTAGAGTAGGTAACGAGTCGTCCTGTTACTTGGTCTGCTAGGGGGGCTGGAAACCGATCGCACCGTTCGCTTAAGATAGATTTATTATAAAAAAATAATCAAAGTTGAATCGAAAATTGAAATTAATTTAAAGCAATAAATAAGTTGCATTCTATATTTAGGGTTTACTTCAAAAAGTTTTGTGTACTTTATTACTACTGTTTTTTTATAATATTTCACAACATAGGTACGCATCTGCTTGATCCCACAGTAAGCTATAAGCTTGTGTCGTGGAAACCTAGCGATCGTGCATTATTACATATATAAGGTGTGGAAAACTTAGATGCAAATATTAACAGGGTCGAAAGTATACACCTTTATAAACATGGTGATTAAATAAAAAAGATAAAAAATAATAAAAATGAGAATAAATCAATCAAAATTCAAAACAAAAAGAACCAGTGAAGGCGCTTGCTACTCAATCGCTTTACACACACATCGCCGCGCGCCGGTATCTTAAGATCAAAGACCTTGATCGAGCTGACCAGCTGATGCATCGCTCGCTGTGTGCGTGGCGCGTGCCTTGTATACGTATTAGTGAGCTTCGTGTATTGTGTATCTTGTGAATGTTGCCGAAGGTTTTTTCAATGAATTTATTTTCTCATATTCGGAAAAACTACCGAACTTATACCATAATTTTTTCGCTTATCCTGTTTGTTATAACGTATACTTTCAGCCCTGTAAATATTTGCAGTTAATTTTTCCACATCTTATAAACACACCCAGACTGGAAATGGGATCCCTGTGTTCACTACTCAAATTCCACCCCCACCGGTAATCGAACCCTCCTACGCCAATCCGATCCACTTCCATTCGCCCTTATCACTGAGTTGATTGGTGAAATGAGTTCCTCTACCGCAGGCAAGCTGCACGACACGCAGTCGCTGTGGTCGGCGGACATGGAGGCGGAGGGAGAGCCGGAGGCGGAGGGCGACGGCGACAACGTGAGCGTGCGCACCGCCGGCGCCGGCGCCGACGGGGGCCGCCTCGCGCGCCCCGCCGCGCCGCCCGCCCGGCCGCACCTCGACGCGCTGCACGCGGAGGTGAAAGAATCCTGACCCTTGTTGCCCTTAAGTTTTCACCCATTCGTTGTTGAACTCAATTTCGCAAACTTCTGTGCGCTGGCTCTTTGGCAGCGAACAAATATTTCGTGACACGACTGTCGTGTCAAGCGCGATTCGAATTAATGACACGCCTGGTGTGCCCTTCAGCAATGTGCAAAGGTATGTTCCGTTATTACGGATAGCACTGGTCCAATGCTCGCAGTGAAAAGACATTCATTCCGTTATAACTTTCAGTATACTACCGCAGTATCTACAGCAGGCAGTATGACGTCATAATCGTCGCCATTTTTGTACTGTGAGCACTGGAGGTAAGGTGCTCTCAGTGGTTTCACGTGATCAACCTCAGACCAATGATTCATCAACCGCGTCGGTCGGTTGACATGAGTCGTCGACAGCGTGACATGACAATGACATGGATGACAGTATACTGGACTGCGTTCTGTTTTAAACAGTAACCAGTACACTGTACAGTTAACCATAAAGGAGAGGCTTCGAAGTATACTGAATTGACGTCATACCTTGCAGTACAATCTGTGGTAACGGAACATACCCCAAGGGCTAATCTTTAATTCCAATTTGTTGTACGCTTAAATACGTTCAGTTGTTAAAAAGAATAATGACACGCCTGTCGTGCCATCTGCAAAGAATCGAATAAAACAAATGCTAGAAGCTGGAATTACAATCCACCATTGTACAAAGAACTTGACTCCATCGACTACAGACTGAATACTTTTATCGGGCGGTCGAAAGACGATTTCAGTGAATTAACAAAACACTATAATTTTGATTTGTTTAATACTAATAAGGTATAGGGAAAAAAAAATCGGAATTTAAGCCCGATTCACGTGGGTGAAACAGCAGGCCTCAGCTAGTACAGACATAGATACGATAATATCTATTCTATAATAAAAGAGTAGAATCCGCGATTCTGTACATTAGATATTTATACCTAAAATTGAGAGAGGTGATAAAAGAAGAGTAACCAAGCCCAAAAAAGCTTTTAAAATTCTTTTATGTCTGTCTGTTCGTGATAATCTCCGCATCTACTGAACCGATTGTCATGCGGTTTTCACAGGTAGATTAAGCTTAGCCTGGAGCTACATATAGGCTTTGTTTCATTGAAATCGGATGTCGGGAAAAAAATTTGTTGTATAAAAACCTTTCGCGCGGTTGAAACCGCGGGGCTCAGCTAGTACTGGAATAAGAGACATACTGAAAGAGACTATGGATCCAAGTGTTCAATAAAATGAACAAAACGAGGCGAGTCCAACTGACCTTACTGCGTGGTCCGCTCCAGGCCCACCACGGGCCCGCGAGCGCGCCGCACCCCATGGCGCTCCCGAGCCCGGCGAGCACCATCGAGTCTCTCACGCGGGAGTTCCAGGACTCGCTCGAATTGTCTTTGGGTAAGATAGAGATACATACACTAGCGTACATAGATAAGCAACAGTGCGGGTACACTGGAAATTTTTTGAGTAAATCGTGTTTTTTTTAATTATAGCGCCATTTTTTTATGTTCAACATTTTTTTGGTATTTAAGGTAAACACATAATTAAAAAACGTTCTATAACTCTCTATATTGCGTTCTGTATTAATAACTTACCGTCGCACTCAGAGTCGAGTTTAATGATTACTTAGTTAAGTATAAATTTTTAAAACAAAACAGCCGCAATCAGACAAGTTTAATAAATTAATGTCAATTGGCATTTAACTAAATAAGTTACATCTCATTAAATGCCAATTAACATTAATTTACTGAACGTCTCTGATTGCGGCAGTTTTGTTTTAAAAATCTATACTTAACTAAGTAATCATTAAAGTCGACTCTGAGTGCGGCCGTTAATCTTGTAAGTTAACATGTTATTTCTAGTCTTCGTCCAATAAATAATCGATCAAACAAAATAACAAAATCTAGTTATTTGAAACTAGCTGTTACAAAGTACCTGAGTTAATTACAAAGTTGTTATGGAAATACCGAATTGAGAAATACTCTATGTCCTTTTCTATACCCTGGTAACGTGCATGCATGATGATCGATTGACGAGTTAAGGCCTGAAAAAGTAGCAGACAGAATTATCTTTGCATTTATAATATTAGTATGGCTGTTACGGCTTGTATACGTGATTTAAACATTCCTATTTCTTTCAGTTGTAATTTAAAAAACTTGTCTCATTTGGTTTAAAGTAGCACTAGCTGTCCCGCGCGGTTTCACCCGCGATAATTTCAAAGTTCCCGCGGAATTGTTTCATACAAACTTTGCAACCCCTTTTCATCCGCTTAGGGGTTGAATTTTCAAAAATCCTTTCTTATCGGATGCCTACGTCATACAAAGAACACACCCTCCAAGTTTCAGGTCTCTACGATCAGCGGTTTGGGCTGTGCGTTGATCCATCAGTCATTCAGGACAAAGGATTTTATATATATAGATAGATAGATTACAGGTGAGAATATGTAATTTCCGTTTTACAGCAGCCAGTGACAGATCGTCGAGCGCTTCCCAGCCGGGCCATCATTCCACGCTCGACATCAAGCAAGCTGTTAAAGGTTCGTAACAAAAGTACAAATTTTCAAAGAACGTGTGTTGAAAATTTAAGCGAAAACTTCAGGGCATCAAAGAGTAGTCAGTAAAAAAATTTGTTGTCTATCGTTCTTGTGTGTTGTGCTGAAATAAATGTATTTTGTTCTTCTTCTTCTTCTTCTCTTGTTCAGTATTGACCAAAGACATTCTATTTATTGGTATTGACGATATTTTAAATAACAAGTCAGATTTTGTTTATCTCTCTGTAAAATATTTTTAAATTCAGGATTGGGAGAATTTTATAGAAAAGACTACCTACATCGTAGTTCTGCTACTGTTGAGCTGTTTTTAAAACTACAATATAATAGGACATGTGTTTGGAATCAAAATCTTTGGGGATCTGCAATAAATCCAAGGGATCTCCTTAGAGACCACGCAATGTAGATAAATCCACAATGCATCAGTATCCAAAAAAAAATAATAATCCCCCAGTATCACAGTGTGTATAAAAAATCCAAGTAAAATGTTGTCAATAAAGTAAACATCCCTAGTAAAGTTACTGCAAATAAAGAACCTTAGCACGTAGGTAACAATACGCACCTGCAGGCGACTACATCGTGCGGCCGCACGACGACGCGCGCGTGCGCAGCGGGAGCGGCGGGGGCGGGGGCGCGGGCGGGGCGGGCGGGGGAGCGGCGCGCACGCACAGCGAGACGCGCGCCGTGCCCGCCACGGGACACTCCAGCCTGGGCGCCGCCACCAGGTACAACTACATATTCGTGTATATAAGATGTGGCAAAATTAGCTGCAAATATTTAAAGGGCTGAAAGTATACGCTAAAGGAACGGGATAAGCGAAAAAATTATATTATAAGTCTGATATTTTTTCAGAATATTAAGGAAAATACATTCATTGAAAAAACATTACAACTACATTCACAAGGTACATAAAACAAGGCACACGCCATGCACACAGCGAGCGATGCACCAGCTGGTCAGCTCGATAAAGGTCATTGACCTTAAGATACCGGTGCGTGGGAATGTGTGTGAAGCGATTGAGCCGCAAGCGCCTTCACAGGTTGTTTTCTTTTCGATTGATGAATTTTTAGAAAGTTTTTTTTTAATCGTATGAACATGTTTATAACGGTGTATATTTTGAACTTTGTAAATATTTGCAGCTAATTTTATCACACCTTATATATCATAGTTATAGTATATAACATTTGGTAAAATTAATAGTTGTGATTTTTCGATGAATGTATTTTCCTCATATTCTAAAAAACTACCGAACATATAACATTATTTTTTCGCTTATCCTGTTCGTTGTAACGTATACTTTCAGCCGTGTAAATGTTTGCATGTAATTTCACCACACGTTATATAACCCCCGGCGGCGGTGCCCCTCGGCAGGCGCAGCGCGTCGGAGCGCGGCGGCGGCGGCGCGGCGGGCGGCTCGCGGCGGCGCAGCGCGGGCGACGAGGCGCAGCTCGCGCTGGGCGGGCGGGGCGCGCTGCGCACGCGCACCGTGTCCGGCCACCAGCTCAGCGACATCGAGATCCTCGAGCAGGTCACCGTGCTCAACCTGGACACCGGTGAGCCGGCCCCGCGCGGGTCCCGCATGGGTACGCCTTAGAGCGATCTCCACTGGAGGGGGACCGCTCGCGATTTGTTCGATGCAATACACTCACGACCCCTTTGTCAAGTTGACACATTTTTTTCAAATGTAATCGCTATAGAAAACTTAAGAAACGTATCGCCATATTACGCAGTCAGAAATTGACGAATTGAACGACTGGTCCAATTTTGCATTACCGTACCACGTGACACGACAATAAGCTGCTAGGTTTTCTATAGCAATAACGGTTAAAGATTGTTAATGTGACTAAAACTCTGCATCCTGTTTTTAAGCCATACTGTCCTGGGCCCTTATTCACTTTGATCATAACGCGTCGCGTTAAGATAAGGCACCTTGTTAAATTGCTTTCCCTCGTATTCAAAGAATGGAGTGATCCATTTACAACATTTCTTTTTTGGTCATAAAGAATATAAATCTAATATATATATAAATCACGTGTCACGTTGTTTCTCTGCGATGGACTCCGAAACTACTGAACGGATTTTAATAAAATTTTGTAACCATCTATAATATGGTCCAACTTAAAAGATAGGATAGTTTTTATCCCGGAATCCCGCGGGAACTCCGAAATTATTGCGGGAATAGCTAATCACCGTAAACTACTGGCAGGGGTACGAAGAAGGACATAGAGTACTTTTTCCCGCGGGAACTCCGAAATTACCGCGGATGAAATCGCGGGGGAAAGCTAGTTTCTTATATTTTTGCATCTGGAGCATTTCGAATTGTTTTAGGGACGCGCGTCATAAGCAAGGAATCTTGTCGGTCATATTGAATAAGGGCCCTGGTATTTCCACTCCATCCTGATTTTATATATTTCGAGAGACTCTAACCCCAACAGATGTGCTATGTATTTCATTGTGAAGAAACACGATACACGTGTCCACTCCAGTGTCGAACGCTCTAAGGTGGGTGCAGACATTTTTTTTTTATGTCATAGGGGACAAACGGGCCCATAGACATCTGCAACGCCAGAAGGCATGCAGGTGCGTTGCCGACCTGGAACGGGGATGGGAACTGGCTTTCAAGTGGGGCTGCCGGAACACAGCGTTAGGTGCTCGGCGACAGATTTGCAACTTGAAGGTGGTAGCTAGCCAGCCGGCCACTAGAGAGCGCCCTACCACCATGCTCTGGTTTCCTCGCGATGTTTTCCTTCACCGACAGCTCAATCTCATTGTTAGGGTTCGAACCTACACCTTGCGGCGTTTAATCCGAACGCACCAACCACTGAGTTATCATCGCTCTAAAGGGTGTATCAGGTTTCCAGACAATTTATTATATATGTATTTTATTGTGACGAAACACAAAACACCTGCCCCCCCCCCCCCCCCCATCCGGCGTCGAGGCGCGAACGCTCTAAGGGCGGCGCCACAGTCTTTGCTACGCAGCTTCGCGCCGGTGGCGGCGGCGGCAAAAACAAACGGTAGACAACATACGAAGCCGGCCACAGCTCGCGCCGTCGATAGCTGTGGCCGGCTCGGTATGTTGTCTACCGTTTGTTTTGTCGGTGTCCACAAACGTTTGCCACTAAGCCGCGCACGGCTCGGGCGCAGGCGAGCGCGTGCCGCTGAGCGTGGCCGAGCACAAGCTGCCGCAGTGCATCAACCCGCTGAGCCTGCACATCATGCGGCTCACCTCCGAGTACATCGGCCGCCCGCCCGACGACGACCACGCGAGGTGACGCCCCCTGCACTAAATTCTAAAAATACAAAAACTAGCCGACCCCCGCGGTCATTTCAGAGCTCCTGCGGGAATGGGGATGTTGACTAACTACTTATGAAAATCAAAATTGTAACTAGTCCGTCAGTTAGATAATAAAAAAACAATAGACACGTATTTTTTGCTTTTTCAAATAAATGAAAATATACAAAGATAAAGCGCGTTAAAGTTAAGGGTGAGGGGGTCGTGACGTCACTAACCGCTAAAACCGCCATACAAACTGTCGGAATAGTGACGTCACGCGAAATTTCAACTCAATGTATCGCCGTTATTTTTTGATTACGTAAAAAAAGAAAAAATACATGTCCAATATTTTTTAATCTACAAGACGGACTAAAAGTTAAAAATTAGTCAACATGCCCATTCCGGGATAAAAAGTACCTTATATCCACTCAAGATCACTGTAGCTTTCTATGAGTAAAAGAATTTTTAAAATAGGTTCAGTAGATCCACCCCCTACAGTCTCTGGATTGTATTAAACGTTTTAAGATCCGTTTATATCTACAGACATTGAGGTTGCCCGACACGTTCCGTCGCAGACGCCGACATATACCGTCAATTTCCAAAAGACTCCTCCACGGTGCCGATGCCCTATTCACCCTGCTCGGCATGCAGCCACAGACACGTACAGACGTGAACCGCGCAGACAAAATACGAATCCGTTAAAAGCACTGTATAGGAGAATATTTGTCTGCGACGGAACGTGTCCGGTACGCTCAATGTCTGTAGATATAAATGTACCCTTTATGGTTATGTTTTTACCGAAGCTGGGGTTTCCTAGGAGAGCGGTGCCGCAATCTAGCGGCCGCAATATTTAATACGATGAGCGAAACGTGACTTGGACGAGCGAAAATGAAGGGCAATTAATTGATTTTGTCAAAAATCATGAAGCAATATTAGAGCAAAAGAGTATAGACAAGCCCGGACAACTTTTTAGTGACGTCATTTACCGCAGTAGGGATGTGGACTACTTTTGAAAATCAAAATTCTAATTAGTCCGTCAGTTAGAAAATAAAAAAACAATAGACACGTATTTTTTGTTTTTTAAATAAATTAAAATATACAGAGATAAAGCGCATTAAAGTTTAGGATGAGGAGGTCGTGACGTCACTAACCGCAAAACCGCCATACAAACTGTCAGAATAGTGACGTCACGCGAAATTTCAACTCAATATATCGCTGTTATTTTTTGATTACGTAAAAAAAGAAAAAATACGTGTCCAATATTTTTGAATAATCTACAAGACGGACTAAAAAATAAAAATTAGTCAAAATTGCCATTACGGCCGCTAGATTACGGCACCGCTCTCCTAGGAAACCCTAGCTTTAGTCACTGTTTTCGAAGTTCACAGTTTTGGGGAATATTGTGGTAAATATATTTGGGATGGCAGCGAAAAGTTTCGGGCAAGTTAGAGCGTTTGCTCTAACTTCCTTCGCAACTGGTGCGCCTGCCCCGCCTACATGTTCCCCCCCCCTCTAGATAATTTATTTGCTCTGCGGTTGTATCCACCCATCGCACTCTAACGCACGGTAAACTAACAACGCATGTCGTGCACTCACGGATGGTAGTGCTAGCTCACATGGATGATGGAACTGTATTAGCTAGTGATGTGCCGGATCGTTGGAAATGTATATCCGCGGATACGAAGTCGGATATTTGGTGCCAAGATCCGCGGATACGGATCTTATCTTTTTTGTGAGTCGGTGCGCGGGACCTTGAAACGATAGTTGACACCACTTGACTTGCATTGCGCGGGTATTTCTTTTGTTTTGTTCATAAATCATAATATCTAAATGCAACAATATATTGTCATTGTTACCTTATCCCCTATGTGGTATATAGAAATTCATCTATGTACTTAAAATTAACAATGTTTTCACATCCGTAAAATATCGCTAAAAAGGATACGGATCTTTCTTCTCCCTCGGATGTCCGCGGATACGGATACGGATATCCGGCACATCACTAGTATTAATTATTGACAATGCATTGGTATTCATTATGTAATGACGATTTTTTATAAAATAACCACTTACCCATGGGCGTACTCAGGAAAACTTAATATGGACTTTGCAGTATTTGTAGTTAGTAGTTTAGGAGCAAAGAAGATTGTTACAAGTATTAAAATAGTATATTTCATTATAAGTGCGGAAAGCCTGTCATTGCAAAGAGTTCCGACAAATGTCTACCCGAGCCGAGGCGCAAAAATAACTTTTTTAATACAGTTGCTCAAAAAGTGGCGTATTGCAGGGACGTTTAGCGTTCGGGATGTGGGCTATTACATACTCGAGCTTTTTGTTTACCTTTCCCGAACTCGTGCGTTCTCTTTGCCAACTGTCAAAAATGGCGACACGACTTTGACACACTTTTTGCATTGCGAAACGTAGGTTTCGCATTACTAATACGACTAGCGCCATCTCTTGATCACAGTTGGAACTTAGTTGAGTTTGTTGTGTTTTGATATTTTATTAAATTGCTTAATTTTTTCGTAACTGTATTAAAAATAGTTGTTCAGTACACGTGCGGAACCGTCATTGCAACTAGTTCCGACTGTCAACCCTCACCTTCGGCTGCGCCTCGGCTCGGGTAGACATTTGTCGGAACTCTTTGCAATGACAGGCTTTCCGCACTTATAATGAAATATACTATTGCACCTTTTTTCACATCTTCATGATTACTAGCTATCCATTACAGTTGCAATCACGTTCTACCGCCGTTTTGTTACCTTAACTTAACGATGATAAAATATTTGTATTTTCTTAGTTTAGATCTGCAGGCATGTAAAGTTTTGTCGTTTTATTAAAATCCATAATTCTATTTTGATGATGCACTAAGTTGTTGAACAGACAC
The DNA here is from genome assembly GCA_907165275.2 of Zygaena filipendulae. Classification (NCBI taxonomy): domain Eukaryota; kingdom Metazoa; phylum Arthropoda; class Insecta; order Lepidoptera; family Zygaenidae; genus Zygaena; species Zygaena filipendulae. Next base: position 11,665,765 of record OU015660.1, read on the forward strand.
TGTAACGTGGCAATTAATGCCACTCGTTATGATAATTCTTTATTATTTTTTTATTTTCTACAGTATAGGTACAAAGTCCCATATTTAATACTGGCTTAGCCCCGCGGTTTCACCCGCATGAAAAGTTTTTTTCCCGACATCCGATTTAATGAAACAAAACCTATATGTAGCTCCAGGCTAAGCTTAATCTACCTGTGAAAACCGCATGACAATTTGTTCAGTAGATGCGGAGATTATCGCGAACAGACAGACAGACAGACAGAAAAGAATTTTAAAAACTTTTTTTTTTGGGCTTGGTTACTCTTCTTTCATCAGCCCTCTCAATTTTAGGTAAAAATATTCAATGTACATAATCGCGGATTCTACTCTTTTATTATAGTATAGATTTTATAATTCAAATTTCTATTTATTTTTTTCTAACGATTGCATATCAACTAATCCCAATCGATATAAAACCTGGGTAACGCTCGCGGGGGTCACGAGAACCACTTTAGAGCCTGTTCCCTGCGGCCTCGAATGTAAGTAGTGGGAGGCGGAGCTCCCAGGCCCGCGTAGTGACAGCCCGGCGCCCCTTGCAGCCCGGCGGCGCGGGCGCGGGCGCGGGCCGGGGGCGCGTGGCGGCGGCTCCGCCTGCGCTCGCTGAGCCTGTACGATTTCAGGCCGACGCCCCGGGCGCGCCGCCTGCAACCCGCGCTCTCTAGCCTCAGTGTTGCCACTAGGTTTGAAGCGAACTACCGCCCACAGCTCACCGCCCACCGCCCACCGCCTCTACAACGTGTTAATGAATTAACTGAAAACCTCATACACCCCATTTAAAAAATAAACAATAATATGATTAAAATATATTTTATGTCGAAAAAATTTATACTTTAGAAATTATTCAACATTAGTTTGGAGGTGACCTATCTACGAAATCCCAAGCGCTACGCCCGCGCCTACCGGTTCGATTTTTTTTGCTGCAGGCGGCGTACGCGCCAAATATTGTATTATAAATAATTTAGACATGGGCTAATAAAAATGAAAAAATTAACCTATATTAAAACATAGTGCGATCGATTCGCTAGTTAATTCTGAGCAAACTACTTTCTAGTTTTCAGTTAATTCATTAACACGTTGTATATCCCAACCAGCATTGATATATTACAATAAAAAGAGATGCCTTGTGTGGAAACGAGACAGATACGCGAGTGCCGTGAACGTCTTCGTCGCTTTCAAAACTCAGATAGTAGTACATTTTCGTTCATTGCCGTTTATGGAGCACCCTGCCCCCTTAGCCAAGTTGACGATCAATCCATACTAATATTATAAAGAGCAAAAGTTTGTGAGTTTGTGACGTTGTAGGGCGGTAATCTCTGGATCTACTGAACCGATTTGGAAAACGTCATGTGGTCACGAAAAATTTAACTTTTGCTTGTGAACATTTTACGTGAGCTCGTGACATAAAGATCCTTAGTTTTCTATAGCGACTAGCTGTTCACCCGCGTTAGTTTCGGAGTTCCCGCGGCAATTCCGGGACAAAAGTACCCTATGTCCTTCTCTGTACCCCTGGCAACGTGTAGCACACAAATAACGAACATAAAATCAAATCTTAAAAAAAGAAATATATCTTAATCAAAAGATATAAAGAAGAAAGAAAGTCGTGTTAGTTACACTATTTATAACTAAAGAACGGCTTAACCGATTTGGCTGAAAATTGGTGGGGAGGTAGCTTAGAACCAGGAAACGGACATAGGATACTTTTTATCCCGGAATTCCCGCAGGAACTCCGACGGCGAAATCTCATGAAATTTTGCATACTTAGGTACAACATTGTCAGGGGTACAGAGAAGGACATAGGGTAGGTACTTTGCATTCCGGAATTCCTGCGGGATCTCCGAAATTTCCGCGCGTGAAACCGCGGGGCACAACTAGTGTTAGTATAGATAACGGTTATAGATTGTTATAGATTGTCAACTCGGCTAAAGGCTGGTAAGGTATCTGCACTTTTTATTGGAATATCACTGTTATTATAAATTCTTCTTTCTTTGCTGCTATCAATCTAGGCTTATGTATTGTATAATAACTCTGTATAGGCATTGGCCGAGCATGTAATTCGCTAGACAACTTGCTTGTTTATGGTTATTTGATTTTATTCATAGACGAATCATAATATTCCTTGCTATGCTTTTGTTACAACTAACGATGGTTCTTACGATGCGTACAGACTATGTAACATTGTTATACAACATTACAAAATAAAACAAGACTGTCCACATTAGAATAACAATGCAATGTAACAATGTTATATAACCGTGTCGTTTCTCGTTCTTCAGTGCTATTCAGTTCTATTTCAATTCTATGCTATCCACAATGTCGTCGCTGAGAGGACGTTTCACTAGCTGCGGCGGCGACTGTTGCACTTTTAAGTAACAAAAGAAAAATAAAAAGAAATTAACGTGACTAAGTTATATAACATGTTATATTATAACATTCATTGTCCACATTATCTGAAACAATGTTATATAACATGGTTTGTTATGTGGTCTGTACGCACCTTTATGGCGCTTCTACTCCGGTGAATGAATGTTAGATATAACATTTACAAACATTGTTTTGCTGAATGCTTCGAGCATGTAGCGACATTTTAGAAACCAATACCAATATGGTCCGTTATCAAACTTGTAGAAAACATTTTAATTCTAAATAATGACGCATGATCATCACATCTTTTAATTTTTAATTATTCCCATAATTGTAGAACCTTTATTTTAAGGTTTCGTTTGGCACCAAGATCAACAACATCTATAATTAGTTATAGTTCAATTTTTTAATGTACGCAGATATATTTTGGCACAAGCCTCAAACTAGGTTGTGTGCTCGCCAGTGTATCTTTATGTTTCTTTACAGTTGTCACGAGTAATAGACCTCATTAATCTCTGTATTTTTATGTTTAGGCTTCGATTCTTTGGCCAAATGTCTCTATTTAATGTGAACTGTGTACCTATTGATGTACGTATTGGTGTAGGAGCAAAAAACTGTGCTTCGAGCCAAAATTCCCTAGCTGAAAAAACTCTTTTTTGCTTTATAGCTAAAAATTCTCAAAAAATCGCAAAAAAGCTAGCTTCTCAATACATTTCATATATGAGTGCTCCCACACTGGTGTTACATAACATTTTGGATCAATGGTATATTATATTGTTATATTTTTTTAAGATACAAAAATGGTCTATAAAATGAGCAAAATACCTTTTTTTTTTCGATTGTTCAAATTGTGTTATATAACTTCAAAAACAGGTGAGAGCACCTTAAAATAATGCAAATACAAAACATCTCTGGCTTTGTTATAACAATTTGAGTGTAAAATAGGGTACTTGTGTGAAATTTATTATAAGAAATTGTGTCAATATTTCAAAAATAGAGCCTTAGAAAAGCGTTATCGTGAAAGATTTACTAAAAAAAATTCAATAGTTTCCAAAATATTCAACTTTTAATTTTGTGAAACGGAACGTTGCAACGTAGTGACATCATGCCGCGTTTCGTCGGTAAGGTAGGAACTTTGAAACGCTCTATTTAATTAATTCATGCATATATTTTTTTTCTTTTTCTTGCTTTGTTTAAGTAGGCCATATATCTTTAAAATAGACTGAAAAAAAAAATCATGCAAGTACCCTATTGTCATGTAAACAAATATTTGCATCGCTGTACGTTTGTGCGTCGCAGGGAGACAGACGAGGAGAGCGAGTGCGTGTGCGCAGGCGAAGCCGAAGACGAAGCTAAAGAGATCAAGCGCGAGTCCGCGGACAGGCAGACCACCGCCATCGGGAGGAAGACCGCCAAGTGAGTGCTTAAGTTCAATGGGCTAGTTGACTATTTATAGTCCGTCGTGTAGATTAATAAAAAATATTGGCCATGTATTTTTTCTTTTTTAAGTAATAAAAAAATTATAAGGTTGAAATATAGCGTGACGTCACAACCCGGTGCAGTTTGTACGGGGCTTATAATATAATATATAATAATGACGTCACGAGTCCCCCACCCTAAACTTCAATGCGCTAATCTATGTATATTTTCATGAATTTGGAGAAGCAAAAAATACGTGTCAATTTTTTCTATTTTCTAACTGGCGGATTAATTAGAATTTTGATTTTCATACCCCGGAAAATACCTAATTAGAAAACTATGATACTTTCCTTGTTTTTTTTTTAACGAATAAATCAATATTTTTTTAATGCACGATTATATCGAAAAAAAAACCGAGTTAGCCTTCCAGGCGTAGTCGGTTTGGATCGAGGCTTATTCGAGTCTTTAAAAAATTTTATTTATTAATTTAATACAGGGCTCCGTTAGAGTTAGCGAAGTCGCATTCTCACGGCGACATTGTCAGGAAGAATAGCCAAGAATCCAATTCCAGGTGACGCTGTGTTGCGCGCGTGACGCCACTAACCGAATGAGTTCATTGAGTTTTAATTTTGAATGGTTTTTTATTAACCCTTTTCGTATTGCCGGTTGCCAAAGTACAGTGATTTTTCGCCCCCTTCGACCCCTTCCTCCAAACCTTCCTGGACTATCGGAACATTTTTGTAACACTGGTATTGTTACGATATACATTTTTTTAAAATTGCTATTTTGATGTAAAAGAAAAAAAAATTGGTAAATAAAACTGACAAAGTAAAACCGGACCCTTATGGTCATAGGACCATGACACGCCGCGCTAAGATAAGACGCCGCAAAAACTGTCATTCCCTCAAAGAAGATTTACTGCAAAAATAGTACATTGTTATCCTAGGGGTGAAAGTAACTTATTTAGTCCCGAGACGGGGTTTGGCGCCCGAGCGTAGCGAGGGCGCTAATAGATCGAGGGACTAAATAAGTCTTTCTCCCGAGGGTAACACTGTGCTTTTCATTACGAATGCAAGGAAAGTCAAAATAAAAATAGGAATTAGCTAAAGAAAAAATGAGTGAAGATCGGATAGTCGCTTGACACTTTCCCATCTATTTCTTTTTCTTTGGCCGGCTAGCTATTCAGCCAGTATTTTTTATTTACATTGTGGCGACCTAAAAAAAAATTTCTTTAATTATTAAGTATTAATTAAAGAAAATAAAAATATATAAATAGGAATTAGCTTAAGAAAAAGTAAGTGAATTTTATTTTAATTAATACCTACTTAAACTTTACGTTATTTCAATTTTACATCGCGCTGGCTGTATAGAAAGTTGAAACATGGTTCAATAGAAATGTGAAAATAGACCTAGTTTTTTTTTAATAATTTGACAGTTGTCAGTTGAAAGCGATTCTCCCTAGGGCTGAAAAGGGTTACTTTCAACCCGCTTCTCAGGCAACTTCAGACCTACTTTCCGAGTATGAGTAATGAAAAATACATTTACAACATTTCTTATGACATAAAGAATAATAATTTCTAATATCTTGGCATCTAGAACGTTTTGAAATGCGTTTTTGGAACGCGCGTTATGGGCAAGGAATGTTGTTGGTCATAGTGAATAAGGGCCCTGATCCAGCTACACAAATTTGGTCTCCGTACGATACGGTCCGATCCATGCTCTAATATAGTTAACATGAGTTTATTGCGTTCTGTTTTCATAAAAAAAATTACGTCGCTGTAAAGATATTTGGGACGAGAATGTGATTCTGAATAACCCTCCTTCAATAAACCTCTTGTTTAACCTAACAGCCTGTATAATGGAATGTGTGTGTAAGGACGAATTGCATATTGGAATAAGCCGCTGTCCCCCGCTGGTGAAACCGCGGGCGACAGCTAGTTATTTTATTTTTATCTTACTTTATTCGGAAAATCAACTGCTACAATAGTACATTGTTATCCAAGGGGTGAAAGTAACTCATTTAGTGCCGAGACGGGGTTTGGCGCCCGAGCGTAGCGAGGGCGCCAATAGTTCGAGGCACTAAATAAGTTACTTTCTCCCGAGGGTAACACTGTGCTTTTCATTACGAATGCAAGGAAAGTCAAAATAAAAATAGGAATTAGCTAAAGAAAAAATGAGTGAAGATCGGATAGTCGCTTGACACTTTCCCACCTATTTCTTTTTCTTTGGCCGGCTAGCTATTCAGCCAGTATTTTTTATTTACATTGTGGCGACCTAAAAAAAATATTTTCTTTAATTATTAAGTATTAATTAAAGAAAATAAAAAATATAAATAGGAATTAGCTTAAGAAAAAGTGAGTGAATTTTATTTTAATTAATACCTACTTAAACTTTAGGTTCTTTCAATTTTACTTCGCGCTGGCTGTATAGAAAGTTGAAACATGGTTCAATAGAAATGTGAAAATAGACCTAGTTTTTTTTTAATAATTTGACAGTTGTCAGTTGAAAGCGATTCTCCCTAGGGCTGAAAAGGGTTACTTTCAACCCGCTTCTCAGGCAACTTCAGACCTACTTTCCGAGTATGAGTAATGAAAAATACATTTACAACATTTCTTATGACATAAAGAATAATAATTTCTAATATCTTGGCATCTAGAACGTTTTGAAATGCGTTTTTGGAACGCGCGTTATGGGCAAGGAATGTTGTTGGTCATAGTGAATAAGGGCCCTGATCCAGCTACACAAATTTGGTCTCCGTACGATACGGTCCGATCCATGCTCTAATATAGTTAACATGAGTTTATTGCGTTCTGTTTTCATAAAAAAAATTACGTCGCTGTAAAGATATTTGGGACGAGAATGTGATTCTGAATAACCCTCCTTCAATAAACCTCTTGTTTAACCTAACAGCCTGTATAATGGAATGTGTGTGTAAGGACGAATTGCATATTGGAATAAGCCGCTGTCCCCCGCTGGTGAAACCGCGGGCGACAGCTAGTTATTTTATTTTTATCTTACTTTATTCGGAAAATCAACTGCTACAATAGTACATTGTTATCCAAGGGGTGAAAGTAACTCATTTAGTGCCGAGACGGGGTTTGGCGCCCGAGCGTAGCGAGGGCGCCAATAGTTCGAGGCACTAAATAAGTTACTTTCTCCCGAGGGTAACACTGTGCTTTTCATTACGAATGCAAGGAAAGTCAAAATAAAAATAGGAATTAGCTAAAGAAAAAATGAGTGAAGATCGGATAGTCGCTTGACACTTTCCCACCTATTTCTTTTTCTTTGGCCGGCTAGCTATTCAGCCAGTATTTTTTATTTACATTGTGGCGACCTAAAAAAAATATTTTCTTTAATTATTAAGTATTAATTAAAGAAAATAAAAAATATAAATAGGAATTAGCTTAAGAAAAAGTGAGTGAATTTTATTTTAATTAATACCTACTTAAACTTTAGGTTCTTTCAATTTTACTTCGCGCTGGCTGTATAGAAAGTTGAAACATGGTTCAATAGAAATGTGAAAATAGAACTAGTTTTTTTTTAATAATTTGACAGTTGTCAGTTGAAAGCGATTCTCCCTAGGGCTGAAAAGGGTTACTTTCAACCCGCTTCTCAGGCAACTTCAGACCTACTTTCCGAGCATGAGTAATGAAAAAATATAATGAACATTTGTTTAAGTGTCAAACAAAAAAGCCGATTACAGATTTTTGCACGTGGGTAGTGAGTATGATAGATGCGAAAGTGAGTTTTTTTGTTACACTTTCACGCCGTATCATCGTGTAATTTGGCGTATACGTTGTCAGAAGTAATAGAAAACAAACATACAGCCGAACATCGAACCTCGTCCATTTTGGAAGTCGGTTAAAAAGGACATACAGCACTTTTTATCCCGGAATCCCCGCGGCAACTACGACATTAAGGGCGGCGCCACAGTCTTTGCGGCGGCGGTGGCGGCGGCGGCGGCGGCAAAAACAAACGGTAGACAACATACGAAGTTGGCCACAGTTCGCGCCGCTGATAGCTGTGGGCTGTGGCTCACTTCTTATGTTGTCTACCATTTGTTTTTGTCAAGACTGTGGCCAAGGGGTAAGACAGTTATTATAATCCCCATGTCGGGCCAGGATCAAGCGCTTCTTCGGCAGCACGGTGAAGCGCACGGTGCACGCGGCGCGCTCGCTGGCGCAGGAGGTGACGCACGCGCGCCACAAGGAGGACGTGGGCGAGATCGCGGACGAGGTGCGCGGCGGACACACCATCAAGCTGAAGGCCTCCAACTCGCACAAGGGGCCCTACGACTTCGACGGGTGCGTGCGCCACGTGCAGGTGGGGCCCGCTGCCGTGACACTGCCAATGTCCTCCTATACAATGTGTTCTTATACAATTAAGCGTCATTTGGCCCGCTGTCGTGTCACTTCCAATGTCCTCCTATACAATGTGTTCTTATACAATTAAGCGTCATTTGGCCCGCTGTCGTGTCACTTCCAATGTCCTCCTATACAATGTGTTCTTATACAATTAAGCGTCATTTGGCCCGCTGTCGTGTCACTTCCAATGTCCTCCTATACAATGTGTTCTTATACAATGGGCATGTGGACTAATTTTTATTTATTAGTCCGTCTTGTAGATAAATAAAAAATATTGGACACGTATTTTTTCTTTTTTTACGTAATCAAAAAATAACGGCGATATATTGAGTTGAAATTTCGCGTGACGTCACTATTCGGACAGTTTGTATGGCGGTTTTAGCGGTTAGTGACGTCACGACCCCCTCACCCTGAACTTTATTGCGCTTTATCTCTGTGTTGTAAAAATACGTGTCTATTGTTTTTTTTATTTTCTAACTGACGGACTAATTAGAATTTTGATTTTCAAAAGTAGTCAACATCCCCATTAAGCGTCATTTGACCCTCTGTCGTGTCACTACCAATGTCCTCCTATACAATGTGTTCTTATACTATTAAGCGTAATTTGGCCCGCTGTCGTGACACGTGCCACTACACTACCGACGTCACTTCTGATTCATCCCTAAACAATGGATTAATTAACTAGATTTTAGATTTTACTCCGTCATGTAGATTTTATTTTATTTTCTTTATTTCAATTACCATTGACCAATTTACCCTACAATAAAAAAAACATTTAACTCTAAAACAAAAACTTAAGGCTACTTGTACAATCTCTTGCAGGTAAGCACAGCCTGCTTAAAGTGTAGTTTTTATTCAAGGGATTTAATTGAATTTTGAACAAAAATTAAAACAATTTAAACCCAGACTATAAATAAAGAATATTGGACACATATTTTTTATTTTCCATGTACTTAATCAAAAAATAATGGAGGTACATCGCGTCGCATGACGTCACGCCGTACTACAATTTAAATACGACTTTGTGACGTCACGAGCCACCACTTTCGATGCGCTTTATCTAAGTATTTTCCAAACCAAAATTTACGTGATTATTTTTTTTTTTTTATTATTAGGGTTGTTAGGGGTAAATTCCCGCGAGAATTCCGAAAATAACGCGGATCAAACTGCTGTTCATACTACACACTGTCACGGCTATAACCCGTGAAAAGAAACAGGTGCTCTTATCCTAGAATCCCCGCGGGACCTCGTGGACAGCTAGTAAGTATGAGTTGGAGTTGCAGGAGATGGGGTCGGCGCATTGCGGCGCGGTGTGGTGCTGCAAGTTCAGCGTGTGCGGGCGGCTGCTGGCCACTGCCGGCCAGGATCGGCTGCTGCGAATCTGGGTCGCCCGGGACGCGTACCACGTCTTCCAGGTGCGCTGGGGCTGGGGGGACACATACACACACACCGCAATATACCACACATCACATCCCACACCACACATCACATTATACCACACATAACATCAAATCCCACACCACACCACATCCCACACCACACATCACATCACATCCCACACCACACATCACATCACATCCCACACCATATTATACCACACATCACATCCCACACCACACGCACTCACCACATCCCACACCACACGGACACACCACATCCCACACCACACATTACATCACATCCCACACCACATTATACCACACATCACATCCCACACCACACGCACTCACCACATCCCACACCACACATCACATTATACCACACATAACATCAAATCCCACACCACACCACATCCCACACCACACATCACATCACATCCCACACCACATTATACCATACATCAAATCCCACACCACACGGACACACCACATCCCACACCACACATCACATCACATCCCACACCACATTATACCACACATCACATCCCACACCACACGCACTCACCACATCCCACACCACACATCACATTATACCACACATAACATCAAATCCCACACCACACCACATCCCACACCACACATCACATCACATCCCACACCACATTATACCACACATCAAATCCCACACCACACGGACACACCACATCCCACACCACACATCACATCACATCCCACACCACATTATACCACACATCACATCCCACACCACACGCACTCACCACATCCCACACCACACATCACATTATACCACACATAACATCAAATCCCACACCACACCACATCCCACACCACACATCACATCACATCCCACACCACATTATACCACACATCAAATCCCACACCACACGGACACACCACATCCCACACCACACATCACATCACATCCCACACCACATTATACCACACATCACATCCCACACCACACGCACTCACCACATCCCACACCACACATCACATTATACCACACATCACATCAAATCCCACACCACACGGACACACCATACATCACATCACATCCCACACCACATTATACCACACATCACATCCCACACCACACGCACACACCACATCCCACACCGGACACCACATTATACCACACATTACATCCCACACCACACGCACACACCACATCCCACACCGCACACCACATTATACCACACATCACATCCCACACCACACGCACACACCACATCCCACACCGCACACCACATTATACCACACATCACATCCCACACCACACACCACATTCCACCGAAAGACCAGAATTTTATATATATTCTTATATCTCCCTCCCCCATCTGAATAAAAACATTTCATTTCACACACACACACACACACGGTAGAGAAACACACTTACTGTCCAAAACACAGAAACATGTGACACGTCTCCATTTCCGTCGGGCAGGAGATGCGCACGAAATACAACGCGGAGAAGCAGTCGTCTCCGACGCCGTCGCAGGAGTCGCTGCCGGCGCCGGGCGCGCCGCCGCCCAGCCCCGAGGGCGGGCCGCCGCCCGGCGCCGCCGCGCCCTTCCGCCCGGAGCCGTTCTGCGTGTACTCGGGCCACACGTCGGACCTGCTGGACGTGTCCTGGTCCAAGAACTACTTCATCCTGTCCAGCTCCATGGACAAGACGGTCCGGCTGTGGCACATCTCGCGCGGCGAGTGCCTCTGCTGCTTCCAGCACATCGACTTCGTGACCGCGATCGTGTTCCACCCGCGCGACGACCGCTACTTCCTGTCGGGCAGCCTCGACGGCAAGCTGCGCCTCTGGAACATCCCCGACAAGAAGGTGAGCGTACGGTGCTATACAACGTGTTAATGACTTAACTGAAAACTAGAAAGTAGTTTGCTCAGAATCAACTAGTGAATCGATCGCACTATGTTTTAATATAGGTAAAATTTTTTTCATTTTTCTAGCCCTAATATTGTACCGGTAAGCGCGGGCGTAGCGCTTGGAATTTCGTAGATAGGTCACCTCCAAACTAATGTTGAACAACTTTTAGAGTATTAATTTTGTCGACATAAAATATATTTTAATCATATTATTGTTTATTCATTTAAATGGGGTGTATCAGGTTTTCAGTTAATTCATTAACACGTTGTATATAGGTATCTATATAGGTATAATAGGTATCAATTATTTGCTTCGATTGTGTGTTTGGCGTCTCCACGCCAGGTGGCGGTGTGGAACGAGGTGGACGGCAAGACGAAGCTGATCACCGCCGCCAACTTCTGCCAGAGCGGCAAGTTCGCGGTGGTGGGCACGTACGACGGCCGCTGCATCTTCTACACGACGGACGAGCTCAAGTACCACACGCAGCTGGACGTGCGCTCGTCGCGCGGCAAGAACTCCACCGGCCGCAAGGTCAGCGGCATCGAGCCCATGCCCGGCGACGACAAGGTGCTCGTCACGTCCAACGACAGCCGCATCCGGCTCTACGACCTCAGGGATCTGAGCCTGTCCTGCAAGTACAAAGGTACGTACGAACAAACATTCGAGCTCACTCACACTGAAGGATTGAGGCTTTACGGCCGCACTCAGAGTCGAGTTTAATGATTACTTAGTTAAGTATAAATTTTTAAAACAAAACTGCCGCAATCAGAGACGTTCAGTAAATTAATGTTAGTTGGCATTTAATGAGATGCAACTTAATTAGTTAAATGCCAATTAAGATTAATTTATTAAACTTGTCTAATTGCAGCGACCGTTTTGGTCATGGGGACGCACCACGCAAACACCATTTGTTCTCATAATATTGTCATATATATAACTATATACCTTTTTTTGTTAAATCACGTTTGTATAAAATAATTGTAATTGTGTTGTCTCTGTGTCCAAATAAATGCCTTTTCTTTCTTTCTTTCTAATTGCGGCAGTTTTGTTTTAAAAATCTATACTTAACTAAGTAATCATTAAAGTCGACTCTGAGTGCGGCGGTTAGTTATACAACGTGTTAATGAATTAACTGAAAATCTGATACACCCCATTTAAAAAAATAAACAATAATATGATTAAAGTATATTTTATGTCGAAAAAATGTATACCTTAAAAGTTATTCGACATTAGTTTGGAGGTGAACTATCTACGAAATTCCAAGCGCTACGCCCGCGCCTACCGGTTCGAATTTGTTTGCTGCGGGCGGCGTACGTGCCAGATATTGTACTATAAATAATTTAGACATGGGCATAAATAAAAAATAAAACATAGAAATGTAAAAATATAACCTATATTAAAACAGAGTGCGATCGATTCGCTAGTTGATTCTGAGCAAACTACTTTCTAGTTTTCAGTTAGTTCATTAACACGTTGTATAAACGTTTTGGATTGCTATGGAAGGGTGGGACCTACTGGCATAAGTAGGTATATAAAATGCTTAAAAATGAGTCCCAACAATCGCTTGTAACCTCTACTTATAAAATAATAAATATTTTGAATAAGATTTTTTTTTTATTTGAAACATAATGCTAGCTGTGCCCCGCGGTGTCACCCGTGTAGGTTTCGAAATTCTACATAATATTAGTATAGATTACACACAATCAATTTAATATTTTTAACATAACTTATGATGGTGAATTTAAAAAAATATACTCCTCTTTCTCCCACAACGCAGGCTACGTGAACGTGTCCAGCCAGATAAAGGCTTCGTTCTCGCACGACGGCAAGTACATAGTGAGCGGGTCCGAGAACCAGTGCATATACATATGGAAGACGCACCACGACTACGGCAAGTTCACGTCCGTGCGCCGCGACCGCAACGACTACTGGGAGGGCATCAAGGCGCACAGCGCGCTCGTCACGTGCGCCGTGTTCGCGCCCAACCCGGACCACGTGATCCGCGTCATCGCGCAGAGGGAGGCCGCCGCGGGGGCCGGGGGCGGGGACGACGCGGTGAGTGCGCCCGCCTTTGTCTGTGTCTACTCTATGTAGAGCTTGTCTTAGCTACAATGTCGCGCCCCTGCATCGGCCATACGCACACGCACAACCGTTAAAATATCGACACGACACATATAAATCTGGTCTTGCCATTCGTCCTCAGTTGCCGCACAGTGTCGCCGCACTCACACTACTAAAGAGATATTATTATCAATATATGATCTCGCACATCTAAAATTGCTAATTAAGTAGTGGGGCGCGTCAGTGACCGTCTCTGTCTATGTACCTGTTGTTGCGTATACGTGAGTGACCGCCTGAATACCTGTTGTACGAGTCACGTACGACTCTATGCTGACTTAATCCTTAAATGGACATAGATAAGCAATAGTGTGTTAAGCCACTTTGGAGAAATTTTGAATAAATCGTGTTTTAAAATTATATCGTCATTTTATTTCAGCATTTTTTTATGTTTAAATGTTTTTTGGTATTTAAACAATGTAATAAGGTAAACACATAATTAAAAAACGCTCTATAACTCTCAATAAAGCGTTTTGAATCAATAACTTAATTTTGTGGGTTAACATGTTATTGCTTATCTGCGTCCAAATGCCATTGTGACTTTATTTGTTGGTTTGTTTCAATTTCTCGCCTTAACGGCTTAACCGATCCCCATAAAACTTTGCATACACGTTGTCAGAGGTTAAGAAAAAAATATAGTACATACTTTTCACCCCGGAATTTCTGCGAGAACTACGTGCAAAACTGCGAGGGACGGCTAGTTAATAAATAATAATTAATGTCGTATGTCTGGCAGCAGGCGACGCCGGAGGGCGGCATGGTGGCGTCGTCGCAGACCGGCCACGTGCTGGTCAGCGCAGACTTCAACGGCTGCATCAAGGTGTTCGTGCACAAGGCCAAGCCCAAGCACAGCTCGCTGCCCGCCTCCGCGCTCGCCTAGACCGCCCGGCCCAGCCTGACCCAGCCCGACCCAGCCCGGCCCAGCTTGACCCAGCTCAGCCGTACAGACAAGTTCGACGATCAAAGTCATAAAAATATTTTTATTCAAAGTTGGACCCATAAATGTGGCTCTTTTTGACGCCTATTTGGCAATTTTTTTTCTAAATTCTATTTAGTCCGTCAGTTAGATAATAAAAAAATAATAGACACGTATTTTTTACTTTTTCCAACCAATGAAAGTATATCTGAATAAAGCCATAAAGCGCATTTAAGTTTAGTAGTGGGGACTCGTATCGTCATATGCAAGTAAAAACTGTACCTGCTTGTGACGTCACGCGACATTTCGACTCAACGCATTTCCGTTTTTTTTTTTGATTAGGTACGTAAAAAAAGAAAAAATACGTGTCTAATATTTTTATGGGTCTACAGGACGGACTAAAAACAGTTAGTCAAATAGCTTATAAAATATCCGCCCTTACAGCTCCCTATTGCCTTTGTGGGGAAGAGCTACGCAACAAATGTCTGAGTATAACGTCATAACTTGTCTGTCAATAAAAAAAAAGTTACTTTAAAACGCCGGTCGTTTGTAATCGATAGACATTTTATATAATGCCGAAAATAGACGATGCCAATGACGGACGATCGTCCGCCCTCCGCCCAAGGTACGAGAGCACGGCTCATACCTCACGTTACGATACGAAGTTTGTGTTCTTTATATTATGCGCATTTTGTTAGTTCAGAAAGATGTAGATATTACTGTCAGTTGTTGAATTTTATTGCTCCTGCAATAAGTTTCAATAAATGTCAAAAGTGATTACATATTTCTGATTCCGACTGTACCGCGTGTCACTTCACCCCCTTTCTAAAGTTCGCGGTCATCACACAGTTAAAGCACATGCAACGCTATACGTTTTTAAATTATTAATGTCGCTTTCTCTTACACGTTGTACAAATAAACGTTGTAATACTTAAAATAGGCTAGTTTCCTGGGTAAAAAAAACAAAATTCTATTTAGTCCGTCAGTTAGATAATAAAAAAATAAAAGACACGTATTTTTTGCTTTTTTAAAATAATGGAAATATGCATAGATAAAGCGCATTAAAGTTTAGGGTGGGGGACTCGTGATGTCACAGCTCGCTATAACGTGCGAACAAACTGTAGCGAGGCGTGACGTCATGTGAAATTTCGACTTGATATATCTCCGTTATTTTTTGGTTACATAAAAAATTAAAAAATACGTGTCCAATATTTTTTAATAATCTACAAAACGGACTAAAAAAGAAAATTTAGGAAACTAGCCTATTAAAAAAGTTTCTCATATTGTGTGTGCTTGAAATAATGTCGATGTTGTTTTGCAATTAATTTTCGAAGGACCTTGATGCTAATCGATGATAACTTTCACAAATTAGTAGAGGGTAGTTATTGGTTCTAAATTATTAACATTTATTTTACCAATTAGTAAAGGGGATATTTGGTTTAAAAATAAATACCTATTATGAAAATACTTACATAATTTTACACCAAAAACCAGATATTTTATGTAATAATGGTCAAAATCATAAAAGGTAGGATTAGGTTTTAGAATTTGTATTCACTATTTATGTTGCTAAATGTTTAGATAAAATTTGTATACTTACCTATATATTTTTTTGTAAAAGAACATTGAATAGATATTATATTCTTTGTAAATGAACATTCTGCATAATATATCGCCGCAACTAATGATGCATGTAAATAATTTGTTCCCTTGTACCGTATATAAATATCATTACAGCAAAAATATAACTTTTAACGAGTCATCAAATATGTGGATTGTTTTTTAAAAGAATGATTGGTAATTTCTATAAATATTTGCTCGAAATGCTATCGCACAAAGACTTTTTTTTATTTATATAGAGACTAGTTGTGCCCCGCGGTAATTTCAGAGTTCCCGCAGGAATTCAGAGATAAAAATCACCCTAATCTGCATACTTACCTGACAACGTGCATGCAAAATTTCATGATGATTGGTTGGCGTTAAAGCGTAACAAACAAACCCACTTTCGCATTTATAATATTAGTAAGGATTTAAAAAAAAATGTCGGAACTGCACTTGAAAGAAGTTGAATTTTAATATTGTTGCAATAGCGTCCGAGAACAATTAATAAAATAGTGGTCAAGTGTATTTTGATGCCGATCAATTTTTCTGATATATTTTGGCTGTGTTGTTACATAATATTATTATCATGAAATCTTAATTACATCGACATCAAATGAATCACCGAATCAGAACTCCGTTTGTGTTGTAATTTCTTGCCTCGAGAGAATCTAGATTGTAAATGTATTTATTGTTATATAGATGTGACTATGTGTTAAGTGTAAATTATTATATAGTTTTTGTATAGAGAATGCGATGCCATCATGTTACGTGTAGATGCGTCCTGAAGAATATATTTGTCCTACAAATAAATATTTTTAATCAGCATTTATGGAAATAAAAATCGTTAAATAATGTGGTTATTATTATTTACATTATCAATATAAATGTTTGTATTGTCGCGGTCGAGCTAGATTAATAGCGCGCAATGTATGCAAAACGCGCAATGCATACAAAACACGCAATGTAAAGCAAACACATTGGAGTAGCGAATTCGATAGAAGTTCTATTCTAGAAACGTTCGGCCGAGTTTCTAGTAAAACACATCGGACTCGAACATTCTAGAGCCCCGTTCGGTTGGGTATATAAACGGCGCAACCGAACCGGACGGGCAGTTCAGTTTGAGCTTTCGAAGCGATAACTACGAGTGAATCTTGAGCGATACCTGCGACTACCTGCGACCTTGGCGAGACTATTGGACTTCGAGATCAGTCGTTTAGTGTTTCAAGCTGTGATACCTAGACCTAGGCACCCTAGACCTAGTGTTTTTGTAAAGTTAGTGTTAAACTCCAAATAAAGAACCCTAGCACGTAACAATTTGGTGTCGGAAGTGAAATTTGGAGATGCCACTAACTCCGAGGGAAGATATCACCGAGGAAGGCGTCAGGACGAGGGCACAACGCGCTGCGGGGGCTACGCCTGCAACCCGCCAGGCCACGCCCACTGGCCATCGGGCCACGCCTACTGGCCCCGCCCACCAGGGCCCATCCACCATAGAGGCCCCGCCTACCGACCTGACCACGCCCACTGGCCCCGCCCAACTGACCCCGCCCATCACTGAGGCCCCGCCCACTGGCCCACATGTCCTGGCCCTCGGCCCCGCCCACTTGACCACGCCCATCCCAAGCCCCACCCACTTGACCACGCCCACCATCGAAGCCCCGCCCACTAGCCCCGCCTACTCAACCACGCCCACTGAGCACGTCCGGGCTACGACTACTACACGAACGGCGGACGCGTCTGCTCTGGATATATGTGGCTTGGTGAAGATGATGGAGAGCATGAACAAGGGTATGCACCAGAGACTAAACGTCATGCGTGAAGAACAAAAGGAGTGTGCCGAACTACATCTCCAAACCGTTTTGGCGGCCGTTGATAAGGTCAGCAATGTGGTGAAGCAACTCCGTGAAGACGTCGATTCGGTAGAGGAGCGGGTCACGGGACTGGAGACTGGTTTCTCTGGACTACAAAAAGAAGTACTGCGTCTTAAAACTGAAGGAATCACATCAAGTGGAGCCGTCGCCGTAGTCCAGGGACCAAGAGTTAAGGTGCCACCTTACGACGGAACTACGTCTTGGCCCGCGTACCGGCAGCAGTTCCAGACCGTCGCTACTGCTAATGGGTGGACGGATGAGCAGAGCCTGACAGCTCTCACTGTGGCGCTCAGGGGCTCGGCTTTGTCTGTGTTGGAGGCACTGCCTAGCTCAGGAAGTGGATTCAAGGAGCTGATGGAGGCCCTCGAATCCAGATATGGGGAGCGCCACCTTGAACACGTGTTCCGGGCCCAGTTACGCGATCGAGTCCAGCGTCCAGGAGAAGGACTACAGCAGTGGGCACTGGAGATCGAGAAGCTTGTCCGCAAGGCTCATCCGACAGCTGACACGAAGACGTTGGACACGAACATTCTGCAAGCCTTCGTGGATGGCATCCGGGACATGGAGATAAGGGCTGCAGTGGGGCTTCGTCATCACACCTCTTTAAAGGATGCCCTGGCACACGCCTTGGAAGTTGAGGCAGTACGGCGAGAGGTGCGTGCGCATAAGCTGCGGGAGGTCACTGAGGAAGTTAAAGCAATTAAGGCCCCCCTAAAGAAGACTGGATTCATGTGCTACAAATGCGGTGAACGAGGCCACATGCAGTTCTCCTGCCCAAAGAAGAACGAGGTGACAGAAAAAATCCTTAAGCTGCAGAAACAAGTTGATGACCTGACAAAGAGGCAGGAGACTCTGTCCCCTGTCGGGAATCAGGGAAAAGGTGTGACAGCCAGGACTAAAGGACAGGTACTGGCTGGTGTGAAAAAAGCCCCAGCAACGGTCATCGCACAGGTGCGTAGTGGGAAGGCCCATGGCAACGCTGACGCCCTCTCAAGAAGACCATGCCCGGAAGATTGTAAGCATTGTGTCAAACAGGAGTCGAAGGAACTGACCGTTAAGCTTACGAGAACGAGCCCTCCGGGACTGTGGCAAGATGAAGCCATGAGAGAAGCTCAGGAAGATGATGAAGACGTTCGACTCATCGTGGCTTGGAAAAAACGTAGTGCGGACAAACCAAAATGGATTGAGGTCGCACCCACTAGCCCTGTCACTAAAGCCTATTGGGCCCAATGGGACAGCTTTATTCTGCAGAACGGAATACTTTACCGAAAATGGGAGAAACCTAACGGCAGAGAGTTCCACCTTCAGTTAGTTGTTCCAAGGACCAGGGTGAAAGATGTTCTTCGTGAAATACACGATGGGGTTTCAGGTGAGAGAAAGATTCTACTGGCTTCATTGTCGAGAGGATGTGCAGGAATGGTGCCGCAAATGTACCACTTGTGCTGCAGTCAAAGGTCCGTCAACTAGGACCCGCGGAAACCTCCAACTCTATAATATTGGTGCGCCCTGGGAAAGAATTGCTGTTGACGTGGCTGGACCTTTTCCAGTGACCGAGTCAGGGAATAAGTACTTCTTGGTCGTCATGGATTATTTCACCAAGTGGCCGGAAGTGTTCGCCATACCTAATCAGGAAGCCACGACAGTAGCCTCCAAGTTGGTTGAGGAAGTGATATGTCGATTCGGCGTACCCTTGGAAATCCACTCAGATCAAGGCAGGAACTTCGAATCCCAGCTATTCCAGGAAATGTGCAAAATCTTGGGAATGCACAAGACGAGGACCACGCCATATCACCCTCAGTCCGACGGCATGGTGGAGAGGTTTAACCAGACGCTAGAGAGGAATTTGGCGAAACTGGTTGATAAACACCAGAGGGATTGGGACAAATTCATACCGCTGTTCCTACTCGCCTACAGAACATCTGAGCATGAGAGCACGAAGGCGACCCCAGCGTATGTGAATTTCGGTAGAGAACTACGGCTACCAGTGGATTTACTGACAGGCGGACCTCCAGATGACCCCCAATCGATGCAGGACTACGTTTCCGATCTACGGGAAAAAATGCAGGACGTCTATGCTTTGGTTCGAGAGCATGGTTTGCGGTCAAGCGAGAACATGAAGACGAGATATGACCGGAGGGCGAATACAAGTGGTTTTGAGGAGGGATCACTTGTATGGCTACACAATCCTATCCGTCGAAAGGGAAAATCTCCGAAATTACAGACTCGATGGGAAGGCCCGTACAAGGTTGTTACCCGGATGAATGACGTGACGTATCGGATTCAACGTCAACCAAGGGGAGCTTTCAAAATAGTGCACATCGACCGCTTAGCACGTTATCAAGGCAGCAATAGTGACGCTCGGGACGAGCATCTCTAAGAAGGGGGCAGTGTCGCGGTCGAGCTAGATTAATAGCGCGCAATGTATGCAAAACGCGCAATGCATACAAAACACGCAATGTAAAGCAAACACATAGGAGTAGCGAATTCGATAGAAGTTCTATTCTAGAAACGTTCGGCCGAGTTTCTAGTAAAACACATCGGACTCGAACATTCTAGAGCCCCGTTCGGTTGGGTATATAAACGGCGCAACCGAACCGGACGGGCAGTTCAGTTTGAGCTTTCGAAGCGATAACTACGAGTGAATCTTGAGCGATACCTGCGACTACCTGCGACCTTGGCGAGACTATTGGACTTCGAGATCAGTCGTTTAGTGTTTCAAGCTGTGATACCTAGACCTAGGCACCCTAGACCTAGTGTTTTTGTAAAGTTAGTGTTAAACTCCAAATAAAGAACCCTAGCACGTAACAGTATATTAGTCCTCTGTACGTTCCTAAACACTTGTCTGATTGTGATGAAACTTTGGTGAGTTGTTATACGTATGCCGGCGATGTTTCTTGATAAAAACAGTTCCCGAAACTCACGAAGGTAGAACCTCGGGCACCAGCTAGCCTTAAATGATCGATTTATTCGAGGTTCAACTGAGTAGATATTTTTGCTCGCGAGTTCGTTTGTGTGGTCATAGGTTTTCCCGTCAGAAATAAATGTTTTGAAATAAATAATGCAACATCACAGTCACTTCGAGAAAAAATTATGAAACAAGCGGTAAATGCTTTTATTTTAGCTACATTACAAAGGGTTAAAATGAAAAAGGATAAAAACTAAGTTTCTTATAATTTATATTATTTAAACAGTACATACAGGTATTCTCATCTGGAATGTTAGTTATTTTTTACAGTTCAATAAAATAATTTAACAAATATATTTAAGTAATGTAGATACAATACACAGTTTATATACAAAATTCTTTCATTTGATAATCTGGAAAATCGAAATCGGCCATGTTTAGACTTATCACTTCTCACAGTAGGTACATTTTAAGTCGGCTTATTTTGATGTACATTAACAAACTTAAACTATACTTTCGCACACCACGTATTTAGTTTCCAATAAAGGTATTTTTTTTTGCAAAAACTTTAAATCACACATACTTTACCCACTGGATATCGCGTCATAATACTAAATCTAATAATCATAGCACCAACTTAGTCTCAGGTATTCAAAGTACCTCGGTAAAAACAACACACGGTATTTGCTAAAACAACGTATGCACGAGTTTGTCTAGTTCTTTCTTTCTTCTTTTTTATGGACTTTCGCATTGAATGCATTTAGCCAGTTTCAAGTAAAGACTGATGTGACAGCTACTACTTCCATGGCGGCTTGTTGATATGGAGCTGATGTGACAGCTACTACTTCCATGGCGGCTTGTTGATATGGAGCTGATGTGACAGCTACGACTTCCATGGCGGCTTGTTGACGTGGAGCGCCCGCTTGGCGGTCTTGGCGCGCTCGGGCCGGTCGCTGGTGGGCTCCTCGCGGGACTCCTCGCCGACCTTGCGGGGCTCCCAGTCGGGCTCCGCGGGGGCGCACTCCCCGGTGCTGTCCAGGCTGGGCGGCTGAGTTAGCAGCTGGAGTTAATAGCATAGATTAGTTAGTAGTAAAGATTCAAATTAACATTCGATTGGATTATGTGACAGGGTAGGGTGGTTTAGTATGATGAGTGTAGACTGTAGACGTGTAGTGGATACAGTATGGCGTAGGTAGTGCACTTTAGTCTTTAGCGTAGTGCAATACAGTGTGACGTAGTGCATTGTCGTGTAGTGTGGCGTGTGACATTGAAGTGTAGTGTAATTCAATGAAGTGTGGTGTAATTCAATAAAGTGTAGTGTAATTCAATAAAGTGTAATGTAATTCAATAAAGTGTAGTGTAATTCAATGAAATGTCGTTAATGAATAATGCACTGAAGTATAATAAATAATGCGCTGAAGTGTAGTGCACCTAATGCACTGAAGTGTGGTGTAATTCAATAAAGTGTAGTGTAATTCAATAAAGTGTAGTGTAATTCAATAAAGTGTAGTGTAATTCAATAAAGTGTAGTGTAATTCAATGAAATGTCGTTAATGAATAATGCACAGAAGTATAATAAACAATGCGCTGAAGTGTAGTGCACCTAATGCACTGAAGTGTAGGGTAATGCACTGAAGTGTAGTGTAATGCAATGAAGTTATGTGTTTGCAATTAAGTGCAGTATAATTCAATGAATTGTAGAGTAAATGTAGTGTGGCGTGATGCGGTTTGGCGTAGTTTTCGTCATGTGGTCGCGTCCCGCGGCACTCACCAGCTGCACGTACTGCTTGAGGTCGACATCGCTGAGCGCGTCCCCCGCCCCCTCCCCCGCCGCCGCGCCGCGCCCCCCGCGCCGCAGCCCCCGCGGGTCAGGCGCCACGCACTCCTGCACCAGCGACGCCGACGCTGTCGGACATACGCACACACACACACACGCCGTTGTTATTATCATCATTATTATAACTGTTAGGGTCTATACATAGGTCGAACTGACGGAATCCACTATGATAAAGGTGTATCTTGTAGATATTTCATCTGTCCGACTGTGACCTCTGCGCGCCCTCACCGTAGTCGCGCGAGGGCTGCCCCCCCACTGCCACCCCCGCCGCCGCGCCTCCGGTAAGGATGCCCAGCGCCTGCCGCCACTGCGCCTGCATCACGCCGTGCAGCTGCGCCGCCAGCTGCGAGCGCCGCTGCCGGAACGACTCCAGCTTGCCCTGAGAAACACGCACACCGACAAACGTAAGTCACCATCCGGCTCGAAGGACCAATGACAATCACACACACCGGCAAACATAAGTCACGATCCGGCTCGAAGGACTAATGAGAAACACACACACACACAGACAAACATAAGTTACCGTCCGGCTCGAAGGACCAATGACATTCACACACACCAACAAACATAAGTCACGATCCGGCTCAAAGGACCCAATGACAAACACACACACCGACAAACGTAAGTCACCATCCGGCTCGAAGGACCAAAGACACCGACAAACATAAGTCACCAACCGGCTCGAAGGACCAGATTCTATCAATGTTAAAGTCAAATAATGACGACCGGATTGACATAGGTCACCACTTCTACTTCCACTCTCCAGTTTGGGCGTGTTTATACATCCACGCTATTCTACATATTGTGCTATGATTTTTTTTATATTTTCGCATTTATAACATTAGTAAGGATTAATAGTAGATTATACACCAAGGGGATAAAGCACTGTTTTATGTCACGGGCGCTACATTGAATCCTGAACATAACGAAGGACTCCAAATTTAACTCCCGAGCGCAGCGAGGGTGTTATAAGTTAATTCCCGACCAAAGGGAGGGAATTAAGATTGAGTCCTGAGTGCAGTGAGGGATTCAAGCGCCCAAGAAAAAAACAGTTTTATCCCTGTGGTGTATACTCTACTTTTCTCACATAATGCGAGACAATAAAAAACCAGGCTTAGTAGATCCTATATAGCCACTTCTTTCAGCTGGCGTGGCCTACTCGATTTGACAAACAAATGAAGTTCGTCTCACTGCGAATCTAGTGGGCCACGGCTTCGGTCTTCGAAAATCGAGTTGGCCGCGCCCGCTGAGAACACATTCTGTTTAGCGAAATGAGACGTTATGGACATAGCAATAAGAATTATGAAAGTGAAAATCACATTATTGACCAGCGGGTTATAATGAAATTCAATAGAACATTATAACCCGGCTAAAGCCAAGAGATATAATGTCTTGCTTTCGGTAAGGTTTACATGACATATAATTCGGCATTGTCGAGCATGTGGTGTGAAAATAATATAATATACTCGCAGCACTCACTTCAAGTAAACCGATTTTCTCGCTGGCCTGCGCCAACTGTAACCGGTACAATTTGATCTCTTCCCTTTGCTTCTCTTCCAGTACGTTTATTTCCAATTTGTGTCTATAATGAAAAAGAAAAGTCATGACTGACATAATATGAATAGGCATGTTGCCGGGGTATAAAAATCAAAATTCTATTTAGTCAGTCAGTTAGATAATAAAAAAAATAATAGTCACGTGTATTTCGCTTTGGAAAATTACTGAATAAATGCTTTGATAAAACTAGTTGCTTTGAGTAAGCTAGTTTAGGAGTGGGGGAATACTAAGGCGTGACGTCACACGAAATTCCGACTCAATGTACCGGCGTTATTTTTACTAGCTGTTTCCCGTGGTAACTTCGGTGTTCCCGCGGAAATTCCAGGATAAAAGTACGGAGTTGTCTCCCTTCGTGTATCCCTGACAACGTTTATGTAATATTTCATGAGACTTCACCGGCGGCGTTAATTACGAAGTTCCCGCGGGAATTCCGAGACAAAAGTATTTCTGGCAACGTGTGTGCCAAATTTCATGACGATCGGTTGAGCCGCTGAGCCGTGAAAGCGTAACAAACAAACAAACACCCATTCGCAATTATAATAGAACGCAGATAAGCAATAACATGTTAACCCACAAAACGAAGTTATTGATTTAGAACGATTTATTGAGAGTTAGGGAACGTTTTTTAATTATGTGTTTACCTTATTGCATTGTTTAAATATGTAACTAAATATTGAACATAAAAATGGTTGAAACAAAATGGCACTATAATTTTAAAAGTTTAATTTACTCAAAATTTCTCCAGTGCGGGTTGACACACTATTGCTTATCTATGTTATGTCCAATAGTAAGATGAGCCCACTGTTGCTGCGCGGCGGCGAGCTGCCGGTGGCACGCGGCGAGCGCGGCCTCCTCGCGCTCCCGCGCCGCCGCCGCCGCGCCGCGCTCCGCCGCGTCCAGCTGCGCCTGGAACTCGCGCAGCTTGCCCAGCACGGCCGCCTCCAGCTGGCGCTGGTAGTGCGCGCGCAGCTCGCCGCGCTGCGCCTCCAACTGCGCGCGCAGCGCCCGCGCCTCGCCCTCCAGCCCCTCCTGGACGCAACAGTGGGGATGTTGACTACTTTTGAAAATCAAAATTCTAATTAGTCCGTCAGTTAGATAATAAAAAAACAATAGACACGTATTTTTTGCTTTTTCAAATAAAATAAAATATACAGAGATAAAGCGCATTAAAGTTTAGGGTGAGGGAGTCGTGACGTCACTAACCGCTAAAACCGCCATACAAACAGTCCGAATAGTGACGTCACGCGAAATTTTAACTCAATGTATCGCCGTTATTTTTTTGATTACGTAAAAAAAGAAAAAATACGTGTCCAATATTTGTTTTTAATCTACAAGACGGACTAAAAAAAATTAGTCAACATGCCCATTAATGGATCATAATATAATATTTACAGGGCTGAAAGTGTGCGTTATAACAAACAGGATAAGCGAAAAAATTATAATTAAAATTAAAACCGTTCCGCTCGATTTCATCAGCGTTAATTTCGGAGTTTCCACGGGAATTCCTTTTTCTGTTCTTTTGACAAAAGTATATGCAAAATTTCATGATGATCGATAGACCGGTTAGGGTGTGAAAACGGAACCAACAAACTTACTGTCGCATTAGGCTATTTGACTAATTTTTTTTTATTAGTCCGTCTTGTAGATTAATAAAAAAATATTGGACACGTATTTTTTCTTTTTTTGCGTAATTAAAAAATAACGGCGATACATTGAGTTGAAATTTCGCATGACGTCACTAACTAGTGCAGTTTGTATGGCGGCTTGTAGCGGTAAGTGACGTCACGAGCCCCCACCCTAAACTTTAATGCATTTTATCTCTGTGTATTTTAATTTATTTGAAAAATAAAAAAATACGTGTCTGATGATTTTTGATTTTCTAAATGACGGACTAAATAGAATTTTGATTTTCAAAAGTTGTCAACATCCCTTTTATAATAGTGAAGATTAACAAAGTAGTAGGTACCAAAATAGCTACCATTCAGCATATTATGCTGTGGAACTAGTCCCTAATGCCGATTTTTAGTGGCGACTGTAAAAATAAATAGATAATTAGACACTTGTTTTTTTATTCAAATAAGTCCTGCAATAAGTGCGATGTGCTGGGACTCACGCATTTCCTCATCAGGTCGCCGGCCTGGTCCTGCCGCTCGGCCAGCTGCTGCTCGAGCAGCGCGCACCGGCCGCGCCCCTCGTCCACCTTCAGCCGCAGCACGTCCCGCTCTTGGTGCGCCAGCGACGCCTCCTCCCTCAGCGACTCCATCTTGCAGTTCAGCTTGTCCATTTTGTTTCTTGTTTGGTCGTGGTCGAGCTTCTCCTAAATAATGTGAAAGACAAATAATATTATTGTTATTAGCTGTTACTTGCGGTTCCACCTATGGTAGTTCCCGCGTAAATTCTGGGTTACAATATAGCCTATGCTACTCGGGGACAGAATTTTTGAAATAAGCCCAGTAGTTTTTGAGTTAAATCGTAACAAACAAACCAAAAATCAAACTTTCAGCTTCCTAGGACATTAGGAAATACCCTGAGAATTTTGATGATCATCAGAGAGTCAATCAGGGTTTTTTAGATGTCAATAAAATTTAAAGTGTAGGAGCTATGCAATTAAAACTTTATATATTTAATAAGTCTGCTATCGACAACAGAGAATTTATCCAGAGAATTTTGTACATCTGATATAAACCAAATTCAAGTTATAAGGGTTAAAAAAAACGGCGAAGCACTTCTAGACAAGGTAGGGTATAGTGCCCTTGCTTGGCTCGTCTAGGGGCACTACCGTGCCCCCAGATATATGTGAGACCTTACCTTCTCCAAAGCTTCTTCCAGATTCTTAACACAGTCAGTAGACTGCTTGTTCAGTCGCATTACAGTCTCACTATTCTCCTTAAGCATTTCTATTTCTTTGTCCTTATTACTCAAAACTTCTTCTCGGGCCAGATGACTCCTCTCTGCATTCTCTTGCAACTCTTTCTTCTCCTGAGTCAATTGTTTGCATTTTTCTTGATAGTCATGAGCTAAGTCCAGAGCTTTATATAGCTCCACTTCAAAATGGTTTGTTTTCTAAAAGAAAAAAAAAATTACATTGTTTTTATATGTGAACTCATTAAATCTAGTGCTAGACTAGTGCTAAGACTTTAATGCTAAGAATTTAGTTTAATTAGTTCGTGTTGTCAAAGTGTCCACTAAACGCAATATTGCATATTTGTGTAGATCTCTCAGTTCAGAGTATTCTTACGTGAATTTTTTTAGAAAACGTCGTTTTATCCGTGCAATAAAAAATGAGTGTTTGTTTTTCTGCTTCACAACAGATGGCGCTATACACAACGAGCGAAGCTCGGTGACCCAGATATTATATACTTAAAATTTACAAAAAAAAAACTTCCGGTCATCCAGGTACTTATTTATTTCACAAGCCAAAATACCGAACCTTTTTAAATATGCATATTTCAGCGATTGGGTACAATTTAATGAAAATTTGATCACTGAAAAAGTTCAAAATTCTGCAACCTCAAAAAATGCAGGTAGCACTGTTTGATATCACAACAATGGCGTTCAAATATTAAGAAAAATTGCGATTTACATTTTACAACTTACTTTCTGAGCGTCATCAGCCACTTTCTTAAAATTGTCCACCTCCCTGACCATCTTATCCAGTGCATTCCTGTGTCTCTCCTCAGCTCTATCCAAGCTACCCGTGAGCTTCAGCCATGCTTCTCTTAGCTTTGTGATAGCTGCATCTTTAGCTCGATCCACTCTAACTGCTACAGCAAGCTTTTCCTGCTGTTCTAGGAGCTTCTTCTGCAGTTGCTGGATTATTGCCTCACAGTGCTATTGGGAGAAAAAATCATTATCTTGACATAAA
Source organism: Zygaena filipendulae (assembly GCA_907165275.2). Taxonomy (NCBI): domain Eukaryota; kingdom Metazoa; phylum Arthropoda; class Insecta; order Lepidoptera; family Zygaenidae; genus Zygaena; species Zygaena filipendulae. The sequence continues at coordinate 11,693,895 of OU015660.1, forward strand.
AATGATGAAACAAGTTCTTCACTTAATAAGCAGAAAATACAATTTATTTTTTAATACTTTCATAAGTCTCAAATATAATTTCAAAATAAACACATCAAACCACACTAATATTATAAATGCAAAAGTTTATTGCTATAAATCCCTCAAAAAAAATGTCCAGCATCATAAACAAAAACACCAAACATTTTTTGCACTGAGAAAAATTAAAGTTTCGCTTTTCATCCCTTCCAACACTACAGAAATTGAGTCTTATATTGAATATCTTACCTCTCTTTTTAATTTCTCCTCTTCTAGTTTTCCACTGTCTATTCTTTCTTCTTTATCTCGTCTCTCACCCCAAAGATCACTCAAACTCAATAAATCAGTATCTATGGAATCCATAAACTTATTCTGAAATGCTGGTAACTTAATCACATCCTTACTATCTGGGACATAAGGTCTCATTTGGGGCATTTTGAATTCATCTTTCTTTGGTGACGACAGAGTTGTGTCGGTCACTGAACTTTTACCATGGTTGCAGAAACTTTGAGATTTGTACTGTTCTAAAACTTTTGTTGCTCGGTCATAGATTTTATTTGAAGTAGGTCTGAATGATTCTACATGACTACTGTTAGTCTGTGCTGGCTTTTTAGGTGTTGATGTAGTGTTGACATCTTTATTTTCAGAGAAGTTAAGCCTTCTCATAATTGGTGACTTTATATCATGCATATTCTTTGAAATTTCCTGACTGGCTTTAGAAGTAATATCAGAATGTTGAGTCATGTTTGTTTCGTTCCTATATGGCACCCTTTGAGTATTCTTGTCTGGTTGAGATACACCAGCATTTTTGACTAAATAAATATATTTATCTAATACATTACTGGGAACACTGCGTCCACTTGGCAAGATAATATTATCTTCTTTATTGAATTTTTGTGTGAAAAATTCTCCTGTAGCTTTTATCACATTCTCAGGACTGATCCCTTCTTGTGTCCTGTATTTTGATTCGGGACTTTCGTAACTTTCAACTTTAGTAAGAAACTCATCGATTTCATGAAGGAGCAATTTGTCATTCTTTTTTGTCGGTGTTGACATAATACTGCTAATATCGCCGTCCATGCTCGGCGATTCATTTACTACTTCAGTGGGTTTTGGGCGCGATTTTATTTCTAAATTCAGAAGTGGGATATCTTTGCCGTACGAACTGGCAGAATCGAGACTTGTCAAGGATAAGTCATGAGTATTACTTCGTTTCGTTTTGCGGCGTCGGCGTCTGGGAAACGTGAAACTTTTTCTATCTAAGCTTCGACTGTCGTAACTGGTGGTGTCAGAATTTTTGCGTCTGGATCGTATTTCTAGCGCCGAAACTGTGTCGCTCGTTGTACTTAACTCTAAACTTTCCAGCCTGGACTCCAAGGAGTGAACTTGATCGACTAATTTGCCGATAACGCGGGCAGTACACGTCGTTGGCTTGTGTACGACTGTTCTTGATGATTCTAGTACAGAGTCTTCTGAGCCCGAACTTTGCACCGAGAAAAACCCGGGCGGTATCAGTAATAGAATATCGGTATCGTCCGTTTCACTCATCACAAATGCTATAAATTCCTTTTAACCATTCACAAACTTTTGCCATTTTATAACAAGGTAAGGAAACTTTCAAAGTACTACCATAACTCTGTAAATCGCGAATGAATAAGAATATTTCTTTTTGTAGCTATGATAATTATAGTGTTTTAAATAAAGTAAGAAAGCATTGAGACATAATAAACCATAAAAATAAAATTAAAATGAAACGGGTACGTAATAACGAGTAACGACCGCCAACCGCAATTGTAATTTGTATTATCTATGGCCAACCGAGTGCAAAGCAAACAAATAAACGTCAACGGTCAATGTCAAAATTGTCAAATATTTTTTTTGTTAAATTTACCCCAATAGGGAAGGCAAAGGAAGCTAAGTCCATACAACCAATTCAGTAGTACTTTCTTCTTCTGAAGTTATTTACATCGAAATGCATTAGTGAGATTTCGATGCTTTACCAGATCTTTTGACAGCAACTCTTCACAGTTGAACCTTAATAGGACGCTCTGTGGGAAGTTGTATAGTAAAACGACAGTCTCCCGATGAACGCCCCATTTTTATTTCACTGTTTCCACACACTGTTCATCTCTAATGGATCACTATTATGTAAAATCCACCACATCCACACAATATTAATCACGATAAATTAATTAGCAAAACAAACGTCCATCACTGTTGAAATCCCGCCAAAAGCTCCAATAAAGATATGCCATTGCCGTCAAGGTCAACCTCTATGTAACATTTTTAAAATTAATACTACTGTGAGCGGTTGCCCTTTGGGACCTTTAGTAGATAAAAAGTACATAGGTGGCTACTGTGGTGGTACTGAAATAATGTTTCCTGGAGATAATTATTGCCTGTTCCACTGCCACTGTTAGGTATCAAAAGTCCACTCGTGCTCGTCAAGGACCTCAGAAGAATTAGGACATTACACTTGACACTTATTGTTCGAAAATTGCCATGCAAGACAATATCTTGAGAGATATCAACACCCAGCTCAAAGAAATGAGTATGAATCATGCTCGCATATTTTTAGCAGAAGGGAACATACATCAATAATGTCTCTTTTAAATACTTATTCGAAAAATATGGAGCGTTTATTTTGCGCCTGTATAAGGACAGATCCACACACATAGTTTTAATAAAAAAAAACATTTAATCTATATTCGGCATTCCATGTTTCTATGAAAAAAAAAAAACAATTTATAAACAATATTTCTATTTTTATTAATGTTAGAGTTCAATCATTCATATCAGCAATAAAGTCTACAACTTTATTGATCATAATCATTAGTTTAAATCAAATACAAACCATTCATTCTTTTAAATCATCACCCACACTTTATATAAACATAATTATTTTCTCTTGTTTTTCAATTTGACATCAAGCTAATACATTTTTGCACAGGCATACCCTCTAATTAACTGGATTAATGGGGGTATACCATAAAATTCTAAATGGATAAATATTTTTCCAGGCAATTAATTGGCTACTCATTTGTAACTTGATCAAGATGCTCTAGCGGCATGTACAGGAGACTGCTTTATAAATGAATCAAGTTTGTTCTTAAATAGCTCACTAGTAATTGGCTCCCCAGACTTGCACAGTGGATTTCTTACAGCATATGTTACATAGATTTCTGCATAAATCTTCTTCAAAAGTTCCCTCACTCCTTGAGCCTGGTTATCTGTGGTCATAACAAATTTCAACCCAGAAGCAGTCTCCATAAAATGGAGGGTATATTTTGAAGTTTTATAGTTCAAAAATCCATCTTTAGGGTCCAGTGGTGATATTTTTGCGACAAATGATTTTATTGAATAGAGCATCCCATACATCAATTTTCCTTCCTAGAAAATAAAGGTGATCAATAGAATTATTAAAACCAAATATAAGTAGGTACCAATAATTTTCACATACAAATACCCTATAAATATTATGTAGGGGTAAACTCTAGAATAAAATTATTGAACCAATTGTAAAAGTTCATTCACTGATAGACAAATACCTGCTACTGAATCCCTGAGTAACTTGGGATATTTCTATCACATTTATATGAAACTGCATGTCACTTAATATTTAGTTATAAGTAAAATTAGCCTTCAAACAGTGAATACCTTGATTTGTGCTTGCATTACATTTAATGCCCACAATACCAGTAATTATTAATCAAAATACCTAACAAGAAAATGGCCACTTTCCAAAATGAATGTCTATTCTCAGACATCAGAAATAAAGTGCTTCTATACATTACAAAGTTCTCGAGGGAATTCTGATATAATAGTATAAAAAAGGTGATCCGTAACTGTTCCTATTTAAGAAAAGATGTGAGTAGAAAAATTATAAATAGATTTCATAATTTTACTAGCTGCGCCCCGCGGTTTCACCCGCGTGAGTTTTGGGATCAGGAACCTTTGCGGACGCAGGCAGAACAACCCGCCAAAGTTTCATCACAATCAGACCAATGGTTTCGAAACACATAGAGGACAGATAATACAAACATTGTTTTATTTATAAAGATTTTAAGTTAATTATTATTTAACAATTAAAACAAAGGCACTTTTCCCCAATTTATTTACGAAATGGTATCGACTCCTGAGAAAGAAGAACAAGGTATATTTTTTTACTATTTAAAATCAACCAACCTACCTCTTCGCGAGACATACCGGATTGTTTTGATCTATTCCACTCCCCGTAATAGAGTAACGTGCCATATCGATCGAAAATGTATAAGTTGTGGATGGTCATTTTTATTAGATACTCAATAAAAAAATTATTAATTAAAAACTAATTATTAGCTAATTTACATCAATGATCGCACGGCGCACGCACTCCAACTCACTCTACCCACAAATTAATTAGACTTATGTCTAAAGAACTCTACCGGTGTACACAAATTACAATCGGTAGTATCTCGTAAGTAAGCACAAATTAACTAGACATAGTAAGTAAGTAGTTTTGCTTTAGTTATTCTTCTGAGGTAGTTTGTGATTACAATTTACAAAACAGTAAACACTGACATTTTTAAAAAGTACTCTGTGACCTCAGTCTGTGACACTGACAAGCACAAATTAACTAGACTGACAAGTCTAAAGGTGTAACCTCATGCAGCCGCTCGACGCTCGTTTGCAGCGATAAATCCACAGAACACACAAAATCTGGTCACATTTGGTCACGTGACTTAAGGCCGATCCGCACACAACAGTGCCGGCACAGTGCCGACACGTGCCGTTCAGTCAGTGTCAGTGAAATATGATATTGTAGCATACATTTTGTACGACGCTATCCGCACTCGTCAGTGACAGTGACGTTCAGTGATGTCAGTGCTGCTCCGGCATTCGCCGTGATCCGACGTGAATTTGTGGCGGACAATATTTTGCCTGATACGGTCGCAGTGTTTCAAGATGGACGACGAAAAGTTCATTAAGTTTAGATAAAAGTATGTCGAAAGAATATTTTGACATCCTGAAATACTCAAAAAACTTTAATTCATCATCTATCAGATGCTTATAAAGGGTGGCGAACTCTCCTTCGTCTTCCCTTTTCCTCCACGCGTTATGAACCCATTTCTTTCTTCTCACATTTTCTTCGCCTTCATCTAATAATAAAGCAATCGCAGCTAACTGTGATCTTGAATATCGAGGCATTTTACTAGCACGTCAAACTGCTGCAAGGTAGGTACTAAAAATCACTGCACGCGTCGCGTCGGTACTGACATGTGCGAATAGCACTTCACGGAACGGTACGGTACGGAACTGTCCGTCACGTGTCGGCACTGTTGTGTGCGGATCGGCCTTTATTGTCGCCGCGTCAAAAACACCCCGGTGCAACCTCATGCAAGCCGCTCGACGCTCGTTTGCAGCGACATGTCTGGTTACGTGAACCTATTTTGAATTTCCCGCGACTCAAAAGATGCGATAGGCAGGTAGTCGCTCGTCGCTCGTGTGCAGCGACTTATCTGCACGTGTCCCTATTTTAAATTTCCCGCGACTAAAAAAAGTAGCAATAAGTCGCCGGCAGCAAAATCAGTGTACTGTGTGATGATGGTTCCTGGCCGGACCATGGTATGGAACAGAGTTTTTACGCTGGCACAAATTCATTATTTTTATTGTTCCCTTTTGTGCCACTAATTCCAGGAATTTTTGCCTTCTGGTTCTAGAATACCTAACTATAGTACGAGCCTAATCTTTACAATAGCTGTTCCCGCGGTTTCATCCGCGTAGTATGCGAAATATCAATGTAGTTTCTTCTGAGTTAATTTTAGAGTTCCCGTGAAAATTCCGGGATAAATAGTAGCCTATGTCCTTGTCTGTACCCCTGACAATGTGATGATCGGTTAAGGCGTTTAGCCGTGAAAGCGTAACAAACAAACAAACAACCTCACTTTTGCATTTATAATATTAGTAGGATTAATTTGTAAATATTTCCATTGACTTTGATAACAGTGCCCTAAAATATTTCAATACTCATTACAATTCTCTTCATCGCAGACACAACAGTGTTTAGAAAGCAATGTCTCACGCGTGGATCGATTGTAAACTTTCACTCATGTTAGTTTAGGCTCTAAAGAGCACGTACCCAAGGTCGTACAATTATTAAAAAAAAACAAGTGAACTGACAAAGACTCACCAATGCATTTCAATGTAAATACTTCAGAAGAGAAAATTACTACTGTATTGGCTGTATGGACTTAGTTTCCTTTGCCTTCCCCATTGTAAATTTAACAAAAAAAAAGAAGAATGGTACCTACCTTAGTTAATTTGTGGTACCTACCTACCTCACCTACCTAGTACCTGTTTTTCGATTGTTCTTTCATAACTAGCTGTCCCACGCAGTTTCACCCGCGATAATTTCGGAGTTCCCGCGGGAATCCCGGATTACAATATAGCCTATGTTACTCAGGGATAATGTAGCTTTCTAATGGTGAAAGAATTTTTTAAATCGGTCTAGTAGTTTTGGAGTTAAATCGTAACAAACAAACAAAAAAACAAATCTTTTCTCTTTATAATAATAGTATAGATTTATCACAATCTTAAAAAGTTGGTTGATTTAACAATCATAATATATTATGAATCTATTCCACATGAAGTTTTTGTATCTTAAGTTCTTTTATATATGTATAATTATCACAATCTTAATAGGTTTATTGATTTAACAAACATATCAACATATCTAGTCAACATGAATAGTTTTTGTATCTTCAGTCACAATCTCAAAAGGTTTATTAATTTAATAATCATATATTATGAATCTAGTTAACATGAAGTTTTTCTATCTTCAGTTCTTTTATAAATAATTATCACACTCTTAAAACGTTTACTGATTTAACAATCATATTATGAATCTAGTTAAAAAATAGAACTTTGTCTTAATGACGGGAAAATTTATACAATTCGTTAAACAAAACAAGAAGATCCAGTTAACAAATTAAGTGTCTGATGCAAATCTCGTGACATTTTTTGAGCACCAAATTCAAAATCTCAATGACAGTTTCCATTCTTTCCGATGGTGGTAATCGTCACAAGTTAAATCCCACCCCAAGTAGGAATCCATCGACATCATCCATTGTGGTGGTGGAGGTGGTTCAGGCACTGGATCTTCTCAGGAAATTGCATCAGCAATGGTTCAGAACAACCATTGACTCATCCACTCCTTTCTCTCTAATGGAATGTCTTCTTATCTTCTCACTTCGACTGAATACCTGAATTTTTTAAACTCAATTACAATGATAATTCTTATTAAAACCTAGCTGTGCCCCGCGGTTTCACCCGCGATAATTCCGGGATTAAAAGTACCCTATGACCTTCTCTGTACCCCTGCGTATAATATGCCACACGTGCATGCCAAATTTCATCCAAATCCGTTCAGCCGTTTTTGCGTGATTGAGTAACAAACATCCACACTTTCAGATTTATAATATTAGTAGGATAGAAATGTCGACAAAATTTTGAAAATATGTTAGAATTGAGTTGAATTGGTTACCTTCCTCATTATCGTGTTCGTAAACACTTTCGTCTACATCTACGTCACGCTCCTCTTTCTCATCGATATGCCGGCTGACATCACTGCTTGTTGTACATGAAATAAGACATAAAGTCGTAAGTTCTGTAGATAATCCTGAAATTTATAACTCTGCACAAACTACTTAGAGTTTTCACTGCTAGTTTTCACATTCAAGTTATCTTTGGCTAATCAATTAATTATAACTTAATTACTGTTTTTATATTGTAAGGTGATATGAAATAAACGACAACAACCGTATCAAAAACAAAATATTAAACTGAGACATTAATATGACAACAAAACTGCTAGGTAACAAAAAAGGTGGTTCGAAATTAACATACACTTTAATCTTGATAAAACTGTACAATGAGGAAACAAAATTATCGTTTAAACGTTTATGATTCTTTAATTAAATGTTTTAATATGTTTACCTCGTCTGAATCCATTGTTTACCTAGATAAATAAATTAAATAAATCGTTGCAGCACCAGAAGTCAACTCACGCCATTTCCCAAATACCAGCGTCCCAGCGCGGCGGGCAGCGACAAAGCTGAACATTTTCAGCTTTGTCGCCACATCGATTTATCGCTGCCACAGACGTATACAGCGCTCCAAACGAAAAACGAGCGACGAGCGACATAGCTCAACATTTTCAGCTTTATGACTGCCGCACCTTTTGAAACGCGGGAAATTCAAAATAGTGTCACGTGACCAGACATGTCGCTGCAAACGAGCGTCGAGCGGCTGCTAACCTCGTGCTAACAGACGACCGAACTTGTACGGGAGTACGACGGGACCGCACACGGTGCGGTGGTGTGGTGCGACCTGCGCAACAGACGAGCGCACGGTCCAGTCCAAGTGATTACCTTCTCTCTGGTCCAGTCGTTTTTGATTATATGATTTTTGGCATGCAACACGGCCGCTCGTCATGTCTCCGATAAAAAAAAATGGCTTAAGGAAGCTTGGTGTGGTGTTGGTTGAGGAGCCACATCACCACTACCACTAATAAAAGGAAAAAAGAAAAGAAGGGGCAAAAATCTATCTGAGGAATAGACAGAGTAGGTATAGCAATCTCAAGCAATATGAAACTTATTAAAGACTAGCTGTGCCCCGCGGTTTCACCCGGGTGCTTTTCGGAATTTCCTTGGGAACATTTTATTTATTTATTTATTTAGTTATTAATTTATTTATTTATTTATTGCACATCCATTAAGTAACAAAAAGGTCTTAAGATAGTTAGTAAACAGTTCTTTATGGACCCTGTTTAAAGGGCACAGCACAAAACCATTCAAATTCGGATAGAGCAAGATGTATCACAATTTCACAACTTTAATTAAGTACAGTAGTAAGTAAGTTTAAATAAAAGTTTCCTATGTTACTGTTTATAACTGTTATCTGTCAGTGAAAGTCCCGTTAAAATTGGTCCAATCGTTTCAGAGATTAGCCGACACAAACAGAAATATAGAGAAAAATTCAAACAACAAACTAACTCATTTTCAGTACCGTATATACATTCATATGCATTTAATGTTTATTTAGTAATTTGGGATTACAAATAGACACTTCAATTTTATTTATATGTATGCGCCGAACGGTGCGGTGCGCCGTACACACGATCGAACTTGGTTCGGGCGCACCGCGTTCGATGTGCAAACCATCCGAACACACCGCACAGATGTTAATAATAATAATGTGCGGCGGAGCGCACCGAATCGTCTGTTCGGTCGTGTTAGCCTCAGAACAATTTAGTTATTCTTCTGAGGTGTTTGCACTATAAAGACTGACAAGTGACAAGTGACAGGGGAGTGGAGAGCACTCATGGAAGTAATAAGACTAGACATAAGGTGTAGGTGTAGGTGTAAAACTTCAGAAGAAGAAAGAAAGAAGAAGAAGAAGAACTAAACTGGCTATATGGACTTAGATTCGTTTGCCTTTCCTGAAAGGGGTAATTAACAGTAAACTTCAACAGACAACAACAAAAAAAACCTTGAAACAAAGTCTTGACAAAACCAAATAGTTCCGGTAAAGCATCGAAATGCATCCCACCAATGCATTTCAATGTAAATAACTTCAGAAGAAGAAAAACACAACTGAATTAGCTGTATGGACTTAGATTCCTTTGCTTTCTCCAAAAGGAGTAAATTAAAAAAAAACAAATAACCTAACCAAACAATTAATGAAAAAAATTAAAATACTCCGTAAATATTACTGTCTAAAATGACATCAGAAAAAGAAAGAGAAGTCGACAATATATGCGTTCCCGGTATGCGATTAAGTTTAGCAAATAATGAATTTATTTCCGGCCCTGGAACATACGAATTACAAGGTTATATCTATGCAACTTTAGCGGGAATATTAAAAAAGGAAACCGATGAGAAAACCAAGGTAAAACTAAAGACCTTCAAGTCAAATACAATACAACAGAAATTAATTCATTACCAATATCTAAAATATAATAAGTTTTTCCAGGCTACAACTTTGAAGGTGGAAAGTGCTAGGACTCCTAGTATTCTGCCCAAAACCGGTGATATAGTTACAGCCAAAGTGACTGTAGTGAATCCACGCATGGTACAATGTACAATACTATGTGTAGGTCCATCTATATTGGCCAGGCCTTACAGGGGTATACTCAAGAAAGAAGATATCAAATCAACCGATAAAGACAGAATAGATCCATATAAATGTTTCCGACCTGGTGACATTATATTGGCAAGAGTTGTATCCTTTTTACTAAAAGAAATCTTGCATGTTTTTGTGTTATAAAACTAATGAGAATGATTCTGTAAATAATTATATATATGTGCATTGGTTGCTGTGGCTCCGGAGAAATAAGCCCAGGGCATGTTGACTAATTTTTATTTTTTAGTCCGTCTTGTAGATTATTAAAAAATATTGGACACGTATTTTTTCTTTTTTTACGTAATCAAAAAATAACGGCGATATATTGAGTTGAAATTTCGCGTGACGTCACTATTCTGACAGTTTGTATGGCTGTTTTGTGGTTAGTGACGTCACGACCTCCTCATCCTAAACTTTAATGCGCTTTATTTCTGTATATTTTAATTTATTTAAAAAAGCAAAAAACACGTGTCTATTGTTTTTTTATTTTCTAACTGACGGACTAATTAGAATTTTGATTTTCAATAGTAGTCAACATCCCTAATGACTGCTGCTATAGATGGGCAATCAACCCGATTTAAACCCAGTTGGGTTTAAATTTGATAATAGTCTGTAACCACCCAGGCATTAACAGGCTTAAATTAGTTTTAAACCCAACCAGCGACACCAGGTGTTGCAAATTTGATTGTTGCATTAGGGTAAACATATTGTGATAAACATTAGCTGAGTGTGTGTTTTTAATAAGTATCAACAGTAGGTATGTATTCACAAAAAAGTGTACATATTATATACAAGCTCTGCTTAGTTTGGTACCAGGCAGTGCTGTGTGATAATGTCAAAGCATCTAGCTTTTTTTAAGATGCATAATTATCTTAAGTCAAATGTAATTAAAATGTAATACATGTAAAATATTAGTTTAATAATAATAATGGGGCAAGGTCATTAGAGTAACACATGCATCAACATTCATCACTTGTAATAAATACCAAATGATCATTGTAATTTTTTCCTTAACAATAAATCAGCTCCCTATGACAGAAATTCATTGGTATCACTTATCAACAGCTGAAAATGAACTGGGTGTTGTGATAGCCACAGCAGAGGGTTCGCCTCAAGGGGTTAACATGGTGCCAACTAATTGGTCTGAGATGCAATGCCCCAAGACCTTGATAAAGGAGCCCAGAAAAGTTGCAAGAGTTATCCCAGAAAACATCAACCAAGATCTATTTCCATTGACCCAAGGAAAAGAGGATAAAGTCCAGTCATAATTCTTTATTTAGAACCATAATACAAAATACATTTGTTTTTATGAAAATCCAAGATTTGTTTTGACGTTTGCGAAGGCATTCATTACAGAATATACATACATAGTAACCCTACTAATATTATAAACGCGAAAGTTTGTATGAATGTATGGATGGATGGATGTTTGTTACTCTTTCACGCAAAAACTACCGAATGGAATTAAATGAAATGATGAAACTTTACAATAATATAGCTTATAGGTACATAATATTAACACATAGAGTACTTTTTATCCCGGAATTCCCGCGGGAACTCTGAAATTAACGCGGGCACAACTAGTCTGGAATGTTTTTCAGCATACAATTTCTCTGAAAATTTTTTTTGTTAGCATCTAATATATCAAAATGGCTGCGCTCCCTGGTTAGTGGTTACACCCAGAGAGAAGGTAATCACTACGTCACAGATAATATACTACGTGTTACACCCGCCCGCGTAAATTTTGAATTCCGACAGAAACTTTAATAAAAGCTCATCAAAGTTACTCAGTTTTAATATAAAACAAAACACGACACTGCAGCTGCAACTGCATTACGTGCGAAGGGTGCGAAGTCCAATATAAAAAAATGAAATGACAAATCTTTTAAGATTATAGAATCAACCCGGTTTAAACTCAGAGTGCTCGGGCTTCAACCCGATTAATACCCAGTAGTTTGTGTACCCAGTTTTATGGCTCCACTACATAGTACATTATCGCCGAGTACGCGCGCGGACAGCGCGCGAATGTGGAGCTTAACGCGAAATGCACCTCACCAATGCATTTCGATGTAAATAACTTCAGAAGAAGAAATATACCACTGAATTGGCTATATGGATTAAGTTTTCTTCTGCCTTCCCCGAAAGGGGTAATAAACTATACCAAAAAAAAATCATAGTGCCACAAACCAGAGAGAAGGTAATCACTAATCACTACCCACAAACTACTTGTGCGGTCTAGAATAATTGTGTAAATTCGGATTTCGGATTTAACCAATAAACAATAAACATTAAAAGCCTACCTCCTCAAGCAACGTTTATTCTTGCTTTTTATAGATAAACTATCGACGGTAAGGGTTTCATCAATTAATTTTTCATCATTAACTTTAAGGTTATGTTCTTACCTAACATTTGGATTTTTTGCATGAGTTTAGTAGATCGATAGTAAAACATGGACGAGTACTCAAGAGAGCCATGCCCTTGGCGGATACTTGATGATTCTGGAGGTGCTTTCATCATGGGAGCAATAGGAGGAGGAATATTTCATTCAATCAAAGGTTTTAGAAATGCACCAGTGGGATTCAGCAGGAAAATGGTACCTATATCATTTTAATTTTCTTATAATAATCTAGCCATTTGTACTTATGGTGCAATAAAGAATAAATAAATGTTCGTTGACTTTTTTTTAGGATGGATGAGTTATATTGTACTTTTGTTTTGCTATGAGCTACTGCTCTATTTTACAATAAAACCAAATATTATATTGCAGTTAGGCAGCTTGGCAGCTATCAAGGAGCGCTCACCAATCGTAGCTGGGAACTTTGCTGTGTGGGGTGGAATGTTCTCCACTATAGACTGTTCACTTGTTTATTTACGAAAGAAAGAGGACCCTTGGAACTCGATTATGAGTGGAGCTCTAACAGGTGGCATATTAGCGGCACGAAACGGTAAGATTCATTGTTAGTTTAAGGTACTAAATCATACTACCTGCTACTCCTACCCAACCTTTTTTAAAATACATTGATTTTCAGAGATATTTATTTTTTTAAATAAATAATTAAATACATGATATTATCTTAAATAGTATAAATACTAATAATAATTATAATAATAATTGATTATATTCTGCAGCATTTATATTGATATAAAAATGTTTAAACAAAGTGTCAATAACAGCCACTTCAAACAGTTTGTAATAAAACTAGAAACTTAGTATTTATCCTAGTTTACATGTTTTCATTGATTTTTTTTTCAAATGAGATATCTTGTGAGTATGCTTGGATAAACCTGATAAAAAGTCCATAAATACCCAGGTTTAATAGGGTTCACAATGTTTACATCCAGTGCTTGGGTTGGTTGCCTATCTGTATTTATGCATGAAAAATGTGATGAAGGCGAATAAGAGATTTTAAGTGTGCTTTGTGTCAGGATTTGCTTATCAGATTCTTCTTTCTTTTTTTAGGTGTCCCAGCAATGGCAGGCAGTGCAGTTGTGGGGGGAGTGCTCCTCGCTCTCATAGAGGGTATAGGTATAATGTTCACTCGATTATCCTCGGAACAGTTTAAACCGCAACAGCCAATATTTGAAGATCCATCCGTGTTAGGCCAAAGTTCACAGAGTCAGTCTTACCAGTAATTACGCACATAAGGATATTAATACTATAATTTGACATAGTTAAATTTGGATTGTACAGTTATTATATAGGGTTATAATAACAGCATTACTTGGAACCTTACCGCCGCACTCAGAGTCGACTTTAATGATTAATTATTTAGTTAAGTATAGATTTTTAAAACAAAACTGCCACAATCAGACAAGTTTAATAAATTAATGATAATTGGCATTTAACTAGTTAAGTTACATCTCATTAAATGCCAATTAACATTAATTTACTGAACATCTCTGATTGCGGAAGTTTTGTTTTAAAAATCTATACTTAACTAAGTAATCATTTAAGTCGAGTCTGCCACACCCAAAATAGGCGCTTGACGTCGAGTTGTGGAAACCAGCCCGCTAACAAATAACAAGTCGACTCTTGAGTGTGGCCATTAGATATTGCTGTTTAGTCAAGGAAATGTTTCTTTAAAAAAGCTAGCCCTGTCAAAATATTTTGATGGTGTCATTCCTAGTATATGGATGTTTTTTGTTATGATTATCTTAAAAATATTCTGTACATTTCAAATATAATAAATTGTTGATTATATCTCTGCGTAATATATTAAGATGACTCCAGTGGCCCCACTTAACTCTGGTTATATTTATTCACTGATTTTAATATAAATCAATGGTTAAATTTAAATTAAATAAGGGGCAAAATTTTAGTTCAATCATGAATTAATGATAGGTAGCTTAAAACTACAAGGTTTGTCAGGAATGGATTATCAACCTATATCAAAGTGAATCTGGTAATTAATAAACTAAATTTAATTGTAATAATAATGATTGGACATTATCACAACAGCCAAATCAAGTTGAACTTTTGGTTCATAAAATAGTAAAGTTGTTTTTAAACCTGCGATTATGTTTGTGGTTCATTGAGCGCGGACTGTATGTGTTGCCTAAAAAGCGGACTTCATCTAGCTATTCTGATAAAAGAATTAAAATTAGGTAAAGAAAGAACATAAAAAGACAATCAGAGATACTCAACAGTGCTCCAAGCTAGGTACCCTTTCTTGTAGTGTCTTGGGATGCATTAAAACACTGTAATTCTTTACTCTATGATCGGCTGTGTGTGCACTGCGACTGTTGTTTTACATTTATAGTTATCTGTGCTACCTTCTCTTAGTCGATTTAACACTACATTTCTGATTAAGCTTGTCCGCATTAGGTATCCAGAGACCTTATAACCATGCTGTTTTAGTGATACTAACAGTGGTCTCTGCTAGCTATCATATTTCCTCGATGGTAATGACAGGAATTGAAAATTACCCACCCCTCATACAAGATGAGACATTTGATTACAAGTGAATCTTTTCTGTGATACTATCAGTGTAATATACTGATATCTTTGGTTCACCTGTTCACTTAGAATATAGCCTGTAACTGTCACTTTTATCTTATTTATTTGTTCTCCATATAGTTAAAGTGATATTGTTGTTGGTTAATTTGAGTTTGACTTGGATCTATTGATTGATTAAAGATTATTGTCACCCAGCTTTTATATCTATTGGTAGACTCCTAGGCTAAACACAATTATTTGTTGATAGCAACCACAGACCAGGGGCCGTATTTTTGAATCACTCGAATTACTTTCACGCACGAAATCGCGAATTCACGTGCGAATCCTCATACATTTTATAAGCATTCACGCGTGAATCTTGCAATTCCATGTGTGAATAGTAATTCGAGCGATTCAAAAATCGACCCCATTGCCTGAATTTACAGGCTATATTTTATGTATATTGTCATTGTATAGAGTTATGTTTAGAAAAGAAATAAAGTCTTTTTACAAAAAAATAACTTTAATTTTAATTGAACTTACCTTTCTGTATTGTATGTAGCACAGGCTCGTCACGCACTTTAACTTTACACGTCCACTCTCGCATCTAGCTCTCGTGTTACTGACGCGGTGCGCTCGAGACAGTGAACTGTATGTGTGTGTAGGTATGTACGATATAATATATTATACTAACAAACACTACATCCCTTCCTTATCAAGATTTTTATTAATCATTACAATCGTAATTACTATTAATCACAAATAGGTTTTAATACAACAGTTTAGTCTTCTTTATCCTGCTCTTGGTTTTGTTCATCTAAAGTCGAGTCAGGTGCAACAGTTGTCCACTTGCCCTCCACTTTCTTTAAATGCACTACGTTTCTTCTGAAGCTTTGACCTGTCTCGCTATTGCGCACTGTGTAGTCGCCGTTCTGTGCTCCCTCTACGATATGCGGCGTAGGGTTGAAATTTGGCGAAAGCTTATTAGATTTCTCCATTGTTTTCACGTAGACTTTATCTCCCTCTATTATCTCTGATTCAGTTGCCTTGCGCTTTCTATCCCCATACTCCTTTCCTTTTTCTTTTTGTAATTTGTCTCTATCTCTAATATCGGAATCGTTGTTTAGTCTGTAGTTTATTTCGCCTAGAGATGGAATTTTATCTCTACATTGTCGCTGAAAGAACAGTTCCTAACTGAATCGTCCCAGTCGTTATGATAAATCCCTTTCTTTACGGCGCAGATCTCCTGATCTTTTTCTGATTGTACAATTATGCTGCTCATTGGTATAGCAATAGGCCTTGAGTTTTCTACTATTTGATTGACATGTTGGTCTTCTCCTTCTGGTGGATCATGTGGGTAGTTGCATAATCGCGATAAGGGATCGGCTATATTGGTCTTTCCTGGCTTGTATACTACTTTAAATGTGTAGGACTGCAACCTGAGTACCCACCGTTCGATTCTAGCACATGGTTTTGACTTAGGTCCAAACAAGACCTCTAACGGTTTGTGATCAGTGACCAGAACAAAAGGCTTTCCAAACAAAAATATGTTGAAATGTTCGACCGCCCAAACCAATGCCAGTGCCTCTTTCTCCGTTTGGCTGTATCTGCGCTCGCAATCTGTTAAGGTTCGATTACCGTAAGCAATAATTCTGGGTCCATCAGCATTATTTTGTATAAGGACAGCGCCAAGTCCTACAGGACTGGCATCTGCTATCACCTGTGTTGCATCATGAACATCATAGTACCCCAAGGACTGTATATCCGTTAACATCTGTTTGAGTTTTTGAAACGCTTTATTTTGTATGTCAGTCCATAGTTTTTTTAGACTATCTCTTTTGCCCATCTTTTGTCTCAGCAGCTGCTTTAGGGGTTCTGTTGTCGTGGCCAAGTTAGGTATCCATTTGTTTATGTAGTTCACAAGTCCTAAAAAGCTTTGTAATTCTTCTATGGTATTTGGGACTCTAAAATTGTTGATGCTCTCAACATACTTGTTGAGGGGTTTGACACCTTCAGGAGTAAGTTGGTGTCCAAGGAAATTTACGTTTTGGGTCTTATATATGCATTTACTGTTATTCAACACTGCGTTTTTTTCCTTCAGTACCAGTAGAACTTTCTTTAGTCTTGTATCATGTTCTTCCTCACTGTCCCCAAACACTAAAATGTCATCAATAAAATTGACGACCCCGTCACAGTTAATTAACATCTTTTCTATGATTTTCTGAAAAATTTCTGGTGCGCATGTAATGCCAAACATCAGCCTTTTGTATCTGTACAATCCTTTGGAAGTTATGAAGGTCGTGATGTGTCTAGATTCAGGATGAATTTCCACTTGATGAAAGGCGTTTTTTATATCAAGTTTACTAAAAAAAATGGCCTTTTTCATTTTAGGCAGAAAATGGTCCATAGACGGCAAAGGGTGGTTTTCTCGCATGATAGCGGTATTTGCACGTCTCATGTCTACGCACAAACGTAATTCTCCATTTCCTTTCATGATCGGTACAATAGGTGAAACCCATTTAGACGGTCCATTTACTTCCTCAATTATGTCGCTGTCTAGTAATTCTTTAATTTTCATGCTGACCTTCTCTTCTATTGGAATCGGTATTCTGCGACACGGTTGTGATACAGGCTTTATAGAATCGTCAACTGGAATTTCTATTAATATGTCTTTGAATTTTGGGAAGGGTGTTATCTCCACTTGATTTATCCCGATGCCTAATTTCAGGACGCCTAGCCGGACTGCTGTGTTTTTACCTAACAGGTTCCTAGTACCCCCTGCAATCACATATACAGTCGAAAGTTCCTTTCGTCCATCGACCTCGAGTGTAGTTTCAAATGAACCCTCGACTGTTAACGGTCTGTTACTGCCATACGCTAGTAAAGTCTTGTCCGGTTTTTTTATTTGATTAAAGGCGCGTACTTTTTTCATTTTTAATTCTTCCCAAGTTTTGTCAGTTATAAGGTTCAACCTACAACCAGAGTCGATTAGCATATTGGTTTTTATACCACCGATTGTACATTTTATGGTAGCATCGTCATTCACTTGGAAGACATAATCTATTTCTTCAGATTCGATAAAATCAATTTCTTTGTCCGTTTTTGGTTTCTTCCGATTATCTTGATTATTTTCTCCTTTCCTGGAATCATATATTTTTCTTTTTTGTGTTGTACCTTTTGTTGACTTGCAATATATACGAAAATGTCCTATTTTCCCGCACGAATGACACTTCTTTCCTTGAGCTGGGCAATTAACATTGCTCGAAACGTGGTCCATACTTCCACATCTACTACAATAAATTTTTTTCTTATACTGATATTGGTTCTGGTAATTTTTTTCGGTGCCAAATTTCTTATTATGTTTAATTAAGTTTATTTCCAAATTTTTGTTTTTGTTCTCGTAGTCTCCTAACTGTTGGCTCACTACTTCGAGTGTGTTAGCTTCTGTTATGATTTTGTCTAGAGTCGCATTGTCCCCTAAAGTCAATATTTTCTTACGCAATTTCGTCGAATTACATTTTTCTGCAATTTGGTCTATTAGATGCTCATCTAATTTGTCAAATGCACACTTCTCTGCTTGCTGACGCAATCTTAGTACAAACTTCTCAAATTTCTCTCCTTCTTCCTGTTTTAGCAATCTAAAAACATGCCTTTCATACACTTTGCTTTGTTTGGGTCGAAAATACTCGTCAAGTTTTTCTATGGCTATCTTAAATACGTCAACACCATCTGATGAAATAACATTTGCACCCGGTAAATTGGCAAAAATTTCTTGTATCCCCGGGCCTCCAAAATGCAATAGCGTAGCTCGTTTCCTTGATGCCGATGTAACTTCGGCTGCGTCAAGATATATTAGTAATGATCTTTTCCATCTCTCCCACCTAATAGCTAGCGATGAATTGTCGCCTTCTAGGTCCAATTTTTCTAAGGCCGGTAACGGTATTGTACTCGACATGCCTTTTATGTTTTTGTGTATTTTAGAGGCAACCTGAAACAAATGTTTTCCAATTTAATGGTGGTATCTTAGTACCCGACTCCAATTTAATGGTGGTATCTAGTACCCGAACTCCAATTTAATGGTGGTATCTTAGTACCCGACTCCAATTTAATGGTGGTATCTAGTACCCGAACTCCAATTTAATGGTGGTATCTTAGTACCCAAACTCCAATTTAATGGTGGTATCTAGTACCCGAACTCCAATTTAATGGTGGTATCTAGTACTCAAACTCCAATTTAATGGTGGTATCTAGTACCCGAACTCCAATTTAATGGTGGTATCTTAGTACCCAAACTCCAATTTAATGGTGGTATCTAGTACCCGAACTCCAATTTAATGGTGGTATCTAGTACCCAAACTCCAATTTAATGGTGGTATCTAGTACCCGAACTCCAATTTAATGGTGGTACCTAGTACCCAAACTCCAATTTAATGGTGGTACCTAGTACCCAAACTCCAATTTAATGGTGGTAACTAAATACCCGAACTCGCTATTTAATTCATTTTACACCCACTTCTTTGTTTCGGTTTATGACAATGGAGTGGGTAGTTAAATAATAATAAACAGTCAAGTTTTTATTTTTATTTTGTAGGTACCTAACTATTATTCTCGGCTCCGTTATCGATTATACAACGAACGAGATATCAACTACCTCCATGACCGACATACCTAATATCAAGTACTTATCTTTCTTACCCATTATACCCAATTATTGAATCTGAATGCAACAAACACGATGGAGAGAAATTCTAAACATAGGTATAGCGAAGGGAGAAAACTACAGAGATTATAGTTTATGGGCTAGTTTAGTTATTAAAACTTTACGTTACAGGTATCAACAAATAACAAAACAGTGGTTAATCATTAGAGTAGGTATCGGTACGCGATTGTGTCGGCGCTCCACCTTTGAGCGGGTACCCGGCGCGGCGGTGGATAACTCAACTACCTACCTACCGTGCGCTGACGCCCGATCGGCGCGCCGAACGTCGACACGGTAGGGGTAGCGGGGAACGGGGGGTATTGGATGTCTCGCCCGAGTGGCTGCGCGCTATAGACTGACGACAATGAAGCTCAAATACCTATGCCCAGTTCGCTCTTCTTTATTATTATTACTATTTATTTTTCAATGTTATTATTTTTTTTTTTTAATAAGAGTGTGTAAGAGCTATGTAAGCAAACATAAATATTTAAGATATCATTATTTACTACATTTTAAAGATATAACCAATATTAGTCGTGATAAAATATTAATTGACGACGTTTCGAAGACCTCGTTGATACTTTAGCGATGATGCTTTATCATATCGTTTGGAGTTTAAAGAAAACCAGGAGCATTTTCTGTTTATATCAAGAAAAATAATCAACACACACTTCTTGTTACTGCCGTAAACAGTACACGTTAATATTGTATAGGTAGGCGCTTTGATAAATTCATAATCATTGAGGTATTTGTCTTAAACGGTCTCATATTGCAATCAAACTTTTATTTGTGAGTTTTTTGTAGCTTTTGTGAAGCATTTACTTACCCTTTTTTTTCTCGTCGCCACTTGTATTGTATGTAGCACAGGCTCGTCACGCACTTTAACTTTACACGTCCACTCTCGCATCTAGCTCTCGTGTTACTGACGCGGTGCGCTCGAGACAGTGAACTGTATGTGTGTGTAGGTATGTACGATATAATATATTATACTAACAAACACTACACTTTCCAAAAATGTTACACTTATGTTGTCATCCTTACAAAGGGAATATTGTCAGAAAATAGAAGTTCTTTAAGGTGTTAGTGTTAAAATTTGCAGTTTTAATTAAATCTTAACATTTTTAAAATAACTGACCCTAAAAACCCTACTCTTTGTATAACTATAAATTCTAAAACAAAGTTTCTATCCTTACTGTCATTGATTTTTTTAAAATATTCTGTATTTTTCGTTTGTAAACTTAAAATACTGCACTATCATGATTCATGAGATTCATGAAGAAAATTTTGCTAGTTTCTTTCAGTTCCTGTCAGAAACTGTGTCTATACAAACCTACTGATACTTATAAGTTAGGTACTTAAAGTTGTATGTAAATTGCTCAATGTAATTTCCTTTTGTAAGTTCTACTAGAAATTAAATGTAAAATACAAACTTACTACAATTTATAATATTATTTTTTAGTCACAAAAAAATCTAATTATGTTCCAAGTTTCAACAGTTGATTAGTTTTTAGATTAGGCTCAAGATCTACTTTCTGTAACTGAAACATAGGTATTTCATGTACCTCTAGTGAAGATAAATAAATTATTATTATAGTTAATACTTAATATTATATTGTTTACAATACTAATAGAGATTATTTTGGGGCTAGTACATTTGGGGCATTAGGTGAACCACTTTAGGGATAATCACAACCTTATGGTGACTGACAATCACTATTTTATAAAGTCTATTGATGAAAATTTAGGGACTTGTTTTGTGCAGCATTTTCACGATCTATTTTTCTGATTTCTATTATCGCAAGAGCCAACACTTCTGGGTTCACTCCCAATTCACACAGTCTTATACAAGTGGCCAGTGACTCTCGGTCCAAACCAGTCGAGAGAAGTTGTGATATTTGATAAAGCATCTGGAATGTCTCCCGTGCTAGCCCAACTTGAGCATTCTTCTCAGAATCCATAACTACCTATTCTGGAATAAATACAGCAATTAATTTGGTTGGATTCAACAAATTGGAATGATTCCTGAAATTGACTTATTTCATAAATAAAAAACGAGACCCCATGGAAACTATCGAGCTGGTTTCGAAAAACTCGACGGGCAGCAGAATAATGCTTTTGCGTTAAAGTGAAAATAATTATGTTTGTTGGAGCTAATCTCACAATCAGCATTCTTAAAAATACAAATGGTATAAAATTTACTGGAGTAAATAAATCTATGGTCAAGCAAAGTCGCGATTTGCGGGAACGCACAACAAAAATCGGATACATTATTTTAATAAAAAATACTCTGAGATACTTACTTCGACGGTTGTTGGAACTTGGAAGTCTCCTGTACCATACAATGATATTAAAAGTATTATGACATTGGTCTCTTAGATAGAATTTAACAACTGGAACTTTAGAATTATCATCAAAAAATTAAAAATACAATACTAATTACTAAAACATAAAAAAAGAAAAAGATAAACTAATTATCTAAAGAAAAGACTAAAGAGTGTAGACAGACAGAGAATGAAATAGACAAGGTGATTTGCTTCTCTGTGGAATAATAAGCGAGACAGTGTTATGATTAAGTTCATAAGAGTGAAAGAGATTTCCAATTATCTTTAATCTTTATTTAACTAGCGTATAGGTTTTATTTTAGTTGGTCATCGTTAAATGGTGCCAAACAAAGCGCAGCGCAGCGCTCTTTGTTTTAATAAAAAACGGTGTTTTTTCAATTATTGATTGAAAGCTAAATAGACTTTCATATTGTGTTCAAAGTGTTCGTCTTTGTTGTGGATCTGGATATGGTGATATGTTGTATTTTAGGTTGTAAGAGCCGTAGTGAAAGGAAAGAGGAGAATGTAACATTTCATCGGTATGTATGACTAATGATTTACATACTTTCATGTATATGTATTTTGTTTGTGCAAAATAGTAAATATTATGTTCATAATATCAGCTTTGTGGTATAAATATAACAAAAAAAATAACATTAATTCGCCTTCTTATTTTAATGTATAACCTTGCCAAATTACGTAGTCCACTAGTCCTTACTCCATAATATGGCGACTATGTATGTCGTTAGTCGTTACCATGCTTTCCGTAATATGTCGGGTTATACTACAAAAAAGGTTGCTAGCTTACCGAGATTAATTTCCCAATTTTTTATAATATTTACTAATATTTTAGTAATAATACTAATATTTAATAATAATAGTAATATTTACTAATATGTTAGTAGGTAGGTTAATATGAGGTGTAACAAAATTATCTCGACCAACTTTCGTGCTAAGTGCCAATCATTTTCATCATTTGTTTTTTTTTCAACGTGGGACAAAATACTGAAAGATTTTAGTCAACTATCTCTCAGGCGCTATATTTTAAAACTTCGGTATCGAATCGAATAAGTTCAATTTGTACCGCCAAGAGAATCACGTGTACCCTTCGCGTGTAAGACTGGTGCAAATTGAGTCTAAGCTGAAAAGCTTGCATGCTCTTGACTGTATGAGTAGTGTATTTATATTGTTTAAGTACTTTGTATGTAATGTTTATTTCAGTAAGAATTATTTACTTGTATTTTTATATTATTTATCTTTTATATTTTTATTTTTAGTTGGTGTACTTGTATTTATAATATGTATAGTATCACTTTTTTCTTTGCCTCTTCTTTTGTTACCCCCGTCCGTGTGTGACAGTGGGCTGCCAACTGAAAACCAGCGCTAGGTGTTCCCGCACCTAGCTAATGCTGAGTTGGTGACCCTTTCGGCAGAGCATGCAAGAGGTATCTGTCTCTTTAGATTAGGCACTGTTGATGTTTGTTTCTTTTTCTTGTGTGGTGTGCTGAAATAAATGTATTTTCTTCTTCTTTCTTCTTCTTCTTCTATACAATTTTATATTCGATTCGATTTAGAAATTTTAGAATATTGGGCCTGATTACATTGTTCAAATCATAGTATTTTTTCATTTTTCATGTACTCATTGTTGGAGAACCAAATAAATAAATAAATAAATACAGTGTATTCAAATTTTTTTTTCTTTTTCAGATTTCCTTTTAAATCGGTTACTCTTATTGCAAGTTGGGTAGCAAGCACTGGTCGTGTAAATTGGAAACCAAATATCTATTCAAGGATTTGTTCCAAGCATTTTCCGAGCAGTTTCATTCGAAAAACTAAAAAACTCACATGTTTGAAGCCATATGCAATACCGACATTGCACATACCGGTAAAAACGTATAAAAATTATTTCCAAGATATTAAAAATTCTGTAGACTTTTAAGAATGTAAATTAAACAAGAGAAATCGCATAATGATTATTTTCTTATCAAATATATTTTTGGATTAGCTTTTTTCAGCTTCGAGGCATTTTTTTTAAATTTCACAGTCTTAATTCCTTCTCTGTCTACGAGATTCAGATTCACAGAAACGCAGTGTTACCAACTCGAAAACATTTACCCCTCTAAAGGCTAAGTCAAAATCCCCTACATCCTCCCAAATAAAATAACAATATTACTAAAAAGTGTATAAATAATAAATAGCAACAAGTTTTTGCATTAGTTTCGAAATTATTAGGGCGAAAATATTAATCTTATAAAAAAAAAATTGTCAAAAGCATATAACATGTCTAGCTTTTTTTTAAGACCAATATTTAATATCAAAAATTCGACAACATTAATAATAGTGTACTTGCATGAATTTTTTTCCAGTCTATTTTAAAGATATATGGCCTACTTAAACAAAGCAAGAAAAAGAAAACAAAATATATGTATAAATTAATTAAATAGAGCGTTTCAAAGTTCCTACTTTTGACTTTGACCGCCGAAACGCGAAATGACGTCAGTAGTCAAAAATTACGATTTATTAATCTGTGACAGAGATGTCACTGTCGTATTGACGGAATCATGTAACACTGACAGACAGATAACTTCAATATCCAAAGGCGAAATTAAGGTTGAACTGTGTCGAGTTACTTCCAAAAATTCCAGTAAAGAATCAAAATGCATCTTACCGATGTATTTTAAAGTAATCACCTTCAGAAAAAGGAAATTATGTGTTGACTATATGCACTTAGTTTCTTTTGCCTTCCCTGAAAGAGGTAAAAGTTTCTTAAAAAAATAAAAGTGACGTAATATGTTAATCGTGACTGAAACGTAGTGATTACCTTCTCTCTGGTGACTGTGATTGGTGTTGCAACGTTCCGTTTCAAAAAGTTAAAAAAATGAATATTTTGGAAACTATTGATAAATTTTTAGTAAATCTTTCACGATAATGCTTTTCTAAGGCTTTATTTTTGAAATATTGACACAATTTATTATTATAAATTTCATGCATGTACTAGGGTACTTGCATGAAATTAAGTATTTAAAAATTGCTGCAAGAATCCTGAACCTAATAATAAATTAATAATAATTAGTACCTACCAGGTGCCGATAATTCCTTCGTGTCCTTTTTTAACCGACTTACATTACTATTAATATAGGTATATAAGGGAGCGTTCAAGTATTACGTAACAAATTTTGGGGGGGCTTGTAAAAAGTTACGATGCGTTCCGTCGACGCAGCGGCGACGCACAGTTGCGGCAAGCATTTCGTAAAAACATCGCGTTTGCGTGTATCCTCCTTATCAACGCACAAGGAACAGACATAAGTCTAGTTAATTTGTGCAAGCAACTGAGCGCTGCCGCTCCGACGTCGCAATGAGTACACCCCCTCCCGCTTCGTCTCGGGGGCTGTTGTCCGTCATATTGTGTGCGTTGCGACGACGCAGCGCACCGTGTGTACCTACACTTTGGTGATTTGTATGTAAAACAACGCAACGGCAGCGCTGCGTCGACGCAACGCTGACGCAACGCGCCGTGTGGACTGACTCTTACAGGGGCGGGAGGGGGGTATGAACTACGCGTTACGTAAATTTTTTTTAAATATAAGTACCATGTTTTATATCTATCACTTGACACCACGTCATAATTAAATTAGGAAAAATTAGGTAAAAATGATCATTTGGTGGTTACGTAACGTTTTACTAGGGGGAAGGGGGGTACAGGAAACCGTTACGGCGCGATTCGTGGGGGGTCGGGGGGTCAAAAATCTCCAAAAATTGCGTTACGTACGTAGGTACGTTAATACTTGAACGCTCCCTAAGCAATTGGTAAATTGGACGCAGATAAGCAATAACATGTTAACCCACAAAACGAAGTTATTGATTCAGAACGATTTATTGAGAGTTAGAGAACGTTTTTTAATTATGCGTTTACCTTATTACATTGCTTAAATATGTAACTAAATATTAAACATAAAAAATGTTGACACAAAATGGCGCTATAATTTAAAAACTTTAATTTACTCAAAATTTCTCCAGTGTGGGTTAACACACTATTGCTTATCTATGTCCGATTATAACTTTGCTATTACAATATTATGTTCTCAATTACATACACATCTATAACAAGTACTAACATAATATTAAAGTGATAAATTTAAAAATATAGTTTTCGTTTCTCAGTTTGGTGGTTCCTCAACAACTTTACCAGTCGATGTTGCTATGGAGATAGAAATTGAAACCACTTCAGTAAGTAGAAAAAAATATTGTATGATGTTTCTATGATACAATAACAAATCACTTTGTCTATGTGAATTTATTTTTGTGTCTCACTCTATAAGGTATACACAATACTAGTGTATTATAACTGTACAATGTAGGTACATATTGTATCATCAATAGCCTACTCGACCTTGTTTTAATTTATCTCCTTCCTTGCTTCACACATTCTTGCCGGAAGTTACTTACAGAAAAAAAAGCGCTATAAAATATTACAGGAAAGGAAAAACCTTAAAACGTGGATTTACGCGGGTGAATGACCTTTACATTAGATTTATCGGCGCGCCCAAAGGAAGGGCGTCGATTGACTTTCGGTTGATTTGTTAGCGCGTCGGCTACTTGCGCGCTCAATTTTCGTCAAAAACGCCAAAAAATAAACGTTTTTTTTTATATTTGAGGCCAGAATCGGACACTGAGCAATGCCCTCCCTCGTTTAGCCTTACACCGCGTACAAGAATAAAATTTTAGAAAAACGTTATTCGGTCGCTTTCGGGAAAAATGCAACATTTCTCGAATGAGTTTACCATTTTCTATTTCCGTAACGCCACGAGAGCGAAGCGTACCTACTCCAGAAATAGCCATGCGAGTCTCAAGACCAAGCACCGACTGCACTGCGTAGTCGTGTTGTACATGTTCGATAGATAATTTGATCTCTGATAACTTTCTTTTGTGTGTGCATTTTTTTATTCATTAAAGAAAACCTCGGAAAACTGCAATTATGGTAAGTGCTGATCGTTTAAGTTCGCGTCGATTTTTAGCGTATCTGCTTCCGTTTGTTTTTTGATGTTAGGATTTGTTCAATTTATGAGCACAAAGGAAATCTCTGTTTACGAGTGTCATTTCTGTTCTGCTAGTGTTATTTTTGGGTGGCACCTCAGAAGAATAACTAAAGCACTTACACGTATGTATATTGCAAACCGAGTGTACCTAGTAGACTTATTAATAAGTATTATAGTTAAGGCAAAACCCGTTTAATTTTGGATGATCATACTTTCGAGTAGCTTAATGATTGGATCAAGTTAATTGCTACCTATATGGTTTAGCAATAACCACTTACCTCCGTCGCACACGGATGGTTTCCGCGTTCGGTGCCCCGAATATAAGGTTAGCAAATTAGGACAGTTGGAAGCATCAATTGGATAGGTAGTGTTTGGGTGTTCGATCTGGTAACCTTTTCGGATTCGGGGAACCGGTCGCGGTCTGTGAGCGACGCGCGTGCGGTCGGGGTTACATGGGGACTGGGGTCCCCAAGAAGAGAACAGGATGGCGGTGCGTTGTATATTCCGACGCATTATCATCGGTGTGACGTACGCAAGTCCCTCGAAAAGAACCCCGTTTCGATCTGCCACCGTCTCTAGAGCATTGATTTAAAATAATAATGAAAATCAGGTTTTTTTAAACAAGCTTTATCATATTGTGTAATGGAAGGTACACAGGAGAAACGAACGAACCCAAACACGACAATTTTGATGAAAGTGGACAGCTTACCAACATACGCAGAGAGAAGGTAATCACCTGTGGTAATCACTAAACATACGAACATTGCAATTTAAACAGCAGCATGTTGACGTGTAGTTTTCACCTCTTCTTCTTCTTCTTCTGTAATAATGGCGTTTATAATTATGATTTGCCAATGACAATGTTTAATGAAAATGTCTTTAAGTATCTACTTCTTCAATTATGGCGAAACGCCAATGACAATGTTAGATTGTTCCCCAAGTTAAAACATGGCTCTCTTGAAAGCCAGTTTCCTGCTCAGGGTCCAAAATAGATGCTGAAAAGTGACTGAAATAACGAAGACAAACGTGACACGCGTGTTTTCGGTACGACTTTCACTCGTCAACAACCTTTATGTGGTTTTTTAAATGTAACGTCCATCGAAACGTCAGTGACGTCCTAAAACGAAAGTGACGTTAAACAAAACCTTAATAAAACATCAAGAAGTTCTAAAAATCATCGTTTTTTTTAATTTACCATTATTTTCTCTGTGCATCATAACGATGGAGGGTTGGAGAGAAAAAATTTCGTGTTTAGACTATGGAGATATGGTGAACATGAGGTCCATATGGACCAGAGTGAGGGATTTTGATGAAGGATCTATTGTGAGCATGGTTGCATTGCGTTATACGTTCTATAATATTAGTAGGATTAGATATGGTTATCTACACAGGTTAATCTTGCGACAAGCTTACATAATATCATTTCTACTAGCTGTCCCGCTCGGTTTCACCCGCGACAGTTTCGGAGTTATCGCGGAATTGTTCCATACACTTCTTGCGACCCCCTTTCACCCCCTTAGGGGTTGAATTATCAAAAATCCTTTCATAGTGCACACCTACGTCACTTAAGGAATATTTGTGCAAAATTTCACGGTTCCAGCTAGACCCAGCGGTTTCAGCTGTGCGTTGATTGATCAGTCAGTTTTCAGGATATTCCTAATGAAACTATCAAATAAGTCCTGATTTCGAAATCCCGCGCGAAGTCGAAATTTCTCATATAAATAATTTTTCTTCACTTGTATTTTTTCCCTCTAAGTTTGCATGGATAGGTAAACAACCTCCGTAGACCGTACCGTAAAAATACGCCACGTTGCCAACTTGCAGCTACTTTCAGCGCGCACGGCGCCAATCAACAGATGACGAGCGCGTGCGCTGAAAGTAGCTGCGAGTTGTCGAGTAACAAAAAAATGGTATTCTATTTTTTTTGTTTTTTTCTTTTTCAATTTTTGTCCTATTTAGTTTGTGCGACAAATTAAATGTTTCTATTTCGATATCAGGACCAATTTAATAATTTCATTATACTCTTATATATTAGTATTGCTGGTGTTTTAATTTATTGTCGCGTTCACTTTGTATATGTATACAGTCAAAACCGTTTACGACGACATCGTTTAGAACAACATACCGGTTATATTACCCAGCTGAATCCTATTAGGTCATAGGTACACCACCTTATAATAAAAAACACTGCTTTTTACGACATTGCTTATCACGACATATTTCTTTTAGCGACTACATATTTTTAGAGAATTATATCTGTTAGAACGACCAGCTGTATCTAAATTGTGTTGTAAACATTTGAATAGGTAGGTAACTGTAGGTACCTACATCTGGCATCGCATAGTAAATGTCCACGAAGATCGCAAAAGTAAACAAAAAAGTGTCGAGTTTAGGGTTTATTGTAGGTAATTCTCAGAAACAAAATACACGTATATCTGTATATGCAGTATAATCGAAGCCCAAAGCCCGCATTCTCATTTTTCGTCAGTCACTTTGTTACTTATCTGTAAACAAGACGCACCAAAACATATTGTTGAGTTGAGTTATTCGTGAAACTTTAACATGTCACAAAGAAAAAGAAAACAAATTAATATAGAAGAAAAATCGCGTATTATATCAAAGCTTGAGAGTGGAATTCCAAACAAAGACTTGGCAGAGGAATATGGTGTATCACACTCGACAATATCAACCATTTGGAAACAGAGAGGAAAAATTCAAAAGCTCTTTGAGAGAAATTGTTTGAAAAGGAAACGAGCAAGAACAACGCAGCATGCGAAGATCGAGGAAACTTTGTTAAACTGGTTTCAATATCAAAGGACAAATAATGTGCCGATAAATGGACCCATTCTTCAACAGAAAGCAAACTATTTTGCTCAGCGTTTTGGTGAAGATTTCGTTTGCTCGTCCAGTTGGATTCAACGTTTCCGGGCCAGGCACGGCCTTGTCGGCGGGAAAGTGAGTGGTAGACGGCAGTGGTATAAATAATAAATAAAATGTAAAATAATAACAACGCCATCGGCTGTCACTACTATCGGTTATTACGACCAAATATGAGAAGTCCCTTCGATGTCGTTATAACAGATAAATTGTGTAATGAAGTAAAAGTTTTAAAGGAAAAGTTTATTTTATTCTTTTTAGTGCATTTAAATAAAAGCTTGTTTCAAAAAAAGTTTTTTTACTTTTTTTTTCTTTGTTTTAATCTACTCGAAAATCACACACTGGCAGTTGCTGTGTGGAGATGAACCTACCTACCGACGATCTGTTGAAGGCCCGTTGGTTGGTAACTTGGTACCACACTATTACGGCAACCGCTTTGCAGAAGGTTAGCGTCAAGCGTGGGACCAGTAGCGGAGATCTATGTGGGAGGGCGTGTCTATCAATAGATCTGCATGGCAATTATGTAACTTTTGTTGCTATCATATTTCAGGTTCAATCGGAAAAATAGCGATTTTGTGATAACCTAATCATGTTTAGACAGCTTTAACTTTTGAAGTAGGTATGTTTAGGTATTATGGTAGATTGCTAGATATTGTAAGTGTCAAAACCGTGCGTATTGTAATCGCAAAACCGCCATGATTTTGATTGCAACCGAAAAATGATGGAAACAAAACTTACATAATAGCCCCTCTGAGCTAAGCCATTGTAGCGTCGTAGTCAAGCTTAAATGAAAAGATTTTTATAGTCAAACTAGCTGACCCGCGCGGTTTCACCCGCGGTAATTTCGGAGTTCCCGCGGGAATCCCAGCATAAAATATAGTTATAAACCTTCCTCATGAATCACTCTATATTCTATATCTATTGGTGAAAACCGCATCAAAATCCATTGCGTAGTTTTAAAGATATAAGCATACATAGGGATATAGGAGAGAGAAAGCGACTTTGATTTATACTATGTAGTGATGACGTTGCTTTGTTGCAGTCAGAACAGACCCAAATCCAAGAGACTGGAGGCGGCGAGGGCCCACCGGCGCCGGCTCCCGACTCGATGGCTCCATCTGAACAGGTATTCTTTGGAACTTTTAATATGATCAAACTAGTGACAGTGGACGGGGCACGTCGCTCGAACAGCCCCCTTAGTCAAGTTGATAATTTATAATTGTTATCGCTATAGAAAACTAAGGAACGTGTCCTCATGACTGATGACATGATCAATTTGACTTTTGATTGGATTAGTGAAGTCTTTATGTCATTTTATGTTATTTCTACTCTGCATAAACTACCTACCTGCCAAACTTCATAAGTAGTTTTCGAGATTTCCTCTTTCGTCAGTGACATTTCGCTTTCCATTTATGGCATTTATTGATTACTAGTTGTCCCCCGCGGTTTCACCCGCGGTAATTAGGAGTTCCCGCGGGAATTCCAGGATAAAATATAGATTTAAACCTTCCTCATGAATCACTCTATCTAGGTGAAAACCGTATGAAAATCCGTTGCGTAGTTTTAAAGATCTAAGCAAAGACATTATACAAGAATAGACGAACAATACAAACTTTTACTATGCAATCCACGTCAACCAATTTTTGCGGGGGGAATGATCAAAATTAAAAAAAAAAACCAATCACATCGTTGCGACGCAATCAAATACCAGTCACCACAAAGTACATTTCAAAAAGCCAATCACATCGCTTTCCGTCAAGTGGTATCTATAGACAATAGGGTCTGCTAGCCAACGGCATTTTGTTAGCATAAGATCATTTGACCACTGCGTGGTTCAAGGGGTAAGCTTAGCTGCCGAGTGTAGTGTCTATCTATTCTCTTTCAATATCTTTGGATCTAAGCATACATAGGGACAGACAGATAGCGGGAAGCGACTTTGTTTTATACTAATCTATGTTTTGTTGTGTTTGTTCAAGTCTGGAGTAGCAGTTGTGAAAATGGAGATGATAGAGGTCAAAGAGGAACCGTTAGATCGCTCTACAGCTCCTGCAGGCACACAATGTGAAATGAAAGCCTTGGATCCCGCGACCGGTCCATCTGGCGCTGCGGCAGAGCTGCACCAGGAGAAGGTGGAAGCTGGTGGTTCGGTAAGTGATGCTAATGCTACATAGTATGTAGACATGATTGTTTTTATAGCTGTTCCCTGCGGTTTTACCCGCGTTAATTTCACAGTTCCCGCGGGAATTGCGGGATAAAAAGTACCCTATCTTCTTCTCTGTGCTCCTGGCAACGTTTATGTAAAACTTTCATGGTGATCGGTTGAGTCGCTAAGGCCTGAAAGCATAACAAACAAATAAACAAACACACTTTCGGATTTATAACGGGAAGGACTAGCTGTAATTTTCAGAGTTTCCCGCGTGAATTCCAGGATAAAATATAGATATAAACCTTCCTCATGAATCACTCTCTGAAAACTGTATGAAAATCCGTTGCGTTTTAAAGATCTAAGCATACATACGGACAGACAGACTCAACTCAATGTAGGTACCGTCGTTATTTTTTGATTATGTAAAAGAAGAAAAAATACGTGTCCAATATATATTTTTTATTAATCTACACGACGGACTAAAAAATAAATTTAGTCAACGCCCATTGCCATATTATGTGGTAAGTGAAATTAAGTGCGACCGAAAGTTATAAGTATACTTATCTATAGGTACTTAACTACTTACCAGTCTATTCTACAACTAATATTTTTATTTATTTATTTATAAACAGGTAAAATTAGTGAATCGTGAGTCTGTGACGTTGTAGGGGGTAATCTCTGGATCTAGTGAACCGATTTTGAAAATTCTTTCACTTACAGTCCTGATATTAGAGTACTTTTATCCTGAACTTCCCACGGGATCTCCGAAATTACCGTGGGCGAAACCGCAGCTGACAGCTAGTGTTCTGATAAAAAGGAAGAACAGACTGAAGATGAAGATCTGAAGACTCACTGGATGTCTCCGTGACGTTTGTGAGTCGGACTCTGATGAGGCGTTGGTAGAGTGCCATCTGTCAATCGAAGTACCTATGTCGGTAAAGCGTTTCTCTCAGCCTTGCTAGTAGTAGGCAAGATTTATATGTTACTAGCTGTCCCCCGCGATTTCATCCGCATCAATTCCGGAGTTCCCGCGGGAATTCCGGGAAAAGTACTCTATGTCCCTTAACTGTTTCCCGCATTAATTCCAGAGTTCCCGCGGGTATTCCGGGATAAAAACTATCCTATCTTTTAAGTTGGACCATATTATAAATCGTTACAAAATTTTATCAAAATCGGTTCAGTAGTTTCAGAGTCCATCGCGGACAAACAACGTGACACGTATATATTAAGATTAAGATAAGATTATATTGTTCAAGTTTGGTGTGGCTGTGAAAATGGAGCCGATAGATGAATCTACAGCTCCTGCAGAGACACAATGTGAAAAGAAAGTCTTGGACCCCTCGACCGGTCCATCCGACACCGCTGAGCTGCATCAGGTGAAGGTGGAAGCTGGTGGTTCGGTAAGTACTAGGTAGTACGTAAGCATGTGACCTTTCAAAGTATGTATGTGACCTTTCAAACAAAAATAGGTAATTTTCCAACTCGGTACATCCGTATCTTTATTTAATTTCAGGGCGATTGGCAGAAAAGGGAAATGGAACTGTTAACGAAAATTGAAGAGCTTGAAAAAGTGAAAAGTGAAAGAAACGATGACGCCCTGAAGTTAGAATTGAAGGTAAATTAATAAGTATAATGTGCTAGGCGATGTGGCGGACCTTTGTTTCGGTCTAGGTACACAAATAGTCCTAGAAATTCTAGCCAGCCCTCTTAGTCAAGTTGACATTTAATCGTTTCGCAGTTTTCTATCTTCCCAGTCGTTATCACATCGTTAGCGGTCGTGGTCTTGGTAAGATTTTATTTCTGGTGACACGCCTAATAATCCGCCGCCCACCTTTAACAACCACCGGATATTTGGGCTCAACAGGGCCCTCGTTAAAAAGGTATTAGGGGTCAATTTTAATAGGTAAATTTAGACAAAGTGGAGACGCGATACTACAGTAAATGAAAACCACCAGCAATACTAATATATTAGAGTATAATGAACAAACTAAATAGGACATATAACATAATAGAACACCATTTGTTAATATTGGTTACCCGCGATAAGAGCGGCAACAGCGCGCGCGCGCATTGTCATCTGATTGGCGCCGTGTGCGCTGAAAGTAGCTACGAGTTGGCAACGTGGTGTATTTTTACGGTACGGAGGTTGTTTCTAGGTCTGTCTGTTTGTTAAAACGTGATGAAAAGTTTGTATGGAACAATTCCAAATATAAATTCGCTTTTGCAATTCCAAATACCTAATAATTTCGGAGTTCTCGCGGAATTGTTTCACACAAACTTTTCATCCCGTTTTCACTCCCTTGGGGGTTGAATTTCGGAAAATCCTTTCTTATCGGATGCCTGCGTCGTACAAAGAACACACCCTCCAAGTTTCAAGTCTCTACGATCAGCGGTTCAGGCCTGGATACGGCCTGGCCAGGCCCGTATCCTGGACCAATAGCACCAATTGGGATGTGGACTACTTTTGAAAATCAAAATTCTAATTAGTCCGTCAGTTAGAAAATAAAAAAAAACAATGGACACGTATTTTTTGCTTTTTAAAATAAATTAAAATATACCAAGATAAAGCGCATTAAAGTTTAGGATGAGGAGGTCGTGACGTCACTAACCGCAAAACCGCCATACAAACAGTCCGAATAGTGACGTCACGCGAAATTTCAACTCAATATATCGCCGTTATTTTTTGATTACGTAAAAAAAGAAAAAATACGTGTCCAATATTTTTTAATAATCTACAACATGGGCTAAAAAATAAAAAATTGTCCACATGCCCATTACAATGGCTAACAAATACTAGTAGGCCTTACATACAACTCCTCACACATCTTCAGACACACAGACGAGAGTTCCATCCACTCATCGGCAAACAAATCAGACCCAGGGTGGGCCCTCAGGAGAGCATTTAGCACGGTTAGGTAGTTTTTATGTATAGATGGTGTGTTGTGGTGCAGATCCGCGAGGACGAGATAGAGCTGTTGAAGGCGCGCGTGGACGGCTTGGAGGCGGAGCTGCGCGCGGCGCTGGGGCGGCCGGAGCCGGGCCGCGGCCAGGAGCTGGTGGACAGGATCAAGCTGCAGCACGACGAGGTGGCTATAGCTACCTGATAAGATAAGATATCGAAGATTTCGGAGTTCCCGTGGAATAGTTCCATACAAAATTTGTAATCCCTTTTCACCCCTTTAGGAGTTGAATTTTTCAAAAGCCCTTTCTTAGTGCACACCTACGTCACCTAAGGAATAGTTGTGCAAAATTGGTCATGGTTGTAGACCCAGCGGTTTCAACTGTTCTTTGATCGATCAGTCAGTCAGTTTCTGCTTTTATTTACAGGTATAGATAAGCAATAGTCTGTTAACCCACACTGGAGAAAGGCAGCATTTTTTATTTTCAACATTTTGTTGGTATTTAAACAATGTAATAAGGTAAACACATAATTAAAAACGTCCCGTAACTCTCAATAAAGCGTTCTGTATCAATAAATAATCTGTGGGTTAACATGTTATTGCTTATCGGCATCCAAATACCATGATGATTATATAATCTATATAATAACAAGTTAATAGTATAGTAGCTATAACGAAACGCGTGCAATGTCGCCACTCGGCAGTTGCTGACGAAGGCGCGCGGCATGATCTTCGACAAGACGAAGATGGTGAAGAACCAGGAGCTGCAGATCGAGGCGCTCACCACGCAGGTGCACTCGCTCAAGGACATCAACCAGATCACCAAGGACCTGCTCGCCATACGTAACGCGGAGGTGCAGGCGATGCAGGTATGTGCGGTCCCCACTGCATACACGACACTCCACACACGACACTCCACACTGCACACACGATACTCCACACTGCACACACGATACTGCACACATGACACTCCACACTGCACACACGATACTCCACACTGCACACACGATACTGCACACATGACACTCCACACTGCACACACGATACTCCACACTGCACACACGATACTGCACACATGACACTCCACACTGCACACACGATACTCCACACTGCACACACGATACTCCACACTACACACACGATACTCCACACTACACACACGATACTACACACACGACACTCCACGCTGCAAACACGACACTCCAAACTGCACACACGATACTCCACACTGCACACACGATACTTCACATTGCACACACGATACTCCATACTGCACACATGACACTTCACACTGCACACACGATACTCCACACACGATACTCCATACTGCACACACTGCACACACGATACTCCACACACGACACTCCACACTGCACACACGATATTCCACACTGCAAACACGACACTCCACACTGCACACACGATACTTCACATTGCACACACGATACTCCACATTGCACACACGATACTCCATACTGCACACATGACACTCCACACTGCAAACACGATACTTCACATTGCACACACGATACTCCGACTAGCAAACTCCACTAACAAAAATAGTTTTTCATTGCTACTTAATCACCTATATTGTATAGAAATTCATCCATGTATTGAAAATTAATAATGTAGATGATCTGTAAAAGATCCGCCAAAAAAAGTAACAGATACAGATCTTTATTCTCTCTCGAATATCCGCGGATACGGATACGGATATCCGGCACATCCCTGTTAAAAAAAAAAATCATCGGCAGGAGCGTCTGGACGCGATGGAGGCGCGCATCAAAGGCGAGAAGGAGCGCTACGAGCTGGTGCTGCGGCGCGCGCAGACCAGCTCCGGCATCAACGACGACCTGCGCAAGGAGTACGAGACGCAGCTGGCCATATTCAAGGTTACACCAATAATGGGCTAGTTAACTAAATTTTAGTTTTTACTTCGTCGTGTAGATAAAGACACGTATTATTTAGTTTTTTACATACCTATTTCAAAAATAACGGAAATACCAGATAGTAGTGTGGGGACTACAAGTAATTTGCTATGTTATGTGTGTTATGGTAATAAATAAATTTTTCATTTTTTTTTTTTTTAATTCGAGTGCGTTCATTTAAATTTTATGTATACCTTTTTTCTACATGTGGAAACTGCTAGGTCTAGGAAATTTTTATATGTTATTTTTATTTTGTATTTTTTGTGTACCGTTTGTTTCCCGAAAAATAAATGAATAAATACCTACATTAAGTTGAAAGGTCGCGTGACGTCACGTTTATACGACGTGACGTTATGACCTCACGAGCGTAAATTGTCCAGAGGGTTTAAAATGTTCAATTCGCAATAAGTTCAATTCGCAAAGTAACCAATTCGAAATAGCTAGGTCAGATACGTTTTTATTATCAGTTAGGTTACTTATCAATTATATTATTAGGTGAATTAGGAATTTTATATAAAATTATGTACCTACATATAAATATTTTTTGTCTTTTATTAGAAAAAAAAAAACATTTATTATTTGTGATCGTTTTGTTTTTTTTTTAAACAGGAACTACGTGAAAAATACGATCAGAGGGTCCAAGCTTTGGTGGCGGAAAACAACCGACTCAAGGAATCCCTGCAGGGCGGCCCCTCGGGGTAGAACTACGAACAGCACCTACAGAATATTATGTAGAAATAACAAAGACTGTTGAATTTTTATGTTTTGATTTTTTGTACAGTATCTATATTAATTTTTATTAATAAACGATGATTGAAATGAGTTTTTTTTTAAATGAAATCGACACCAGTAGGCCCAGGTGCATTACCTACTCGTCTATGACTAGAAACTCTTTAACGGCCGCACTCAGAGCCGACTTTAGTTAAATATAGATTTTTAAAACAAAACTGCCGCAATCAGAGACGTTCAGTAAATTAATGTTAATTAGCATTTAATGAGATGTAACTTAATTAGTTAAATGGCAATTAAAATTAATTGTCTGATTGCGGCAGTTTTGTTTTAAAAATCTATACTTAACTAAGTAATCATTAAAGTCGACTCTGAGTGCGGCGGTAAGACTTGACGACTCAAGAAAACCTCGATGAAAGAAACATCGCATTCAGAGCGTGCTGCAGATAACTATAGCGCAGGATGTTTAGCAGACACGAAGAAATATTCTATGGATTCTATAATCTATGCTTTGTGACAGCGTGTGTCGAAATAGTTTGATAGAATGTAGCATTGGTTATAGCACCATCTAGTGGCGAGTAGCATTACGAAGCACAACCGTTAGGTTTACACGGGTGCAGATGTTACCCCCATAATTATGTAGGTAAGTTATACAATGTAGTTCGTTCATCACAGGTGTCGCATTTTCAGGCTTTTATACTAGACCTCTCTCCTTTCTGCGTGATATCTTTCTTCTTTCCTTTTTCTTGTAAATAATGTACCTAAAGAATTTGAGAAATGTGCCTAAACTGGTCCAATTATTGAATTGCCGACTAAAAAAATTCACTTCAAAAAAAGGTTTTTTATTCAGTAACCTCTGACCAAGTAGGTAGGTACCTACACATAAAACGTAGTGATTACCTTCTCTCTGCCTACACAGGTACACATATAATTTGAGGTTCATATCCGTGTTTTCGCAAACATCTGAAACACAAACATTTTTCAGTATACAACAAAAGCTTTTGGTGCTTACCTATACCTACTGCCTACTTATATATTCCCTTTGTGCAGGGTTGACAAACAGAATTAACGCTACGCGCGCAACGTAGTAGTTCACGGCAAAAGTGATAGCGATTTGCGTGTATTCGACAAATATAATTCATAAATCGTATTAACCTTAAAAATTTTAAAATGTAGGAAACTGTCGAGATTCCTACTCGTTTTTAAATAAATATTCGGGTTTTGCTACAGCTTAGACGAGTACGGCGTTCAGAAAAAGGTAGATACCTAACCTTATACTATACTACTACTATACTACTGCTACTACGCGCAGAGCGTCGAAGTCACTCAGTCTTTAATTTAGAACATCTTCGGGGGCGCCCCCAGCTGGCACGAGGACGAGCTGCGAAGCCAAAGGTTCAAAGGTCCAAAATTCATCCCCGCGCGAAGTACAAGCCGGTGGTCTTTCGGCTAGAGCCTCAACCTCTAAGAACAGGATCCTCAGCTGATCCAAACCCCTACATTTCATATCCTACTATACTACTACTTTTTGATCTTGTTTTAATTCTTAAGAATGTAGTGCGTTTTTTCTTTGTTTTGTAAAAACTATTCGACATAACCGAACCATTCATCCTTCGGTATTTTTGTCAGACCAGATACTGGGCTAAAATAATGAGTATCAGTTCGTTAACAAACCGAACAACAGCCAACCCTGGCTGTACGCAAACGATGAACAATATGCCGGTTTCATCAATCATCGCTGAAGGGTGGTGTTAATAACGTGCAGGACAAAACGCGCGGGTGGTGCTGCGTCAAACGAATCGTGAGCCAGCACAAACAACATAAAATAGGTCCAATGGCCGTTATGTTTGCAAAATGGCCGACAAAGCAAAATGGCGGGAATTATATGTATTTTGATTTCATTTGCAATCCATCCATATTTTTATGATTAACTAGCTGTGCCCCGCGGTTTCACCCGCGTGAGTTTTGGGATCCGAAACTTTTGCGGACTCAGGTAAAACAACCCGCCAAAGTTTCATCACAATCGGACCAATGGTTTCGAAACGCATACAGGACAGACATACAAACATTAATTTTTATTAAAGATATATTTTAACTGTGCAGTTTTGCTGTTTTAAATTGCTTTTTTTCTTTTTTTCATCTCCTTTGATTATCCTCATGTCTAGATGGAGCATTATGCAAAACGAAATCCACTAAGTACTTAGGTACTTATTTTATTATTTACTGTAGGGTAATTATGTAACTCCTGCACATTTCAGTTTCAATTAGGAAAATATTGATTATGTGATTAATTAATCATGTTTAGACAACATTCCACTTTTGAAGTAAGTAATGTTTACTTTGGTTGAATGCTAGATATTGTAGGAGTGAAAACGTGCATACCTATTGTACCTAATTACAAAACCAGCCATATTTTTGTTTGCAACATCAATGTTTGCAACCGATAAATGATACAAACAAAGGTTACATAATAGCCCCTCTGAATGTAAGCAGCTTTCCTAGCTAACCTAACCAGCTTTCAAAAACATGAATGTTCCATGATTAACTAATTAAAATAGCCTTTCTATAATATTACATTACCGTGATATTACCAACGCTCAATATTGACATGTTAACTACGACGTTAATTAAACGTTTCATCATGTTTATTTACGTTAACTGTCTGATATATATCTTAACTAGCTGTCCCGCGCCATTTCATCCGCGGTAATTTCGGAGTTCCCGCGGTAATTCCGGGAAAAAAGTGCTGTAGTTTACGGTGATAAGCAGTTCACCGCATTAATTCCGGAGTTCCCGCGGGAATTCCGGGATTAAAACTATCCTATCTTTTAAGTTGGACCATTTTATGAATGGTTGCAAAATTTTATCAAAATCCGTTCAGTAGTTTCGGAGTCCATCGCGGACAAACAACGTGACACGTGATTTTTATATATATTAGATAAGATAAGATAAGATAGGTAAGTACGTATATATCCATGGGCCTAGATAGATACTTATCAAACTAACGACTTGGTCTTTAGTAGGTAACTCAAATATGTAGTTAGTAGAAACTAACACTAATTGAGTTCGAGTAGCCTGGTAGTAACTAAATATCTACGTTATACCTCAGAGTTTTTATTTCGTCTGAGCGTTATACATATATTTTCGTATTTAGGTAGATCATAGAAGGCTAAGTTCACTTAGGTTAGATACCTAGGTCAGAGGGTAATACTTTATTTGAAGCTATTATACTAGTAGTTCTAATCCATATTATTATAATACTAGCTGTGCTCCGCGGTTTCACCTGCGAAAATTTCGGAGTTCCCGCATTAATTCCGGGATAAAAAGTACCCCATCTCCTTCTCTGTACCCCTGTCAACGCATCCAAATCCGTTCAGCCGTTTTTGCGAGATTGCGAGATTCTAAACATCCAAACATCCACACTTTCACATTTATAATATTAGTAGGATTATAAATGCGAAAGTAACTCTGTCTGTCTTTCTGTCTGTTACCTTTTCACACCTTTACTACTCACCGATCATGGCGAAATGTTGCATACACGTTGTCAAGGGTATACCTACAGAGAAATACTTAGATTAAGGTACTTTTTATCCCGGAATTCCCGCTGGAACTGTGAAATTAACGCGGATAAAGTCGCAGGACACAGCTAGTAGCTAGTTTAAAATATTAGGTATGTGAACTTCAGAATGAACCGAGAATAATAATCGAATGTTTGTTGAAACTTGAGTTCTATAACAACAATAGAGTGGTCGTGATTTTTTTTTTTTTTTTTCTATTTATTGGGCTAATAAACAGTGTGTACAATTTATACTTGTAGTAACTTACTTAGCTAAATTTACCAAAAAATTAAAAAATTCAAAAATTATTTAAATTGCGTCCATTAAACCCGCCTAAAACTTAATTGCAACAAATAGGGCCGTTTCACTATGACCAACAACATTGCTGGCCCATGAGGCGTGACGACCGTGCCTGTCACGAATTCAAAAGTTTCAGATCGCAAAGAACACTAATTAGCAGTGATCAGAGTAGGTAGAGTGATTTCATGTAATATAATAGTATGTGCAAAGTAGTATGCAAAATTTAATGTAGTTGCTTTCGCGTTAATTTCGGAGTTCCTTCGGGAGTTCCGGGATAAAAAGTAGCCTATGTCCTTCTCTGTTCCCCTGACAACGTGTATACAAAATTTCGTAATGATCGTTTGAGCTGTTAAGGCACGAAAGCGTAACAAACAAGCAAACAAACTCAAATTCGCATTTATAATAGAGATGTACCTGCATACCTTTTTATTACATAATAAAAATATTTTGTGTGAACAAAAATATAAATAAGAGTAAAACAATATGAGATGATAAACAGGGACAAATTTGTATGAGCATACGCTAGGGGTTCCAAGTGGCATAGGTCTGTTTCGTTTCTTTGGTAGGTAGGATATCTACCTGCGGTATATTTTCATAGTTCTTACATAATTGACCGGAATAAAACATTTGTAGGTATTATATAACTTTATTTCATAGTATTTGAACGAATAGCGAGGTATCAGGGATTTTGCTGCGTAGATTCTTTCTTCCAGCCATATCGCACTAGGCAGCTGTGAAGGGCGGACTTTTATGGGTGCTGTCATAATTAATTTATTATTATTTATTGACTTCAAAAAGAACCAGCCACAAAGGCTAATATTAAATTAAATTATCGTACTTCTATTAAAGTTCTGATAAATGAGTTCCTACCTATATACCTGCAGACAATGAATGCATGTTTATAGTTTACTTCAATCGGTGGTCCAAGGCGAGCAAGAGTGTATGTGATACTTACAAACTCATTGCGATTCGTGACCATACGATGGACCAGAGGAGTCATATCACATGCCATAGAATCGCCAAAGAAATTCGGTAGGCTCAAAGTTAAATTATGAGCGTTGATTCAGTAAAAACAAAAGTGAAAAAAAAAAATATAGTAAAGTAGTTGATTGAAACGTATAGCTTACTAAATTACACCTTAGAACATCAGCTATCTGCCGGTGAAAATTCCGTTAAAATAGGTCCAGCCGTTTCAGAGATAAACCAGAACAAACAGACGACAGACAGACAAAAATTAAAGAAATTGTTTTCTTTATGTAAGTACCGTATATACCTACCTACCTACTTTCATATGCATTTAGTAAAAGTTTTTTCGTTACAGCAAGAAGCTTTGTACAACAAAAAAGTAATTAACAGTGGATAATTTTTCACCTTACGCCCATGTGAATAGAGCGAAATGGCCAAGTCACATATTCTGACTATGGTGTAGAGTTTGAGAAGTTAGGCCTTGTAGAGTTAGGGTGTGTAGAGTTATAAGCTTGGCTCTACATGAGATCTGATAACTTTTTGACAGTGCCCGTCATATGAACTCGTCTTGCCATCATTTTACATTAATATATTTTTGGTGGAATGTTATATTCTCGCCGACT
This sequence comes from Zygaena filipendulae, assembly GCA_907165275.2. Classification (NCBI taxonomy): domain Eukaryota; kingdom Metazoa; phylum Arthropoda; class Insecta; order Lepidoptera; family Zygaenidae; genus Zygaena; species Zygaena filipendulae. The sequence goes on from OU015660.1 coordinate 11,737,092, forward strand.
TTGAAACATCCACGGGATATCCACCAAACTTCAATAATTGCCGTCCCCGGCATTAAAATATCACAAGTATAAATATCGATTTTCCATCGACTTTGGCGCTGAGTTCGCGCAATCGACGCGTTTAATAAGACACCGAAGCTCGAAAGTTGGTACGACGGTACACCGCGGCACCGTTTAGGGGAAAATTGGGTAACTTTTACAGTACTTGGGAACTTTAAATACCTCGCGGATTGATTTATCGAAATCCGATTTTACCATAATATCGTCTTATCATTGCGCACCCGCGGGGAAATACGGAGTTTTAAACTCGACAAAACAAAAAACCGGCCAAGTGCGAGTCAGACTCGCGCACGAAGAGTTCCGTAGATACCATTATTTATAAAAACATCAAAAAAAAAAAACACGTTTGTTGTATGTGAGAGCCCCTCTTAAATATTTATTTTATTCTGTTTTTTAGTAGTTGTTGTTATAGCGGCAACAGAAATACCTACATCATCTGTGACAATTTCAACTGTCTAACTATCACGGTTCATGTGAGATACAGCCTGGTGACAGGCGCACAGACATACGGACGGATGGACAGCGGAGTCTTAGTAATAGGGTCCCGTTTTACCCTTTGTGCACGGAACCCTAAAAAGGAACAGCGAGAAAGTTATGTCGAGACCATCAGTCGAAACTTTATTGGATACTAGCGGTGCCCTGCGGTTTCACCCGCGTTAATTTCGAAGTTCCCGAGGTAATTCCGGGATAAAAAGTAGCTTAAGTTACTCTTTATAACATTAGCTATCTGAAAGAAAGAAAGATTATACAAGCAAGAGGAGAAACACAACATCTGTGAGTCAAAGTCCCGTCAAAATCGGTCCAGCCGTTTCAGAGATTATCCGATTATATTATTAACAAACAGACAGACAGACAGACAGACAAAGAAAAATTTAAAAACAAAAAAAAATTGATGTAAATATAATACTTTCGTATGCATTTAGTGGAAAGTTGCTAATTTGGAATTTCAAACAGACACTTCAATTTGATGTACATATACATATATGTACATATATATGTAGGTATATTCATAGAAGACTAGCTGTTCCCCGCCGTTTCATCCGCGTTCAATCCCGCGGGATAAAAGTACTCTGTCCTTCTCTGTACCCTTGAAAACGTTTAGGAATGCAAAATGAGCCGAGCCGTTGGGGCGTGAAAGGGTTAACAAACAAACAAACAAATAAACACACTTTCTCGAATTGAATTGTCAGTGGAGATGACATTTCTCATAAAAGTTAAAATCCTTCGTATAATGTTATTATGTTACCTACTGAGAATAATAATAATCTATACATATAAAGTGCTTTGTCCTGAATGACTGATGGATCAACGCACAGCCTAAACCGCTGATCGTAGAGACCTGAAACTTGGAGGGTGTGTTCTTTGTATGACGTAGGCATCCGATAAGAACGGATTTTTGAAAACTCAACCCCTAAGGAGATGAAAAGGGGTTGCAAAGTTTGTATGGAACAATTCCGCGGGAACTTCGAAATTATCGCGCGGGACAGCTAGTCCCTCATAAAAGTTAAAATACTTGTTGTTATGTTACCTACTGAGGATAATAATTATTAATTCGATCATATTTTTAAATGAGTACCTACATCTACCACCTGCTTATAAATAAGGATTTTTTGATTTGAATAATAAATAGGTAATCTAGTCATTAATAGTACATTATTGCAAAGGCAGCGAAATAGGCAATTGCCATTTCGGTCAAGGCATATACATATAGTGATTTTCTTAAAAAAATGCAAGGAAATAAAAAAGGGCCTTTTACATAATAAATTTAATTTATTAACAGAATAACAACGAACTCCGTTTTACCGCCAATTTTTATTTTTAATTTTCAGTTTGTGCCGAAAGGTAAACGCATCTGTGGCTATACAGCCACGAGAACGCAATGTGTACGATGGATGAAAGAGTTCTAAATTCAAACAGCACACCGTTTCATACAACATTGCCGGCGCGCTCTTCGTTCCAAATTCAAAGAACGCGCCGGGAAGTGATTTTGGTTTTTCAGTCTACGTAAAAGATACTTCGCGTGTTCTTTGTTCAAAAGTAATGACAATATTTCCGCGCATGTTTAAGAAAAAGTTTTTAATCATCACATAGTGGGTGGATCGGAAATTCATATAATTAAATTTTATTTGACGTATAGTTAGGTACATTGGATACACTGAGCAAATAATTACTACGTTTTAAGAGTAGGCACTTCCATACTAATTGCTGATCCGATCTATGAAAGCATTTAGTGCCAACCATACCGATGCAATGTATGACGCGGTCATAGAAATTTGGGTAAGTATTCCAAAGTTGGTAAAGAAGTTCGCGCATAAATCCAGAGTGTCGCTGGCCTGATTGGATACACGCGTAAGAAGTTAAACTTCTTGTCGATGGGCCCTACGTACAATCCCGTATCTGAGACAAAGTCAAATCTACCTATTTTGAACTCTGTTTCATTCTCAGAAAGCCAAAGTTTAATGTACTTGACCTTTTTCAGATACGGGATTGTACGTAGAGGCCATCATCGTTGTGTTTCTACACCATTTGATAACAACAAAACAAATTAACTTACTGAAAAAGTCACTTATCTTTTAGTAACGAACTCGTATATATGTAGTAAGGATTTTTGAAAATTTTGAAAATCCGAAACGAATTAGATTAAGTAATTTGGTTATTTGATTAAAATCAAATCAAAAATTGTTTTTTTCGTATATAGAGTATAGAGTGACGGAAATAGAATCAATCTACCAAATACTAGTTAATTACAGTACTATGATCAATAAAATTACACAATAACAATAAAACAATTACACAATAACAATACTTATCATTTAGGATACTGAAGGTTGAACTAAGCGAAGCCTGTATTTCAACTCTCTATTGTCTAGCTATTTACGGAGATATTTTATCGGAACCGAAGTTTGAGTTGGAGCTTTGAAGTTTCATGATGATCAGTTATGTAGTTAGGGCGTAGAAGCGTGAAACACAAACACACAAAAAAATAAACAAAAGGATTTCCGACTTCATACTAAAATCATTTAATGACACCTTTGAACCCTCTTTACTGCAAAATAAACGGAACGATACAGTTGAAATTTACGACCACCCGTTATTAAATTATTTTACAGAAGTCGATAAGGGGTACCGAACTCCAATCCCTTGAAATATGTCTGATATAACTGTTACTGTAAATAAGTTAAAAAATAATAATAATACGAATGTAATATTTACAATATACATTTATTTATTTATTTCTTTATTTTATTGGCACACCAACTGCTACATTCCGCTGCAACATTTCTAAAACCTTCCATCACATTGGACGAAAACGAATACTTCGGGACTATTAATCCCTTTTTCTACAAATCTACACTATGGGCTAGTTGACTTAATTTTTTTAGGCCATCGTGTAGATTAATAAAAAATAATCGACACATACTTTTTATTTTCTAACGTAATCAAAAAATAACGGCGATATATTGAGTTGATATTTCGCGTGATGTCACTACTTGGTGCAGTTTGTATATAGGTACGGGGCTTATACCGAATAATGACGTCACGAGTGCCCCACCCTAAACTTTAATGCGCTTTAACTGTGTACATTTTCATTCATTTGAAAAAGCAAGGTTTTTATTTTCTTACTGACGGACTAGTTAACTAAAGTAAACAAAAGGTTGATACGGTGCAGAAAGGCTTTTTGCAATCTTTGAAAAGGTGAACGTGTGAGCTTTTGGGAAAAAATTTGATTGACTTCTGGATTGGTACCCCCTTTCTGTGTGATCCTGTATTTTCAAACATTTTTCTTAAGATGACCAGACATATTTATGAAAGGGGTAAAGGGATGGTACATGTAAAAAGATAATAATGACTTTAGCAATTGATTAAAAGCTCTTAACTTTTTCTGGTAAAGCTATACCATGCTAGCTGTTCACCGCGGTTTCACTCGCATTAATTTCGGAGTTCCTGCGGGAATTCCGGTACAAATGTATAGGGTCCAGAGGTGGCGGAAGGCGTGGGAGACGTGGGCGACAGCCTAAGGCCTCGCGCCCCAATGGGCGTCGCGCCCAAAGACTCGCGCCCCAAAGGCATCACCTAGGGGCTGGAGCACCGCTTGCCGGTATCTGGCAACACGCAAATCTCCGACGAGTGCTCCTTGCCGTATATAAGAGAGCAACACTGATTTTGGTAAAAAAGATAGTAATAGATCGCATGCTATAATTTGTGATTCATAAAAAAAGTTCTTGATAGTCGGGGAATAAGCTTTTTTTAAACGTTTACTGAATAAAAAGTAGGTTGTAATTTGCCCCACCGTCGGAGGGCCTCGAAAATCTACCTTGCCCACACAATTTGCCTTGCGCCGCCACTGTGCCTATAGAATAGAATAGAATAGAATAGAAATTTTACTGAGTAACAAAGACTTATTTATGTGTCTAATGTCCGTCTCTTTACCCCTAATAAAGTTTATGCAAAATTTCACGATGATCGGTTGAGCCGTTGAGGTGTGGAAGCGTAACAAATATACTAACTTTCGCATTACGTATATGTAGGAAGGTTTGGTGTCAGTCGGTGTGAGCGAATGTGAGTTTATTTATTTGTTACGCCTTTACTACTCAAACGATCATACATATTACGGGTAATTTCTATCCCGGAATTCCACCGGGAACTCCCAAATGCAGGGATGCAATGCAATGAAACTGCAGGATGTAACAGCTAGTATCTGATAAATTGTTCAATTAGATTTTGCTGCAAGCGGTATTGTTATGCAAAGGTATTTTTTCTATCTTTGAATACTCTTAGGTATCAAAATATATTGTATCGACTAAATCCAATAATTTTAAGCAAAACTTGTTAGTGAAAGTTGTTTACATGCCCGCACGGGTTCTAATGTAATTGGTCATAACTAACTTATTCTTATTTATGAACCAAAGTTTAAAACACAGTTAGGGCTCTCAATAAACTATCCACGTTATAAATTATAGTTAAAATGTAAACATTAACTAAGTTAAACGAGTATTTATCGTATTCGAATGTGGCCGACCGCGACCCTCACTGCTATACACCTACGTTGTTTTACTAAGTATATTATATCCCCTTAACTCTGAAGTTTTGTTAGCTCGTATTTGCACTTACATGTACTTAGATGAATATAATTAATTCGAGTCGAAAAGGGTTAAGTACCTTAGCTTAAATTTTTTAAAGTATTTTTTACTAGCTGCAGTTCCCCGCGATTTCGCTCGAGTTAATTTCGCAGTTACCGCCAGAATTCTAGGGTCTAGATATATCCTTTGCAGCGCCCCTGACAACGTATAATAGGCGGTTTAACTTCTTCCGACACTTCCAACAATGAATTATTATCGTTATATTTTAACCAATTCACACAAAATCTACCTAAACCTTCCTCAAGAACCACTCTATCTATTGGTGAAAACCGCATGGAAATCCGTTCGGTAGTTTTTGTGTGTATCGCGAACAGACAGACAGACGCGGCGGCGGAGGACCTTTTTTATATTATGTAAAGATATTTTGATAGATTTTTGTAAGTAATGTTCAAATGGACGAATTTCGTTTTTATAGACAAGCTTTGAAGCAAATTAACAAAATAAATAAAGTTTTATCAATTGAGTTCGACCTTTAAGAACTGTTTTTAATGTCAAAGATGGACATATTGTTTGTTAATTTAACCGAACGGAATGGGCTTGTGAACCAAATTTAATTTTTTTCATTTTTTACGTTATGCAAAAATTAACGGAGATGCATTAAGTTGAAATGTCGCGTGACGTCACGCAGCACGTTGTGACGTCAAGAACTAGTGCGAACTTATCTAATGCGTTTTATCTTAGTATTTTTTTAATAAATTGGAAAACCAAAAAGTACGAGTTTATTATTTTTAACTACTCTACAAGACGGACTAAATAGAATTTTGATTTTCATGCCCCGGATACAAAACTACGAAGACGAAGACGAAGTTTCACTTATGTTTTTTATGCAGGTACATTTAAATTTCAAAATTCACGCAGATGAAATCGCGGGGAATAGCTCGTCTTTGTGCATTTCTAATATAAGCTAAGTAACTAAAGTGCCTCGATTTGATTAAAGCCTAAGTTGAAACAACATCAGTCTAAAGTATTAGAGCGGACTTAGGAGGAGCTCTTATAATAATAATCTAACATTTAATTCACTTCTCAAATAGAGAAAAGCTCCTAAAAAGCACCTCAGGTAAGCTCTGATATAAAAGTTTGAGATTGCTTTTGTTTTAGTTAATTAATTTTATCGAACTGAAGGAGAAAAATTCAAGGTTTTTGTTCATCTTTGGTTCATTTATCTCGTGTAATCCATACTAATATTATAAAGAAGAAAGACTAGATTTTTTTGTTTGTTCGTTTGTTTGTTACGATTTAATTCAAAAACTACTAGACCGATTACAAAAATTCTTTCACCATTAGAAAGCTACATTATCCCTGAGTAACATAGGCAATATTGTAATCCGGAATTCCTGCGGGAACTCTGAAATTAACGCGGGTGAAACCGCAGGGAACAGCTAGTAGATAAATAAACATATTTATCTAATAACTGCCGAAAAATCCAACTTTTCATAAAATTTTTACTACCTAAACGTGCTTAGGTATACTTTCGTGTAACCTACATTACCTACTTATACAACGTGTTAATGAATTGACCAAAAACCTGATACAACTCATTTAAAAAAATAAACAATAATCTGATTAAAATATAAATTATGTCGAAAAAGTTAATAGTCTAAACAGTTATTCGACATTACTTCGGAGGTGACCTATCTACGAAGTTTCAAGCGCTACGCCCGCGCCTACGTGTCAATGACCGATTCGATTTTATTGCTACGGGCGGCGTACGCGCCAAATATTGTACTAAGTATAAATATGCATATGCATCGACCGATAAAAATGAAAAAAATATAACCTATTTTAAAACATGGTGCGATCGATTCGGAAGTCGATTCTGAACAAAATACTTTCTAGTTTTCAGTTAATTCATTAACACGTTGTATATATGGATGTATTAGCTACATTATCCCTGAGTAACATAGGCAATATTGTAATTCGGAATTCCCGCGGGAACTCCGTAATTAACGCGGGTGAAACGGCGGAAAAAGTTAGTATTTAATAATACTGAAAATTTAAGAAGAAAAAGGAAAAGTGCGAGCGTTAACGAGTGCTTTCTCTGGCTAATGGTGCAAAAAATAAAGCTTTTTGTATACAAAGCTAAGCGACGTCTGTTTATTCTAACAGGCACTTTACAAGATGGATATAGATTTGATGGAAAAATAAAAAAATATCGTCTCATTTAATTGGTCTTTGATGTTATTTATTTATGTTTGCATAATTTGTCAAAAAAAATAAATTTATTTAAGCGGTGAAGCGAATGGAAGTGGGCGGGAGACGTTTACGTTTGTAGCTTATCACGCAAAAATTACATGTAAATACCGTCTGAGGTATCTAAATACTAAATATTCTAATACTATAGTATATTTCATTACAAGTGCGGAAAGGCTGTCATGTGCAATGACGGTTCCGCACGTGTACTGAACAACTATTTTTAATACAGTTGCGAAAAAAATAAAGAAATTTAGTGAAATAATAAAAACACAAACTCAACTAAGTTCCGACTGTGATCAAGAGATGGCGCTAGTCGTATTAGTAATACGAAACCTACGTTGCGCAATACAAAAAGTGTGTCAAAGTCGTTTCGCCATTTTTGACAGTTGGGAAAGAGAACGCACGAGTTCGGAAAAGGTAAAGAAAAAGCTCGAGTATGTAATAGCCCACTTCCCGAACGCTATACGTCCCTGCAATATGCCACTTTTTGAGCAACTGTATTAAAAAATATTTATAAACTATACTATTTCCATTTCTTTATATTCTCGATGACAGTTCTAATTTGATAGTTGTAGTGTTGTGACCAAATAAGTAATTATATCGATCGCATATATTTATTATGTTTTGAACAAAGACAAATACAACAAAAACATTCAAATGGCCCACCGCCATGTTGTAATATAATTACATCTTGTAATGAAATGTAATATTAGTTATATTAATAAATTTGTACAAAATTATCCGGCAATAGTTTAGTTTCTTACATTTTGTAAAAAAATATCAGGTCTGTTATCATGTTACGTTTATCGACAGCTCCATCCCTATCAGTTTCTCCGACTCTGCTATGACCTTGTACGTGCGTAAGTGTCATATTTTTATTAAATAATGTATACATAATGTAAAAAAGACGCTCGTTCAAGTTTCGTTCAAGTTTCTACAGGAGCTGTCATGGAGAAAAAAAAGAAATGGAAATAGTATAGCTGTGCCCCGCGGTTTCACCCGCGGAAATTTCGATTCGATTAAATCCTATGTCTTTCTCTGTATCCCTGACAACGTGTATGCGGTTGAAACATTGATATACCAAAATCAATGGGTTGAAAGCGTAACGGACAGACAGACAGAGTTACTTTCGCATTTGTGATATTAGTATAGGGATTTTACAATTGCATCCCACATTTATCTACCATCAATTTGAGAAATGGAAATTAATGCTAAAATAAATGATTTTCGTTTAAAATATTGTATTTGGCATGCTAATTAATTAATATTTTAATTAAGGTAATTACCTTGTGCCCGTTTTTGTGTTTTGACTGAAAAAAAATTTGCCAAAATTGATTCCTCTCGGATTTGCTGCAAAATAAGCATTAGTTATTTGCATCATATTTTTAGCATGTTTCAGAACCAAATTTCAACGAATCAGTTCAGTAGTTTCGGCTGTGCGTTGGTAAATGAGTCAGTTGTTTGCCTTTTATATGTTTAGGGAGTTCTTGACAACGTGTATGCAAAATTTCAAAATGATTAGTTGAGTCGTTAGGCCGTGAAAGCGTAACAAACAAACAAATAAACCCACTTTCGCAATAGTACCTAATAGGTATGTAGTAGGTAGGTCCTGTTGTGACCAAAAAGAAAAAAGAAACATTCAGAAGCGAGTTTTAATTGATTAGGTCTCAGTATCGAGTAACTTTATTGAACACCGAACTTAATGAAGTTGGAAATAAAAGGTTTCGCGGCAATTTCAGAGTTGTGGGGACGTTTCCGTTCCCCTTTTCCAGTCGCAGCTTCCAATTTCGGTGAGCTTTTGATTTGTTCGGGCCCGTATGTTGTAAGTATAGATATAAGTATATAACTTAACACTGATGTATGAAAAGGTAAAACTAGGTGAGTTTAATTAAAGTAAGTACCTATGTAGATATGTATGTGTGTGTATGAGTCTGGGTTTTGTATAAATGCACAGTACCTACGTTTTGTACAATCATCTACGTAATACTTACTATTAAATGCAAAATTGAGTTTGTTTGTTTGTTACGCTTTCACGCCCTTTAACGGATGGACCGATCATCATGAAATTTTACATACACGTTTTTAATAGCACAGAAAAGGACATAGGGTATTTTTATCCCGGAACTCCCGTGGGATCTCCGAAATTAATGCGGTTGAAATCACAGGAAACAGCTAGTTTCATATACAAACGAATAATTTTAATTAAGTGAATGAAAAAAGAACTTTTAAGCGCTCCAAGCGCTCCCTGGTGTAAGTTTTCTGTACTTCCGCAGTCCGCTTGGTTGGAATTCCACTCAGTAGATACTATATTTGACTAGCTGTGCCTCGCGGTTTCACTCGCCTGAGTGTCGGTATTCCCGCGGGAACTATTTTTTCTAAAATAAAAGTAGACGAAGTTACTCCCTGTAAAGTCCCGTTAAAATTCAGAGATTAGTCGGAACAAATAGACAGACAGAGAAATTTTTATGTAAGTACTTACGGTATATAGGCTTTAAAATGTAAATTAAAAGCTGTTAATGTATAGAATTACAAACAGACACTTGAATTTTATTTATGTGTATAGATTTTTATGTTATTCCTATTACATATTATACGTTTAAGAATTAAAAAATATAGGTACTTACCTACTTAAATAAAAAAGTCTTTCCTTTCTCTAATTTTACATACACAAAAACACTTTCGTACCTACATAATGCGTACGAGTATAATTACGAGTAAATTAAAACTCGAAATTATTGTTGCCAACCTTCTTCTACTTTGATTCCGGCAATTTGAAAGTGATTTAATTTTCTACCGGGATGTTGGGCTTAGAAACAAATTCGCAAAACTTTCGTTCGCGACAGGATCAAAAGGTTTGGTTGGTTGGAGCTTTTGTTACCATCTGTAAGTACAGTGGGCACAAACGGCCGTGCTTGAGCGTACCGTTGAGGTAGGTATCGTTTGTTGCCAAGTATTAACTCGCTATAATCTTGTTTGTTCTATACGTTGGAGAAAATAATAGACATTATTAAAATTCAGATATAACTTACATAATACCTACCTTGAAGATAGCGAAGAAAATGTACGAAATGATAAGTCGACTACCGGGTTTGTGCCGGTCGCCATGGCACTCCGCTAAAAAAATGGTTCCGGGTTCGATTCCCAAGGAGGGTGAACCAAGAGTATTCCATAGTGTTCCAATTTACAGTTTAGGCACAGATAATATAATTTATATTATGTCCATAGTATGACACGAATTTGAGTAATAAATATCTGGGCGAACGAGCTTCGCTCGTAGCGCCATCTGTTGTTAAGTAGAAAAGCAGTACCAGACACAAATTTTTCATTACCTAAAAAGACAGATAAAATGACTTTTCTAAAAATGAAACCTAGCTAGATCGAATAATCGCCCCCGAAACCCCCTGCACACTAAATATCATGAAAATCTTTGCAGCTGTTTCCGAGATTCAGATTATAATAATAATAGTATGTATACTTATACGTCATATACTAGCTGTGCGCCGCGGTTTCACCCACGTGTGTTTCGGAATTCCCGCAGATCATTTTTTTTTTTTAATTTTAATTTGTACTCCTTATAACATCAGCTATCTGCCAGTGAAAGTCCTGTTAAAATCGGTCCAGCTGTTTCAGAGATTAGCCGGAATAACAACAGACAGACAGACAGAGAAAAATTTGAATAATTGTTTTTTTTATATATTAAGTACCGTATTTACTACATGGAATTACAAACAGACACTTTTGTTTTTTTGACGCTTTTGAAAGCCCTTCCCAGACGACTAGTACCTCTAAACTGGGACAAATCCGGGGAATCCCGCACACAAGGTAGCCCTAGCTCTATGTCACGTCCGTCGTCCATAGACTATACACTTAGTCACGTCCTGTGAGTATTTCACGCACTACGAGGTACGAATACACACATTATACGGCTGCGTGACGTTGATAGAGGTGTTCCTTGTTAACATGTTTGCTTGTAGACTTTGCATGCCCAGTACGTACAAAGTGAAAGGGTTCAAAAATATTTGTCCGGGATTTATTTTCCTTTGAACTGACGTATTTCTTGCTGGCAAAGGTAACATTACCCGTACCTATTTGGCAGGGAAAATGGATAAAGGTCCTCAAAAAATAGTTTTGAACGGCTTATACCCTTTCACGGCCATCCCCGTAATATCACGATCTACGAAAGACGTGCTTTTGGGGCAGAGTACCTTGATAGATTTAAGCATCCAGTTTAAATAGCGTTTATAAAAACGTGCCTAAGATTGTATCTCTTCATTGTCATAACATTAAAAGGTCTTTAGTCTATCATTCCGTCAAGCGAAATGAGATTTTGGCAAGTGTTGGTACTTTGTGGATGTACCTCACTGATGTGAACAATTTATTTCTTTGAAAAGGCAAAGGAACTGAGCCGTCCGGCCTTGTCAAATAGGTGCCTAATATAATCTAACTACATTTGGGCAAAATTTGTTTACGATGAAATGGAATAGGACATAATTATGTTGTGTCTGACTAGGTAGGGTAGGTACTGTTTAAATAATAGGTACAAATAGATCAGCTTTTTGGGTTCCCTCCACAATTTCTTTTTACTGTTCTCCAATCTTACACAACTTTACAATAAAATATTACAAAATATAAAATATTACTTTATTAAAACACTTCGAAAAAGGTGAAAAACAATAAACTCACTGTTAGACAACGACTTTCTTTGTGATAAGCGATATTATTTGAACTTCAGTCGGTAGGTAGGAGCCCGAAACATTTTATGATTGAATAGTTCTATGCCTCGAGGCTGCCTCGAGGTCTAAAACGAATCGCATTATTATTTTTTCCCCGAAAACTTAAACCGTGTAACCTTAGATATAAGGTAAGTACCTACTTCCATATTATTATGATATTTGATTAAAAAAACACGTTGGTATAGGTAAGTACCTATCTACAAGTGAATTCGGGATTACTATATAAATCACGTGTCACGTTGTTTGTCCGCGATGGACTCCGAAACTACTGAACGGATTTTGATAAAATTTTGTAACCATTTATAATATGGGCCAACTTAAAAGATAGGATAGTTTTTATCCCGGAATTCCCTCGGGAACTGAAGGACATAGAGTACTTTTTTCCCGCAACCTCCGCGGGAACTCCGAAATTACCGCGGATGATTTCGCGGGGGACAGCTAGTCTAATATATATAAATCACGTGTCACGTTGTTTGTCCGCGATGGACTCCGAAACTACTGAACGGATTTGATAAAATTTTGTATCCATTCATAAAATGGTCCAACTTAAAAGATAGGATAGTTTTTATCCCGGAATTCCCGCGGGAACTCCAGAACTCAGGGGTACAAAGAAGGACGTAGAGTACTTTTTCCCGGTATTCCTGTGGGAACTCCGAAATTACCGCGGATGAAATCGCGGGGGACAGCTAGTGTAATATAAATTCTTTCTTAACTTACGTCTACCCGTCATGAACTACCCGCCAATTCTAAGCAAGTACCTAGTTATGTAGATTTCGCGAATCATTTGTGGTATTTCGCTTTTATATGTAGTTAACACTCACTGGTTCTTGCGGTTACACTCTCATTAATTTTGGACTTTCCACGGTAAATCTGGGATAAAATGTACCATTTATGTTCTTATCTGTACCACTGACAACGTCGTATGCAAAAATTTCATGATGATCGGTTAAAGAGCCTTAGTTAAGGCGTGAAAGCTTAAAAAACAAATTAAATAAGTTAGGATAGACAATTAGACATTAAGCTACAAATTATATATTATTACTAGCTGTGCCCCGCGGTTTCACCCGCGGTAATTTCAGAGTTCTCGCGGGGATTCCGGGATAAAAAGTACCCTATGTCCTTTTCTGTACCCCTGCCTAAGTGCATGCCAAATTTCATCCAAATCCATTCAGCCGTTTTTGCGTGATTGAGTAACAAACATCCAAACATCCAAATCACTAAACATCCAAACATCCACACTTTCACATTTATAATATTAGTAGGATTTACCATTGTTGGTAGTTTGGTACATATTGGTACCTAATCTCGTATCGATATTTGAGCTTCGAAATAGATTGAAAGCACTTTAATTAGTGCGATCCTAATTTATTAAATTCTTGGTATAATATACTCCCAAAAAATATAGTAAATAATTGTTACTCTCAATTTCATAGAACCTAATGAGTGACGGGACTCCGATATAATTTAATTAAGTCTATTTTCGTTTTAAATTTAACTATTCCTCAGGGTATAATGTGTTTTCTTTATGTACCTACCATATTTTTGCAAATAAATAAATAAATAAACAAATAAATAAACGACATAATTACGCGGCTAATCTGCGGAAAATAAAGCGACTGTAATTTTTTTCAAAATGAGTTTTTTTGTATTTTTGCTTCTTTTCACGCATAACCTTGCTACATACTCACAACCATCAAAAAGGCTTTAATTAGAAAAATTAAAATTACATAATATAAGAAAATCGTTAAGCTATGGAAGATTTGTTTTAAATAAAACGATTTCCGTTTTTTTTGCTCCTCCTGCAAAATTTACTGCGCTGAAATTACTTTGTTTTTCCGTAGGACAGCCGTACGATGGGTAAACAATAAACATCTTTCGAATCATCTATGATCTTTGGACACGATATCGAAAAGATCGTGAACAGAAAAAGTACCTCGCATTTTTGTACCTATGTATTTAATAAAAAAAAAAAAAACATTTCATAATACGTTTTACTAGTGTGAATGGTGATTTAGGTATTCTGTACTAATATATTAAAATTGATTAATATTATTATGATTCTTATGCTATGTATTGTGATTCTTAATTTAAATAATTATACCAATGTTTATTAAAGTGATTTAAATTGCATTTCCATGGCCAATTCATATTTAATAACTGGCAACATTGTGAATTCATAGACTGTAGAGTAAATAAAATGTTATTTGAGATAGCGGGAAAAACGCGCGGGAGAACATGTTTATATAATGGCAGCAACAAAGGATCGAGTCAGTGGTGCTGGTGATTTCCTAGATGGAAGACATCATAACATCGAAAGTTAAGTATTGGTAGACAGTTTTGGCTCTATTTAATAATTGTAATAATAATTGTGATTACTGTATTGTTCTCATAAAATATACTGTTCAAGCTTAACTTTAGCTTCAGAGATTTGATTACTTTGTGCGTAACATGTTTTGAGATTCCTATTGCTTATCTATACTGGCTTTGATTATTATAGAATTTGATACAAATTATATCAAAGAGTTTTTATTATAATTGGTAATACAGACACAAAGGAATAGTTTTGTTAAGATCAGGCTTTGTTTTATTTACTAGGTATCCTTACTAATGCTAATAATTTAACATTTCAGAAGTGGGATTATTAAGGATTCAAGCAGCCAAAGCATTCTCGGAGTCCTGTTAAACGAAACGACGGTCATGGATCACTTCCAGATCCTGGGCGCCATGGCGGCCTAGAGATACGCCTTCTCCACGGGCCGTGAGAAATAAAGAATCTTCACAACTGGATGATACTGGTAGGATCGCTCCATATTATAGTAACGTCTTGGTTAAACCCGTATTTTTCCCGAATTCGATTTTGAGAAATCGGAATTGCCGGTATTACAATGGCTTAATAAAATCTTGATAAAATCGAACATCTAGGGGCAATAGGTACATGGTTGGAACGATGATGGAAAAGTTATTCTGTGCAGTCACGTTTGACTGGATTGGCTAAGTTGTGGCACAAGACTTTGCGTTCTTATGAATTTACATAGCATAAATGGAAACAAAAGATTTTAGAGGCATTTCCTTACAATATCGATTACACGGGTTAATTTAGATACTCGAGATTGCTCGCTAAAACTTGTCTTATTGCTTCCATCAGATATTTTTGTAAAAGGTTTTGCAGGTAGTCCAATAAAAGTATGAGGTCGGGCGTCGATAGAATTCGTAGTAAATGGGTTTGAAGTGCTGGTGATTTTTCTTATAGGAATATATCAATGCTTATAAGTCTAAAAATGTGTGATTATGCGCGGGTATTCAATTACAGCATTTCTTCTTTAGTGCGCTTAGTAGCGGAGTATACTCGTGGTTATTGTGGTAGCGGTAAGTCTTTATTAATAATTTGTAGTGAAATTTGTTGTACACAATATTTAACTTGATGTTAATTAATGCAGTAGTAACTCTATTTAACCATTGAGCTTTTGAAGAAAATAGATAGGTAAAGGTACTTTCTGTGAAATTATACTGTAATCCTCCTGTAATTTAAACAATTTAATTAAACGTAATATGCATTTGTATAACACATTAAAAGGTTACGATTCAAGTGTGGTCTCTAAGTTAGTTTTCAAAATTCGAATTTTGTTTAAAACAATAGTCACAATTTTCTTTTTTGATTATATGCCAACATTCATTAATAATACTTAAATAGATACGTATAGAGAACAAAATCTGTTTTAGAGTATTATCATAATTTACCTTCAACAATAAGTAATATTTTACTGCTAGGTGCCTACTATCCCCCGCGATTCAACCCGCGAAATTCCTTTACATCAGGATAAAATGTATCTACCCTATTGGTTATTTCACTTTTATCCATAGGTAACCTATTAAAATATCTGTTTCCCCGCTGATTTCCCAGCGTGAATTTTGATATTTCGGCAGGAATTCTTTATTTCGAAATGGAAAGTACGTGTCACTCCTGTGCTGTGTCAGTATCTTTTATAAAGGAATTTTAAGAATCTGTTCAGTAGTACCAGAGACTATACCCACTACATCCAAACTTACAAAGTTTGCAAACTTATATAACTTTACCTCCGTATAATATCTAATAGGTGCTAATATAATAAGGATATAAGATCCATTTTTGTTTGTTTCCTTGGTTGTTTGTAATGGATAGACTTCTTTCTTTTCTTCAACTAGAACTTGTCCAGAAGGTGTCAAAGCATAGTCAAATTACATACAATTGTTCTAAATAGACTCTGAGACCGATACAATCTCGACAGACGAGTCAGGTGGATAGCATAGAAGAATTGATAGAGTTAATTTTGGGTTTGGTGCGCTTGCGATCTCCCGGTACGGTTCTGATCGTTTGGCGGTTGGGAAGCAGTCCCTCATTCATAATTTTTTTTTAAATTAATGTATGTGTTGTGTCAAATAAAGTTCTTTCAATTTCAATTTAATCTAGGTACTTGAGGAAAAAAGAATTTACTCTACCAATTGTGTAAGGAATAACTAGCTGGTTAACTAGTTAAACCGATTTTGATTATTGGATTTAATTACTAATGGTTAAAAGTGGTTGATAATCTAAGTGATGAATGGTATAAAAGTAATAAATGGAATAATTGAATGGATCTCTGGTATAAATGAATAAATTGGACCAAATGAATAAAATATTGGTAAAAATGGAATAAATTGGATAAATTGGAAAAATTGGATAAATTGGATAAAAAAAAAATATGGTTGAAAATAAAATGGTTATAAATAATGGAATAATAATGAATGGTTATAAATTATGGTTGAAAATAATGGAGATAAAGAGTGTGAAATAAATTTATTTATTTATATATTTATTTATTGATTACTAGCTGTGCCCCGCGATTTTACTCGCGTGAGTTTCGGAATTCCCGCAGGAACTAATTTTTGGAAATAAATGTAGCCAATTTACTCCTTATAACATCAGCTAGGAAGCTGTGAAGGGTGGATATTTTATGGGTGCTGTCATAATAACTGTAATTATGTTGACGTCAAAAGAGTCATATTATGGATCAAATTTGAATAAATGATTTGACTTTGACGATTTGCCAGTGAGAGTCCAGTTAAAATTGATCCAGCCGTTTTAGAGATTACCCGGAACAGACAGACATATAAGTAGGTGCCATATTATAATTATACTTATTTTCATATTATGCATTTATTAAAAAGCTGTTAATTTTGAGTTACAACAGACACATAAATTTTATTTATAATTATGTATGTATAGATTATTGTATTTTTATATTTTATTTTTTTATATTATTATATTTTCCAGTCTGGACATGAATATATAATATACCATATCTATAGTGTAATATGGACATATGTAATAATATGTAGCAGTGGCGAAGGGTGAAATATTGAGAGAGGCAAGCCGGAAATCTATTTGGTACCTACTATATATACGTAATTTCAACTTATTAAACTATCTACTTACCGCAAATAGGTACCTAATTTCAACGTACGTCTGCGTAACTGCTTTCACTATCACTACACACAACAAAAAAAAGTCCAACTTTAATACTAATCACTATTTAATACCAAGAAATAAATTCTAATACGTGACACTAACTAACAAATTCAAATTTTAAATTTTTTCGTCATAAACTCAAGTTGTCTGTCAACAGTCATCTCAGAATGTCCGCTTCGTTTCGAATTTCTAGGACCAATAAGGATATTTGTTGAGACAGTAATAGAAAATGCGTGCGCGTGAGTGAAATGGAGAGAGTAACTCGATTTGTAGCGGCTTACCAAAGTAGCTATTTTAGCCGGCTGCCTGCGACCTTGATGTGACGTCATGGCATTATTTTGTATGGAAGTTTAACTGCCAAAAAGCCGATCGCGCCAGCGGCTTGTTTTATAACAATTTGTTGTTGAAGAGCAAATTTTGTTGATAGTTTAGGCGTTTTGTAATGTTTTCTACTCAGTAGAGATAATTTTTGTAGTATTTCAGTAGATTCTACTGAAATACTACAAAAATTACTGATTGTGCCATTTCTAAATTACGGTAGAGAGAGTGGTTGTGTTCCCAACTTCTGAAGGGAAGCCGGTGGGAATCGGCTTGTATGGTACCTTCGCCACTGATATGTAGTAAGTATAGATATACCAAGTTTGCTTGGTTGCCATGACACAAGCTTATAGCTTAGTGTGGGGTCACGATGCTTATCTGTGTGTTGTGAAGTGGATTATTATTATTATGGGAATTTGGATTTTTGAATTCTTCTCAGCTAGACCGGTATTAATTGGCAACCACGGGCCAAAGCCAAGTGGAGGTTAGTTTAAGTGGAAGTATTAAGAGTTGTGTGGTCATCAGTTTGGAGGAGTTTGCGGACGATTCGACATTTATTTAGTCTTACCGCCTTCTGCATAATAATGTAAGTGTACCTAGGTAATTGGAGGGTAGCGAAGGGTTGGTGCAGTTGACAAGGGATTTCAGATGATGGTAGTACAACAGGGATGAAGGTAATATTCTGTAATTTCCACATTTTTTGCTATTTCGTTTTGAGGTCAGTATATTTTGTAAGCTTTCAGATATTGTGCTCTACAGCCTGTGGGTTGAATTCCCTAGAACGCTGTCAGGTATGTGTTTTTAATAAGAAATTGGTTCATTCGTCCTCAGTTTAGATTTGCTTGCAAGTTTCTGATGAATAATCTTAGCAACCTGGTCGTAGCGGTGTTTATAATCTTTTTGTACTATTGACTTGCAGACACTTATGAGATGCTGTATCGTTTCCGGGGCACCGTTACATTTTCTGCAGCTATCATTTGATATATTATGGACTTTTAGTATATGCTTTTGGTAGTTTCGTGTTTCGATGACTTGGTCTTGAATGGCAAGCATAAATCCTTCAGTTTCGGGAAACAGTTCACCCCAAGTAAGTCAGGCTCTTAAAGGTGGGTAGTGATTTGGCCTATTCGCACCTCTACAGGTAGCGAATTTCACAAGCGGACTGCTTGTACAGAGAAGGAATAATCATAAAAGTTGGTTCTAGGGGCAGGAATCATAAGAAGTAAGTTCTGGGATGATCGAACAGGCAGGTTATGGGAAGAAGATTGAAATACGAAGAGGTCTTTTAGGTAGTTGGGAGAAGGTGGATTGAACAGTATGCTATATAGAAGGAAGAGGACATGCGCATTCCGGCAAAGGCAAATCGGAAGCCACTTGAGCTTGGTGCGAAATTCGGAGACATGGTCATATCTGCGTAGACCAAATATGAACCGGATACATAGATTCTGGAGGCGCTCAAGTTTATTTAGCTGCTCCTCGCTAATGTCAGTAAAGCAGGTATCGGCATAGTCGATCATTGGTAAAAGGAATGATTGTGCTAACGCAACTTTAGTAGCAGTTGGAACTTGGACGAAAATTACGTAATCGTCTAAGCGAGTCCGCAGATAAAATATTTGATAAATGGTTCAATGCTAAATATTATTATTAATATTATTGGTTATTAAGGAATAAAATAAAATCTTATTATGGATAATGGATAGAAGTTAAGTGGAAGTTGGTGGAACTTAGTAACATGGATTGGATAAAAACAAAAAAAAATAATCATGGTTTGAATTTGTGTTACATTTAGATAAAGTGGAATTATTTTTACAAAACCTTTTTACTTTGCAGGGTCGCAAAGATGTCAGGATGGGCGAGTGTGAATAGTGATTTAGGTATTCTGTACTAATATATTAAAATTGATTAATATTATTATGATTCTTATGCTATGTATTGTGATTCTTAATTTAAATAATTATTATACCAATGTTTATTAAAGTGATTTAAATTGCATTTCCATGGCCAATTCATATTTAATAACTGGCAACATTGTGAATTCATAGACTGTAGAGTAAATAAAATGTTATTTGAGATAGCGGGAAAAACGCGCGGGAGAACATGTTTATATAATGGCAGCAACAAAGGATCGAGTCAGTGGTGCTGGTGATTTCCTAGATGGAAGACATCATAACATCGAAAGTTAAGTATTGGTAGACAGTTTTGGCTCTATTTAATAATTGTAATAATAATTGTGATTACTGTATTGTTCTCATAAAATATACTGTTCAAGCTTAACTTTAGCTTCAGAGATTTGATTACTTTGTGCGTAACATGTTTTGAGATTCCTATTGCTTATCTATACTGGCTTTGATTATTATAGAATTTGATACAAATTATATCAAAGAGTTTTTATTATAATTGGTAATACAGACACAAAGGAATAGTTTTGTTAAGATCAGGCTTTGTTTTATTTACTAGGTATCCTTACTAATGCTAATAATTTAACACTAGGTAATTTTATTTCAAGATCAATTTAAAAACTGGTATCGAAGTTTGACCAAATCTCACTTTTCACTGCTACCACGGCCTACTCGTTTAGCGGCCATAGAGCCTACTAGCTGTATACTTATAGCGTATGTTACTCAGGGATAATGTAGCATTCTAATGATGAAAGAGTTTTTGCAATGGGTTCAGTAGTT
Source organism: Zygaena filipendulae (assembly GCA_907165275.2). NCBI lineage: Eukaryota > Metazoa > Arthropoda > Insecta > Lepidoptera > Zygaenidae > Zygaena > Zygaena filipendulae. The sequence goes on from OU015660.1 coordinate 11,757,700, forward strand.
TTTGAGTTATATCGTAACAAACAAACAAACAAATAATCAAATCTTTCCTCTATATTAGTAGGACAAATACCTACAATAAACACGACCGCCGCAGGCACATCGTTCTCCTGAAATTAAAGAATATTTTTGAGGGTTTCCTTGTTACATTGTTCTTACGTTGATATTCGTGGAGACTGCGATCAAAGAGAATAAAATAAAACCACTAGGTAGGTTTTGCGATGTTGTTCACCACTTGGCAATACCTATTATAATAATCCTACTAATATTATAAATGTGAAAGTGTGGATGTTTGGAAATTTGCCATGCACGTTGTCAGGGGCACAGAGAAGGATATAGGGTACTTTTTATCCCGGAATTCCCGCGGGAACTCCGAAATTACCGCGGGTGAAACCGCGGGCACAGCTAGTAACAATAATAAAATCTTTATTTCGGCCTTCAAGTCCATAAATAGTTAGTGCGGAGTTAATAACTGGGTCTGCTTATAGATTAGATTAGATTAGATTCATTTATTTCACATTATCAAATTCATAATTACATTTAATTATAATATGTCGAAGGATAAAGTGATCGTCAAAAATTTAAATTCCAATAGGTATAGGTAAATGACACAATACAAAAGATTTACACAATTATATTCTGTGTTATATGTATTATTAGTATTTTATTAAATCAGTAAAACATTGAACAAATCTTATGTATGTGCACCCATAGCAAGGTACACTCAGTGTGATTCCAACACGATGGTGTAAAAGTATTGTAGAGGCAACAGGAGAAACTCTACTTGTTACTGTTGTACTACGACGTGTTACTTAAGGTCACGATCCTAAGTCAAAATTTAATCAAAATTCTAATTAGTCCGTCAGTTAGAAAATAAACAAACAATAGACGCGTATTTTTTGCTTTTTCAAATAAATTAAAATATACAGAGATAAAGCGCATTAAAGTTTAGGGTGAGTGGGTCGTGACGTCACTAACCGATAAAACCGCCATACAAACTATCCGAATAGTGACGTCACGCGAAATTTCAACTCAATATATCGCCGTTATTTTTTGATTACGTAAAAAAAAGAAAAAATACGTGTCCAATATTTTTGAATAATCTACAAGACGGACTAAAAAATAAAAATTAGTCCACATGCCCATTGTGAGGGAGTGACAAAGAAAAAAAAAATAGTGATGGTATTATCTTTGTTTGGACTTCGGCACGGTTCCTTAGCGGAGACTTGTATTTGACACGAGTTCCAGCTCGTCATGTCAAATTCCACTCAACTAGCGACGCGACGGTTACATCAGATCTTTTCAAGGGGTGGGGAGTAGGTACTTAATTAATAATTTACATGCAAATTTCCAAGGGCGGGCGAGGACACTTTATTATCTCAAAAATTCTCTTTTATATTATAGCGTTCATGAATAAAATCTTCATGGAAATGTTGTGTTTGGGCGATGAGAGTAAAAACAATAATTGACAGCTTCATAATGGTGGTGAGCAGATAACTTGATATAGGATTGTTGACGAGTGAAAGCCGTACCGAAAACACGCGTGTCACGTTTGTCTTCGTTACAGGAAACTGGCTTCAAGAGAGCCATGTTTTAACTTGGGGAACAATCTAACATTGTCATTGGCGTTTCGCCATAATTGAAGAAGTAGATGAAGAGATTGTTATTATTAAGAAACATTGTCATTGGCATATTATAATTATAGACACCATCATTAAAGAAGAAGAAGAAGAACTAGATATAGCTTTTATAACAGAGAGCAATTAAAAATGAAATTGTCTTCTGTTATCGACTAAAGAGTTATGTGAAAACAATATTGTGTGTGCTAGGAAAAATGCTCAATATAATAATATCTATGTGTGTAAAAATATAATTTATCTTTTTATCCAATTCTTCTTCTATTTTTGACAATGTTTTTGAGAGGTATTTCACTTCACTTGAATTCTGATACTTTCACTGTATCTTAGTATTAGGAGTTAGTCTGTTTGTAGTATCGTAGCTCGCAAACCGCTGAACGGCTTTTAATTTGGTTTTTCTTTGAAGTGGCACTTGATTGATTAATGTTAAAATCTGTTCAGCCGTTTTCCATTCCAGGTCGGCAACGCACCTGCAAGCCTTCTGGTGTTGCAGATGTCCATGGGCAGCGGTAATCACTTACCATCAGGTGTACCACTTGCACGTTTGCCTCCTATGACATAAAAAAAAAAAAATATTACCGAGAATAATATGGGAAAAATCGGATACTGAACCGTTACTCGCTAGTAGATTTTAATTTCGAACGAATGTACTCTCCAACCGACACAAATTAAACGTCTGTGCAAACATCAGGCAGTACGGGTGGTGGGCTGCGACCCAACAAAGAGACTAACATCAAAGGATTAGGTAAGTACCTACATACCTACCCGTCAGATTGCGAATTGATTTCATTGTCGATTGTCGATACTCGCACTCCGCTGAAGGTTTCCACCCGATGTGCGGTGCGAGATATTTTTATTCGATTCACGGCGAATAATCGAATTCTCGATGTGCACTGATTCGATGCTTATATATTTTGAGTGGTGGCGTTTCTGTTCATGTGAAAAGATGTAGATTAATCTTGCATGTAGACTTAGCATCACCCAGTCACCGCTAAATTGAGTGAGATATAGCCTAACTTAATATTATACACTAGCTGTCCCCCGCGGTTTCACCTGCGGTAATTTCAGAGTTCCCAAATATAGATATAAACCTTCCTCATGAATCACTCTATGTATTAGTGAAAACCGCATGAAAATCCGTTGCGTAGTTTTAAAGATCTAAACATACACAGGGACATACAGACAGCGGGAAGTGACATTGTTTTATGCTGTGTATAGTGATGCGAATCGGAGTTTGTTCGTTTGTTACGCTTTAACGCCTTAACGGCTCAACCGATCATAGTGCAATTATGCATACAAATTGTCAGGGGTACAGAGAAGGTCATAGGTTACTTACTATCTCTGAATTCCCGCGGGAACTCCGACATTAGCGCGAGTGAAACCGCGGGGAACAGGGTAATGCTTCATTTCACTGTTGCCACACACTGTTCGCCACTAATGGATCACTATTATGAAAATCCCACCACATTTAGGTACCTACACGATATTTACTACGATAATAATAATAATAATAATCCACTTCACAACACACAGATCTACTTGATCCCACACTAAGCTATAAGCTTGTGTCGTGGAAACCAAGCAAACGTGGTATATACTACACATATTATTACATATATATTATACTACAGATATATATATACACACCCAGACTGGAAAATGGAACCCTGTGTTCATCACACAAAGGCCACCCCCACCGGGAATCGAACCCGGAACCTCTTGATTAGCGGGCGGGCATGGTGACCATTGCGCCAATCGGGTTGTCAAACGTCAACGATAAACTACTTAATTTGTAAAACAAAGCAATAAAATCTGACGTCTACTATTTCTGCTGGAATTCCGCCATGACAGTTGACACAGTGCTAAGTAGGTAAGCACCAACTTGAGTTAGGCTGAACTCCTCAACTACTAATCAGTGTTGACTGTTGAGCGAACTGTCGACACTAATTCGATCAATCCACGCTTCCGTTTACGTATACTAGCGCTTCCCTGCGATTTCACCCGCGTTAATTTTGGAGGTCCCGCAGGATTTCGGGTCAAAAATTAGGTACCCAATGTCTAATGATCTTAAACATAATTAGCTGTCCTCTGTACCCTTGATAACGAGTATACTTAGTTACCTACAAAATTTCATATGTTATACCCGCGTTAATTTATTTATTTATTTAATCTCAGAGTTCCCGCTGGAATTCCGGGACAAAAAGTATGTCCTTCTCTCCTTCTTCAAGGTGTGTGCAAAATTTCATGACGATCGGATGAGCCGTTCAATCAATCAATCATTTATAAATAAATTTGAATAAATTAACAAGTCACTTTTTTTTGTCATACTATAGGTACTTATAATACTAGCATAGTATAAACAATAGTTAACAATTTACAACGTTTGAAACATTGAATTGGCTAATATGACCTATTCAAAATAAATATTAATTACAGTATATCTATTATATATTAACAATATAAGTAGCTACTTGTCATAAGTGATAAATTAATAATATTACCAATTAATTTAATATCATGAAATAGGAATTCAACAATAATTTTAATGAATATTCTATATTCTCGAGGTGTGATACGCTTTCACACCTCATCGGCTCATCCGATCATCATGAAATGTTGCACACACAAACAAACGAACAAACTCACCAGCGCATTTATAAATTGTAAGGATTGATAGTATTATATTATCTGTGCCTATAGGGCATAAAATAAACATGCGTTTCTTTAAAACCCCTCTAATAGTTTTCGCAGTTTTCGCAGAACTCCAAATAGTAAAAGCTCTGCTTAGTTTGGCACTATTATCAACTTATATTATAAATGTGATATAGTGTGATAGTGTGATAGTGAGTTGGATGTTTAGATGTTTGTTACTCAATCACGCAAAAACGGCTAAACGGATTTGGATGAAATTTGGCATGCACGTTGTCAGGGGTACAGAGAAGAACATAGGGTACTCTTTATCTCGGGATTCCCGCGGGAACTCCGAAATTAACGCGGGTGAGACCGCGCGGGACAGCTAGTTAAAAATAAAGAAAATAAAATCAAGCAATTGAAATTAAGCAACGGAGCGGTAACGAGTTGAAAATGTTAGATTCACTCACGAAATATCTAAAGAGGCAGACTGAACTTGTTTATAAATTTATAAATTCTACTGAGAATACGATGCGAAATTCAAGTGAAAATCATGAACACTTTTCACCTGAGCGCGAAATTATATTTGATATTATTTTACATTCGCCGCCCACTGCGCATGCGTGGCGGCGTTGAGGCTTCACCTGTCAGTACCCTGAGAGCCATCGCGAGAAAGGGTCCCACCACCCTTTTCAGCGAAACTATATTTACGAAACGTGAACATATCGAAATCGCATATTTATCACAGAAACTCTAGTTGTATAAATTGGTACCTTGTACCCATGTTAAGAGGTCGTTCGATTTTAGTAGAATAGTATTTTGATTTCATTCAAATATATTCGCTTGTATTTATTAGCGAAAGTGCATTATAACTTCGTGCAACAGTGCTTTCATCTGACCGCCAGTATGTGGTGGATCCTGCGTCGTGCTCGCTTGTCCGGCGTCTCTTTCTTCAGTCAGACGTCCAGTACGACCAACAATAACAACACCAGTGCAGGTAAGTCCGCATTGATAACAAAAACCTAACAATATACAAGGTGTAAGGTGATATGAGGGACTTATTTAAATCAGGTGTTCAGTATCCGGTTCTCGTCTCAAATATCTAGAAATATCTTATCATACTAAGGTCATCATTCAACGCTTTGCTTTGTATTGCTGCTGGCGCGCCGAAAAATCTAACGGCCGGCCGGCAAGTAAGTGATTATGTTACCTTAGGAAAGAAACCAGTTCTATTTTTTAGCAAGACAGTAGCACGTACTCCCCGCCAACTTATTACTTATCTACAACTTGCCGTCCACACGACGGCAAGTTGTAGATAAAGCAAGGCCGGCAAGTAAGTATAGGGTGAAGAAATGTATTGTTGAACTTACTCACTTATGGATGCTCAACGTTTGGACGTTGCTGTCTACTTTTCGGCTAAGTAAGTAGGTAAGTTGGTAAGCTGAACTTACTTACTACATATGGAAGTGTAAACCGGCCATGATTTAAAGGTCATTCACCCACGTTAATTTACGTATTTCTATTAGTGTAAGGTTTCTTTGTTTTTGTTTGTTTTTTTTTTTATTCGTAACTACGCATGAGCTAGCAAGGGTTTGAATAAATCCCTCATACAACCTTACACCCAGTATAATACATCTGCCAATAATATCTAATAATAAAACAAAAGAAAATAAAAATAAAAGGTGTAAGACTTACTTATTTAGAAAGTAAAACCTCCTAATACTCGAGTAATAATGTGCGATACTTACTGTCTGTCGGTCGATTTCGTGGAACACCCAACACAATATTTGTATCAAAAATTTCTTCTTGCATTCTGTCGCCCTTCCTCCTTCTGGGTAGCCATCCATCCATCTCGCTCACTCACCGGGGCAACATTACGATACGAGTTGCCCAGCCAATGAGAAGCGTTGCAAGTGCAACTTTCGTTCGTTTGTTTGTGACGGAGTGCTCAAAGCACGTAGAAATCAGCGCTACCACATTTTATAAAAGAAACGTAGAGTACCTCAGAAATATACTAGGTTAGTCTGTTTGAATTGTAGGACAACGTGTGAGCCGAGCGAGCGCACTGAGTGCGCGCGGCAATAGCCGGCTGAAAGCCAAAGAAAAACAGTGCATACAGCATAAACTCTTATCTGCTTCTCGGGTGTCCATCGTCTTGGTCAAATCATAAAAGTTTTGTCTCTTCAATTAAAACAATGTTAAGTTTCAGTGTAATCCATTTTGCATTTTCGGAAGATATGATGTTTAAACAAACGGACAAAACAGTTTTATTTTTATAGAATTATGTAGATAGCGGACGGACGCTCGATCGACCTTAATTATTGTAATTGGCAATGAAAAAGTTTTAACTTTGAGTAGTTTTGTGTTCTTTTTGTTGAGGCGAGGTATAGGTAACTAATTAATCAAGAACTACGCTATCTTTTGTTACGTACCTACCTTTTCGAAGATAGTTCCAATAGAAATAGTAAAAACGTGTCTTTTTATTCGCTAAGACTTATCTAATTTCCAAATGAATCGGTACACCTTAATTCAATTTGTTCGGTGCCCACTAATTCTAGGGTTGATGGTTGATACGATATACGGTAGATTCAAGATTGTACCTATATATTTTCGCATCCAGTCGATTTAAACGCTTCGTACCTAATGATTCTAATATATGAAAACTGTACAAATGTAGGTAGGGACATCAACTCAGTTTAGTGGGAAAACAACTGAAAATCGGGTGTCGCCGGTTGGTTTTCGCACACAAAACTATTCATCACGACTAAAAATATTTAGTAACGTAACGAAATATATCAAATACACCTTTTGTTTACGTTTTAAATTAGTCTTAGTTATTAAAAGTCGCAGGTTTGAAAAAAATATGGAACATATATTTGGTAATTGGTATACTAGCAAAGAAGTTTTGAGAAAGCTTTGACTTCCTTTGCAACCCCGCTTTCATGTCTTCTCTAGTTATTATTAATATATTATTTTCTCTATGTTTTATACTGTGTTTTTGATTTGATTTGATGAGCTTCTATTAGGTTAACGATTATATCTGCATTTAGATACCTGTATTCATTGCATGCACACATAAAATGTCATTGCACAGCACCGTAAAATGCAACAAAATCCGCTGTTAACAATTTTTATGTAGTAAAAAAACTGCTTCTTTTTCCGTAACCTTTTCTAAAATGTACTAACTCCGATGGACTCCGTCTTCTATTTCGGAATTAATCTTGAAGGTATCATACACAATATCTGTACATATACATAAAATTAAAGTGTCAGTTTATTATGTGAGAGTATATACACGGTAGGTGATTATAATATGCTAAAAAACCGATTCTTAAAATTTTTAGCTTGTCTTTCAGAGCATCTGTTTGTGGGGATTTTTAGATAATATTGCGAAAATTACCTACTCGTTGTCCGAGCATTTTAATACTTGGCTGGTTACCCCTTCCCGACTCACCCTGTATATCACCTTACTAGCAGCCAATTGATTCCTGTAGGTTTCAGATGGGCCTACGCAGATTTCCCTTGGGGGAGGCCCGATATTTAATACTTTCCCTTCAGCGCGTTCGACGAATGGGAGTCGAACGTGTACCTACTTTGGTTTTTAATTTTATCCCGAGTAGATACTGAGCCTCATTTGGGATCCTAACGGTAATATTTTAATCCCGAAAAGGGTACCACGCCAATATAATTTATATTATTATCGGAGTCGTTTTAATGATTACTTAATTTTAAGTATAGATAAAAAAAACTAACGCACTCAGTCGTTTTTTAAATAATAATATTGATTGGCATTCAACTAAATTTAGATTTATTTAATGAACGTCGCTGAGTGCGGCATTTTTGTTTCTAGAAAAAAGAAAGAAAGATATATTCAACAGGTGGGTAGGTATGCACTTACATGACGTACGGTGATGGTTTCTCGTAAGAAAATCGACCAATACCACTGACTTTAAAAAAAGAAGTGGCGCGCGTTGCCATCATTGTAGGTACGTCATTTCCGTTGGCTTCATGCGCGTCACTTCCGTTCATTTGCTAACATTTTACGCTCAAAGTGCTGAAGAAGTGTAACATCAATAAAAATATTGATATTCGTCATAGAAAAATCAATTAGCAGCAGAGACGGAGTGCGGATATTACATCGGATCCGCGTCGCCGGCTCGTGCTGTGATTTAGATTGCATTTCCCCAGTTTGAACGAATCTTTCGAGCAGAAAATTCCACGTTGGAGCTTCGAGAAAGAAGCAAATAGTTCCCGATCCAAGTGAGGAAGATTCGATTTAATGTGAAAATCGAGGGAATACACAGTCATGTTCTATATCATTGAAGATTCAATAAACTGTAAACATGTACTGTAAAATCTGTAAAATCGACTGTAAACATTGTACAGTCTTTAATTTTACTCTAATATTAAGTAAATGATAGGTAATAATAATCATTTCAGTTTTCAAACATTGCCATACAAAAAAACAATAACATTTTTAAAATATAATATACAAAAGACGCATAATAAATAGAGAAATAAAAAGAAATCTGACTCAAATATAGCCCCCAACGGAATGCAGGTGCGTATACAATTTTGACAATATACTCTAAATAGTTTACTTAAATAATTTAGTGAAGAATAAAAATTTATAACAATTATTCGAAGGCGATTTCAATATTATTATATTCACTGTCTATTTTCCACTATTCTTAAATTCACACAACCATGTTTTATTTTACGCCATTTTTCTCTAGAATTCCTCAAAATAAAAATATTTCGTGTAAATTACCTAGGTACGTACCTGGATTTTTTTAATGTAAGAAAGCTACAGTAACCCTGAGACACAAAGAGTTCACGAGGGGATTCCAAAATTGATGCGGGTGAAACCACACCCTTTCCAACAAAAAAAAATCATCAAAATCGGTCAATAAACAAAGAAGTTATCAGTTATGCGTGAACAGACATAAAAAAACATATATAATAAGTACATATAGATATACATATATATACGATCGCGGTCAAATTGAGAACATTTTTTTTTAGGTCGGTAAAAACAAATACTACCCAAAGTAATCACGCAGAAAAGAGACCTTTGGATGTTTGCTCTCTGCTCAGTTAATATTGCGAATGAATGTTGTTCCGTACTGTTATTATAACGCAGATTGATATAAAAATATATACCTATAAAAATAAGACAAAAATAACTATGTCAATTCATATACTTACATAAAGTTACATTTATTTGTTTTTGTGTCTACAAAAACTGCTTTGTGCTTATATTATTATGAAGACTAGTTGATCCCCGCGGTTTCACCCTCAATTTCGGAGTTCCCGCGGGAATTTCGGGATAAAAAGTACCTAAGTCCTTTTCTGTACCCCTGACAACGTATATGCAAATTCGTAATGATCGACCGTAATAGTAAAGCCGTTAAGGCGTAACAAACAAACAAACTCACGTTCGCATTTATGTAGGTACTGCCCGCGGTTTCACCCGCGGTAATTTCGGAGTTCCCGCGTGGATTCGGGAATAAAAAGTGCCCTATGACACTCAAGATCACTGTAACTTCCTATAAGTGAAAGAATTTTCAAAATCGGTTCCATAGATCCAGAGATTACCCCTTACAACGTCACAAACTCACAAATTCACAAACTTTTACTCTTTATAATATTAGTATAGATAAAAGAAGCCCAAAGAAGTTTCATGTACCTAGGCAGATACGCATCAATTTTTATACTGCAAACTATTAAGTACCTACATTTCACGGTGAAATAGATACGGTCGGATATCCGAATCATTTTTCACTGGCCCGCCGATGAATTCCTACAAAACCTCAATCACGCGTGGCAGCCTCGCGACAAGCCAACAATGCCGTGACGTGCAATCAGCTCCCCCGTCACGTCACCGGTGGATTCCCTCCAAATACTCACGGTAATGGCCGACCGGATGTTTGGGCTTTACGAGGGATACCGATACTTTCCTGCTAGCCTCCTTGGTGATAAATGAATGTACCTACCTGTTATTAGGCTCTCAAGTCCATAAAAAAGGATGCTACTAAGCTACTGAGATCAGTTTTTATGTTTCTATACTATGTGTAAGTATATGAACGAGTGATTTTAATGTTTCCCGCGTCATCCGACATTATATTTCATTTTCTTTTTCATCATCATCATCATTATCATTGTCATTTTATTCAGCCTTTATCAGGTGCTTGTTACTTGCTATAACTATCATATTTTTCGCTAGACCGAAGACGGTATAACTCTAAACAGAGTAGTTATATATTGTAACTTGTAATACCACAGAATAATTACTAGTACTACGTAATACCCATACCTTCAACCTGTATCTTGACTTTTCTCTCTCAACGTCCTTTGTTTACCTTATAAGTCAACATTGTTAAAAGTATCTAATTAGTCTAAGTGCATGTCAAACTGTAATTGTGTATTGTCTTATCAATGTTAAATACCTGTTAATGTACCTTCCACCTTCAAGTTGCAAATCTGTCGTCTAGCACCTAACGGTGTGTTCCGGCAGCCCCAATTGAAAGCCAGTTCCCATCCCCATTCCAGGTCGGCAACGCACCTGCTTGCCTTCTGGTGCTGCAGATGTCCATGGGCGGCGGTAATCACTTACCATCAGGTGTACCACTTGCCAGTTTGCCCCCTACGACATAAAAAAAAAATGTTGAAATAAAGAAAAATAAATAAAAATTACTTTGTGCGTGGGCTTGTACAACAAAAAAGTCCTCAAAATCCTCTTTCTTATTGTTCTCTTTTATGCTGGTGAAACTGCCTGTTAAAAGATGTTGAAAACACCGCGGTCCTAAATTTCCCGACACTCATGATGCGACCCTATTGTCGATGGCATTGTATTTAATCTTCAGATTTGCGAATCCTGACCATTCTTATGAAACCGACCCGTGTCACGGCAATCGGCATTGACGCTCTAGCCTTCAAGAGCCCGTTTTCATCTATCCTACTAATATTATAAATGTGAAAGTGTGGACTGTGGATGTTTGGATGTTTGAATGTTTAGATGTTTGGATCTTTGGATGTTTGTTAGTCAATCACGCAAAAACGGATGAACGGATTTGGATGAAATTTGACATGCACGTTGTCAGGGGTACAGAGAAGGACATAGGGTACTTTTTATCCCGGAATTCTGGCGGGAACTCCGAAATTACCGTGGGTGAAACCACGGGGCACAGCTAGTACTATAATAAAAGAGTAGAATCCGCGATTCTGTACATTGAATATTTTTAACAAAAATTTACGGGGGTGATAAAAGAAAATTCTTTTCTGTCTGTCTGTCTGGACGCGATAATCTCCGAATCTACTGAACGGATTGTCATGCGGTTTTTACAAGTAGATTAAGCTTAGTCTGGAGCTACATATAGGCTTTGTTTCATTTAAATCGGATTTCGAAAAAAAAAAGGTTGTTACTTATATAAAAACGTTTCACGCGGGTGAAACCGCGGAGCACGGCTAGTTTGTGAATAAAAAGGTTTTATGGATTCTTTGAATTGTTTATGTAGCCTATGTAGGATTATTTTACCTTTATTTACTTTTCTGCCTGTGAGTATATAACCACTACGTTTTCAATCACTCAAATAGTAAGTAGGTAGGTACATACGTCCAAGAAAATACGTATTTCTGAAGAGAGATTTTCCTTTTTATTTAATTATATTGTACACTAGCTGTCCCGCGCGGCTTCACGCGCGATAATTTCGGAGTTCCCGCGGAATTGTTCTATACAAACTTTGCCCCCCTTTTTCACCCCGTTAGGGGTAACAGTTCGGAAAATCCACTCCTATCAGATGCCTACGTCATACAAAGAACACACCCTCTAAGTTTCAGGTCTCTACGATCAGCGGTTTAGGCTGTGCGTTGATCCATCAGTCATTCAGGACAAAACATTTTATATAAATAGATATATAGATAACGTTTATAATATGCTTGTGCATGCTTTTAGGTATTAGAACTAGCAGTTCTATTGAATGCAAAAAAGAAATAAAATTGTTCGATATACGTAATAATTTGTTTGTCGGTCTGACTTCGCTTTCGAGTCGAATATAATCTGTCAAATTGACGTTTTTTGCTGTAATAAACAAATGCCGAGAATACGTATTTTCCGATGTCTTTCCTCAATTATATTTAAATTAAATACCTACTTATTTTATCACTAGCTGTTCCCCGCTATTTCACCCGCGTAACTTCGGAGTTCCCGCGGGAATTCCGGGATAAGAAGTGCCCTATGTCCTCCTCTGTACCACTGACAACGTGTTTGCAAAATTTTATGCCGATCGGTTTAGCCGTTGACTACCGTTAACTACCAAACCGAAGTAATCATTATATAATTTGCAAGAACATTGCCAAGGGTACAGAAATGGATATTGGGTATTTTTGTTCCGGAATTCTCGCGGGAACTCTGAAATTAACGCGGGTGAAACCGCGGGAAACCACTGGTTTTTTAATAATATGAAAAAAGGGCTTTAATGAAAAAACCATCCACTAACTCTAACATGGACGTGGGCAATGGTCCAACGAAAATGAACAAAAGTTATGCCCAAAAACTTTATAAAAAAAAACTGCAGCCATATGAAAAAATTAAAAATTGTCATCACATCACACGTATTATTACCGTGTATTTTCTATATATATATAAATATATACAAGAATTGCTCGTTTAAAGATAGTAGATTTATTAAAACAGATATCTACCCAAGTTGCGCACATTTCAGGTACCTACGAGTACATAAATCTGTTTTTATAAATTTTCCGAGGAGCGTTCTTTTAAAAGTGATGTGAATCTTTTGCTGAATGCACAGAATAAAAAGAAATTGATTTCGCTATTGGGTCGTACTGATGACCTCATCTCTTCTCTGAGTGGGTTTTATAAATTGAAAACCGCTCGCGATCGTCGTTAAAGCTGACAATACGTTTTTTTTGTGCTCCCGTACCGTTGCGGTGAGCACAAACTGACGCAAATCTTGCATGAACTTTCATTTTGCTCTTTCCGATCGCTTCGTTTATTTTTTCCCCCGCAGTTAGTTGACAGTCTGGGCATTCCTTTATATAGGACAACGTGATAAAGAAAAATACACGTCGAGAGGTGCTTCTTTTAAAAGGACTGACTGCAGTAAGCTCTGACAGTATGATCGACTTTATTTTTCGCGATGAAAAGTAAAACCAGCTAAAGTAATTTATAGTAAGCTAGCTTGAAAACCGTGGGGGACGGTTTTACCCGCGGTAATGTCGGAGTCTCCGCGGGAATTCCAGGATAAACTAAATATAAATCTTCCTCGTGAATCACTCTATCTATTGGTGAAAACCGCATGAAAATCCGTTTAGTAGATTTCGAGTTTATCGTGAACAGACAGCTGAAGCGACTTCACATCATACTATGTAAAGATATACATACTTACCAGATGTACCCCGCGGTTTCACCCGCGTTAATATCGGAGTTCCCGCGGGGTGCCCGAAATAAAAATAACCCTATATCCTTCTCTGTGCCTCTGACAACGTGAAGGTTCCATTTTTCTCAGGAAAATCAAGTTCTTTTTTGTTAATTACACGAATAGGTACCTACGCTTCGCGGAGCTAAAATTAAATAGGCAATTTCAGCTGATTACTCTGTGGACTTAAAAGAAAGAAAATATTTGTACTACTTACTATATACTCATTTTAATTTCTTTGATGATACTCAACTTGTATTTTATCGTGAATTGTGGAATGAAAATAATTACTTTGCTTCATTATTCATTTATTGTTCATACCTATTACATTTTCAGTAGACCTATAAAAACTCTATTAAAATCTTTCATTATATTTTACCCTAATTATTCCTTTATGTTTTTTGCAGGTATAAAATAACATTTCTTTTTTCCTGTTGCTAGAACACAGGAAAAGTTCGGCAATCTACTGAGTCCAATGTATGTAAGTACCTTACTAATTAAAAAAACTGTATATACCTACCTAATTCTTGTGTCAAATGTTAAACAAGTAATTGGAAATTTACTTATCATTATCGAAGAAGTCGACTCATTCTGAGGACACTATATTGTTTATAAGGTAGGTATGCCCTAATCACTTTTAAACCATATCAATCTTAACAAAAGACGTAAGCTTGAAACGATGCATGAAAACCGGAGTAAAATTAGAAGTCAGATTTTATATTTTCACAAATTATGCGATAAAGCATATTACAGCGTAGTACATAAATTATTTAAATGATGCAAACGTTTGGAAATTAATTGCTCTGTGTGTTTGAGATAAAACTGTTAAATGTAGCCTTCTGAAAGGTATTACAACTGACAACTTGAAAAGGGGTGTCATAAAGGAACAATAGATGGCATTTCCTAGTTTTATTATGTAACTGAAAGCCTGAAAGGTGATGTTATCAATATAGATGGCAATAGATGGCACTTCGTAGTTTTATTTCAAGCTATCGAAGTGCTACCAATTATAGTATAGTGTAATTGTTTTTATTTGATTGTGTAGGCTAAAATTACGACCGTAACAATAAACATCTATTTGGTGGTGATTCATTGTTTGCCTCACCCTCGGGGACCCTGGCTGGCTTCGTGGCTAACACTGTGAAAAAAAAATTTTTTTTTCTTTATAATCCTATTTTATAAGTAGTACCGAGCTACCTGATTGTACCAATAACCAAAAGACAACGCTGCAGAGTTTCTCGTCAGTTCTTCTCAGTAGAGCGCGCGTTCCGAACAGACAGTAATTCATCAATTTAATTTTAAGAACCGCTTGCTGACGATTACAATAGTGATTGTACCGATCCTAATAAGAATATTTTTAATTTCAATTTCAGTTTATAAGATTGCTAAATGGACATAGATAAGCAATAGTGTGTTAACCCACATTGGAGAAATTTCGAATAATTCGTGTTTTATAATCATATCGTCATTTTGTTTCAGCATTTTTTTACATAATACATAATTAAAAAACGCTCTGTAACTGTCAATAAAGCGTTTTGAATCAATAACTTAATATTGTGGGTTAACATGTTATTGCTTATCTGCGTCCAAATAGTGTTCCTGCTATAAAGTGTTTAGAGGACTGGATGCAGAACTATACTTCCATAAATTATAAAACAAAAATCCTTCGCTGCGTCTGTCTGTCTGTCTGTGTGTTCACGATAAACTCAAAAACCACTGAACGGATTTTCATGCGGTTTTCACTAGTTGATAGAGTGATTCATAAGGAAGGTTTATGTGTATGGTTTATTCTGAAATTCCTGCAGGAACACCGCAATTACCGCGTTTGAAACGGTGGGGTCAGCTAGGTATGGAAAAATTAGCAAGTTATATAAACAACTAGCTCCGAGGATAATATTATACTATCTGTGTCCGAGGTAATTTCGGGGTTCCCGCGGAAGTTCCGCGATAAAAAACTCCCTATGTCCTTTTCTGTAGGTACCCACACAACATGTACGCAAAATTGTAAAATGATCGAGTGAGTAGTTAAGGCGTAAAGCGTAAAAAACACAAATAAACTCACATTTTTCATTTATAATATTAAGGACGAGCTGTTCCCCGCGGTTTCAGCCGCGTTCATTTCGGAGTTCCCGCGGGAATTACGAGATAAAAAGTACCCTATGTCTTTTATTGTCCCCCGACAACATTAATGCAAAATTTTCGAATGATCGGGGGGTGAGTACTGAGAAGTTATGACATGAAAGCGTAACAACTCACACTTGCATTTATATTTGTTTTGTTGCCATGAGTACCTCCTATTACAAATGATGACGAGGGTCTGAAGATCGAGCAGGAAGATTGCCACTGGGACTCCCTAATGGAAACTCCTCATGAGTATCTTCCATTACACATGATGAAGCATGTTTTAAAAACATTTTTCATTTAGGTATTAGGTATGTAGAGGCTCCCGTGAGAATCCCGACTCGCACGAGTACAGCTTGTGTTCTAAAGGGACAATTCCCTTTCAAGCATGAAGTTATGTAGTTTGGCCTCCCATTGCCCGGAGATATAAGGGTCGATGTCCTATCGCCAATAGGGAATACCTCTGATACAATTTGGCCGTCGCTTTATCGCCATAGTTACGGCAAAACTTTGCAATATCCGTTCACGACACGAGGCATGCAAGAATACCTTCTTATCGGCTTATTTCTTGTAAAATTTATACCTTTGTCTCATTCTATCTAATATTATATTACCTACCTCTAAAATCTGGTAATTGACTATACAATATAGGTACAGTACACTTTATTGCATCAAAGATTTTTACAGTATTTATGTAATTTTAGACAATGATTTTTCATTTTTCATTCTCATTTCATATCTACTTATATAAACATAATACATATAAATAAAATTGAAGTGTTTGTTTGTAATTTATTTATTTATTCTTTCTTGCACGAAAAAGGTGCGAATGGCGAACTTAATGCCTTACGGCATTCTCTGACAGTTAACCATTGGATTGACAAAGAGATATAAGGGAATTAAATGCATATGAAAGTATGTACGGTACCTACTGACATAAATAAATTGATTTTAAAAATTTTTCTCTGTCTGTTTGTCTGTTTGTTCCAGCTAATCTCTGAAACGGCTGGAACGATTTTAAAGGTACTTTCACTGGCAGATAGCTGATATTGTAAGGAGTAACTAAGGCTACATAAATTTTAGGAAAAAAGGTTCCTGCGGGAATTCCGAAACTCACGCGGGTGAAACCGCGGGGTACAGCTAGTTAGTCTATAAAGTTACTACAGAAAAGAAAAGTATGCATATTTTTAGTGTATAGTATGTATGTATAGTAGTTTAAACACAGTCTAGACTCTAGACTAAAATCTAGAACATTCCATATTTATTAATCGCCTCAAGCCAAAGTTATTGAAGTCTACATTTACTCAGAACTTTGTGTAGTTTACCATTGCTAATAAATTACTTTTGTGGAGCTCAAAATATAGTTTGCAAACAACATATCTTACCCGTTTAAGGGGTAAGCAAGTGTGTGATTAGTAAGTTTGTTAAGTACATAATATATAATATCAAAGGCAAGCCAATTTCGACCCAATCGCCAACTTGTTGCCGAATATCTCATCAAATAGAACTAACTTAAAATGAACTGAAATATCTTCTCTTTCTATCTACACCTAATCACCTGAAAAGATTGCCTCTAACAATATAAGGCTGTATTTCCCATTGTCCTCACTTTTACAATACAATACAATACAATTCTTTATTCGTAACACCAAGTTACAAGTCATATACATAGGTACAATATAATAAATTCTAGAAACCCGAGAGCAAATTGGTAATAATATCCTACTAATATTATGAATGTGAAAGTGTGGATGTTTAGATGTTTGGATGTTTGGATGTTTGTTACTCAATCACGCAAAAACGGCTGAACGGATTTGGATGAAATTTGGCATGCACAGGGGTACAGAGAAGGACATAGGGTACTTTTTATTTCGGAATTCCCGCGGGAACTCCGAAATTACCGCGGGTGAAACCACGGGGCACAGCTAGTAATAGGTATAAAGTAAAGTTATATTATGTCCAAAACGTATTATTAATTGACATAATATATTCGTACATTAATTATTTAGTATTGATTAAAAAATAAAATAAAAAAGTTTTGCTGGATTATTATTTTTATGTTACTGTTGGGGCAATAACTAATATTTAAATTTGACAATTTAGCTTATATTTATCCCAGTTCACCATGGGTCCAAAAAGGGCACTTTTACATTAGAAAAATATAAACGCATTTTCAACCCTCTCATCTACTGTGTGCTAGTGCTCTACACGTATTTGAGACTTTAAAAAAAAAAAATCAGTGAAATGAAAAAGGCGACATAGTTAGAGCTCGTCTAATCTAAAATGATACGCCCCAATATTTAATTAGCAGTTTTAGATGTGCGAGATCATGTATTGGTAACATCTCTTTAAGACGATCGTGTGCGTGCAAATTTTCATACAAAAAGCCAAACCGTTTATCTCCCCTTAAACATAGACCAATTTTGATGATTTTTTTACATGTTATTGATGTATTGGATAACTAGGGCTGTACGTTTTGATTTTAAAGAAATATTGCTTATAACAAAAGTTATTAGCATCTCAATATCCATATTTTTTACAAAAAATCTTCCTCGAGCTTTTTAATTTATTAAAGTTAAACTAAACTGAATTACTAAATTAGAAAAACGTACAGCCCTAGATTAAGGTGTCCTGAATCGAATGACACCAAAATTGTCTCATTTAGTGAAGGTTTAGGGGGGTAGAAAAGGTTTGGCCCGAAACAATATTTCAGAAGGACAAAGTAGGCACTCGCCTCTAGGTCCTGCAAGTCTCTCTATCGCACGATACGGGTCGGGGGGCAGGGCCCGGTAGGAGCATTGTGTAGTGTAGGTAGTAATGTCGATGTCGAGGTGTTATCGATGTTATTATAGCCTAGGGTGGAGAATATCGATATAGCGATCGATATTGAAAGGTTAATTAGGGTTACACAAATAATATCATGAAAAAAGCCTACGAATAGGTAATTTTATTGATTCCTAGCTGTTCCCTGCAGTTTCACCCACGTTAATTTCGGAGATCTCCCGGTTATTCCGAGATAAAAGTACTTACTACCCTATATTTTTTTCTGCACCTACCTGTAGGTATCTACTTACCTGTTGATTTTAGCTAACTGCGTTGTAGTACGGGAGTCCAAGACGAAATTTATGGACTATATACTAAAGCGCGTCTGATTAACATAAGGGGCATATCTTGCACCTCCACCAAATAAAGGCCCTCGACACAGAGGGGCGCATCTAGAAAAACCGATCAGAATAATAAAAAAAACGATAGCCGGAAATACTCGAGCGCATCAGATTAAGACATAGTAGGTTAATTACATTCTGAAAACTGTGTATATGAATAATCTGCGATTTGAACATGACGTAAGGGAGTTTAAAAAGGATCACAAACTTGCAAAAAAAAACCGTCATCTCGATTTTCTCGAACGCGGTTGATGTTTTTTACATTTGGAAGTAAAATAACTCAAGGATAGCGGGAAAAATATAATCTGCCGATTTCCACGAGCCGAAGAAACAAAAATCATTTATAAAGTTTAGAACGAGCAGCTGCAGATGCTGCAGTGAAACATGTATTCCTCACTCTGGCTTGCTTTCCCTTTCTCTTTTTCTCTATCACACTCTCGCACCGTCCTTACACTACTTTCCATCGCCATGACGTCATCACAGGATAAAACGGCATTAAACGTGTCAAATTGATAACCTCCTTATTTGAAGTCGGTTAAAATGAATATTAAAATAAGTTCCAGGCAAGTATTACATCAAGCTATAGGTAGTAACTAGTACACCTTTCATTTTAATGTAATTTTAACCGACTTCCAAAAATAAGTGATAAAGGTAGTTAGGTAAAACTTTTTTCTATAAAAGTATGTATTGAACCGACCCACTGATCACTGATCAGTTCAAGTTGGTGCCAAGCCTACCGTTTGGGTTGTTATGGATTATATCGGTAGGTTTTTATATTTTTGATGTCGGACGATGTTTTTTTGTTGGAAAATTTGTATGGAACTGTGAATCTATATACCGCGTAATTTGTTTTTTATATTAGTGACTGTTTTACTTTTTTTTAGTTGTTTTACTTTATTTTTTTCTGAATGTACCTATTATTAAAAAAAAATATTATTGATTTTAATGCAATTTTCGCTGCATTTTATTTATCGACTTAAGTAATCTAAAAAAAAACATATTTTTTTTATTTATGTATTCATTAATTTTTACAAAGCAAGGAATTTACAATCTTCAAAACCCAATGGGTCCCAAATCTAAACAACGCTCGAGTAAATCTCCATGTAGCATCAAGAGCTCCCGTTCTATTGGTTATATTTTTGATTTACAAAGTAAATTGCATCTTTTTCGTTTTGTGGATAAACGTAGTTTAGCTAGTAGTTTTTCCTCTTCTATATTTCTCTTCCATTCTAAAAAGTATAAAATAATTTTAGTTGAACATAACAGTCTTCTATATATACATATAATACAATTGTAACAGGTCGATGTCTGTACATGGGAGATAAATAAGAAAAAATAAATTTATGTGACTCTATGAGTGATATAGAAGCCAAAAATATCGTTTTTAGAATTTTTGTCTGTCTGTCTGTCTGTATGTTTGTATTCGTGCTACGCAAAAACTGCTGCACCAAATTGAATGCGGTTTTTTTGTTGTATTGATAAGGGTTTAACTTAGATACTCATGTTTTGATTTTTTCGAAATTCCATCTGCAACTCGAGATATTAAAAAGAAATGCTGGTCATTCTACTAATATTATAAATGTAAAAGTGTGGATGTTTGGATGTTTGGATATTTAGATGTTTGTTACTCAATCAGGCTACGAAATAATTCGAATAGGTATATTATGTAGGTAACTGCTGCCCTTGCGGCTCGTGCTTAGTTTAGTCGCGGCCGGCCGGCGCGGTGCCGCGTCCCCCCCACACCCGCGCGTCCCCCGCTGCTGCTTTCCTAGTGTGCGTGAGAATTTGCGCATGTTGTGTTTGTGTTGTTGACGCTAGGGGGGTAGCAGAGCGGCATGAAACCGATAGACTTTTTGCAAATACCTACTCGCGACGCGTCTCGGATCGGAGTGATTCTCTTAATAGTGTGAGTGCGGCGACACTATGCGGCAACTGAGGGCGAATGGCAAGACCATTTATATGTGTCGTATCGATATATTTTTAACGGTTGTGCGTGTGCGTATGTCCGATGGAGGGGCGCGTCATCTTAGCCTAGACAAGCTCTACGCATTTACATCATTACATCTTTACTATTATTATAAATGCGGAAGTGAGTTTGTTCAACCGATCATCCCGAAATTTTGAGTACACGTTTTCAGAGGTACAGAAAAGGACATAACATAGTTTTTATTCCTGAATTTTCGCGGAATCTCTGAAATTAACGCGACAGAAACCGCGGGGAACAGCTAGTACCTATATATACTTTCAAGCAAAAAACTTACAAGCATCGATCGTTGGTAAATGCTTTGTTTCAAAAGTGTTTAACAACATATAGAGTCTCTCTTCTCTTCTTAGTAGCGCATTTTATTACTACGAGCTGTTCCCAGCAGTTTCACCCGCTTTAATTCCGAATTCCGAGTTCCGAGTACTTTCGCATTTATAATATTAGTAAGGATATAAGGATATTAGGATTAATTGCTCGCGTCATGGCAGTAGGTATATTGCATATATTATTTACCTATAAAAGCACTCTATCAGCACTCTATCAGGGTTGGTATTTCTATTTTATGAAACTACAAATACACACTACGATTCTAAACCGATATACTTTGTGATTGTATTAAAATATACGTATTGGTACTGTATTATCGCTATTTCTTCATATAATTTACGTATAATTTATTTAAAATATTAAAGTTCTTTCAATTCCGGTTGCTATATACAATAATATACATAGCTAGCAGACTTTATAACGAAACATTCATTTGAATTAAAAGATATTGGCAACATTGTAATTGCATATTGTATTTACTGTCAATCCCGATGATTAGCTTCGGCCATATTAGAAAGCGTTATATAAATATAACTTAGTTTCTCGCGCGGTTTCACGCGGTTATTCCATACAAACTTTACAACCCCTTTTTCATCCCCTTAAGGGTGGAATTTTCAAAAATACTTTCTTATCGGATGCCTACGTCATACAAAGAACACACCCTCCAAGTTTCAGGTCTCTATGATCAGCGGTTTAGGCTGTGCGTTGATCCATCAGTCATTCAGGACAAAGAATTTTATATGTATAGATAATATTATGGTGCCAAAAAATTAGTTTTATTTCGTATGTACCCAAAAAGTTTCACTCTATGAAAATACATGGACGTAATATTAAATTTTGATGTTTTGCCATCTAGTTCGTTTGGGATTGTTTTACAACTTACAAGCACGCAAAGTTTGAACAAGGTATGATATTGGAAAAGTGAATCTACTTATATATCTCTCATATTCTCACAATTCAGTGTGATTGTTGCACAATTCACGTTCGGAGAGCACAACTTGTCTGTGAGTATCAGACGTGAAGTATTGCATGTTCAGATATTTATTTACTTACATTTATAGTCCTATTTTTCTCATTTTAAATGAATAATATGTAATTTGTTCTTATGAGAAATAAATACTTAAAACCTGTCTGTGAGTAGGTATTACCCGGCCGGATTGGTGTGGTGGTAAAGGTCGTTAAAATAACAACCCTTGACTGAAAGCTCAGTTAAATGTTGTAACAAGGTTACTCTGTGAATGTGTAATATAATCCGCTACCCGTAATGCAGTAACAGACTACAGTCAGTATCATAATTGGGTATTCTCCAGGGTATGAAAATCAAAATTCTAATTAGTCCGTCAGTTAGAAAATAAAAAAATAATAGACACGTATTTTTTTCTTTTTCAATTTAATGAAAATGAACATAGATAAAGCGCATTAAAGTTTAGGGTGGGGGGCTCGTGACGTCAATATTCATTATAAGCGCCATACAAACCGCACCGAGTTGTGACGTCACGCGAAATTTCAACTCAATGTATCTCTGTTATTTTTTGATTACGTAAAAATAGAAAAAATACGTGTCCAATATTTTTTACTAATCTACACGACGGACTAAAAAAAAATTTTTTGTCAAGTAGCCAATTGCGGTGAACTACATAGTTTGATGGATAAACTGTGTTATTCGTCGAATGATGTAGATTAGTGATTTCAGATTTGGCATTGGTTAATGGGCTAGATAACTAAATTTTAGTTTTTAGTCCGTTAAAAAATATTGGACGCGTATTTTTCCTTTTTTACGCATTTAAAAAATTACGGCGAGGAATTGAGTTGAAATTTCGTGTAACGTCACGCCTAGGTACACTTTATAGTTAGTTATGACGTCACGAGCTCCCCACGAACTCTTAAACGTTTAATGCGTTTTATCTGAGACTTTTTCAATAGGTATATGTAATTTAAAAAGCAACAAATACGCGTCTATTATATTTTTATCTTCTGACTGACAGACAAAATAGAATTTGGATTTCGGACCCCGTCATCGTGCCCATTTACATATTTTGGAGAGTCCTCGAGCAAGTCCGCCTAATTCTGGAGGCGAGTTTTCTTACGTGTACCTAACGCTGTTACGTTGCTACGTTGTGTTTGACTCGCGTTTAGTTTGCATAGGAATTACCAACTCTCATGCCGTGCCCCGCGGCGCCGAGTGTGCGATCCCGCGTGCACACTCGACGCCTATAGAGGTAAGATAATAATTCCATGTACGGGATCGTAGAGGTAAGATAATTCCATGTGCGGGATCATAGAAGTAAGATAATTCCAATGTAGGAGTTATCCGAGAGTTATTTGATAATGTTTATCATCCTCCTTTATCATTTAGAATGTCGTCTTTGTTTATCGTGCATTATCGAAGAACTTGTGAAAGATTAAAGTTTTAAAGCTTCCTATATTTGTTTCCTACTAGCTGTTTGTATATTCTTTTCTATATACTGCAGGACAGTATGTATTCAGAATAGGCTATTCAATAATTTTTTTGTTTATAGTCCGTTTATAGCACGTTGTGTATGTGTGTGTGTGTGTGTGTGTGTTGTATCGTCACGCAACTTAACATAGGTATCTCCGTAATTTTTTGATTAGGTAAAAAAATTAAAAAATACGCGTCCAATATTTTTTATTTATCTACAAGACGTAATAGAATTTTGATTTTCATATCTCGGAAACAAGCCTATTTCATAATGATCGGTTGAGTAGTTGTTTATTTGCTATACAAACAAAGAAACTGACATTCGCATTTACTTATAATATCGGAACTCCCGCGGGAACTCTGACAATAACGCGAGTGAAATCGCGAAGAGAGCAACAATAATAAACTCCAATTCCATTATAGATTGGTACCTGCACACGAGAAATTCCTCAGGTTGTTTCAAGAAAGAAGTTTTCTATAAAAGAAAAGAAAATGAATAATATCGACACAAAGAGCTTTCCTATCGCGCATCATTGATTTTGAATAGATAGATCAATTTGTTCTATTGTTTTTTAAAGGATTTTCATGTTCAATTTGTTAACTGAAATTTTTTTCCGTCGATGTTTTATTAAATTAATTTTTTTTAAGGCAAACATTTCGTTTTATTTCTCGTTTTTTGTTCGGTCTGCGTATTCAATGTTGTTATGAAAAAAAGAAACAAAGTTTGAATTCACAAAATTCATTTGCAATTCGTATAGGGCTGACTGAAAGCCAATACATTTTGAGGGCTATATATGGAGCCATCATATTATTATGATGAAAACCACATGAAAATCCTTGTTTGAGTTTATCGCGAACAGACAGACAGACAGACAGGCAGACGTGGTGGGGAACTTTGTTTTATAATATGTAGTGATTATTCAGTTTAAATAGTGGTAACATTCTACCACAACGTTTAAACAGACATATCTACACGTCAAATTGAAAAATATATGAGGAGATTCAATATTTGGATACAGATAAGCAATAGTGTGTTAACCCACATTGTAGAAGTTTTGAGTAAATCGTGTTTTAAAATTATAGCGCCATTTTGTGTCAACATTTTTTATGTTCAACATTTTGTTGGTATTTAAATAATGTAATAAGGTAAACACATAATTAAAAAACTTTCTCTCACACCTAATAAAGCTTTCTGTATCAATAACATAATTTAGTGAGTTAACATGTTATTGCTTATCGGCGTTCAGTTTAAGTATTTATTAATAGTTACTAGCGGCCGGGGTTTGTTCTGAAATACAGGGCTGTTATTTTTACGTTAAGAAATTGAATTTGAAACGAGACGTGACGCGGCACGTAGTTGAGATCAAAGATAGTTGAGGTACTAACGTAAGTAAGTGTATTTTGATATCCCCAGTGCGAACTGGGTTGTCGAAAGATAGGGGGACCATGCCATGGGTGGTAAGTTGGAGATTCATCATGGCAATAGCGGTCCCTCTTTGGCTACAGTCCCCGATCCTTAACAAATCCTCTGTAGAATCTTATCCAAGATTTTACAATTACCTACTCTACATTCAACATGCCAAATTTCACTGCCTATTAAGCGTTGCAAATCAATTAGCTAGGTATAAAAATAAGTACTTAGTGGTGGTTTGCCACTACTTATAAAAAAAAATTAAACTCCAACAGGACACTATAGTTTTATAATTCTAAAACTGTATGATTAACAACATAATTAAGTTCGCCATTTGTACTATTTTGTGCAAGAAGAATAAATAAATAAATAAATAAATAATACTTATTATTATTAACGTGACGCGTGACGCTATTTTAAATCACATTGAACCCTTTTATGAGTAGCCATGATTAGTGCTGTATGACGTCATTAAAACACACGAAAATAACAATGTTGTCACTCCAACTCCCGAGTTGTGGTCACCCTAGTTGTGTGATATTCCGGAATATGTTCCGGAATATGTTCCGGACGTGACCCAACCTACCCGGGGCGATTGTTCCTAGAGTCCGGACTATTATCTATAGTTCCATAGTTACTCTATTCCAGTAGGTTCGAGTATATTCTAAACTATGTGTACAGACTGTATAGGTTCGGAAGTTTAATTGATTTCTCTTTACACTAAGTTTGACTTATAGTATACCAAGATGTTTGGTGAACTAACCATTTCTTAAGTTATACATATACAGTATGATTAGGTAACAAGAATAAGTATGAGACTTGAACTGACGTATAATTTTATTTTTTCTTTATAAATTTAAAATAAATATATATAATAATAAAATATTAGATATAATAATAAAATTGAATCTTAAATATAAATAAGCTTAAAAAACTATTAAAAGAAATGTCAAACATTTTATTAAAATAAAACTTTTTGAGTGTTAGTAGATAACGTATTGTTCCAGAAAGCAGAATTTATATATTTGCTTTTGCAAACTAAATATAGGTATTATATAATAAATAAGTAATAATAAAATGTGTGTGTGTGGTATTTCCCATTTTCCTTTTTGATGCTTTATATTATAACTTTTGCACTCTAATAAAATATCGCAATATGATTCAACAGTGGTCAAAAGTATATTAAGAGTTTTACCGAAAGACAAACCCTGTTAAAAAGTTGTTTTGTATAGAAGCAAACTGTGTTAGTCAAGTTTTTTTGTATAGAAAATGTCTTTGGAACGAATATTGTAAAGTTAGCAACTCCAAAAATAATAATAATGGATAAAGTTATAGAAAATAGCAACACTACATCTCTATGCTCTACACAAAAGATTGACTCAACTCATGGATAAAATGTGAATGGGAAAACTTATTCAAAATATACGTGATTTCCCAATTCGCGAAGTGCGAAGGACGCAGACGTAGTCTAAACGTATTTTTTTTTTTCCAATATCTATAAGTCTCTAATACCTATAATAAAATATTATTTATATGTAAACTAAATATTATAAATGCGAATATTTGTTTGTTTGTTACGCTTTCACGCCTTAACTTTGTTAGTGAGGTCACGTGAAATTTCAACTAAATGTACTGCCGTTATTTTTTGATTACGTAAAAAAAAATACGTGTCCAATATTTTTTATTAACCCACAAGAAGAAAATTTAGCCAACATGCCCATTACTCATACCATTGTTCACGGCGCAAAAAAAGTATAGTAACGGAGCGGAAGCACCTTAGAGAGGATTACTTCCAGTGTATTGAGACACTTTAATCTTGTACTTATCTTCCTTTCCATTTGCAATGGACGTTTTTTTTTATTGTTTTTGTTTTTATTACAGCAACCCGCGGGCGGTTAAGCATTCTATATTTTTTTTTAATATTTTGATTCTTTATCAAAAAGATCAGGAACGTTTTCTTTTCGGCCTGGCAATTTATATTTAACTAGCTGTTCCCGCGGTTTCACCCGCATTAATTTCAGAGTCCCGCGGGAATTCCAGGACAAAAAGTACCCTATGTCCTTCTCTGTACTCCTGTTAATGTGTTTGCAAAATTTCATGATGATCGATTGAGCTATTGAGGCGTGAAAGCGTAACACACCGAGACAGAGTTACTTTCGCATTTATAATATTAGTAGGGATTCTGGCAACATCACCTTACTACCGTTTAGAGGTTCCGTTTTTCGTCCTCGCCCCTCGGATATTCAGGCGAGATTAAACGCGTGCAACGGACAACTCGACGGGGCGTTATTTCAGACTCTTGGCTTTCTTTCCCACTTTGGACGCAGCAAAGAGGGCGAGATAAGTATCAGCAGATTAGACTTCATCCGTCTGAGTCGACCGAGTTGGGTTCACTCGAATTATAGAGCTGAAATTTTTGAGAAAAGTACATTCACGCAATTTTGGGAGATACTGGTACCGAGAAAAGAAATGCGTATTCTTTATGGTACTACTAGTTGTGCCTCGCGGTTTCACCCGCCTTAATTTCAGAGTTCCCGCGGGAATTCGGGATAAAAAGTACTCTATGTGTTACTCTGATGTATAAGCTATATCATTGTAAAGTTTCATTTAAATTCATCCAGTAGTTTTTGCGTGAAAGAGTAACAACATCCATACATTCTTACAAACTTTCGCGTATATAATATTAGTAGGATAGGATATAACGAGTACAATTAACATACAACGAATATTAAGTGGTGTCAGCACAGTACGGAAATAGCCCTCTAGCAACTGCCATGCGAGCAGCGCCGAGGGTATAGTATATAGGTAGGTATAGTATAGTTTTACATAAAAATATTTTTTAGGTCAAAGGTGGTTTAAACCATGCATTGAGTGCATGTTTTACAAATATAAAATTAAAAAAAGTTACACGATGGCTCCAGAAATAATTTACAGGATTTTTCTAAATTTTTCATTATATTTGAACGCCTATCACACAAAATCTACTGGGAACATTCAAATGAAACTATTTTTTTTTAACAAAAGCGAGTAAGTCCCGAAAATCGTGCGAGCGAATTCGCGGGCAACAACTATAATATATTATGGTGTTTGTATAAGAAAAATGTATTTGGCATAACGTGAAAATTTTCTGCACCGAGCACGCTTTCCACCGAGGCTTGTCTCAAAAGAATTTCTGAGATTTTCCTACCACTTTAACTAGCATGTTAAGAAAACGAGCAGTTTTCATTAGTTAAGTGCCGTGGCAATAAACTTGCATTTAACTGCATTAGATTTAGATTTATACTTATGTAAATTCCCAAACATAAACTTGATAACTAACACAACAATCTTGATTAGAAAACTTTATTTTTTACAACTTTTTTATTAATTAAGGAAAACATAGAGCACAATCATACACTTAAACATAACAAATGAACTAAACTCTTCATAGAGTTTCATAATCTTTATAGAGTACCTAGTAAATGATAAAATGAAAATACTAATTTTGAATTTAGGTTAAACCAAATAAATAAATACAGATGGATATAATTTAATACACGAAAATACAAAGTACATATAAAATATTACATACTAGCTGTAGCCCGCGGTTTCAACCACGTGAAATACTTTTATATAATAATATGACAACTTTTTTCCCGAGTACCAACTTATATGACAAAAAGTGCTCCAGACTAAGCTTAATCTACTCGTAAAAACCATATGACAATCCGTTCAGTAGATTCGGAGATTGTCGTAAACAGACAAACGGACAGAAAATAATTTTAAGTTGTTTAGTGTTTGGTTACCTACTCTTCTATTAGGTATCGTCTTTTCTCAATTCTTGTTAAAAATATTCAATTTCCAGAAACGTGAATCCAACTCTTTTATTATAATATACCTAGATGTGCAATTATGTATATTTGTATTAGCATCCATTTTTTTTTTGTAATTCGATTGTAATCAAGAAAAGATTAACCTTTGTTCTAAACTCAAAATTGTAATCCAAGAAGTTTGCGAGCGCTCCGCCGGCAAACTTTCCGTATCGGATTGCCCGTAGAGATTATCCCAACCCGATCTACCTATAGTGCTTTCTTCGGTGAAACACTGCTTTTCCAACTAGGAAAGCTTGATTTCTCGCTCCGTTACCCGGGAAAGTAGTGGAAGGTTTCGGAAGCCACCAGGGATCACTACGTCAGTGCTGCCAGGCCATTTGAACATGCTAGTTATACAATATCTATGGATAAACACATAGAAAGTTGCGAAGTTTTAACACTCGAGTCTACGCCACTAGCTACTGTGTGGAAACGTAGCAGTGCTACGAGCTACGCTAGCGCTCGTAGCAAAAGAGTTATAAACATTACTATTTTGAACTTTGCTGCTCGTAGCTTCGTCCGCGTGAATTTCAGGAGTCTCTTCAAGAATTCTTTAATGAAAATCCTTTCTTAGCTGACATTTACTTGGCATAAAATACTCACATACCAAATTTAAGTCAAAATAATTTGTATGTCTGATCTTTATACAAACTTTGTAATCCCATTTCATTCTCTCACAGGTTAAATTTAAAAACCTTTCTGTAGTGGACGTCGATTATATATAAAGAACTCATAATATGCTTAATTTTAAGGTTTTTGACTTGTATTTTTGACTGTGCTTTGATAATATGTTAGTTCAGTCAGTTTCTTCTTTATAATACTCGCAAGTAAGTACGTAACCTATACAATAGATTTTTGTTTTTTTGTGTTATCATTTGATGGACCTTATCAATTAGGGTAAGGGATTCGAAAAATATTAATGATCGTAAATATAGGATCCTTATGAGTGAGGTCGCCTTTTATCAGGGCCCTTGGCTCCCTCACTATCCGCCCACAATTGAACTACTGACCTGGCTTGTACCTGCCAGCCTGCCTATAAAAATAACCTTTCTATCAAATGGCGAGGGTCACAAAATGGATGCGATATCGACTGTATAGTCAGCACCAGAGATATTCAATCACTTTTGACAGTCGTTGGATCTTATTGCAATCGAACCAATGTTCAACGATTGACAAGTGTTTAATTGTATATATATATGAAATGTATATTTGGCGTTGACTGTACAGATACTGACTGCGATTGAAAATGATAACAACAACCGCTGACTTTATCAATGTAAGCACTTCGGTATATATTAAATTTCTTTATTTTCTCGCTACATAATTTCTTGTCTCTCATTTAATGATCTTACTTTGCAGTTATGTGTTTTAATATTGATATTATTGTTTAGTGTAAATTTAAAATGAATTGAAAATAACTTTTTGTTTAATACCATATTTTTATACAAAGATGAATTTAGGCATCAGGAAAGAAATACAGAAAAGGCTCGTTACATATAATTAGAGATTTGGAAAGTAATTAATGCAAAACATAGTGGTATTTATGATATACACATAATATTATACTTCGGCTGAAGGTATAAATATTTATACTGTAGTAAAATCTAATCAATAACATATAATATTACGTTATTATATTTATACTAGTTGTGCCCCGCGGTTCCACCCACGTTAATTTCAGAGTTCCCGCGGGAATTTCGGGATAAAAAGTATCCTATGTGTTAATCTGATGTATAAGCTATATTATTGTAAAGTTTCATTTAAATCCATCCAGTGGTTTTTGCGTGAAAGAGTAACAAACATCCATCCATCCATACATACTTACAAACTGTAGCGTTTATAATATTAGTAGGAAGTAGGATAATAAATTATTATTATCGAGCAGCATACCTAATATCAAAGTTAATTTTGATGTTTAATTAAATTTACGATATATATTATGTTTATATTTGTATTTAGAATTTAATTAGAATTTATTTAGAATTTAATTTGTTCTAAATTAAATTTTGACTGGATTGGAGGAACCACCCGCGTGCCTCTGCAGCAGCGGGATAGCAAGCAGACTAACTTACAACTTCTTGCTCTTGGAGCAAAACCTATCCGTACCGCGTTGCCTTATACTTTTAAAATATTTTTCTCTCTTGACATTGGCAAAGTAATTGCGCTGTCACACGACCACTATTAAGGTTAAAACATTTTTCTTAGAAATGGTCCAAAACTAACTAAAGCCAAGCAGAACTTGTAGTAGGTACCAAACAACTGATTTAGTACTTATTGTAGCGAATGCCTCATAAAGTTAAGCACTCGTAATCACTGTGGTTGACGGTAAAGTGGCACTCTTGTCGCAATAGCACAGATTAAGGTCTGGTCACCTCTGCTTATTCACCAGGAGAATCAATGTAGAGAATAAAAGACAACGTGCTGCATTTTCTTCGGCACCCAATTTATAATATCATACTTATAGACATGTATCTATTATTATAGTAATATAAAACAGACTTTGAACAGACCAAACTTAGCAATGATAATTCCTCTCAAAAGGAGATTGCCCATGGACAGTATCGTTAAATCTGAATTGTGTCACTACTTTATGAAATCAGTAATTCCTATTATTAATTAAAACAATTTTTGTAAATATTACGAAATAACAATTTCTCCGTATAAAAACTGACCGAAATAAAAGTCGTTGTTTTGACCATTTATCGCCATTTTTGAACTTTGATGAATAAATTGATAACAATAAAATAAAAATAACAAAATCAATCATGTTTTCACCATGTCTCTAATCAGTCCAAAATCATCCTCCCCTTTTATTCTTTTTGACACATCTCTTAAAAAAAAAACAAATTACATTCCAAAAGAAAAATATTAAAAAAGGTTGATAATGTAGCAGAATGCTTCATTATATACTAGGCTTTGTTTGTTGATACTTATATGTACCATATATAGGGCATAGGCGCTAAACAGCCGGACTACAGTCTACACAAATGTTCCATGCACACATAACGTTTACCCTGATGCGAGATCGAACCCACGACAACTGGCGTAGCAGTCAGGTTCACTCCTTCTACAGCAACAGTGCTATAAATACGATATTGTTAGGTAGGTACCTACATAATAACGGAGAAACCAACATAAATACGTAAATCTTTCTCGCCCAACTAGTGAATCTAATCATTAATATTTGAGTGGGCAATTAGCGGCACAATCGCACCTATCCCCGGGGATCCTGGCTGATTGCTTCCAGACCCCACCAGCTGCGTTTGTGGTCGATTGTCTTTATTACGTGATAATAAGAGCCATGGAAACGGGAAAGAAGTTACCTACATTCTTACATTGGTATTAGTCTCGCTATTTTTGGAGAAAGTTTTTATTTATTTATTTATTTATTCCAAAAAACCATATAATATTTACAGGCTAACCTAATGCGATTATATGACGACTATAAGCATTTAATTACTTACATTTTAAGGCTTATTTACAAGTTAACACAAACAAAGTTATTTTTGTGAATTCATTCAGAGAAGTTGTACTATGGTTGTGAATTTGTGTCCTTCCCCAGGTTTCGAAATATTCTTACTAAATTTATTGGAATGAAGTTCCTTATTTGAAATCGGTTTTTTGGCTTAGTCGAAAAAACATAGATAGTCGTGAAGAGCAGCCCAGCGACACTCCCTTGAAACAAAAGTTGCTATCGATTTATGCGCGAACTTTTTTACCAACTTTAGAATAATAAACCAAATTTCTATGACTGCGTCATACATTGCATTGGTAGGGTTGGTACAAAATGCCTTCATAGATCGGTTCAGCGATTAGTATGAAAGTGCCGACTCTTAAAATGTTAGTGATTGTCTCAGACCAAATAAAAACTAAAGACGGAACGCGTAGCACAAACAAGTGAAGCCAGGAAAAAGACACCATCGCCGTGCACGTACACAGAAACACGCACACACTTACAAGAAAAAGACACCATAAATCCTAACCGCCGCACTCAGAGTCGACTTTAATGATTACTTAGTTAAGTATAGATTTTTAAAACAAAACTGCCGCAATCAGACAAGTTTAATAAATTAATGTTAATTGGCTAATAACTAATTAAGTTACATCTCATTAAATGCCAATTAACATTAATTTACTGAACGTCTCTGATTGCGGCAGTTTTGTTTTAAAAATCTATACTTAACTAAGTAATCATTAAAGTCGACTCTGAGTGCGGCCGTAAGTAGTAAACTCAGCAAATCCATACACTTTCCTAATCACCACATGCATACGCAACCGGCTTCACTTCGTTGTTCGAGACGTTCCGTCTTTAGTTTTTATTTGGTCTGAGGTGATTGTTTGTGAGGATACCGTATTTGTAATATTTCGTACTTTAGAATGTAAACAATCTGGCAGCTGTCGTGTTAATTAAACAGATTTTAATAGATGTTACCACTAACAAATTAGGTAAATACGTTTTGAACTCGAATGCTATTAACAGATAGTATCTGTTTGTAATATTTATTACGATTACGATTATGATACATGCAATAACATTAATTTTAAACTGTATTTTTATATTACGTCAATAGCAGGTAACTTAATGAAGCTTTGAAATGTTGTTGGGAATATTAATTTTGAATAAAAATTAAGAGAGATATAAGGCGTTGTTACAAAGCAACTCCTTGGAGAAAAAATGTAATATTAAGTACTGTGTTGATGTTAATAATATTACTAGCTATTACTATCCCCACAGTTTCACCTGCGTTAATTTCAGAGTTCCGGGATAAAGTATCCTTTGTTCTTCCTTGTCACCCTGACAACGTGTATGCAAAATTTCATGATGATTGGTACAGTATTTAGGCTGCGAAAGCGTAACAAACAAACCCACATTCTCATTTGGACGCAGATAAGCATGTTAACCCACAAAATGAAGTTATTGATTCATAACGATTTATTGAGAGTTAAAGAACGTTTTTTAATTATGTGTTTACCTTATTACATGGTTTAAATATGTAACTGAATATTGAACATCAAAAATTTGACACAAAATGGCGCTATAATTTTAAAACTTTAATTTACTCAGAATTTCTCCAGTGTGGGTTAACACACTATTGCTTATCTATGTCCATTTATAACACTAGTTAGGTTGTTTATTTTGAGAATAGTGTCGCCACCTGTAGTTACCGGTGACCACAATCAAGAAACAATTTTATTAAGCTCCCCTAATCGAGTCCCGGGGTCCGGGTCTGACCCCGGGGTTCCGGTCGCCGTCACGCGCACTAATTAACCCATTAAGCCTGTAATAGCCCGAGTTTATGAGTGTTACATGAATGTTCCCGGTACCTCGTTGGCTCCATAGGATTTTTTCACAAGCAGGGCCCTTATTCACTATGACCATAACACGCCGCAAAAACTGGTTTTTCCTCGCGATCAAAGAAGAATAAAAAATACATTTACAGAGTGTGTTATGGTATCTTATCTTATCTTATACTATAACTAGCTGTCCCCCGCGATTTCATCCGCGCTAATTTCGGAGTTCCCGCGGAGGTTGCGGGAAAAAAGTACTCTATGTCCTTCAGTCCCCGAGGGAATTCCGGGATAAAAACTATCCTATCTTTTAAGTTGGACCATATTATAAATGGTTGCAAAATTTAATAAAAATCCGTTCAGTACTTTCGGAGTCCATCGCGGACAAACAACGTGACACGTGATTTATATATATTAAGATAAAAGAGTAGAATCTGCGATTATGTACATTGAATATTTTTACCTTAAATTGAGAGGGGTGATAAAAGAAGAGTAACCAAGCCCAAAAAAAAAAGTTTTTAAAATTCTTTTCTGTCTGTCTGTCTGTTCGCGATAATATCCGAATCTACTTAACAGATTGTCATGCGGTTTTCACAGGTAGATTAAGCTTAGCCTGGAGCTACATATAGGCTTTGTTTCATTAAAATCAGATGTCGGGAAAAAAAGTTGTTGTATAAAAACCTTTCGCGCGGGTGAAACCGCGGGGCACAGCTAGTACAGAATATTAGTTTGTAATATTTTGTCATCTGGGGCTATTTTGTCATTTGTCATCGGAATTGTCTTTTTAAGACGCGCGTTATGGTCAATGATATCGCTTTGCTTGTATCCGGAATTCGGGACTTAAGTTCTTGCTTCTTTTTTTTTGTAAATTGAACTTTTTGGTTCACTTGCAACTTTCTCCATTTTGTGTATTTCAAGGTTCGGTGGAGTTTCACAATGAAGTTGGTTGTTGTTATTGCCCAACAAAAGGGGAAACTTTCTTGCCGTGTTAAATTGAGACAAAGCAATAAATATTTCTTTGCATATTTTCTTTGCAAGAATAATAGAAATGTAAAAGCTAAAACTTTGGCTTCTAAAAGGTCGCATTCTAAAATTGTATGCAAAATTATACGTAGGTATATTTCATCTTGGACATTACAAAGAGAATCCGTAGTGCGATGTCTTTCATGGTCTTGTGGAAAGATTTGTTTGATTTTGTTTGTTTTCTGTTTAAGAACGAAAAGAGCGTGGCTTGGAGAATAAGTTCAAATAGAATAAGCAGAATGTCGGTTCTTAAATTATTGTTAAAATAACGTGTGCGGTCGAGGGACCCCCGGGCTTCGGTAGAAACGATTTTATTTCTGTTATAAATGTAAATAATAACTTTAAACACTAAATACTTGTATCAAAATATAAATTTTTAACTTTTCTAATTTTTACTAACTGCAGTTTTCATTCCTAGAATCTGCATTACAAAATTGCAATATTCAGATAACGCGTAATTCACGTATGAATAAAATTAAAACAATCATAAAAATAAGTGGTAAATAAATGACGATAACGATACGATAATACTCGATATTGACGATGATACTCGAACTGCGTCGGAAGCAACCGAACGTCTCGATTCGTATGAACACATTTTCTGGCGTGACGCATGAAAATTTTTGCGAGAAAACTCTACAACAAGCCGCGTTAAGAAACGTTTCAATAATGTTTTTCGCTTGTTTTATCCTTTTTTATATGCCAAAATTGTGTAAAAACTAAAAAGAACATGTTTTTCTCCACGGGAATCGAACCCGCTGAACCTACGGGTAATTATATTACACACTGCGCAGTACACACCAAGCAGTCTAGTCGGCTAACCACTAAACCAACGACAGTGTGCGTGTGTGTTTGTGGGTGCGTCTAGTTACAGACAAAAGGTGCGAATGTTCCAACTTGTAATTCCAATCTAAGTGAATGTTGGTACCCCGGCCTCGTCCCACTTGGGTTGCCGACCGCATCGTTCAGACTAATGGATCGGGAATGAATGTGGTGTTAGCACTATACTAGCTTATAGCGCAGCTTTGCTTTCTTCTTTAGATAGGTACGAGCGCAAGTAATAATTAAAAACTTGTAAAAAAGTCCAAGTCTCGCAACTCACTTCTTCTACAGTAAAAAGTTGTGAGATCAATGTAATACCAAGTCGGTTAATTTATTCAGTGCCTACTTAAGGGTCCTTCTGTCTAAAGTTATCATGTTATAAGCTAATCTAATAACATTTTATAGTGACCATATCAAATTTAAAAACCTTTTATGTTTTAAATAGATTGATTGGCTTGGCGATCACGTGAAAACACAATGTATCTCACAAGTAATACATATTATAATTAAATTAATTAATTATGGTTCTAAACAATCTAATTTAATTATAATATGTATTACTTGTGAGATACATTGTGTTTTCACGTGATCGCCAAGCCAATCAATCTATTTAAAACATAAAAGGTTTTTAAATTTGATATGGTCACTATAAAATGTTATTAGATTAGCTTATAACATGATAACTTTAGACAGAAGGACCCTTAAGTAGGCACTGAATAAATTAACTGACTTGGTATTACATTGATCTCACAACTTTTTACTGTAGAAGAAGTGAGTTGCGAGACTTGGACTTTTTTACAAGTTTGTTTTTGATGGGATCTCATTTCTTTTTGTAAATGGTCTTCCTCCTTTGAGCAATTTAGTCTACTTTAATAACTTGAAAGATTTTGGTACAACTTTATAATATATATAAACACATGCCCCATTCTTGCTTTTTCATTCCGTTGACCATTGTACCTTTGAACATAATTATGTCTAATTATGTCATATGTGTAACTATGTATCTACACTTTATATCTAGGTAGGTAACTATAGCTACACTTATTATTATTATTTATTAATATCTGGGCAACGGCTTAAATAGCTGTTCCCCGCGGTTTAACCTACGTTAATTTCGGAGATCCCGCGGGTATTCTGAGATAAAAGTACTACCCTATGACCTTTCCTGTACCCTTGACAACGTGTAGTATGCAATAATTAATTCACCCGCGTTGATATCAGAGTTCGCGCGAGAATTCCAGAAATGAATCCTAGCTAGATCGATTTATGGCCCCCGAAATCCCCTGTATACAAAATTTCATGAAAATCGTTGGAGCATTCAGATTAGGGTAATTTTATCTCGGAATTCCCGAAGGATCTCCGAAATTAACGCTGGTGAAATCTCATGAAATTTTGCATGCACGTTGTCAGGGGTAAAGAAAACCTAGGGATATAGGGTACTAACTACTTTGCATCTCTGAATTCCCACGGGATCTCCGAAATTAACGCGGGTGAAACCGCGGGGAACAGCTAGTCTCATATATTTATATGGGATTACAAAGTTATTTGTGCAGTTGGTAGATATAACTGCATATATAACTTTGTAATTCCATACATTTATATGGGATTACAAAGTTATTTATGCAGTTAGTGTATCTAGAAAACTGGACCGAAATTGCTAAATATTTTAATTTTTCCTTGATTTATACAATAAACACTAATTGTATTCTAAATTTCAAACTTCTATGTCTGTTAGAAGTGCCTTAGAATTTTGATGATCGGTCAGTGAGTGAGTGAGTGAGTGAGTGAGTGAGTGACCTACAAAATTAAGAAACTTTGACTAGTTATAATTCTTAAACTACTGGTTCAAATCGAATGAAATTTAAATTATACCGTCTTTATACAATACCTGCTTGTTTACTAAAAATTCAGGCTTCTAGTTTTATCCACAACGAAGTTATAAGGGGTCGAAAATGGCCTGAATTGCTTCGAGAAAAGGATAGTACGGCCGTGCCGCTTTTGTTGCTCGACTTGGCGGGGGCACTGCCGTGCCCCCAGATTAATCAAAATCCAATTAGTGTAATACTAATTACTTGGTGCATAGTATAAAACAAAGTCGCTTCCTGCTGTCTGTCTGTCCCTACCTATGCTTAGATCTTTAATAGGTACACCAGAACGGATTTTCATGCGGTTTTCACCAATAGATGTGAGTGATTCATAAGGATAGTTTATATCTATTAATAATTAAAATAATCCATTAATCGATTAATAGAAGGAATTTTAGGTTTTCTTATTGTATTGCATGACTTTTATATATTTTTTATTCTTTTAAATTTTTTAGAATTCTTTTTTTTTTTAATGTTTAGAATTTTAATTGATTTTTTTGTTTAATATTCTATTATTATTTTTTTTGTTATTGTTAAATATTTTGTTGTTTTATGTCGTGGTGTGTGTGTAAATAAATATATTTCTATTCTATTCTATGTTTTTTGGCAATAAATGGATTTTTATTTTATTTTTTATCTATTTTTTATCCTGGAATTTCCACGGAAACTCCGAAATTACTGTGCGTGAAACCGCGGGGGACACCTAGTTATTTTTATATATTTTACATTTAGATAATATTTTACTCTCCAATTTTATCTAGATAGACTATTGATTACATTTTTAGCATGAAAAATTAGTTTTCTTTTTTTTAATATCTCGGTATATCCTACGTGTAAATAAATAAATAATTCTATGCTACTCATAGTTAATGAGATAGTGAAACTTGTTCCGTGTATTCTTTTGGGACGGCAGTTCCTGACTTAATTTAGACGTATGAGGTGCGAACGAACTCCTTGGGATCCCTCAGGAACAAAAAAAAATCCTACCTAATTCCCGTACATATAGTAAAAATGTCAACCAGAGGTGCGTCTGTATATTGAAGATATTTTAATGAAAATCTTTACTAGTACTAATATCCTACTAATATTATAAATGTGAAAGCGTGGATGTTTGGATGTTTGTTACTCAATCACGCAAAAACAACCGATTGGATGAGAAGGACATAGGGTACTTTTTATCGCGGAATTCCCGCGGGAGCTCCGAAATTACCGCGGTTGAAACCGTAGTAGTACAATATATATGTAATAATATGTATAGTGTTTACCACGTTTGCTTGGTTTCCACGACACAAGCTTATAGCTTAGTGTGGTATCAAGTAGATCTGTGTGTTGTGAAGTGGATTATTATTATTATTATATTATTAATGCAACTCAAATAACCATGAAGACGGTTCGTGGAATATTTTTAAATGTTGAGAAGCAATTATATTGTTCTTTTTTTACATATGAATGCAATAATACTGTAAATGTCGCATAGATAGAAACAAACATACGAATTTCTATAATTTGATTGTGTGGTTTGACAGACTTAATTAGAGTGTCAGAGTTGTAATATTTTCTAAGCACGTAGTACAAACTAGATGTATGTAATTAATGCCACTGCTCGTGTCTTATCTAATTAACACTTGCATTTGAAACTTCAGTTATTACAAATAATTCAATGCTGGCGTATACTTACTTCAATCATGGTCTGCGCCCTCACAATGAGTTGTGTCATCTATTCCCGTGACACGATTTGTATGTCTTATCTTTTATTGCCGCAGCCGGAATGAAATGTGACATTTTTGAGAAATTGCTGAAGGCAAGAAGCCAATTAAATTAACATGTAATTATATTACTTATCAAAAGGACAATCAGGAAAAAAACACGCCACGGGAATAGTCAATTTTTTTTTTTATTTAACTAGCTGTTCCCCGCGGTTTCGGAGAGTCCAGGATTTGGAGATCCTGCGGGAATTCCAGGATACAAAGTAGCCGATTCCCACCGGCTTCCTTTCAGAAGTTGGGAAC
Source organism: Zygaena filipendulae (assembly GCA_907165275.2). NCBI lineage: Eukaryota > Metazoa > Arthropoda > Insecta > Lepidoptera > Zygaenidae > Zygaena > Zygaena filipendulae. The sequence continues at coordinate 11,797,708 of OU015660.1, forward strand.
ACAACCACTCACTCTACCGTAATTTAGAAATGGCACAATCAGTAATTTCTGTAGTAAATAATTTAATGTAGTAGATAATTCGACGACCCGATTGGCGCAATGGTCACCATGCCTGCCCGCTAATCAAGGGGTTCCGGGTTCGATTCCCGGTGGGGGTGGACTTTGTGTGATGAACACAGGGTTCCATTTTCCAGTCTGGGTGTGTTTATATATCTATAGTATAATATATAAGTAATTCTATGTAGTATATACCACGTTTGCTTGGTTTCCACGACACAAGCTAATAATAGCTTACTGTGGGATCAAGTAGATCTGTGTGTTGTGATGTGGATTATTATTATTATTATTATTATTATAATTCAGTAGATTCTACTGAAATACTACAAAAATTATCACTACTGAGTAGAAAACATTACAAAACGCCTAAACTATCAACAAAATTTGCTCTTCAACAATAAATTGCAATAAAATAAGCCGCTGGCGCGATCGGCTTTTTGGCAGTTAAACTTCCATAAAAAATAATGCCGTGACGTCACATCAAGGTCGCAAGCAGCCGGCTAAAATAGCTACTTTGGTAAGCCGCTGCAAATCGAGTTACTCCCTCCATTTCGCTCACGCGCACGCATTTTCTATTACTGTCTCAACAAATATCCTTATTGGTCTTAGAAATACGAAATGTCGAAGCGGACATTCTGAGTTGACTGTTGACAAACTTGAGTTTATGACGAAAAAATTTAAAATTTGAATTTGTTAGTTAGTGTCACGTATTAGAATTTATTTCTTGGTATTAAATAGTGATTAGTATTAAAGTTGGATATTTTTGTTGTTGTGTGTAGTGATAGTGACAACAGTTACGCAGACGTACGTTGAAATTAGATATGTGCGGTAAGTAGATAGTTTAATAAGTTGAAATTACGTATTTATAGTAGGTACCAAATAGATTTCCGGCTCGCTTTTCTCAATATTTCACCCTTCGCCACTGCAAAGTATCCTATGTCTTTTTCTGTATACCCCTGACGTGTATGCAAAATTTCATGAGATTTCACCAGCGTCAATTTAAAGGGTTCCCATTGGAATTCCATGATAAAAAGTACCATATATGTCCTTCTCTGTACTTCTGAAGACGTGTGTAGAAAATTTCATGATGATCGTTTGAGCCGTTAGGGCGTGAAAGCGTAACAGACAGACAAACAGAGTTACTTTCGCATTTGTAGATAATATTAGTAGGGATTTAATTACCCATAATATAATGACTTGTGACTTTTAAGTTTTGATGGGTTGGTAGCGCTGGAGCATACTCTGTTGACCTTCCCTTGCTGCTGTGTAGTCTGGTCAAAGTTAACAGCAAGTTAGCAACTGATGGTGAGCCCTCTGTACAAGCAATCACGCCTCTTTGTTATGCGCCGAGCGTGGCGGGTCGGCGACGAGTGTGGTCGGCGCGAAGTGGAGGCGTGTGGTTGGAGCTCACAATCATAGCTATTAGACCAATAACTTTCTTTATTAGGGTCAATAGATAGTAATTATACTTGACGATTACATCATAATCCGTATCTAGACGCCGATTAAGCAATGACATGTTATAATATTATAGTAACATGTAATCTGTATTGTGTGCTTCAATAAATAAATAAATAAACCCACAAAACTAAGTTATTGATACAGAACGGTCCAACCGATAATAATAATAATCCACATCACAACACATCAATCACACCGATCATCATGAACTTTTGCATGTACGTTGTCAAGGGTATACAGAAGGACATAGGGTACTTTTTATTAGGGTTCCGTAGCCAAATGGTAAAAAACGGAACCCTTATGGATTCGTCGTGTCTGTCTGTCTGTCTGTCCGTCTGTATGTACTATAAGACCTATACTGTTGCAACTTAGTAAGTGGATGTATTCTGTGAACCGCATTAAGATTTTCACTCTAAATAGAAAAAAAAAACAATAAATTTTGGGGGTCCCCATACTTAGAACTGAAACTCAAAAATTTTTTTTCATCAAACCTATGATCAAAAAAAAAAACACTATTATTAAAACATCGATCAAAGTTACAACGAACTACAAGCACTTCTATATTATTATGTTACTTGCTGCTACGGAACCCTTCATGGACGAGTCCGACTCGCACTTGGCCGCTTTTCTTGGAATTCCCGTTGGAACTCTGACATTACCGCGGGTGAAACCGCGGGGAACAGCTTGTTATTAATAAAATTTGATCATAATTATATCCTGAATCTTGACTCCGCTAGGTTTCGAAATTTGTAATTTTCCACAACAAAGAATTAATGTAGTATTAATTCTTTGTAGTAATCCAGAACAAGGGTTATTTATTTATTTATTCATTGCTTACTAAGTGTACAGAGTAAGGTCTTAAATATTAATGCAGTGAGCTTAGGACTTAGATACCTTTTACTGGTGTTGCAACTATACTTATTTATAACATTATTATTTTGTTGTCACATCTAATAAATAATATAATTAACTCAAAATCAAAATATAAAAATGTCAAGATCAAAGAAACTAAAGACAATATCGTAAAATTCATCAATTTTGTTTTTTTTTTTTACTTTTCATAATTATATCAAATCCGAGTCGTCCTGCTATTCCTCAGCAGCAACATAATCCCCTTAATTGTGATAAATACAATTAAGCGAACAACCTAATTGGCAGGTTTGCGCGCAACTCCCGCGGGGCGTGCGTTAACAATATGGAAGCAAGGCAAACTTTGGCTAAATAAGTTATTTCATGCGCCATAAACTCTCTTGACAAATTGAATTAAAAGTACCCACGTATATATATATAGAGCTATTTGCGGAAAAACAATGACGCTATACAGGAATATTTTTTAAGCAATTCACAAAAAAAATTTAGTGGTTCAGTATCAGTAATAGAACACATTTCCATTATTTGTTCAAAACTTTTTTTATTTTTTTTATCCGGCTTTAAATTAGCAAAATATGGACACTATTTATTCGTAATAATATTGATGGTCGCGCGCGCCGTGCGGCGTACGCGGGGGTGTTGCAGCGGGGGTGTTGCAGCGGGGGTGAACGACCTCGATGAGCTGTCGGTACCTACCGTAAATACTTAGCCGGACGAGCGCTTCGCGCGCAGCGGTGGCGGCGGCGAATAGAGTAAACAATTAATCAATTGCAAAGTATACATCTTTCGTTCACGATAACTTTACTATTTTATACTAAGACTTATAAAAATAAAAAAGGTGTTTATTAAAACTCCTTTAAGTTTAATCTGCAAAAGTTTGCGCACTGAATAAAAAATATTCCTGTATACCTACCTACTTACTAATATTGTACATACAGATGGGCAACCAACCCCTGAGCGTTGGGTGTAGGTATACCTGCCCAATAAAAGACAGATTTTACGTTATTTATCGGGTTTAAACCCGAGCAAAAGGTTGATTGACCATCTATAGTTCTACATAAGTCCATCTCTTTTTTGCAGCCTACACTTTTAGCAGCGAGTGAGCGAGAAAAATATTATTTTACAATTTGTATAGCTTTGGTTCACCTATATTGTTTACAAATTTGAAGACTGTAGCTTTTACGGTTTGGCTGTAAAACCTGTATGACAGACGGACACGCCAGTGACAGCAATAAGGCTCCGTCCCTAAAAAGAGACCGCAGACATCGGTCATTTTAGCTGATCGTACGACGCCAGTCAGCACCGATGCATGTTATCCCACAAAGCAAATTTTTGACTTAGGTGTTCAGTCCGAGGGTGCGATACCTATGTTAATGTCGTCAGCAAGCAGTAGGTATAGGTCCAGCCAGCGCTAACAACTTTAGATGAGGTTTACCTTAATTAGCTACACGAATGAGTGAGCAGTGTTTTGTTTTCCTATTGTTCTGACAACGTCGCCGACGGCGTTAACCCTCCCAATTTTGTGGTAAAATTCAAATATCATCAAACAATTGAAACAAAGTTAGATTGGTAAGTAATTTATTTTTATTATACTTTCATTTGGATATAGAAAAGCAATAGTTAACCCACACTGCAGAAATTTTGATTAAATCGTGTTTTAAAATTATAGCGCCATTTTATGTCAACATTTTTTTATGTTCTACAATTTTTGGTAAAAAGGTAAACACATAATTAAAAACCGATGTATAACTCTCAATAAAGCGTTCTGAATCAATAACTTAATTTTGTGGGTTGACATGTTATTGCTTATCGGCGTCCAGTTAAACCTCAGGATACATACTATTATATCTGCATGTGATGTAGGTAAATGGAATTATGAATAACTAGCTGTTCCTCGTGGTTTCACCCGTGTTAATTTCAAAGTTCCCGCGGGAGTTCGAGAGTAAAAAGTACCCTATATTCTTTACTGTACCTCCAACACCGTGTATGAAAAATTTCACGATGATCGGTTGAGTAGTTAAGATGTGAAAGCATAAAACACAAAAAATCACATTTGCCTTATTTGCCTTAAATAGTAAAGGATTTTTGCAGATAATTTTTTTGTTAAATTTTGTATTTTAAAGAGTTTACTTTATGAAAATTTGTGAACAAAACCACTAGTTTCAGAGAACAGCCGAAGCCAAACCATGTACAGTTGGCAACACAAGTCCATGAATAAGGTCAACAAGTGCGCGTTTACGTGAAATTTTTATTGTAACTGTGACAAAAAACTACCCAAATATTAAACCTACCATAGTGTGAGAGATATGTTAATATCACAGGTACCACCGACTTTTTGACTACTTATATCCAGTGTCGTCGGGTCATTACGGACTACGGAGTTTTATCGACAGCTGTGCCTACCGAGAGAATATGAAATTATCTTGACTGAAATGAAATTCCATTTTCCACTCGAATATCTCGGTGATGTCTCGATGGTATTTCGTGGAAATATAATAAATACTCATAATTCCTATAGCCCTTAATACGATATTTGTGGCATTCTTGGTAAGGTTTTATAAAAAGTTTAATGGCGCTATATTACAAAAGGGTTTATTAAATTTATAAAATTCCAAAGTCAATTTCTATAGAAATTTATTAGATACACAATAAAAACCTGTAGTAGCAACGCACCTAAGTGTTTACATACAAATAGAAAATTGCTCAGATATAAGTTTCAGTGAAAAGAATAGCGGTAATAATAATAATCATTTATTTGCATAAGACACTGTTCTAAAAAATGGGTAAATTGTTAATTTTGATTCAAGTTCTAATGTCTAGTCATTGAGTGACATGCAAAATAGTCTTCAATTTGTTCTTCGCGGTCTATGAGTACCGGTATTTCCTCAGGAACTCTTTAACTAGGCTAAAAACCTATAATCTGACGTGAGAATTGAACCCGTGACTCCTGGCGAAGCAGTCAGTTTTGCTTACACCAACGGTGCTGCGTAAATAAGTTCAAATAGTTTAAAAAACAAGTTTTAAGAGTAAACTGAACTAAAAAGTTATCATCTAAGATCGGAGTCCTTGTCAATACCAATCTAACGAATTAACTAACCCCAACCTCAGATCAAATAAAAACTAAAGACGGAACGCGTAGAACAAACAAGTGAAGCCAGGAAAAAGACACCACGCCGTGCACGTACACAGAAACACGCACACACTTACAAGAAAAAGACACCATACCTGGGAATCGTTGTGGCACTTTCCTAAACACCACATGCATACGCAACCGGCTTCAGTTCGTTGTTCGAGACGTTCCGTCTTTAGTTTTTATTTGGTCTGAGACCCCAACTCGATGTGGTTCGGAGGCATCGTTTAATTACAGAGTGAGAAGAAAAAAAAAAGAATTCCCTTGGCCATCTTCCGGCTCCATCATTAGATCAGCTCCATGTCATAATAATATTGCATTGTCATCCGAACAACACATCCATGTACAAAGTTTCGTTTCGATACGACAAGTAGTAGGTTAAAATCGACTTCTCACCTAAGTTGTTACCTACAAATGCGTGTTAGTAAAATTGCAAACGCTTCGTCATTACTAGGAACTAAGGAAAAGTTGAGAATTTTTTTTCTTTCACAAAAGACTTCAAAAAATTCTCAAGGGTCAATTAAAATTCCGCGCAAGTCTGTCTGTTACGGGCGTCGAACGTAACATCTTAATTGCAAAAGTTGACCTCTTGACGAGGCCCGCCGCGAGTCGTCGCGGCCGGAGACCACTTTGCAAATAAATGGCTCGTTTTTCATTAATATCATCTTAAAATTCCAAGTGACGAGATGGGACGTAAGGTTGTAATAGAAATATTAATAATGTAAAATTTAAGATATTATCCATACACATATAAATAAAATTTAAGTGTCTGTTTGTAATTCCAAATAAGCTTTTCACTAAATGTATATGAAAGTGTATCGGTGCTTACATAAAAACTCAATTTTTAAAATTTTGTCTGTTTATCTGTCTGTTTGTTCCGGCTAATCTCTGAAACGGCTAGACCGATTTTAACAGGACTTTCACTGGCAGATAGCAGATGTTATAAGGAGTAACTTAGGCTACTTTTATTTTAAAAAAAAATAGTTCCTGGCGAGCGGTGAAACTGCGGGGCACAGTATTTTTTGCTTTTTTAAATAAATTAAAATATACAGAGATAAAGCGCATTAAAGTTTAGGATGAGGAGGTCGTGACGTCACTAACCGCAAAACCGCCATACAAACTGTCAGAATAGTGACGTCACGCGAAATTTCAACTCCATATATCGCCGTTATTTTTTGATTACGTAAAAAAAGAAAAAATACGTGTCCAATATTTTTTAATAATCTACAAGACGGACTAAAAAATAATAATTAGTCAACATGCCCATTGCTTGGGAGTTGATGTCAAGTTCATCACTAAGTTCATTGCTCCAATGAATTATCCTACGATATTAATAAAAACTGTGCCAATTTTTTTCGGCGACATAATAGTTGCCGTAAACTTATCGTAGTGACGTCAACTGAATCTATACTAATATTATAGAGAGAGCTAAAGCTACAGTGATTCTGAGTTACATAGGGTACTTTATATGCCGGAATTCCCGCGGGAACTGCGGAGTTTGTGAGGTTATTGTCTATGGATCTACTTATTATAGATAGGAAGCTAAAGTGATCCTGAGTGACATTGGGTACTTTTTATCCCGGAATTCCCGCGGGAACTCCGAAATCACCGTGGGTGAAACCACGGGGTCAGCTAGTTTAAAATATGTCTGAAATTCAGTAGCTTGTGTAAGCTCATCATCAAATCTTCAGTAATGATTGTCACTGAGACGTCCACAATCCACAATGTGACAATAATAACAGTAGGTAGGTACGCCAGGCTGCTCGTTATGTAAATTTGAACGAAACGTCGCCTCAAATTGAATCCGAAATCGCAATTTATGAACTGAAAGACGCGCTTTCGCTGGCGAAATTGATAAGTCTCGGTTGTTCGGCAAATAAATAATTAACAACGCCCACTTTGGCGGCGCTCGGCGGCAGCGTTTGATGTTTGGTTTGAGTCTTAATCTATATATTACTAGCTGTTCCCCGCGGTTTTACCCGCGGTAATTTTGGAGTTCCCGCGGGAATTCCGGGATAAAAACTATCCTATCTTTTAAGTTGGGCCAAATACAACATAGTGACCAAATTTCATCATGATCGATTCAGTAATTTAGTAGTCCGTCGCGGACAAACAACGTGACACGTGATTTATATATATTAAGATAATAAAATTGTAATAGGTCGATGTCTGTACATGGGAGATAAATAAGAAAAAATACATTTAGGCGACTCTATGAGGTATATGGAAGCCAAAAATACTGTTTTTAGAATTTTTGTCTGTCTGTCTGTAGGTTTGTATTCGTGCAACGAAAAAACTGCTGCACCAAATTGAATACGGTTTTTTCGTTGTATTGCTAAGGGTCTAACTTCTAACGTCTAACTTAGATACTCAAATTTCAATTTTTTCCGAAATTCCATCTGGAACTCGAGATATTAAAAAAAAATGCTGATCATCCTACTAATATTATAAATGTGAAAGTGTGGATGTTTGGAGGTTTGTTGCTCAATCACGCAAAAACGGCTGAACGGATTTGGATGAAATTTGGCATGCACGTTTTCAGGGGTACAGAGAAGGACATAGGGTATTTTTATCCCGGAATTCCCGCGGGAACCCCGAAATTACCGCGGTTGAAATCGCGGGGCACAGCTAGTATATCTATATAATATTTTCTAAGAATCTGTGTCTTCCATGAGAAAAAGTGGAATATTTAATTTATTTTATTTATAATAATAACAATCTTGCGTCCCTAAGACTCTTATTAAACCGAAAATGAAAAGTTTTGGATTCTTCTCCCTAAAGTGGCAATAAATATACCTATGGTTTGCTAGCTGTGCCCTGCAGTTTCACTCGCGATTCACCCCTTTCATCTTAAGGGTTGAATTACCAAAAAACCCTGTTTACGTGTTATTTCAACTATATTTGAACAAAACAACTAAAATACAGCTTTTCACAACTCTAAAACTAACTGTGCTTCTATACAATTCTTTTGCTTTTTTTTATCTTTCTTGCTCTTAGGTAGGTACTTACGGATAAACAATATTAAAAAAGTTTTTTTACACTATTTATTTATTTATTTATTTATTTATTTATTGTTTTGTTATCAGGCAACATGGGCCCATAGATAAATACCTTACAAACTAACATACATATATACAAATATAAAAAACATTCTATTTTTGACACTGTGTCGCTCTGGTGGTGGCTGTCGGTATCCTTCCTCGGAATCGCCTGTCTGCTTAGATCTGCTAAACAATGCAACAGCTTTTGATGCGGTTTTCACTATCATTGCAGAGTTTATTTCGTATATTATAGTCGGAGTGTCAAAAGGAAATGAAAATGAACGCGGGTCTAACCGCAAGGGACAGCTAGTACCCAAGTTATAAAATGAAGCCTACAAAAACTTTGCATTGATGAAAAAGTCAGTCAATCGGAGCATGAAAATTTAGGTGTATGTATAATATAGAGAAACGAAGACAAAGTAACAGTATATGTAGGTGTGGCAAGTCCGAGATATTAAATTTTGTTTATTACGTTATTTGAACGAAAATTTGACAAGTACCTAGACGCACTACTGAGTTACAAAGAAGTAAAGAACATAAAAGATATCTAAAGAATCTTCGAAAAAATTTGGTATTCAGTTATATCTCACTTACTTTAACGAAGCCGTTACCTTGCAAGATATTTGATGCGAACTTTTACTAGCTGCCTCAGACGAAATAAAAACTCAAGACGGAGCGCTGTCAACAAAAAAGTGAAGCCGGTTACGTAAACATGTCGGCATTTAGTGAGTGTTTGCCGTGCAGTGAAAACTTATTACCGAAAATTGTTAAGTTCTCGAAAGATGAAATAAATACATAAGTTAATATTTTTTTAAGTTGTATACCTCGGTTGTATATTCGAGAACCTTAAATATAGGTAAATATAGGTTTCTAAGTAATGATAAAGGATGGAAAATAAAAATTAACGCCTATTTACACCCTCTCACTACAAAATTCGGCATTTTTTCTTTAAAAAATAGGAATGATTACAGCGTAACACTCCGCGCGCCGGAGTAGCTCGACTGACAAGGTAAGGCGTAGTTTCGTTATATGTGTGTGCGTGTAACTGTGCATGTACACGCCGAGGCGTAGTTTTATCGGCTTCACTTCTATGTTCACAGCGCTACGTCTTTACTTTTTATTTCGTCTGAGCTAGCTGCTTACTTACTGATTTTCTGAGCATTTTAGGGAGCGACAGATAAAGTTAATTACTTTTTATAATTTCTGAATGCGAAGGACGAAAGTCTACGAGTAATTGGTCTGGGCGTAGACTGTAATATATTCCGGTAGATTATTACGTACCTACCTACTTTACAGGCGGCTGAAAAATATAGACCAAAGTAATTATTTTTTTCCACCCAAAAAGACTTTCACTTTTTCCTCTCCTTTTGTTACCCCGTCCGTGCGCGACAGCGGGCTGCCAACTGAAAACCAGCGGTAGGTGTTCCCGCACCTAGCTAATTCTGAGTTGGTGACCCATTCGGCAGAGCGTGCAAAAGATATTATGTCTTCTTTAGATTAGGCACTGTTTACGTTTATCTGTTTTTCTTGTTTGTTGTGATGAAATAAATGTATTTTCTTTATTTTTTTCTTTCAGTAGTATCTTATAAAGTTGCCTGTTTAGAGAAAACTTAAAAACGGTCATCATCGAAATAAATAATTGGGGAAAACCTAAGAAGTTTCACTTTAAAAATTAAAGAGGCAACTCTATAGAGTATTTTAATTAAAGTATGATTGTGGTATGGATATAGATTTGTTAGTGTATGTAGGATCCTAAACGACCACTTCGGAATGCCGGCACGTCCGGTCACCGTCCACTTGCAATCCTGTGGGATCCTACACCGAGTTATCTTCCAGTTGAATTGGTTATCGATCCCATCCCACCGGGATCCTTTGAAGTATCCCGAAAATATTCTGAATTAAAACCGGCACAGTCAGTCTCTACCGCCATTGATTTTGTGGATGAAATATTTTTAATACCTGAAAATGTCAGGAGAAAGCTTGTCTCTGCCTTTTCCTTCAAAGTGAAAACAAAGTGAAAAAGGACCGAAAATGTCATGATACTATGTGTAAATTTTAAGCTGTCTTTATTGCACGGATATACTGAGCGATACCACTTCTGGAGGCATGTACATAACAACAGCCTTAATATTATAAATGGATGCCGATAAGCAATAACATGTTAACCCACAACATAGAGTTATTCATACAGAACGCTTTGTTGAGAGTTATAGAACCTTTTTTTAATTGTATTTTTACTTTATTACATTGTTGAAATACTAACAAATTGTTGAACATAAAAAAATGTAGACAAGAATGGCACTACTGCTTTTAAAACGCGATTTACTCAAAATTTCTTCAGTGTGTAACACACTATTGCTTATCTATATCCAAATGCGAATATGAGTTTGCTAGTTTGTTTGTTACGCTTTCATGGCTTAACTACTAAACCGATCATCATGAAATTCTGCATACACGTTGTCAAGGGTACAAAAAAGACATAGAGTACAAGCAGCTTGTAATACGTTTTATAAAAGAGAACACAAAAGCAGAATTTACGGTTATAAAGGTTCAAAATAATAATTCCAAAACATAAGAGCAAGCCATAAAGCGCATTGAGAGTAAAGAAAACAAATTGAGTTCTTTGTATCGGGGATTTGATAGTAATAACTGCAGGATGAATGGGCGTAATCCGATGAAACCAGGCAACTGGTGTTGGAGCGAAATGTACTTTATTTTCCGATTTAAAGAATTTATATTCTATTGAACATTCAACTGGAGATACGATTTGTTTTCATCAACTACACTCCCGACTAGTGAAACGAAGTGAAATCTGCTGTGCGATTCAACTCCTGCCCCAAACCGCGCTAAGGAACTTCGTTCCAAAATTGTGATGAGAGCTTTACACTGATCGAGATAGTTGTATACTGGTACGTGATTGAACCTAACGCAGCTACAAAAAGACACGTGACCCTAGTTGTCTCGGAGAAACCTGACTCAGGCCTTTTGCAAATTTTCTTGTGTCTTACATGCATCCGACAAAAATTACTATACGGTCCCAACCAACCAAAGCGACTGGATGTCTTACCAGACATTTCTTATAAGACACAAGAAAATGTCTTATAATGTGCAAAAGGCCTCAAGGTCTGGCGAGGTCTGACATGTGCGAGCGAGATAGCTGCTCAATCCTTGCTATTATAAATGTGAAAGTGAGTATGTTTGTTTGTTTGTTTGTTACGCTTAGTGCCTTAACGGCTTAACCGATCATCATGAAATTCGGCATACACGTCGTCAGGGGTACAGAGAAGGACATAGAGTATTTTTTGTCTTGGAATTCCTGCGGGAACTCTGAAATTAACGCGGGCGAAACCGCGGGGAACAACCAGTACACGATATTATCCTAGTACGTAAAAGTATATAATAATAATAATAATCCACTTTACAACACACAGACCTACTTGATCCCACAGTATATGCAGCAAATTTGAGAGTTCGTATCACGTGACCTAGGTCATATAGTACCAGTAAGACCTAGCCGTGCCTGGCCCGAGCTGGCTCTGCCGTGTGTTGAAATAATATAGAATTTAGTAGGTACCTACAGACAGCAGCAGAAGTATCTACGTAAACACTTTTGGTAGTCCTTCAATCTTATTGCAATAGTTATAAAGTTCAAAACTGACAAAAGACTTCTCACATTGCTGATACTAGTATAGTATTATATTATCTGTGCTAATACATATGTAAGTATTTTAAAGAGGTAAAGTTTGTGAGTTTGCGAGGTTTTTGGGGGTTAATCTCTGGATCTACTGAACCGATTATGAAAATTCTTATACTAATAGAATGCTACAGTGTTCCCGAGTGTCATAGAGTACTTCTTATTCCGGAATTCCAGCAGATACTGCGAAATTACCGCGGGTGAAACCGCAGGGGACAGCTAGTTGTACATAAAACCTGACTCAATTGACTAAAGTCTAAAGTACACTGAGCCGCAGAAACGCTATGATGTGCTACAAAAACGCTATGATTGACCACGAGGCGTGAACATACCCAAGGGTGAGGATGAAGGGCTTTTTGCTTTTCAATAATTTCTTAGACCACACCTAATTGGTATATCCTAATATAATAGGGTTATTTTTTTAAATTATTTTTTATTTTTTCTGTAATATGACCAAAAAAATTAAAAAAGGACAAAGTTTAAAGTGGTTTAATTTTTTTTTTGTATAAATAAATGGACGCAGATAAGCAATAACATGTTAACCCAAAAAATTAAGTTATTGATACAGAACCATTTGTTGAGAGTTAGGGAACGTTTTTTAATTATGTGTTTACCTTATTACATTGCTTAAATATGTAACTAAATATTGAACATAAAAAATGTTAATACAAAATGGCGCTCCTACTTTTAAAACACGATTTACTCAAAATTTCTCCAGTGTGGGTTAACACACTATTGCTTATCTATGTCTAAATATCAGTCTGCTTGACAGTCAATGCGAATCAATCAGTTCTGCATGCAATCAGTTAGATAATGCAGTAAGTAATTTTAGTGAATGCATTTCTACACTAATATTATAAAAAGGGAAAATTTGTAAGTTTCGATGTAAGGGGTAAACTCTGGAACTCCTGAATCATTTCATTGATAGAAAGCTCTAGTTAAATACCCTAAGTCTTAGGATATAATTATAATTATGAAATAGGATAGATCCTAGGATACAATAGGATAGGATGGGATTCGAGTATTTTTTCATATTGAAAATCTCTTCAGTAAATCTATTTAATTTTGACATAAAATGTTGATGAAATTTTTAAAGAAAGAATTAAATATCTATAGTATATCTCTAAGTTTTATACAGAAACATAGAGTTCCCAAGAGAACGCCAAAAATCATGCGAGTAAAACAATTAATTTATTACCTTTGAAAAAAGTTTACCCAATTACTATTTTAAAATTATTTTTTTAATACAGTTGCTCAAAAAGTGCCGTATTGCAGGGACGTTTAGCGTTCGGGATGTGGGCTATTACATACTCGAGCTTTTTGTTTACCTTTCCCGAACTCGTGCGTTCTCTTTGCCAACTGTCAAATGGTGACACGACTTTGACACACTTTTTTGCATTGCGAAACGTACGTTTCGCATTACTAATACGACTAGCGCCATCTCTTGATCACAGTTGGAACTTAGTTGAGTTTGTTGTGTTTTTGATATTTTATTAAATTTCTTCATTTTTTTCGCAACTGTATTAAAAATAGTTGTTCAGTACACGTGCGGAACCGTCATTGCAACTAGTTCCGACTGTCAACCCTCACCTTCGGCTGCGCCTCGGCTCGGGTAGACATTTGTCGGAACTCTTTGCAATGACAGGCTTTCCGCACTTATAATGAAATATACTATTTTTTAACGAACTTTAAAAATCAATGTTTTCCCGTTTGTACGTGAGCAATCTTAAAATGGATGTGGATAAGCAATAGTGTGTTAACCCACACTCGAGAAATTTTGGGTAAAATGAGTATAGCGCCGTTTTTTGAAAACATTTTTTTATGTTAAACAATTTGTTGGTGTTTAAACAATGTAGTTTGGCAAACACATCATTAAAAAACGTTCTACAACTCACAATAAAGCGTTATATTTCAATAATCAAATTTTGTGGGTTAACATTTTATTGCATATCGGCTGCCAAATATATGTAGGTATGTACTACACGACTGATTTTTAAGAGCTTTTTTAATGATGTAATCTATATGCTTATGAAAAAGTTTTAGTAAGTACTTATACAAAATATTAACATTTGAAAGGGTTTATCTGCAGGGTTGTCTCATACATATACAAATCTTACCAAAAAAATGCAAACATGAATCTCATACTCATTTTGTTGACAGACAGGAAAGGTATAATTACATGTTTACAACCGATGATATAATCTAAGCTTTATACTCGTAGATTAAATGGGTATGATGACATAATAACAGAACATTATGAGATAGGTTAGCGGTGAGTATTGTGCGCTGCGGGGCAAGCAATTCGCTTTGTTGCCAACCCTATTAATATTCCATTTCGAGGGTAGACGAGGGAGGTCGGCCCATCACGTCGCTTGGCGTCTCGGACGTTTGCTTGGCGTTATACATCACGCCATTATACAGGAATATTTTTTATTCAGTGCGCAAACTTTTACAAATTAAACTTAAAGGAGTTTAAATAAACACCTTTTTTATTTTCATAAGTCTTAATACAAAAAAGTAAAGTTATCGTGAACGAAATAAGTATACTTTTCAATTGATTTATTGGCTACTCTATTCATCGCCGCCACCGATGCGCTCGTTCGGCTAGGTATTTACGTAGGTTACAATGTACCGACAGCTGATCGAGGTCGTTCACCCCCGCTGCAACATCCCCGCGTACGCCGCACAGCACGCGCGCCCATTGATATTATTACGAATAGATAGTGTCCATATTTTGCTAATTTAAAACCGGATAAAAAAAAAAGTTTTGAACAAATAATGGGAATGTGTTCTATTACTGATACTGAACCACCCTAATTTTTTTGCGCCTTGCTTAAAAAATATTCCTGTATAGATCACCGACTGGCTGAGTGGACTTTGTATACAATGCATTTATAATGTACGTACCTACCTAAACTCTTTCGATTCTATAAATGTTCTATAATATAATATAAAAAAAAGTGAAAGGTCACTGACTTAACACAAAACCTCGAAAACTACGTGACATGAAGCTAAAATTAGGTAGATAAGTAGTATATGTGTATGTAGTTAATATGTAATTTAGTCAAGTCTGCTAAATTAGCGTCGTTACGTGTGATACCACCGAGAGCAGTGTCGTGATGAATACTAATCCAGGTATATTAATAAATATTATTTAAAAAATACCTAATGGCCGTTTTAATGAATACTTAATTTTAAGTGAAGATTTTAAAAATAAAACTGTCGCACTCAGAGACGTTAATTAAATTTATGTTAATTGGAATTCAACTAATTTAACTTACCGCCGCACTCAGAGTCGACTAATGATTACTTAGTTAATCTATATTTAACTAAGTAATCATTAAAGTCGACTCTGAGTGCGGCGTTATATCAGCGAAATGCCAATTAGGATTAATTAAATGAACGACACTGAGTGCGGCAGTTTTGTTTTTAAAATCTTTACTTGAATTACAGTATCTATCATTATAAATAAAATATCTGGATCACCGAGCTTCGCCCGTTGTGTATAGCGCCATAAATATATACGAGAATTGCTCGTTTAAAGATAGTATATAAATAAAAACGACTCTGAGTGCGGCCGTAGGTAAGGTTTTGTAATTTCGTATGCATTGAATGTGTGTAACTACCGAATCGATTCTAAAAGCTCTCCCATTAATATAGAGAACTACAGTATCCCTGATAACATAGAACTATCGCTTCTTTATTTAGTGACTAGCTCTGCCCCGCGGTTTCACCCGCGTGAGTTTCGGAATTCCCGCGGGATTTCCTTTTCTATTATAAATAAAAGTAGGTAGCCCAAGTTACTCTTTATAACATCAGCTATCGCATTAGCAGCGAGTTTTAAAAGGCAGATTTTTATTGTTATACTAGCTGTTCCCTACGGTACCCGCGTTAATTTCAGAGATCCCGCGGAAATTCCGGGATAAAAAGTAGCCTAAGTTACTCCTTATAACATCAGCTATCTGCCAGTGAAAGTCCCGTTAAAATCGGTCCAGCCGTTTTAGAGATTAGCCGGAACAAACAGACAGACAGACAGACAGACAGATGGACAGAGATTTTTTTTTTAAATTGTTTTTTTTACTTTCATATGCATTTAGTGAAAAGCTATTTTGGAAAGAGAACGTTAAATGTTGAACATAAAAAATGTTGACAGAAAATAGCTGTTACGGACAGCCAGCCGATTTGGGCAAAGATGTGCGTGACGGGCACTGTAGTATAAGATTTAGAATAAGACATAGATATAGATTATAGACATTAAGTGATTAGTAATTATTATAGGAATAAACAGAATTCGACCTTGGGGCCCGCCCACTAATAGAAAGACACATGCCATCTCGTTCACTCACTCTAGCTAAGCTTGTTAGAAAGGGTGAGGTGATAAAGAAGGGGATGGCATGGTTTCAGGTGGGAGAATACGTATACCTACCTGCTTGTCTATAAATATTTGAACATTTGGTTCACTCGTCCATTTTTATCCATTTTGGCATTTTTGCCATTTTGGCAGCATTTTTGCCATTCGCGCGGCGGCGGGCCACAAGGGAGCAGGAAGTCAAGACCAGTGCAGTGTTATTATTTCCAACGCTCCCACGTTCTAACCTCAAAGTTAACCTATTAATACAGTCCACAACAATCGTAGTCAGGGAAAAGGCGAAAGTGTCGCCTACAGTCTTGGTCCTTCGAGCCGGATCGAACTACAGCCGGAACCGCCCGCCGCCGCCGCCACCGCAATTGCTCGCTGTCACTGCATTGAAAAAGCCACGTGACCGCGCCGCCGCCACTGCAATTGCTCGCCGTCACCGCATTGAAGAAGTTACGTGACCGCGCCGCCGCCGCAATTGCTCGCCGTCACCGCATTGAAGAAGAAGCCACGTGACCGCGCTGCCGCCGCAATTACTCGCCGTCACCGCATTGAAGAAGAAGCCACGTGACCGCGCTGCCGCCGCAATTGCTCGCCGTCACCGCATTGAGGAAGAAGCCACGTGACCGCGCTGCCGCTGCACCTTTTCGCTTGGTGCCGCCGTGCCGTGTAATCCACGTGGTCGTGCCGCATAACCTACGCGACCACACTCGGTTGGTCGCCGCCGCGCCACACAATCTATGTGTCCACGCTTGCCCAGTGCATATCCAGTCATGCTGCGGAACTTGCGTAGCTGGCTCGCCGTTGCAACCCACATTACTGTATAACCGCTGACGCACGTTTAGTCGCCGCTGCCTACGATGGTTGTCACAAGAAGCCAGGGTGAAGCCACTACAACGCAGGCTGAGAAAAAGGGCACCAGAAACTCTGCACGTCCCGGTCGGTCGTATGAAGAACTTTCTGCCGCTGCTTCGGTGTCAACCAGAGTACGAGAGTTACACCGTGCCGGCAGTGGCACCTCTGCCGATCGTGGAGCTCCACCCGTGGATACAGCTATAAACCGCACGTTTGCAAATATCGAATACCGCCCAACGTCACCGCCTCGATCTCCGATGATAGCAAGCAGTGTGCAGTCACGCATAAGAGAGGCGAAGAGGGCTGCTAGAGAAAAGCTCATGAGGCGTCAGTTGGAGTTGCGGTTGCAAATGGAGGCGGAGCTCATGCAAGCTTCTCTGGCTGAAGAGATTGAAGAAATAAGGAGCATGGGCAGAAAACGAAGCTCTGTGACGATGGAAAAGCCCACAACAGAGATTGTACTTGACAACCGGGCGAGTGGTAGCGATTCGCTCGCTCGACGGGGGGAGGAACGGCCAGAAGAAGCAGCCGCATCCCAGGAGTACCATCGTCAGGTACACCAACCGATTGGGCAAGAAGATGCAACACTTCCTCCGCAGCAGCCAATAGCTGAAAGAAGATCCGCGAACGAGAGATCATCGGACCAAAGATCAGCTGGTAGGACGCCAGCTGCACCCATCTATATGACCATCACAGAAAACAGAGAGCCCTGTCCCTCCTGTGGTGGCATACATGAAGCCCCCAACTGTCCGAAGATAAAAGATAGGACCATCACAGAAAACAAAGAGCCCTGTCCCTGCTGTGGTGGCACCCATGAAGCCATCAAGTGTCCGAAGACAAAAGCTATAGACTCGGACGCCAGGTGGAAATGGGCTGAACAGGAAACCAACGCATGCTTCGAGTATCTCGGCTTGAAGCACCGACGAAGAGGCTGCCGAGCCAAGAGATGTGGAGTGGGAGACTGCACCCGAACGCATTACCCACTACTGCATATTCGTCGCCCTGAGGCGCAGACTGCAACCCACGAGACCATGCCAGACACACCGAAGGCACCGTACCAGGAGGACGTGCTATCGATAGCCGTCCCAGAGATTGACGGTGTGTTGCTGAAAGTATGCCCGATCGTAGTTCAAGGGCCCCAGGGATGGAACAACACGTACGCCCTGCTGGACGAGGGGTCGACCATCACGTTGATCGACAAAGATCTCGCTGACATCATCGGAGCGTCCGGTGATGTAGCCCCACTAAGGATGAGAGTATTCCGGGGTACAGCAGTAGAATATGATAATCGACGCGTACGAATTTCCATCAAAGGCAAGAACGACCAGGGAAAAACGCAATACAGCATCGTGGCACGCACAAGAAAGAGATTGCAGCTGCGTCAGCAAAACATCCCGCGGAAACAAGTACGCCACTTGAAGGGACTAGAAGAAGCTTGCGTACAAGACGCAAAACCACGGCTCCTGATCGGTACGGATAACTGGCACTTGATGGTAACCAGTGAAGTCAGGATGGGAGAAACGGATAAACCAGCCGCAGCCAAGATGAAGTTAGGCTGGATTGTATATGGTTGTATCCCTCCGTCTGTGTCATGTGAAGACACTGTACTGCACATTAGCGCATCGGGCTCAAAGCACAGGGGGACCCCCAGCAACAAGCAACAGGGCGCGCTAATACGTGCACATCACCAGATTGATTCGCTGAGGATTGATACCACAAGGAAAGCCTTACCTACAGATCAGCAAGCCATAACACTCTTCAAAAGGACCACGCAACGCCTCGATGACCGTTCCGAGGTGGGAACGTCGTGGCGTGAAGAGAAGCTGAATAAGTCAAGCAACTATGGAGCAGCCTATCGTCGTTTGCTCTCCATAGAGCGAAAGATGGACAGAGATCCGAAGTACAAGCAGCAGTACACTGCTCAAATACAGAACTTATTGGAGAAAGGTTACGCGGAACCTTGTGAGGAAGACACGGCCGAACACCCGCGGCGATGGTTTCTTCCACACTTTGGAGTGAGGAATCCTAACAAGCCCGAAAAGCTACGGCTTGTGTTCGACGCAGCAGCGGTATCCGGGGGAGTATGCCTGAACGATTATCTATTGGAGGGCCCGGACCTGCTGGAGGATTTGCCAGGAATACTTTTCCGGTTCAGAGAGGGCGAGGTCGCTGTGACCGCTGACATACAGGAAATATTCCTGAGAATAAGGATGCGAAGGGAGGATCAGCCGGCGCAACTATTCTTGTGGCGGGGGGAGGATCGTAGTAAAGCCCCTAGTACATTCATAATGCGCTCGCTCATCTTCGGAGCATCGAGCTCACCATTCTTGGCACATAGTGTACGGAACAGGAACGCCATAGATTATGAAAAAAGCCATCCTCGAGCTTATAACGCCATCACCAAGAGTCATTACATGGACGACTTTGTGGAGAGCTTCGCCAGCGAAGAAGAAGCACTCAAAACAGTAAATGAGGTAACGAAAGTGCATTCCCACGCGAACTTTCGACTGCGAGGCTGGAGCACAAACCGTACGGCTGTTTTGAAGGACATCGCAAAAGAGCTTTGGAGTTCAGCGATTACTCAACTGGGCCCCAACGATAAGATCTTGGGACTGTACTGGGATGCTAGTCGAGACCGTTTGGGATTCAATACAGCGCTGCATAGGGTACCTATGTCGGTGCGAAATCGTGAACGAGCGCCAACGAAGAGAGAGGCTTTGAGCGCTGTTATGTCATTATACGACCCGCTAGGTCTGCTAAGTCATTTCACGATTAACGCTAAACTTATTCTGCAGCAGCTGTGGAAGATAGAATTAGGCTGGGATGAGCCACTACCGGAAAAGGAAGCAGAAGACTTTGACTGCTGGATGAGAGGACTAACAGACGTCTCAGGTCTACGATTACCCAGAACATATTTCTCGGGAACGTTCGAAGAGCTCCAATTACACGTGTTCACCGACGCTAGTGAGCAAGCGTACGCGACAGCTGCTTACTGGCGGGTGAAGTACGAGGATCGAATAGAAACAACATTAGTAGCGGCCAAAGCTAAGGTAGCACCAAAGAAATCGCAGACTATGCCGCGAATAGAGTTACAAGCTGCTTTGATCGGTACGAGATTAGCGGAAGCAGTAAAAAAAGGGCATCGAGTCCGGCCAGCAAGAACCGTATTCTGGACTGACTCGACAACAGTCCTGTACTGGATAAGGAAGGACGCCAAGAAATACATGCCGTTCGTCGCTCATAGACTTGGAGAGATAGCCGAAAGCACACCTCCTGACCAGTGGAGATGGGTTCCAACGACCGATAATGTAGCAGACGAGGCCACTCGATTGAATCTGGAGATCAGCCTAAATTCGGGAGAACGATGGTTCACCGGTCCGACATTTCTCAAGGAGGAAGAAGACAAGTGGCCCCAAGAGAATCAAAATCAGGAACCTTCGGGAAGGCGACATCGTGATTATCGCCGATCCGAGCATGCCAAGAAATGTATGGCCGCGGGGAATCGTCGAGCGAGTCTACCCTGGGCCAGACGGTGGGGTCCGAAGCGCCGACATCAGGACACGGGGAGGAGTGTTCCGGCGCCCAACATCGAGACTGGCAGTCCTCCCGGTTGAGGAGTGAGGCTTCGACGGGGAGTCTTCGCCGGGGGGAGACTGTTACGGACAGCCAGCCGATTTGGGCAAAGATGTGCGTGACGGGCACTGTAGTATAAGATTTAGAATAAGACATAGATATAGATTATAGACATTAAGTGATTAGTAATTATTATAGGAATAAACAGAATTCGACCTTGGGGCCCGCCCACTAATAGAAAGACACATGCCATCTCGTTCACTCACTCTAGCTAAGCTTGTTAGAAAGGGTGAGGTGATAAAGAAGGGGATGGCATGGTTTCAGGTGGGAGAATACGTATACCTACCTGCTTGTCTATAAATATTTGAACATTTGGTTCACTCGTCCATTTTTATCCATTTTGGCATTTTTGCCATTTTGGCAGCATTTTTGCCATTCGCGCGGCGGCGGGCCACAAGGGAGCAGGAAGTCAAGACCAGTGCAGTGTTATTATTTCCAACGCTCCCACGTTCTAACCTCAAAGTTAACCTATTAATACAGTCCACAACAATCGTAGTCAGGGAAAAGGCGAAAGTGTCGCCTACAATAGCGCTGTAATTTCAAACCTTTAATTTACTCAAAATTTCTCCAGTGTGGGTTAACACACTATTGCTTATCTATGTCCATATACGACTATAGGTTTTCTGTGTAGGCACAGATAATATACCTAGTATACCTATTGGTGGTGGTATATACCTACGGTATGTTGCAGTGAAACTTAATGATTCAGGACTTTGTCAAATTCAATGATGAAATGTCTATTTTACAATAGTTCGTGTATACATTTATAACCTAAAAAATAATAGGTATACTTAAATTGTAATATTTATCAAAATATTGAATGGTACAAATGAAATAATTAAATGGATATAATACATTAAATAGCTACACAATTTTACAACGTTGCGGATGGACTGAAGAATTTCACAGAAATGACCATTTCCGAAAGAGAAAAACCGCTTCTTTGCGGTCAATACCTGCCTCATTTCTCTGTCCATATTTTGAATTACATACACACATTTCAATGTTATTGTTATGTATAGATGTATAGATAGTATTCTTAGCTTTCAGTCTCCTTTCATTCGGGCGAGAGAGATTAATTACCGGAGTAGATTGCATAACTTGCTAATGAAGATAACCGTTTGTTTTAAACGTGCACAATAGAGGGCACTTTTGCGCACAATCACCGCACAAGTGCTAAAGTTAAACACCGCTCTATTTGCCCTGTCAAAAACAACACACTACGCGGTGTTGGGAAGTAAACATTCGCCCCAGTTCACCCCCTCTATCCGGAAGATAAAGTCGGCATCAGAAATATGTAATCACTTTCGACATACATTGAATCTTATTGCAATAGCAATAAAGTTCAAACGGTCAGACAAAACTTAGAGCCGTTTAAATAATAAAATAATATGATAATAATAATATCATTTATTCGTCTCCACAAACGTACATGAAATGTGTTATAATTAAGGAAAGTAGGAGATCTGGAGCCTAATCTAGGTTAACCTGTATTATAGGTCTCCAGGGGGGCTAAGATGCGCAACACGATAAAATTTTATCGATCCATTTTATCGATTCTCGTCGACAAAGCCATACAATATGTCGACGAGAATCGATAAAATGGCTCGATAAAATTTTATCGTGTTGCGCATCTTAGCCCGGCAGGTCTCAAAACTCAAAAACTATTATTATAAACAAATAGAAAAATATAAAATATTAATATAAGTATAAATAAAAATATAAATAATTAATTTCAAGTAGAGATTTTGAAAACAAAGCTGCCGCACTCAGAGACGTTCATTAAATTACTGTTAATTAGCATTTAATTAAGTTTAACTTAATTAATTTAATTAGTTCAAAAAAATTATTTAATTAACGTCTCAGAGTGCGGCAGCCTTGATTTAAAATTTTTACTTAAAATTAAGTAATCATTAAAACGACCCTGAGTGCGGCCGAAAGACCAACAATGTGTTTACATATTTTTGATGCTGGCTGTATGTATGTAAACTAGTAGAGCAGACGGTGCTGGCTTTAATATTAACAATATCATAGCAATGCTGTAGTTTCGAGGGAATGCTTATTTGGCAGATTCTAATTTGCTTTTTTTTATATATAGGCTTTTTATTAACTTGAAATATTTATAGATAATTTTGGTTCCAATTTTTTGGACCACATATATGATCTTTACTGTACTCCAACGGCCGCACTCAGAGTCGTTTTAATGATTACTTAATTTTAAGTAAGGAATTTTAAAACAAAATTTCCGCAATCAGATACGTTCATTCAATTATTTTTGATTGGCATTTGACTAATTAATTTAAATAAAAACTCTGAGTGCAGCCGCAAGACTGGTTTTTTCTCTGGAAAGTCCGTTACTTTTTTAATATCAGTAAGAAGTTAAGTTAGGTAGGTTACAAAGTTCAGAGGGGCGGTACTTTGAACGCTTTTAGTTACTATAACGATGCAAGCGGTTGGTAGTGTTGAACAAAAACTAGATTAGCTATTAAAAACCGTTATCTAGCAGCTCGTACAACAAGTCGAAGTAATTTCCTGCATTTACATGGGAAAAAGTTGGCAAGACTTGGTATAAATTGCTGCAATTTCTGAAAATTATGTTACAGGTGCAGCATTGGCTACACTATACACTAAATTTATATGGTACTTCGAAGTGTCAAATACTCAGGCTGTTTACTAAATTAACTTTGCAAACTAGCTGTCCCGGCGGTTTCAACCGTGAATTTCTCTCGGTAACTTTTTGTATCTAAATATTGTAAAACATGTCCTAAAAATATAAAGGTAGGTATCTTAAAAAACTATAAATTTACCAAACAAATATGATATTACTAGCTGTGCGTAATTTCGAAGTTCCCGCGGAATTATTCCGTACAAACTTTGCAACCCCTTTTCATCCCCTTAGGGCTTAAATTTTCAAAAATCCTTTCTTACCGGATGCCTACGTCATACAAAGAACACACCCTCCAAGTTTCAGGTCTGTACGATCAGCGGTTTAGGCTGTGCGTTGATCCATCAGTCATTCAGGACAAAGGATTTTATATACATGTGTAGATAGATTGTAGTATATAATGTAGTTCCACAGACAGACTGTAGTGCAGTGCGGTGACC
Source organism: Zygaena filipendulae (assembly GCA_907165275.2). Taxonomy (NCBI): domain Eukaryota; kingdom Metazoa; phylum Arthropoda; class Insecta; order Lepidoptera; family Zygaenidae; genus Zygaena; species Zygaena filipendulae. The sequence continues at coordinate 11,821,911 of OU015660.1, forward strand.
AGCGGGAGCGATTTAATTGTTGAAATTTTAATTAAAAGCGACGAAGTGCTTTTTGTGATGACAATATGTTTTTTACCTACCTATAAAGTTTTACAGCACAAAATTGACTAAGGTTCTCTGTTTCAACTGTACCTACATAGTTATTTTTACCCCATGTTGATGATTCTTTCACCGAACGGACAGCAACTTTTTGTATAGGTATTATGGCGTCCCATTTATTTTTTATACTAGCTGTTACCCGCGGTCTTACCCGCGGTAATTTCGGAGTTTCCGCGGGAATAACATTATAAGCCCATGTTACTCATGGTTAATGTAACTTTCTAATGGTGAAATAATTTTTGAAATCGATCCAGTATTTTTTGAGTTAAATCGTAACAAACAAAAAATCTTTATAAAATTAGTATAGACCAGCTGTCCCCCGCGGTTTTACCCGCGGCAATTTTGGAGTTCCCGTGGGAATTTCGGGATAAGAAGTACCCTATGCCACTCAGGACTACCGTAGCTTATTGTAAGTCAAAGAATATTCAAAATCGGTTCGGTAGATTCAGAGATGACATAGGGCACAAAAAAAGATGCCTACGACATCACAAACTCACTAACTCACAAACTTTTCTTTTTTATAATATTACCTACCATAGACTAGCTGTTCCCGCTTTTTCATCCACATTAAATATTGACATGATGAAATGTTGATGATAAATATTCCTCCAATGACCCGAATATCGACATTCGTAATACTCCTAGTAATTTTTTATTAACTTTGATCTTTTTTTTTTTAAATCATTTATTTAGTGAGGCTTTTTACGCTCATGGGCCAAGCCAGCCTCGTAATGTGTTACATATTGCAATATAAAACTACTAATAGAAATAAACAAAAAATAAACTAAAAATAAACCTTCCTAACACTTCGGCGGAATGCAGCGCCCCCAACAACTCAACGCCACCGCTATAAGAAGCAGTCCGCAATAACATACACAATGGCATTTTTTCTTGAAGTAACAATAATTGAAATTAATTAATTTTATCTTGTGAAGCCCTTTCTATGAAAGGTTAAACAAAATTTAGGTACGTTACCATATCTTAGTTTTATACAATTTAGTGTAACTTGTAAACAAAAAAAAAAACATTTTAGGTATAGAGATACAAACTTACACAAGACAATCCAAGTAACAAACCAAAGAGCTCGGTCAATAAAACCTGAAGTGTTACCATTTACTACAGCCGAATTACACGCGGACAAGTATTCGGGGAGCGGTTCGCACAAGTTTATGGCAACACTCGTACTAAAACTCTACGCAATCTTATTACGTCTTCGACAAAAAGACAAGCCGTGGACCAGACATGAACAATTTGCGGCAATTTTACCTAACATTAGGTAAGTGAAGTTCTGAAATGGTTCTTACATAAAGCCGGAGTTGTGTAAAAGCTTGTAACAAGAGAAACAGGGAGTTTATGGAATCGGCGATTAACGCGACACCTGGGCTTACTCGCGTTGAATAGCCAAAGAATCTAGCCAAGGTATGAAACACCTGACACCTGCCTATTAAGCTTAAGGATCAAGAAGCACGGCTTTTTGGTTTGATCGTTACGTTTTATGGCGGCTTTAGAAAATAATATCTGTACTTTTCAATTGGTTAAGTAATTAATTAGATTAAAGGTTTTTTTTTGAGATAATTCTAAGGGATTCTAAATGTAGAAATTGCCGGTTCCCTTTACGAAAAAAAAAACCTATTGAAGTTCCGTAGCTAAATGGCAAGAGCGGAATTGTTATGGTTTCTCTCTTCTCTATCTTTCTGTCCGTATTTCACAGTCATTTTACTTGGAAACTATTAGTTAGAGCATACCAATGTCGTTATTGATATTACACTTTTTAATTTACGAATAAAACTACACACTCTCTCATAACTCCTATTTCCATGAACCTATGGATAGGTATATGGTATAAAGATTCCAAGGGTCAAAGTTTGCACAAGCAGTATCCGCTTATCTATATTGCAATATAACATAGACACGAGAAAATGAAAATACAAATTTATCGCAAAATAAGCGATTCCCCAGAGCGTCAACTTTTGTAATTCCCTCAGGAACGGTCATGCGCGGTATCACCGCATGCCCACAACTATAATTTGAGGTCGATAGGCATCATGACCTCATGCTTGAGTCTATTTCTGGAGGTACTCTACTTAGTTGGAAGTTTTTACATGCTAGTCCGTAGCCGTAATCACACATGGCCGATTTTCGTGGCCGTTCACCACTTTTTTTGGGGGCTGTCCGTGCCTGGGAACGGTTTTTATCTGAATGGAAGATACCCTGTTTCTTATTCTAACAATAAGACTTGCTCGAAACTACACATCAAAAAGTCTTTTCATTTTGTTTTAACGAAGTGAATTTCGAGACCAGAAGAGAGCAAGTGTTACTCGAGTATAGGTATAATTGCAGCTTTCTGTCAGTAAAAGAATTTTTAGAATTTGTTCAGTAGTTGCAGAATTTACCCCCTATCCGTACGAACCAAAAATATTTCTTATTATTTTATTATAAAAATGAGATTTATTACATCCGTTGGGACTTGCGAGGTATCGATTGTTAAAATACGTACCTATATACTTTCGATAACTGTAGACACAGATGGGGCTTTCTATAGTGTCTGTGGCTGAAGTTATTGACGAATGAGACGCTGATCGGATTATCATTATTGGATATCTTCAAGGAATTTCCATCTTCGTTTTCATGTCAAATAATAAATATCACGTTGTACACTTGCTATCGCTTTATGAAATAAAAATTTCATCACTCAATTCGCTTTTCGAATCCTTAATCCTAAATGATATAATAAATTCGAATGTGAGTTTATTTGTTTATTACACTTTCACACCTTAACTAACTCAACCGATTTGCATACACGTTTTCAGGGCTCATTTAATTACGGAATTCCTGTGGGAACTTCGAAATTACCGCGGGTGAAACAGCAGAATAGAATACATAATACATAATATTTTAGTTTGGCAATGTTTTTGCAGTAGGTATATATATATAACCATAAGGGGCAGCAAGCTAAACCTCACATTTGAGTTTCAAAGTGAACCTTCATGTGTACATTAGCGGTTTAATATCACACAACACCAAGGCGAGCTGCGTGAATGTTTGTATGTTCGACTCGTCTCGGTGGAATGTGATTGCACACCTGTTCAAACATGCGAACAAATATTTCGCTATACCTACGATAATTTTAATCATACGAGAAGCGCGAATTGATGAAAATCTATATTTAACGTTCATAATATAATACATAGAAGTAAAGTTTGTGAGTTTGTGGCGTGTAGGGGGTAGCATTGTAAGGGATAATCTCTGGATCCACTGAACCGATTTTGGAAACTCTTTCACTTATAGGAAGCTACGGTAGTCCTGAGTGACATAGGGTATTTTTTATCCCGAAATTCCTAAGGGAACTTTGAAATTACTGCGAATGAAACCGCGGGGTCAGCTAGTATAGGATAAACATGCAGCTTTCTTGACATTCATTTAAACCTAGCCAAGCTATAGCTTTTAACTGCATACTCGACATCGAAAACGCATCAACAATTGAAGTTGAAATTCTGAAAAAGCTTGAATTGTGAAAAAACATTATATGTAGTTGGTTTGAGTGAAAATAAAAAAACACTTCTACTCGCTTGTTACATAGATTTTTATATATTATTATAAATGTTTTCACCCAACCAATTTTTTCACCCAACTTTACAAAACTTCTTATATCTCGGCAACTAAATGCCGAGAGTTCAAAGTCAAAATCAAAGTCAAATAACTTTATTCAAAATTTGCCCTTAATGTGGCTCTTTTTGACGTCAAAAAAAATACAATTTTCATGACAGCACCCATAAAATGTCCACCCTTCACAGCTTCCTAGTGCTCTAACTGAGAAGAAGAAGCTGTGCAACAAACTCCTCAGTAGCATGCTGTCAGTTCGAAGTTATATAATAGATAATAATCAAAATTACAACCAATTAGGTAAGCACGAACAAAGAGTCGTAACTAAACAAATTAATTATTAGGTACAGAGTCATTAGGACTTATATTATATAATTATGTCTTTATCATGTCAATACTTAATTTTATTTAACATTGATATCCAGTTGATATCCAGCCAAAAGCCAAAAGGCTTGGACGCCCAAAAATAATTGTATTGTATTATATTCATAATTACTTAAGTATCAAGTAGTAGATGAAGATTATGTATTTTCATTATAATAGATATTAATTTAAGTATCCATTGAGTTCACAATCCTCTTGGGAGCAAAGATTTGGCGCGTAGCGTGTACGGGAGAGCAAAGTAAAATGGGTATTACGCAAACGCCCACTTTGCCCGGGAGCTGTGTAGCTAGCGACTCATTAACTTGTGTTGCTAATTTGCTGCAAAATGGAATTTTAATAGATTTCATTACGTTTAATATTACGTACTAATTACCGAGATTGAGTTTGAGTGTATTAGCCGTGACGTACCTGCTTATATAATGTGAATCAAGACCGAATTAATATACTTAACTAGCTGTTGCCCACGGTTTCACCCGCGTTAATTTCGGAGTCCCCGCGGGAATTCCTTGACGAAAAGTACCCTATGTCCTTCTCTGTACCCTTGAAAATGTATATGCGAAATTTCATGATGATCGGTTGAGCCGTTAAGGCGTGAAAGCGTAACAGACAGACAGACAGAGTTACTTTCGTATTTATTAAATTAGTAGGGATTAGTAGGGAAAAGCAAAGTTATGCGACTACTTTTTTACGACTATTCTTATGACAAGAGATTTTTAAAGAAACGGCAACACTCTCGTTGACACTTAAAATCTAAAATTCACTGCAAATAGAAGGAGAAAATCTATTCGACTATCGAAAGAGTTTTTAGAAGAATAAACTAAAAAATCACAGATAACCTTCGTACATTCGCCACTAAATTCAAACTTCGAGGTAAAACCTTTTTTAAGAAAAGCTGCAGAGCTCTTCTCAAAAACGCAGTCTTTCGGCCGCACTCAGAGTCGACTTTAATGATTACTTAGTTAAGTATAGATTTTTAAAACAAAACTGCCGCAATCAGAGACGTTCAGTAAATTAATGTTAATTGGCATTTAACGAGATGTACCTTAATTAGTTAAATGCCAATTAACATTAATTTATTAAACTTGTCTGATTGCGGCGGTTTTGTTTTAAAAATCTATACTTAATTAAGTAAAAGTCGACTCTGAGTGCGGCGGTTAGACATACTTACTTCTTAGTATATTATTTATTTATTTATTGACGTATAAAACGTGAGTTATAATCATGAACTTGAACAAATAAACAATATGATCTCCAAAACAGTTTAACAAATAATAATTATTAGCTACATTTAAATTCTATATAAACAAGAAAGAATGAAAATCATCATATAACAATCGATTAGCAATAAGTTTTTTTTATCACGCACCTGTAACCTAGATCCTTAGGTCCGGGGGCCTTTAGTTTCATGTGCTGAATTAAGAAAAAGAAAATGTCCATACACCAACGCCAACCTCAGAAAAAATAATATTTAAATAAAACTTATGTCAGATCCACAGAGCAAATAAATTAAGTAGAGGGAACATGTAGGCGAGGCAGGCACGCCACGGTTGCTTAAGAAGTTAGAGCAAATACTCTAACTTGCCCAAAACTTCTTTCGCTAGTATTCCAAGTATATTTTTCACAATATTCTCAAAACTGTGAATTTTGAAAACAGTGACTAAGGAAAAACGTAACCAAAATGCGTTAATATATTTCTTTACGTTAATGAATGTTTTAGTGCGTGATGAATAGTTTTGTGTGCGAAAATCACCCGGCGACACTGGTTTTCACCTGTTTTTATACTAACCAACTTGAAATCTTTCTATCAGTTATTTTCTGTTCTGTGGTCAGATCCGAGACGAGAACAACAAGCCAAAACGGCCAAAACATGTTGCCTCAAGAAATGTAAATAAAGGGTAAAACCACGGGAAACGACCAGTCGCAATAGTACCTCACTCTATCTTTAGGTACATAAGTTGAGTGCTTCGTTTTTTTAAATAAAAATGTGGAAGTTTCAGCGAAACTCACTTGTAGTTGAAGCAAATAATGTTATGTTTTGAGAGCAACCTCAACGAGAGATCACGAACAATTTTTGTTCGTAAATATTATTTTTAGGTTTTCTTTACTTTTTTTTCTTGGTAACTTTCATATTATAATATCATTATTTTAGGTTGTATTTCTTAAAATTTATAATTTTGTGAAAATATAAAGTAAATATACTAAACTTTCGAAGAACATCCAATTATATTAGAATAAAGTTTGCCTACCGGAGGCGTAGTGGTTATATACTCCTTGGGCGTAATCATAAATTATATAAAGCCTCCTTGCTGTTACAACCTACTTCTAAACCTCACGTCACGTGTACATTCTGTTACACACATTTATACATATAGTAAAATTGTAACAGGTTGATGTCTGTACATGGGAGATAAATAAGAAAAAATAAATTTAGACGACTCTATGAGTGATATAGAAGCCAAAAATACCGTTTATAGAATTTTTGTCTGTCTGTCTGTATGTTTGTATTCGTGCTACGTAAAAACTGCTGCACCAAATTGAATGTAGTTTTTTGTTGCATTGCTAAGGGTCTAACTTAGATACTCATGTTTCGATTTTTTCGAAATTCCATCTAGAAATCGAGATATTAAAAAAAAATGCTGGTCACTACCTATAATTGTGAAAGTGCGGATGATTGTAACTCAATCACGCAACGGCTGAACGGATTTAGATGAAATTTGGCATGCATTAAGCTTTTGACATGGACAAGAACATAGGCTACCTTTTATCTCGGAATTCCCGCGGAATTTCCGAAATTAACGCGGGTGAAATAGAATTAATTATTGCATACTACACGTTGTCAGAGGTACCTACAGAAAAGGACATAGGGTACTTTTTATCCCGAAATTCCCGCGGGATCTCTGACATTAACGCGGGTGAAACCGCGGGGCACAGCTATAGTAGCTAATAATCCGGTGGTTTCGATTACCTACTTATATCCTGCCTGGTTGAGAATTCAAATGGACGTAGAGTAGTACCAACTGTAGACTGTATACGAATCAATGAATTCGTGTCTATTGGCATGGAGGTAGTTTTTTATGACGTGGATATGTTTTTATTTTTCTAAGTTATATGCGGCCAGTTTTATTCACCCACGGTAATTTTAAAGTTTCCGCGGGAATTCCGGGATGAAAAGTACAAGTACAATTACCCTACGTCCTTCTCTGTATTCCTGGCAACGTGCATGCAAAATTACATGATGATCGATTGAGCCGTTAAGGCGTTAAAGCGTAACAAACAAACAAACAAACTCACTTTCGCATTTATAATATTAGTAAGTCCAGAGACGTGTTAGTAACAGCAAACCTAGCAAATATTATGAAAGTTTATTTCATGATACCGGATAAAGTTCTGAAGAAGTTTAAGTGTATTTACAAAAAAAAATGGACAGATTATATCAGGTTTCTGGTGTCTAAAGAGCGAGCTCTGAAATTATTCATATTTTGCACTAGATGATATCCAAGCATTATTATTATATCAATTTGAGCAGCTGCTAACAATGCACTGCAACTAGAAAACATCGAATTTTAGCAGCTGTAGTTTGAATGAGATTTTTTTATAACAAATTAAACAAATGAAGTTACACCTCTGTTTTTTTTTTGGTATCAAATAAAATGTTATTCTATTCTATTCTGACGACCCGTTTGGCGCAGAGGTCACCATGCCTGCCCGCTAATCAAGGGGTTCCGGGTTCGATTCCCGGTGGGGGTGGACTTTGTGTGATGAACACAGGGTTCCATTTTCCAGTCTGGGTGTGTTTATATATCCTTAGTATAATATATAAGTAATTCTATGTAGTATATACCACGTTTGCTTGGTTTCCACGACACAAGCTAATAATAGCTTACTGTGGGATCAAGTAGATCTGTGTGTTGTGATGTGGATTATTATTATTATTATTATTTATTATTATTATTATTCTGAATTAATAAAAGTGTAATATTTCACTCAGTTATGTCTTACTTTAGATGTTTTATACATCTTGTCGTATGGGAGTTTGTCTCTCGTAGATACGAACAAATTTATGACGATTACTAGCAAAGTGATAATTTTCAGCCCTTTTTCCCACAAACCATTCTGTATTTCCACTAGTTTGCAATTTAATTAATTTTTTTTTTTCAGGTATTTATCACCTACGCATATAACGAGTGGGTATGTAACTAGCATAGATACCTACCTGCAAAGAAACAATTTCAAGTGAGTAATTAAATAAGAACCTAACAATTAAGAACAAAAATTGTTTAAAAATAAGTCGGTTTCTTAATTGGCGCTTCTTTAAAAAAGAATGTTCCAAATCGGTTATCGGTTAGACTGATCAATAAAAAAATATATGCAGCCGAACGGTTAACCTCCTTTTTAAAAATCGGTTAAAAACAAACATACCTACACACCTACCTATATTTCTTTAGTGATTGAGAGAAATACTGAGCATATCTTATCTTACTGCTCACCGGTTTTATAGCCTAACAACATTATTAGGTTTATTATTGTATCATATTTTTTAGTAAATATTTTAAAAATATTCATATAATATTTTATATTTATTATAATATACAGGCAACAAAACATCTAAACTTTTTTTTATTTAGCTGCTTTTGTTTTATGTATGAATAAAGGCTATATAACCAGGGTTTCGGGCGTAAAACGAATAAAATTTCACCGAAATCTATCTATAAACAAACCATAAAGTTTATACCTTTTATTTCTACCATACAAGTTTATAGCTTAGTGCGATTTCCAGTAAATTTTTGTGTTGCAGGGTTATTATTAAAAGAAGAACCTAAAATCTTAAAGATATTCAGATTTATATCGTCCCATATCATTCATAGAGTGTCCAACTTTAGATATCCCCCAATCTCAATAAAACAAATGTGGATTGGGATCTATAAAAATAAAATGGGGGAAATATGGCATCGTTTTACGATACAATCTGTGTCCGATCTTACTTCAGGGTAATGTGAGGGACTGCCCGCTCGTTGATCGTCATGCCGTGCGCTTCGGTTTTCGCTTAGTATCGATTCATTTATTTGTATTACTAGCTGTTCCCCGCGGTAATTTCGGAGTTTCCGTAGGAATTCCCGGTAAGAATATAACCTATATTACTCAGGGATAATGTAGCATTCTAAGGGTGAAAGAATTTTTGAAATCGGTCCATTAGTTTTTGTGTTAAATCATAACAAACAAACAAATAAACGAAAAACAAACTCGCCCCCTTTATAATATTAGTTTAGACCAGCAGTTGTTTCTGTTTCTGGCAGTTTCCTCGCGTTAATTTCGGAGTTCCTGCGGGAATTCAGGGATAAAACATTTTCTATACTGTCCTTGACAACGTGTATGCAAAATTTCATGGTGATTGCGTGAAAGCGTAAAAAACAGACAAATAAACTCACATTAGTAGTAAGAACTCCTGTGATTCTATCCTTATATTGTTTTTTTTTTCAAATAATGTTTTAATGTTAGTTTAATGCTAGATTTAATTAGTGTCTCTATTTCCAAGTAAATATGCTTTTTCCTTCTTCTTTCTTCCAAATCTCAAAAACTTCTACACTATGAAGCTGAAATTTGAAGTTCCTGAGGAAATCCTAAAAAGTAGCTAATTCATATTACGGGGGAAATTGTTATTTTTTATCCGAATTCAAAAAAATAGGTTGTGCATTCGAATTAATGTTGTTAGAATTGCACCCTTTTTATCGGCTATTAAACGTGAGTGCCAAATTTCATAATTCCCCATCGTTTTATAGCACAGTCATTTTACACTATCGGTAACTTGTGGCGTAGCATGTTGAATGCTACGTGGCTACGAGAAGCGTAGCGGCAAGCGTAGCAGGTCGTATTTGTTGAATTTTTGAAAGATACGTCTAAACAGGTTCAGTGTTTATTTATGTAAATTTAATAATGTGTATCTAATATCTATGATTCTATAGTAAAATTGTTCGTTGAAATTGTTTATTAATCCATGAAGTACTTGTACTCTCACTAATGGTTTGTATAAGTAGGTACATTAAAGGAAATTTGGTAAACATTGATGTTTAAAAACATCACGTTACTTGTTGAAATCTTATACAAATAATGTTCTTAAACGAATAAAAATATAAATTGGATCTTTCCGAGAAATCTTTCGTTTGATAATAAAGGAATACACATAAAGAGCATTTAAATAATGATACCTATTGGGGATAGCTAATAAAATAACAATTTGAGCTTTTTTAATTTTTGAGAAAACTTGATAAAAATATTAATTTAATTATTCATTCATTCATTGTTTTAAAATGATTATTTTATAATAATTAATATGAATAGAATTTCGATTTTCATGGAAACTACCCAATTCTCCAGTGTCCAACGAACTCCAACAAAACAAATTGACCTTTACGACGGAAGCGTTCGTTCATCAATGTTAGGGGTTCAATTTTATATCAGTTTAAGCTGTACGGATATCTATCTAACTCTAAGGTATTCGTTACCTACATAAATTAAGCTTTAGTACCTTTGCGGCTACTCAGTCTCAAATGTTGTAAATATAATAAAAATCGGTTCATATATATGTAGATACGTTTTACAAAATACAGTCCGATTTAGAATTTCCTCCTTTTTTTGAAGTTAGGTCAAAAAAGCATAGAATCATTGAACTACTCAACGATTACTCATCGGCTCACTTAACCTTTTATCTCAGTGAATATTTGAAAAGTTCGCTTTAGAAACAGGCTATATTTTTACTGCAGCCAAACATTTGAATCCGCATTGATTTCCCCCGGCGGCGAAATAAAAGGCTTCAAAAGTTCTAAAGCCTACATTCTTTTATTCGGTTCGTCGGATCGGTGCCTCCTTTGTTGGTATAAAAATATATCTTTTTTTTAAGTTAAACTTTTAGGCATGGTAACAAAGAAAATTCGTTGCGTTACTTTAAGCATTACCAACGTATTATACCTAAAAATACAGACTGTATATTGATATCATTGGTAACAGTCTTAAATCTTTACTTTTCTAGTTCGAGACCCTTCGTTGTCTATAGTAATCCCACTTAATCATTCTTTTACCTTCGGTACCTACCAGCCATCGCAGTATGTAAATCAAACTAAAGTGGAACACGGCGCTGTCCTATCCTTTAACATAAGAATAACCCTTAAAAACACGTTTTATGTTCCAAAGGCGGCATCCTAAAGCAGTACATGGCTCTGCGCGGGTAACTGACGTGAAATATGCATCACCCGGGACCGTGTAGAACGTGTCGGCTCCTGTCCGGGTATTCCGGGCCGTAAATGGTAGTTGCTGGATTGGCATAGATTTGTGGTTCCTACGGAGTTTCGAGTCCGACTCCGATAAGTCGGAACTTCCACCTCCGAGCTCCGGTTCCGACTTCTACTACGACTCGTTTAATTTGGAGCTTTATGCATATCGCCCGGGAACCCTTCCTCCCCACGTGCTTTATGTCGTCGATTACTCTTTCATTATACGCAATAATGATGATTAAGAATCTTCTTTTCTCTGATGATGAAATCTCTTTTCTGCCACCAACTCTTCTCCGACTGCGACAGACTTGAAAAACCCCGACTCCGACTTCGGTTCCGATGACCTACCTCCGTTACATCCCTAGAATGGATATTCTAATTTACATTCCTTGAGGTTTTGCTAAAGAATTGCAAGGCGTATTGTTAATGTTAACAATGCATGCGAGGTTGCGTGTTAATACGTGATGCAACGATGCATACGTGATTCAACGCAGCTGAGTTAATGATTTAAAATACGTAGATTTGAATTACATTACCTGTTTTGTACAACAACTACTATTACTACTTTCTTTGAAGCTATTAGAAAGAAAAAAAACTACATTTACTCCAGCACAACACCAAGAAAAAAACAAACACACATTGAACGAGTTGGTTTACCCATTGGTATCTTGCATGCTCTGCCGATTACGTAAATCTACCCAGAGCAGCTTGCTTTTTGTTTATTGATGGCATATCTTCCGCAGTTTCACTCGTTCTGGATTCCTTCGGGATCTCTAAAATGTATCTTATGTCAATCAGAAGCGCAAATGTAAATGTAATGTATGTAACTTTTATTGCTATCATATTTTAGTTTCAATCAGAAAAAAAACCGATTTTGTGATTAATCAATCATGTTTAGACAGCTTCAACTTTTGAAGTATGCTTATTTTGGTTGCTAGATATTGTAGGTGTCACAACATGTAAATTATTGTAATCGCAAAACAGGATACTTCCTCCTCTTCAAGGATCCTCAGGGATGCTTTAATAAGCCAGATTTTGAATTGAATGAAATTATCGCTCAATTTACATTTTTAAAGACAAATTAAAACTATTAATACCTTACACACCTACAATTATAAATTGCTTAACTTACTGCTTTGTCCAACGCCCACACCAAACCACTGAGTCTTTTAATAGAAACTTGGAATTGTACTTACTTAAAATTTATTTTCATAATATTGGCATGTAGGCATTTAGGCAAGCACTGAGAAATTATATTTTTTTGGAAATTGAACTCCCTAGGAGGCTGAAAAGGGGAATTAAAGTTTATATGGTTTTATGTATGTATTATACTTCTAACTTAGTAATTTGGATCGTGAAAATAGTATTTGGGTTAGGTTAGGCTCAAGGTTTGTGATATTTAACACCTAATTAAGGCCAAAATCGCTGAAATCAAGTTAAAGCTAGTTTTCAATGTGACGAATAAAGCCTAAAAGCTATAACATGAATATTTATGACACTCTGTGCTGTAACTGATACCTTTGTCAAACGCGGGAGCGGGACTACTATCTATTTAAGCCTAAATAGGCGGCTGGCCCTGATTCTCTAATAAGCAGTGTTGCCAGCTTTGATACATTATGCTAATTACGCTGGCTATTCAAAACGTGTTGCTCAGTTGGCAGCCCTACGTAGCGTAGCGCCAGGGGTGGCACTCGTAAAAACTTTACGTCGACTTCACAAAGTTACCCGCGTCTGAGGGTAAATGTTGATAAATTCCTCATAAATTCAAAGTTTTGGAAGCCAACTTTGGAAGTTTCATAGCAGGACGTGTCTGCTCAGTTTTTTATATTATTATCTTTTATTACTTTATCGGTTGACGCTTGTAAAAGATATAAATTCTTTTTAATAAGTAATTTCCAATCGCAAAACGAAAGCAGATAACAATAATTTGATAACTTTCACAATTTTATTGAATATAACATATATAACAAAAAATATATATTAAGTATGTCAATTCATTGCATGATACAGTAAATCTAGACAGAACACGATATAATTTAGTTTTTAACACGCAAAAACTATTCGACGAATTTGAATAAAACTCGGCATGCAGTATAATAGTTTATGGCGTGTGTCAACATTCAGAATACTTATTATTCAGCAAATCAAAAAAACTTCCGAGCAAATCTCGTAGTCCGCATCAGCTGGTTTAAAAATAAACGTGAAATATAAAGCGGACCTGTCACAGCTGTCACGGGCACAACCCTAGCTTAACATAACTGAGTACATATGTGTAGGGCTGCGCCGAACCGCACTCCTATGTGCCAGCACCGGCCAAATGCACTCAACTTATGTAAGCCCCAGTAAGTGGTTCAAGCATGCAACGGAGCACGCTTTGCTGAAAGCTAAGCGCAGAGCATAAAGCTCACTTTGCCAAATGCTTAACAGCGTCACGTCTCTATTTCAACGTAGCTACCCAGTGCTTGTTTGACAAGCATGTTTTTATGATATACTAGTTGTCCACCGCGGTTTCATCCGCCGTAATTTCAGAGTTCCCGTGGTAATTCCGGGATAAAAAGTGCCCTATGTCATTCTTCAAATTTGACGGTGATTGGTCCAGCCGTTCACGCGTGATGCCATGTCTAAGGAAAATGGGCATTATTTTTTATATATATAGATAGAAGATAGATAGTATAGAGCTAGGCGTTTATATGTGAAATACCTATACATGAAGTTGTTAAAGAGCTGATTTGAGAGCTAATTTTACAGATTGCTTTATGACAATTTCATACCATATCTCTAGGAGGGTTTAGATGAAAATAATATAGGAACTTCTTTGACCAGAATCATCATAACTAGCTATTGCCTGCAACTACGCTCGCGCGGTGACTATTTGTCATAAGTCCACATGTTGTGACATAAACAAAGCTAAACACAAGCGGTTAATTTTACTTTGTAAGTTGAGCGCTTCCTCGCAAATAAACTGTCTGCGGATTGGCGAGATTGATGTTTATGTTATATTTTGTCATATTATAACTAGCTGTTCCCCGCGGTTTCACCCGCGGTAATTTCAGAGTTTTGGTATAAAAAGTACCGTACCCCTGACAACGCGCATGCAAAATTTCAAGATGATCGGTTGAGCCGTTGAGGCGTGAAAGCGTAACAAACAAACAAACTCACTTGCGCATTTATAATAGTAAGGATTTAACCAATAGGAAGACGCCATTAACGGACGGTATCCTCAGTCAAATTATTATCGATAGTTAAAGACGGCGTTAGTTGTGTGTGTTCTTTAAACACCATGACCACATATTATGGACTAGCTGCGCCCCGCGGTTTCATCCTCGGTAATTTCGGAGTTCCCCTGGGGATTCCGGTATAAAAAGTACCCTATGTCCTTCTTTGTATCCCTGACAATGTGCATGCCGAATTTCATCCAAATCCGTTCAGCCGTTTTTGCGTGATTGAGTGTTTGTATGCGAGGATAAGAGCTCGAAAGCGCATTTTCATCCGACTTGCTTCAAATTTATCGTCACCTTAGCTCCTATGTGTCTTAGCGTTATGTTATATAGCCTATAACCTGCCCCGTTGTATGGACTACAATCGTACCAAGTTTGGTTAAAATCCCTTGAGTAGTTTTTGACCCATGCTTGCACATACAGACAGACAGACAGACAAAAAATTTACTGATTGCATTTTTGGCATCAGTATCGATCACCATTCATCCTCCAATATTAATTTTGAATATATATTCAATGTACAGAATTGACCTCTCTACAGTTTTATATAAGTATAGATATACATAGATAGATGTGTGCGTGCGCAATGAAGCGGCATTAATTGCTGATTGTGCGTCACCTCGCCCCTCGCCCCTCATTCCTCGCCAATCTCCCCTCGCTCCTCCCCTCGCTCCCCGCTTGGTGACAGACCCTTTTGTACGCCAAGTAGTGCTTATCAACTCCTGGGACCTTATTCAGTATGACCAATAAGATGCCTTGCCCATAACGCGCGTCTCTATAACACAATCCCAAACGCTCCAGATGCTAAAATATTAGAAATTATTCTGCATGCCATAATTGACACGTTGTAAATGTAACACCCACTCTTATACATTTTTATTTTTAATTTATTTTTCTAGTTACGTATATGTTACGACTATAGGTACAGGTTGTCTGGAAGAAATGGCTTTTAAGCAATAAGGCCGCCCTTTGTTGCCCGTATTCCTCACCATGTATTTAATATTTTTGTTTCTGATGACAATAAAAATTAATTTTATTGTATTGTGTTGTATTTTTTCGAAGTGAAACTTCTTTAGACATGAGGAAAAGACAATTTTTGCGGCGCGTTATCTTAACGCGGCGTGTTACGGTCATAGTGAATAAAGCCCTGTTGTTTAAATACTCTGAGCTAACTATAGATTTACGTGGGTGGATAATTTATTTATTCAGTAGCTATAGCTGTTCCCGCGGTTTTACCGGCGTTAATACAGCGTTCCCGCGGAAATTTCGAGAGAAAGTAACCTTACTTTTCCTGTACCCCTGCAGAGAAATTGTATGCAAAACTTAATGCATTTTCTGGCGGGGTTAATTTTGGAGTTCCTCCAGGAATTCCGGGATAAAAATTACCCTACGTCTTTTTCGGACCCCCTGATAATATGGTATATATCTACCTGTATGCAAATTTTCATGATGATCCGTTGAGTAGTTAAGGCGTGAAATGGTAATAGACAGATAGACAGACAGAGTTACATTCGCATTTATAATATTAGTATACATGAAAGTGTTGTCTTCATCAATAAATAGAATGTCCATTTGCAGGAATCTGTTATTGGCTTTCTGTTGAACGCAAGAAAACTCGCCTCGCCTACTGATTACCTCAGCCAGTTAAACCGTAGCTGTCAATTTTACATTACGGACAATGCTGCCGATGTTCCATTATTTTGCTGCTTTAATATTTAAAGTCAATCAATCTTAAAACGAGCAATTCTTTTATGTATATCTACATTATCAAAATAAGAAAAAGGTGTTTATTGAAACTCCTTTAAGTCCTCTAAGTAATCTGACCCTCGGAAACGGCTCCAACGATTTTCACGAAATTTAGTATGCAGGAGGTTTCGGGGGCGATTAATCGATCTAGCTAGGTTTCATTTTTAGAAAACGTCGTTTTATCCGTGTTTTCAGGGAATGAAAAATGAGTGTTTGGTACCTACTGCTTTTTTACTTAACAACAGATGGCGCTACGAGCGAAGCTCGGTCGCCCAGATATTAAATTTAAATTCTTCAATAACTGTAGTGTTCTTTTATTATCTATTAAATGTGATGTTTTAGAATATTTACTTCTTTTTTTCAAAGTTAAATAAATGACCGAACGAATCTGGATAAAATTTCAAACATCGATTAAATGTATTCTAAACTAGCCGTGCCCCATGGTTTCACTCACGTGAGTTTCGGAATTCCCACAGGACCTTCAAAGTAGCCTGAGTAGCCTTCTTAAACCTTCCGTGAACTTCTACAAATATTTCAAAATCAAAATTAGCCAAATCGGTTTAGCAATTCTCGAGTTTTAGCGAGACAAACGTACAACAATTCATTTTTACATATAAAAATTAACAAAATTGTTATGATACTTTTATTCCGGTGCCAAAAGTTCTCCAGATAACAAGTGTATAATAAATAATGTGGCTCTTCTCAATGAGTCCTAGCTATTGTACTTCTTACTTCTTCTTATTCTTTTGTATTCTTCAAGAATTTACCTGAAAACCACAGGAGATACCTGATAGTTTTCAGAAGGAAAAAAACGCATTTTAAACGGGTTTTACTACTTTTATTACCACCGTTAAACTCTGCTACGGCGTGCTACGAGTTAGTCTTCATATTTGCTACAATGTGCTACGAGGCTACGACAGCACCGAAGAATTACCTACATATTTTCATTATCGCAACAAACAGTCAATCCTATATTACTATGTATATATATTAAAGTTTTTAGATTTTCGCGTTTTGAGCACATAAAAAAAGGTAATAAAAAACATCGCGTTCAAGTCCCGCGTAATTTACATAATATAATATATATATATTGTTGAAACATTTCTAGAAATTCCAATCTATTAGTACATAAACAGGTTTAAAAACTTCTTTTTATCCCTCTAAAGAGCTATAGCTATGGTAATAAAATGTTCTTTGTGACCAAACTAAAACTATTCTTAGCTTTGTTCTTTTTCTTTTCCCTAAATAACTTTGTTGAAAAAGCTGCGATTAATTTGAAAATTAATTAAAAACACCTCACCCCTCAACTAATTAGCATGCGAAAATGACGTTATTTTTTATCAATTATTTTCTTGCTAATTTCAGAAGTTTCATAACCTTACCTTGGCATAGTCACGAAATCTTTTATATTTTTAAAGGTTAATTTTAAATTGTAAGAATGACAGGGGCGTTCATCAAGATACGTGTACGGTGCACGGTGTACTAATAGGTATTATACAACGTGTTAATGAATTAACTGAAAACCTGATACACACTATTTAAAGAAATAAACAATACTATGATTAGAATATATTTTATGTCGAAAAATTTGATACTTTAAAAGTTATTCAACATTAGTTTGGAGGTGACCTATCTACGAAATTCCAAGCGCTACGCCCGCTCCTACCAGTTCGATTTTTTTTTGCTGCAGGCACTACACTGTCTAGTAAAAATGAAAAAATATAACTTACATTAAAACATAGTGCGATCGATTCGCTGATCGATTCTGAGCAAACTATTTTCTAGATTTCAGTTAATTCATAACACGTTGTATAGAGGTGAAATATTTTTTTGTACCTAAATAATTTAATCTCTGGACCTACTGGACTAATATAAGATTACTTGTTTTTTTTTATGTCATAGGGGGCAAACGGGCAAATTGTACACCTGATGGCAAGTGATTGCCGCCGCCCCTATGGTATATGGTGTATGTCTATACATCTGCAACACCAGAAAGCTTGCAGGTGCGTTTTTATACCCCGGTATATAGCACAAAGTTTACGAGTTTATTTAAAATTTCGGGCGCTTCAAATCGCAGGCACTAGCTAGTTTTTCATACTTTTCAATTACGTAATGGATGGTTGAGAGCTTATACCAATAACGTCTTTGTTTTATACGTATTTATACCGCAAAAAATGTTATTCCTAGATTTTACAGATCTCGTTTTTGGTCTTGATAAATTTTTTCACTGTTACTTCAAAGAAAGAGAATATTATAATTATGATATTTAGAAACTTGATGTGCACATATTATAAGCCTTTAATTTAACAAATGTAAGCGCATTATTGTATCAACCGTTGACTGACGTGAATGAGGGAACTACAACTATTGTGTATTAAGTTACACATATTTTGTACACTATAGGTGCGACAGGAACTCTAATCAAAAGCCGTTTGCAACAGCTAGCCGATGGACCATTTCAAATGAATAATTAAGAACAAGGCGTATAATCAGTATTATCAACGTTAATTACTTTTGGTACTTCCATTGTCTCCCCCTTTCTGTGGAGTGCACAAAACTTATTTGAGAGCAAGCGATACCGTCAAGGCCTTTTTGGAATTTGGTAATGCTTACTAAGAGATGTCAAACAAGATCTTAATAAGAAAATTTAGCGGGAAATTAAAACTGCTCGCTCTTATTTTGAACAACAATTTCTTTATAATTGTTTCGTTTATGTTGGAACGTTTGTAGTTTATGTATTTTATATAGAAGAGACTGTAAAAATTAATTTATAAAATACTAGCTGTCCTCCGTGGTTTCACCTGCGGTAATTTCGGAGTTCCCGCGGGAATTCGCGGGAAACAACAATAATAATAATAAACCATTTATTTCCAATCACAGTGACTTATACACTACAGCAATAACTAGATTTGAAAACACAATCAATATAAAACATGTAGCTAAGCCAAAGTGAGAGATCGGAATGGAAACTAGGAAACCCCGTGTTACAGGATTCCGGCCCCCATCTTCGGACCAAAGTTAAATCCAGGCAGAAATAATGATTGTGTACACAGATTAACTGACTAAAATAATTATTTTAAAGATAAAAATTAAATGGTGTTTATTTTATTTTTATTTTTTTATTTTTTTTTTTAATTTTTATTTTTTTTATAAGGTACAAAACATAGTGCAAACTTTTACAGATATTAAATTATACCAAATTACAAACAATCACCAGTCTACACCACTAGCTGTACACAACACTTATGAGAAAAAAAAAAAGAAAAGATAAGTCAAAAGTAAGCAAGATAAGTAAAAAAATAACAGTCAATAACTAATTAAATCATAATAATAGTGCAATGTCAGATAATTTAATAATAATGTCAATAATTTAAATAAATTTGTCGGTAAACACCTCACTTGGACCGATTTAGCTAAAGTTTTTTTTATTTTTCGTAATAGCAACAAGTTTATTAAAAGCTAACTAGTTAAAAATAATAATCATTGCGAAACTGACAAACCTACTTTTAAAGTCTACTTTTTATTTTTGACATAATTTCTCCGTACTCGGTTTTTTTATGATATTTTCATTAATCATACTCGGAAAGTAGGTCTGAAGTTGCCTGAGAAGCGGGTTGAAAGTAACACTTTTCAGCCCTAGGGAGAATCGCTTTCAACTGACAGCTGGATACTGCAGAAACTCAAGTTTTTTTTTTATGTCATAGAGGGCATACTTACTGGCCAGTAGCACACCTAATGGTTGATTTATGTAAAATAAAATTCACTCATTTTTTTTCTTTAGCTAATTCCTATTTTTATTTTGACTTTCCTTGCATTCGTAATGAAAAGCACAGTGTTATCCTCGGGAGACAGACTTATTTAGTCCCTCGATCTCGTCTCGTGACTAAATAAGTTACTTTCACCCCTAGGATAACAATGTACTATTTATAACTTACCTGTACCTAATACTACAGACAATACTATAGGTACTATTAGTATGTACTAGTTCCTACATTCTGTTAAGTCTTAATCTAACGTCCATTGAAATATAACATAGATTTCGAACCAACAGTAGGTACATATACCTACCGCAGGTCCTCAAGTAACCCAAACAATACGTTCCATTTTCTAATCCAATAAACCAGTCCAGACCTGACCTTACTATACGAGCTATGCGACGGAGCATATCTCTCCAATTTGCCCGAGTGGGAGCTGGCCTACGTGCTTCTTGAAGCAAAGCTCAATAGAATTGGAATTGTCACATCGGATACAGATCAAGCCAACACGGATAATTTCCAAAGTTGCTCCCACACCTGTGCTTCTAGCGGTGCGTTCAGACTATTACATTATGTAACATGTTACATATAACTTGTCTTTTATAATACGTTCACATTGCGTAACCTTGTTATTCAACATTGCAACATATGCTATATTTTATCCTTAATTCAACCTTTGCGCTTTTTTATATCAACTGTGACTGATCTGGACGCACTCGCAGCGCATTTTTTACAGTGAAACTGTTTTTGTTGGGATATAATCATAATAAATGTATCTTGAAATATAAAAAATCAAATTTTTACACATAGATTCTAAATATATTAAAAAATGGAGTGGATAGAACAAAGTTTTTTATTCTAACCTCCGAGTAATACCATTAGCGTTATTATTAGCGAACACCGCTTTAGTATTACGTTACTCGTAAATTCCACAATAAGAGATATTTTACATTAAGTATTTGATACGACAAAGAAAGGGTTTCACCCCAACGCCCTCTCTCCGTTCGATCTTTTTGAAAGGAATTCGCTTAGCTACGGAATTTTTATTAACAACTAATGCGAAGCGGCGTCATTACCATCATCGTTATTACATGCCTACAGTACATTATATACAGATACGTTAACAAATTAATAGTTTTTTTTTTTAAACAAGCTTTTCATGGGTACTGGAAGCTGGAAGTTACTTACTAACAAGACCGTCTTTGTAGTTTCCTTTAGAAAGTTCCAGTCAATCAGTGTAGGTACTCATGGTAACAAAACAAATAGCTCATATAGATACATACAAGATTTCATTTCGATACGTCATTTAGAAGTAGGTACTAGTTTGAAATTGACTTCTAAGAATTTATTATGTTACCCCGCGGTTTCACCCGCACTATTTTCGGAGTTCCCGCGGCAATTCCGGTATAACGGTACCATATTATGTTCGTCTCCGTACCTGCCCCTGGCAACGTGTTTGCAAAAATTAATGATGAGCGATTGAGTAGTAGAGAGGTGAAAGCGTAACAAACAAACAAACTCGCATTTGCATTTATAATGTCAATAATTCACTTTATAACACACAGATCTACTTGATCCCACACTAAGCTATCAGCTTGTGTCGTGGAAACCAAGCAAACGTGGTATATACTACACATTATTACATATATATTATTATATAGATATATGTATATATAGACGCCCAGACTGGAAAATGGAACCCTGTGTTCATCACACAAAGTCCACCCCCACCGGGAATCGAACCCGGAACCCCTTGATTAGCGGGCAGGCTTGATGACCTACTGCGCCAATCGGGTCGTCAACAGTAGGTCCCTAAGGATTTTCTATTGTAATTCCATGTTTGCTATAACAAGTGCAGTAAATAAAAGCGTGTTCAAAAGCATTGTGTTTTGCCTTGTAGGTAGATACAATTCGTGGAATCGGGCCTCCATTTTTCCACTGAAAAAGGTTAAGTGGTGCTTTATGAGGGCCGCTTTTTTAGTATGGAACTCTGGTGAAAAAAATAAACTGGCACATCTTTTCCGTCGTCCATAATTGATGGCGCCGTATTAAAAGGGAAATGACGTGTCCTCGCGATTGTCATTTGGAGGGAGGGAACACGCGAAAATATGTAGTAGGTACTGAAAAACACCGTGCCGTTTGATGGACAAGCTTTTATCTCGGTAAAGTGACAGGTATTTTATAAAATACTCGTCTGATGATGCCTTGCCCAAATGTTAAAGCGATTCGCCTTGATAATAACTACGATGTAGATGTATATGAGACTATCTGTGTTGTGCTGAAATAAATGTATTTTCTTCTTCTTCTTCTTCTTCTTCTTCTTCTTCTTCTTCTTCTTCTTCTTCTTCTTCTTCTATCTCAAAAAAAAAACAATATACAAGGCAACCTTGAGACAACCTATTAAGTATATTATTTTTGCGGAGTCTCCTTCTTCAAATATGAAACTTCTTTATCTATATTTCTATAACTAGCTGTGCCTCGCGGTTTCACCCGCGCGAAAGGTTTTTATACAACAACATTTTCCCGAAATCCGATTTCAATGTAACAAAGCCTATTTGTAGCTCCAGGGTAAGTTAATCTACCTGTGAAAACCGCATGACAATCTGTTCAGTAGATTCGGAGATTATCGTGAACAGACAGACAGACAGAAAAGAATTTTAAAAACTTTTTTTTTGTGCTTGGTTACTCTTCTTTTATCACCCCTCTCAATTTTAGGTAAAAATATTCAATGTAATTAAGATTTTGTACATTGAATATTCTTAACATAAATTGACCGGGAGTGATAAAGAAGGGTAACCAACCACAAACAAAAAAAGTTGTTAAAATTCTTTTCTGTCTATCTATACGTTTAGCAGCCTTAATAAGTTAAGGCTACAAACATGACTTTGGGTTAGGCATGATTTCTCCCAGTGTTGGGAATGCTTAACTATCAGTGCAGTGGTTTGTTAGTAACGCAACGTTAGGTACGTTTCTGGCACCAGGAGCACGTCTTTCGTAGATCGCGATATTACGGACATGGCGGTGAAAGGGCTATTAATATGATGCCACGTCTGCGCCGCTGTATCGTTATTGATGCAATAATAATAATTGCGAGGCTTCCGCCCGTGCACGGCGCGTCGCGGCGTGTCTTTGTTCCTTGGGTTCCTTGTCTAATCTCCGGCTACGCTATCACCCTTACGTGACTCTATATAACCATCTATAGACAGTGAACTCACAGCTTTGCCCTTATTCACTATGACCAACAACATTCTCTCGACGCAGCGCAGCCGGTCACTATGCCTACCCGCTTATCAAAAGGTTCCGGGTTCGATTCCCGGTGGAGGTGGGCTTTGTGTGATAAACACGGGGTTCCACTTTCCAGATATGGGCGTGTTTATATATCTACTAGCTGTCCGCCGCGATTTCATCCGCGGTAATTTGCAATGCAAAATTTCATGACGATCGGTTGAGTCGTTAAATAAGTTAATGAGTTAGTACAAGTGTTAGTGAATAAAATAATTTTTTATTCACCAACACAAATAACAAAGTTTTTTTACGGGACGTTAATATAATAAATCTTGTGTGAAAGCGTAACAAACAACTTTACTTACATTCACATTTATAAAATTAAAGACTAATATTCTGTATGTCATAAGTCAGGTCATCAACGTATTTTTGGAAGTAAAACTTTAGCGAGCACGAGGGAAAAACCGCTTCATCTCGACGGGACATGTTAGGTCATAGTGAATAAGGACTTTGGTACCTGCCTGCAGTAGAGTACGGCCAGCCGTGAAAATATTATTAGCCGGAGTGGATTTCTGCCGTAACTTTGTATACCTACAGTTAAGTTTATAATACGGCACTTTAATTAACTGTAACATCCTAGAGGCCGATCGCGCTATTTCGTGACGACGCGACCCTATCAAAAACCTTTATTAAAATAAACATTTTTTAATACAGTTGCTCAAAAAGTGGCGTATTGCAGGGACGTTTAGCGTTCGGGATGTGGGCTATTACATACTCGAGCTTTTTGTTTACCTTTCCCGAACTCGTGCGTTCTCTTTGCCAACTGTCAAAAATGGCGACACGACTTTGACACACTTTTTGCATTGCGAAACGTAGGTTTCGCATTACTAATACGACTAGCGCCATCTCTTGATCACAGTTGGAACTTAGTTGAGTTTGTTGTGTTTTTGATATTTTATTAAATTGCTTAATTTTTTCGTAACTGTATTAAAAATAGTTGTTCAGTACACGTGCGGAACCGTCATTGCAACTAGTTCCGACTGTCAACCCTCACCTTCGGCTGCGCCTCGGCTCGGGTAGACATTTGTCGGAACTCTTTGCAATGACAGGCTTTCCGCACTTATAATGAAATATACTATTAACGATTCGACTCTTAATTTAGAAGTTGTTTTTGGTTAACAGAAACTTGATTAATTGTTTTTAGTCCGTCGTGTGTAAATTAATAAAAAATATTGGACACGTATTTTTTCTCTTTTTACGTAATCAAAAAATAACAGCGATACATTGCATACGTCACAACCCGGTGCAGTTTGCACGGGGCTTATACCGAATAATGACGTCACGAGTCCCCCACCCTAAACTTTAATGCGCTTTATCTATGTTTATTTTCATCAATTTGAAAAATCAAAGAATACATTATTTTTTATTTTTTAACTGACTGACTAATTAGAATTTTGATTTTCTTACCCCGAAAAATACCTAATTTGTAGGTTGATTGGACACCCCAATCAATAAAATAAAAATTACACTTTCAAAGCGATCACGGGTCAAACTGCTGAGAGAAAAGCTAGGATCATTATAGCACAGAAAGTAAATAAATGACTAGACAAACAATTACGTCAAAGATCATCAATCAAATCGGTTTTATTTGCCAACAATTCAAAGGATATTTGGACGCAGATAAGCAATAACATGTTAACCCACAAAATTAAGTTATTGATACAGAACGACTTATTGAAAGTTAGAGAACGTTTTTTAATGATGTGTTTACCTTATTACACTGTTTAAATATGTATCAAAATGTTGAACATAAAAAAATGTTGACACAAAATGGCGCTATACTTTTTAAACACGATTTACTCAAAATTTCTCCGGTGTGGGTTAACACACTATGGCTTATCTATGTCCATTTAGGAATACAGCCAGAACCGTCGCCTTGACCATCGGCTATGCACCTACAACGGATATTGGCTCAAGTGATGGAATCAATCTACTGTCGATATATCTGAAACGATTACTATTTTATTTCCAATTCCTGCCACGGCTTCGTTATTGGCGGGCGAATACCTCCATTTCCGAGTCGGCGTTACCTTGAGACGGTAATCCAATAATGGCGAATTGACGGAGATATTTTATATCCCCGATATCGGTATTTTGGTCACACTTTTCGTCTATCATTATTATTTGTATTGCATTGGAAAGGTACCTGTGTAGTATAGGTACATAAATGGGTTAACTATGTGAAATTACTTCCCATAATACTTTTCGTCCCATCTCATCCCATCCCCATTCCAGGTCGGCAACGCACCTGCAAGCCTTCTGGTGTAGCAGATGTTCATGGGCGGCGGTAATCACTTACCATCAGGTGTACCACTTGCACTTTCCCGTTTGCCCCTATGACATAAAAAAAAAACTTGCTAACTGACTATGACTGGAAATAAAGCACATTCTCTCTGTTGCGCCAAGAACGCTGATGAGCTAAACTGTAAACAGCAGAGTTTAATCCTTATCCTTACTAATATTATAAATGCGAAAGTAACTCTGTCTGTCTGTCTGTTACGCTTTCGCGCCTCAACGGCTTAACCGATCATCATGAAATTTTGCATACACGTTGTCAGGGGTACAGAGAAGGACATAGGGTACTTTTGATCCCGGCATTCCTGCGGGTGAAGCCGCGGAGAACAGCTCGTAATACATATAGTACAGGAAATACCAAATTAATATGTATACCTACTTCCAAGGTAACACTGACTAAGGAGTTCCGATTTCGGTACCTGCATGCTGCTGCAGCAGAAGCTTCAGTATGCCCGAGTGATTCAGGACACTTTTTGTCTTGTACTGTCTTGTTTTTGTCTTGTTTTACCCGCGGTAATTTCGGAGTTCCCGCAGAAATTTCGGGGTAAAAAGTACCCATGTCACTCAGGACTATCGTAGCTTCCTTCAAGTGAAAGAATTTTCAAAAACGTTTCAATAGATCCAGATAACAACGTCACAAACTCACGAACTCACAATTCACAAACTCACATAGATACTTACTTGACCTTTTTATAATACTACGAGCTGTCCCTCGCGATTTCATCCGCGGTAATTTCGGAGTTCCTGTGTCCTTCTTTGTACCCCTGACAGTAGTTTACGGTGATAAGCAGTTCCCCGCATTAATTCCCGAATAATGGAATGATGAAAAATGGATGGAATTCCGAGATAAAAACTATCCTATCTTTTAAGTTGGACCATATTATAAAGGGTTACAAAATTTTATCAAAATCCGTTCAGTAGTTTCGGAGTCCAACGCGGACAAACAACGTGACACGTGGTTTATATATATTAAGATAAGATGTAGTATACTTAGATAACGAAGAGTTTCCCGCGCGAATATCGAAGTTACACGGTGAAAACCGCAAGGAAAGATACGTAAAATATACTTACCAGCGCAAATTAAAAAATCTTATGAGCCCAGCCGCGGGTAACAGCTAGTAACGTTATTTAATAAAGCAAATAATCGTTTGAAAACCTCTAAATTCGTCTCTCGGAATAATTGAATCCTTTAGTACCTAAGTTGTTCCAACAACTCTTTGATTTGTTTGAACGAGCAACGCAGCACAATTTTAAGGTCGTCCTCCGTGAAGGTGCTTCGAGGGTACGTTTACCTGTACTAATCAATAATGGTACCTCTAATATTAAAATATAAAGCTATATTATACTCGAAAATTTCTAACAATAACTAGTTGCCGTCCGCGACTCCGCCTCTAGAGTTTGACATCAATACTGCGTTCGAATTGGGATGTGGACTACTTTTAAAATCAAAATTATAATTAGTCCGTCAGTTAGAAAATAAAAAAACAATAGACACGTATTTTTTGCTTTTTCAAATAAATGAAAATATACAGAGATAAAGCACATTAAAGTTTAGGGTGAGGGGGTCGTGACGTCACTAACCGCTAAAACCGCCATACAAACTGTCCGAATAGTGACGTCACGCGAAACTTCAACTCAGTATATCGCCGTTATTTTTTGATTACGTAAAAAAAGAAAAAATACGTGTCCAATATTTTTTAAAATCTAAAAGACGGACTAAAAAATAAAAATTAGTCAACATGCCCATTGCTATAACTATATTTATTT
This sequence comes from Zygaena filipendulae, assembly GCA_907165275.2. Lineage (NCBI taxonomy): Eukaryota > Metazoa > Arthropoda > Insecta > Lepidoptera > Zygaenidae > Zygaena > Zygaena filipendulae. Next base: position 11,849,328 of record OU015660.1, read on the forward strand.
CGTGAACCGATCGAATCTCAACAGTGAGCTTGAGTAGTCGGCGAAGGAAAACATCGTAAGCAATACCATAGCAAGGTGGTAGGGCACTTTTTAGTGCCTGACTTCAAGTTGAAAATTATGCCTAACGGTGTGTTCCGGAATTATTCCAAAGCCTTTACATGCAGTTCCACTCGTCTGAAATACAGGAGCCCCGTGTATCTACATATATACCTAAAAATTTTTCAGAGATGATTATTCTATTTTGCTCAGGGAAATTGTAGCTTCCTATCTGTGAAAGAGTTTTTATAATCGATTCAGTGCTGGAACCACTGATTGACAGTTTACCCCTGCAAACAAACAAACAAATTTTACCTCTTTATATTTTATTGGTATAAATAACAGCATGATATATGCCACGTTCCTCTCAACTCCCGGTTATTGAACTTGACTAGCTATTTCACGCTACATTTAACTCTATGACATATGTGTTAAGTCGTATATTTCAGTGACTTGTAAATTTTAGAGGTATTATCTGTATATTTTTCGAGCAAGTTCTTTTACTAATAAGCTTGGAAATCGTTAAGGTTTCCTGCTCTATTACTACATCTGTAGACGTCGTCGGTTGAATTGTCTTTGTTCGTCTATAGACAAAGTTAGTTGGAAAAGAGGTATTTATTTGCTGGTTTGAATCTTGTTATTTGTTATTAAGGTGAAGAAGGTAAAATAGGCAATATAAATATAATAGAGTAAAGGGGTCTTTTTTGTAAAAATATTTGAATAATGAATCAAAATATAGAAGTTCAAGATCCAAGAAAACAAGCTGTTTAGATCACAGTTTCCTTTTGTAAAGTTATAGATATTTTGTTATTTATATACTTACCTATTGTTATATTTATACATATTTTATATTGTACGAGCTGTTCCCCGCGGTAAGTATACCGTAAGTATATACTTTAGAATGCATTTAGTGAAAAGCTGTTAATTTGAAATTATAAACAGACACTTCAATTTTATTTATTTTTATAGATTTGCACTTATTTTTGGTCGCTGTATGCAACAAGTGGGAATGCAGCGTAAAAAGAAACAAAGCACTAACGTCTATGCTACGAAAAAGTAAATGAATAGATTAAAAAAATAACGTACCGTACCTCCATGACACATACCTATAGCACAGATAATATGGTTTTCCCACAGATCACATTGTTTGTGACAAAAACAATCATTGTTTGTGATAAAAGCAATCATTTATTGAATCTCTATTGTTACACGTAGAGATAGCACATGTACCTTTTATTATCTTTGGTTGTAGCGAGCGCGCGTCACGCATCGCCGGCGTAGAGTGGATGTTGATTGGGAATTTAATTAAACCGAAGCACCGTCGTGAAACTGACGAGTGCGGAAGTCTCCTCCCCAATCATTTTCGGTGACTATGAAAGGGGACAATGGGTCAGGCAGCAACGGTCTCGGTTCGAAGTTCACCCGATCGCCTCAAACTTGTGCCATACCTAATACCTTTCTAAACTAATATTATAAAGAGGAAAGATTTGATTTTTTGTTTGTTTGTTACGATTTAACTCAAAAACTACTGGACCGATTTAAAAAAACTTGCGCTGGACAGCTAGTATTATATGGACATAGATAAGCAATAGTGTGTTAACCCACACTGGAGAAATTTTGAGTAAATCGTGTTTTAAAAGTAGGAGCGCCATTTTGTATCAACATTTTTTATTTCAATATTTAGTTAAATATTTAAGCAATGTAATAAGGTAAACACATAATTAAAAAACGTTCCCTAACTCTCAATAAATCTGTCTAAATCAATAACTTAATTTTGTGGGTTAACATGTTATTGCTTATCTGCGTCCATATATACGCGCAGTTTCACTCGCGATAATTTCCGAGTTCCCGCGGGAATTCTGGATTACAATATTGCCCATGTTACTCAGGGATAATGTAGCTTTCTAATGGTGAAAGAATTTTTTAAATCAGTCAAAATCAGTCAGTAACAAACAAACAAATAAACAAACAAAAAGATAGAACAAACAAAGAGATAATTTAGAATTAACTTCAATAATGAAACACATTTTGTATGAACTATGAGACAAATAAGCAATTTCACTGTTCATTGTCAATTGAAAAATCGATTTAAAAAAAAATCTATTCCAAACCCAAATTCTGATATATTGTTTTTTCCTTTTCTTCTCAATCTCTTTGCGCCGTGGAGCGAGTAGGTAGATATCAGTGCTTAACGAGCCTGACACAACGCTCGTTCGCTCGCCTCCTCTCAGCGAATAATTACAGCAATTACAGCACGTAATTGAAGCAGTATCGGTATAATTAATGCGGAAATGTAGCGTGGAGTGGAACGTGGAACGCGGCGTACAGACCGCATCGGAAATATGTACCCACTTTTGACGGTCGTCGAATATTATTGCATTAGAAATAAAGTTTAACGACTGGCAGATAATATATTGTAAGTCAACATCGCTGTAGCAGCAAATAAAAGTGATATTTTATTCTTTGAAACAATACTGAATATGTTATGTTCATAATGTTATCTTCACATGAATTTCACGTGCATGACAAAAAATTAATTTAATTAAATCGCATTCAGAACTGCCCCCTACTAAAACACTCCGCCGTGAAAAGGTGGAGTCATTAAACCATAAACCGGAATTGGAATTATAATAAAAATATTCGATACTGACTGTACCGCCAGCGAGCTACGCAAAATTCCCGGCGAGTTTGCAAACTAACGTCTTTAACACCACACAAAACATGTTAGCGTAGATCTTCAGAGAACTAACAGCTCGGTGACACTCCATACAAATGAACTGGATTCAAGTAGTTAGATTCCCACAATTAAAAACAGCCGATTTGTAGGTACGTGTGCGACGTGCGTGTGTGCGTGTCGTAAGGTTGACAGCGGACTGACAGTAGCTGTCAGTGAAAAGTTGTCAAATTACATATTGTGACTTTGCCTGCTCTCCGGAGCGAATAGTAAAAACAACAACAACAACATATTGTGACAATTTTTCACTGAAACTATTTTATCACCAAACTTTCGTGGGGTATCAGGAGGCGTGATATTGGTGGGAGGCGGAGATTGTCGCTTCTTTACAGAGTAGGTAATATTTAGTATTCTTTGGTACTAGTATAGTTTTAAATCTATTACTAGCTGTCCCGCGCGGTTTCACCCACGTTAATTATACAGTCTTGGCGACCCCTTTTTATCCTTAGTTTAGTTTTCATAAGAATGTTGATAGATTTTTTTTCACTATGCCTGCGCGTTTTATTTACTGCTAGTCGATCCCGCACGGTTTTGCTCGTTTTAACTCCGGAGTTCCTAAACTATCACTCAGGAACATTGTATTCGTCATTGTAAGCTTCCTATAAGTGAAGGAATTTTTAAACCCGGTTAAGTAATCGAGTTTATCCATTGGGATGCAGAAAACACACCAACCGACCAAACAAACATACAGAAGATCTTTTAAATAATTTTGTATTAAAGGTAATTATAAAAGGTAATAAATTAAGGTAATTATAAAGGTAAATATTAAAGGTAATTAAATGTAATAATGGAAAAGCAGCCGTAGATGCGAGAAAATACCTATTGAAATGTATGAAAACCAGCGCTGACGATCCACCATAACCGTTTCCGTTGATTTATAGTCTGCGGTTAAGGCACCTAATGAACATAACATAAATAACTAAATGAAAAAATCTTGCGTCCGTTTTCGACGCTATACGTTTTACGGTCTTCGTTCCTTTTTCATTAAATTGAGTATTTACGGCCGCAGTCAGATAATTCATAATTCATTTAATCGCAAGAATATGGTACAACTAGATGTAAATTTATAAAAAAAATATTTGACCGCATATTCGCCGTATTGGCGTGCAAGTTTATACAGAATAAAATTTAAATAAAACAATATTCAAATAAAATAAAGAATTAACTAAAAAAAAACAAAACCAATCAAAAAGAAAACAAAAAAAAATCAATTGTCAGAATAAAAATTAAAATAAATCATAATTAATATGAAAAACAAAATTGGATCAAAATTAAAATAGAGGCAAAATTAAATCAAAATTAAAACAAGATTAATCACAAAAATAAAACCACAGTCAAAACTGAAATAAAATTAAGATCAAAGTTCCTGCATAGTAAAAAAAGAAATTATATTCGAAGTCATAATTCTCAAAAATGTCCCTTTTTTTTTTTTGCAAATTACAAATGTCAAATACAATTCTATGTTACATTCACAAATATGTCGAAATATCCACTACAGAGTGATATTGTTAGTAGCAGAGTCGTTTTAATGATCACTTAATTTTAAGTATAGATTTTAAAAATTAAAACGTGATGAGTGCGGCCATTATAATTATTTAACTAGCTCTTCCCTGCGGTTTCACCTGCATTCATTTTGGTGTTTCTTTTGTTAATTCTCAGAAGAGCAGTTCGAATAACCTATAATACCTATTTAGTAGCTAGCTTCATTTAAACTGTAACAAATTAAAATTATTTATACCTATAAAATAACCTAGACCATTTCATACTAAATCTATAGGTACTATGATAAAAGAGTAGAATCCGATTCTGTACATTGAATATTTTTAAGAAAAATTGACTGGGGGCGATTTAAGAAGAGTAACTAACCACAGAAAAAGAGTTTTTAAAATTATTTTCTGTCTGTATGCGATAATCTCCGAATCTACTGAACGGAGTGTCATGCGGTTTTCACAGGTAGATTAAACTTAGCCTGGAGCTACATATAGGCTTTGTTTCATTCAAATCGGAAATAGGAAAAAGTTATTACCTATACATAAAAACCTTTTACGCGGGTGAAACCGCGGGGCACAGCTAGTAACTAATAACAAGTAATAACTTCTATAAGTCTATAGGTACTTAACTGACAAGGAAAAAGAATTTGTCTCTAGACAGACATAATTCAATCAAAAACCACGACTCGTGCGGGTTTCTGAGAGAAATGAAGCCTCGCGAACATTTGACAGCTCTGAACTGACAAATTGTCTCGTCCTATTTTATTTAATGAGAAAATGCCGAGTACAATTTGAAGGCTGCGATATTTGCTTTCTACAAATGTTTCTGAAGAAATACTTTATTTAAATCGCGCACCTAGTAGAAAAATCGCTTGGCTACTTGACTAAATTATTTTTTTAGTCCGTCGCGTCGTGTAGATTAATAAAAAATCAAAAATATTGGCACGTATTTTTTCTTTTTTTTACGTACTTACTGAAAAAATAACGGCGATACGTTGAGTTGAAATTTCGCGTGACGTCACAACCCGGTGCAGTTTGTACGGGGCTTATACTGAATAATGACGTCACGAGTCCCCCACCCTAAACTTTAATGCGCTTTATCTATGTTTATTTTCTATAATTTGAAAAAGCAAAAAAATACTTGTCTATTATTTTTTATTTTCTAAATGACGGACTTATTAGAATTTTGATTTTCATACCCTAGAAAATACCCAATTACAAACAGACACTTCAATTTTATTTATCTGTATAGATGTATAGATACATATATTGGTAAGCATTGCAAATAAGTAACTTTTGTAGACAGCTACAATTATTGTAGCGTATTGATTTTGGTTGATTGCAGTTGATTTATAAATAATTGTCAAAAATCAAGACATGCATATCGTAATCGCATCTAAAATCGCCATGCTTCTGATCGCAATCGAATATTAAAGCAACAAAAGTTATGTACTTTTGCACATTATAAGAAATTTTCTTGTGTCTTACTATAAGAAATGTCTTATAATATATCCAGTCGCTTTGGTTGTTATATGGGACCGTACATATTACAAAAAATGTCGGATAAGACACGTGCATGGTAATTTTTGTCAGACGCATGTAAGACACAAAAAAAAATTTTGTATTCTGCAAAAGGCCTTAGCTTTGCTGAGGCGATACGACTCAACCCAAAACATAGCAGTGTGGTTCAGGCTTAACTTATGAGTTATGTATAAGCTTAAGCTGTCAGTGTTGTCATGGCTCATTAATACATAACGTAATAAATGATAGATATATCTACGTATATTAATAACAAATGATCACATTACATTTACCAATTACCACTTAATACGTGACGCATCCAGCCGTCTACGTTAGATATTAAACGGCTCATTAGTACTGTGTAAACGTAGATGGCCGATGGTGTATTGAATAACAAATAATAATGCATACCCAATAATAACAAGCATTTGAAAACCTTCATTATGTCTGTAGTAATGTAAGAACGATCTCTATATGTTAGCATTGTAAGAATATTGTTTAAAAGTGTAAAAAATAAAAAGCTATAGAATTAGATTCCAAATTTTAAAGTTGCTTGAAATTTTAAAGCAACGCAATGTCTAAAGCTCTATCGGCCGCACTCAGAGTCAATTAAATGATTACTTGATTGTAAGTAAAAATTAACTAACTTAAATTTAATTAATTGCCAGTTAATATTAATATAATGAACGTCTCTGAGTGCGGTAGTTCTTTTTAATCTTTACTTAAAATTTAGTCATTAAAACGACTCTAGTGCGACCGCAAGACGTTAATAGTGAGTAATAAAAGAAAAACAAGAAGCTGGGGCTCTACCACCATCTCTTCGTCACCATAAAACGTTACATCGATACTTTGGCCATTGTAAATTCAATTTAGTAGATTGTGTATATAAGGTCAAAACTGCTGTGAACATTTAAATACAAGTAAAGTAACACAAAGGAGATTAGGGTAACTTTGCATAACGCATTAAGCATTGCGATTCAGCAAACCTAGCATTATGGCCACAAAGCTCTTTTTTAGAATTAATATACATATTTACTTAGTTAATTTTAATTTTGGTAAATTTTATGTATACTATGACTATAAATTAAAATAATAAATTGATCTGTCATTTCGTAAATTTTAAAGTAAGCCTAAAAGTGCAAATCGTTTGTGAAACCTAAATCCTGCAATGTTGAAAAATAACCAAATTTTAGAGTTAATCCTATAGCCAAGTAGATCGCTCTCAAATTGTTGTTGCTGTTTTGTACCTGAAGATACTTTCCTGGCTGCGAGCCAACTTTCCGACTAATTTCGGGGTATAAAAGTGGAAGATCGGCGCTGGGTATAGCGCCGGTCCATAATCCATATGTCTGGATAAAGGCTGTCAAATACGGCGTTCGGTCGTAAGCTCCTGTCGTTTAGATAATCACAGTGTGACAACTTTTCTTATAATAAACTCATAACTTGGTAACATTGGCCTAGTTTATCAGTTGGTATAACTCACCTATATCTTTTGGAGACAGCTTTAGCTTTTTAGGTAAAACGAAGATTGACGTTTAAAATTAAATCCTATTGATATGAGTAGTAAGAGTTTTTTTGTACCTTATATGCACATAGAACATAGAATAGAAATGTATTTATTGAGAAACAACGACTCATATATGGACATAGATAAGCAATAGTGTGTTAACCCACACTGGAGAAATTTTTAGTAAATTAAAGTTTTAAAATTATATCGCCATTTTGTTTCAACCATTTTTGTGTTCAATATTTAGTTACATGTTTAAACAATGTAATAAGTTAAATACATAATTAAAAAACGTACTCTAACTCTCAATAAATCGTTCTGAATCAATAACTTCGTTTTGTGAGTTAACATGTTATTGCTTATCTGCGTCCATATATGTTAAGTAAATAATTACCTACATGATATACGTAATATAGATTTATAAATTATAATAAAACAGAGTTAATTTATGTACAAAGTTGGTCCTATCCCGCGTGAGGATTTTGTTCCAGTGTTCATATACCTACTTATACAATCATATATTCTCCCACCCTTCAGTGACCAACTAAAAGTAAAAGCAAGCTTATGGTTGGTTGTTTTGCGTTTTTTTTTCATAAATCCCTCGAAAATCTGGGTATAAATTCTGAATGTTATTAATTATTTTAAGAATTAATCCAGGATCCTTTATCTTTGTGCCAAAATACCAAATTTATTCATCTGTTTATGCAAGTTTAAGTAACAAAATTAAATATTGAACTTTCACATTTATAATAAGGTATCTAGAGGGAAGCCTGTGTTTAAATAAAAGATTGTGTAAATAATAGATTGGTTAAGTTCAGAGACCAAACTTCTCCGTACCCTTTAATATTCATTTTAAAAAATACGTTCTATTTTAAAACGAAATTGGCGAAATTATTGAGCTGACGTGCGATAGTAACTATAAAAAAATTAAGTTGAAAATATACAATGTAACGTTACAATGGAATTTTAGTTGAACTATAAGTGCATAGTGGATCATACAAAACGTACTTAGTACTTATATGTATAACCACAACACAAATCTAGGTTAATATGGTAATTAAATTGTCATCAAGTTAACTGAAAACATCGAAATTTAAAAAAAAAGAACATCGCTCCAAAGTTAAAATAACAGACTAAATCCGAAAATAATGGAGCCTTAAAACTAGGCAAGGTTAATCCAATGTCGATGTGAAATACAGCCTGGAGGGCACTCAACGAAGAAGCTATTAAGGACTGCTCTCAAACGAAGTAAGAGTGGCTTACATCGTAATTGTAGTGTACTTAATGGTCCCTTACATCTAAAGACGATGATCGGTACTTTGTTCGAACACCACTCAACTATGTTGACGATAATCGAAATACAATATATCGACAAGCGAGAGGAGTGCGATTAGTACTGTGATCATAAAGTTATGAGGGGATAATTTGCTTCATAATGAGCAAAAGCGGATTGCGTTTCCCGCGTCTCAGCGATTAGTATAAGCACAGATAATATGATCTAATATATATAAATCACGTGTCACGTTGTTTGTCCGCAATGGATTGGATTGTGCTACAGTTTATAGCACGTTATGACGTCAAGAGCACCCACTCCTAAACTTTAATGCGTTTTATCTTATAGTATTTTTTAAATAACTTTAAAAAGCAATACATACGTGTCCATTATTTCATATTAGCTAACTGACGGACTAAATAGAATTTTGATTGAAAACTACCTTATTGCAATTTGTATTTATAAAATACCCGGTAACGTGTTATGTGACTGTATGACTGTAGGAAAACAAAATAATAAATAATAATTTTATATAAGTCATGTTTGTAGGTGCAGGTGAATTACTTATAGGTATAACTTCCGTTGAAAAGAAAAAGAAAAGAAAAGAAAGATTTATTCAAAAGAAAAGTTGACCTCATGCGCGTCACTTCCGTTGTCTGCTAAATTTTTACTCTCACGTCTTAATATTTTTATTGATCGTAAACCTTCGTAGGTACCTATAATATAAATTCCAAAAGTCAATCCACCTCTCCGGAATTTACCCCTGTAGCGTCACTTCCGTTCGTTGCCCGTTTGAATTAATTTTCAATCTTTCAAAACTGTGACGGATTGTAAACTGCCAGCGTGCGTAAAACGCAACGATTTCAGAATACAACGTCTCTACTCTCTGCATGATTGAGGCCGCGGGCTTCGACGCTGAAAATAAAACCTCCCATCTGGGGAGCATTGCTGTGGGTTTATGAGCCAGCCGCAGACATGTTTCTAGATTGTTTCCTTTTTACGGAATTGTTTAATGACATTTTTACGACACACGCCCTCTGTGATCCAACTCCTAAATTATTGAACGACCCCCAAGAAAATGGTGCGCCATAAAATAGTAGGTACGTTTCGTCTTCTTTTTTAGAATAGCTATGAAATTGAATTGATGGAATCTTTTATTGTATCGGAATACACTAAAAAGTTCTATCTATCGTTTCAAAATCGATTCAAATTAAATTTGATGTTACTTAGTTGTGTGCAATATAAATATATGAACAGAATAATTGGACGCAGATAAGCAATAACATGTTAACCCACAATATTAAGTTATTGATTCAGAACGCTTTATTGAGCGTTATAAAACGTTTTATAATTATGTGTTTACCTTATTACATTGTTTGAATACCAACAAAATGTTAAACATAAAAAAATATTGAAACAAAATGACGCTATGATTTTAAAATACGATTTACTCAAAATTTCTCCAATGTGGGTTAACACACTATTGCTTATCTATGTCCAATTAAGGCGTATAACATGATATCTTTCGTACCTGTTCGCCGCGGTTTCACCAGCGATATAGTCGGAGACCCCGCGGGAATTCTGGCGTTTAAAGTACCCTATGTGTTATTCTGATGTATAAGCTATATTATTGTAAAGTTTCATTAAAATCCATTTAGTAGTCTTTGCGTGAAAGAGTAACAAACATACATCCATACTTCCATAGTAAAGGACTAGCTGTGCTCCGCAGTTTAACCCGCGTTAATTTCAGAGACCCCCTAAGTTACTCCTTACAACATAAGCTATCTGCTAGTGAAATTCCTGTTAAAATTGTAGGTATGATGTTAGTAGGTACCGTATATAATTTCGTATGCTTTAGTGAAAAGCTATTAATTTGAAATTACAAACAGACACTTTTATTTTTTATATGTATGTCCAGATTAAACACCACAAGTGGACGCAGATAAGCAATAACATGTTAACCCACAAAATTAAGTTATTGATTCAGAACAATTTATTGAGAGTTGGGGAACGCTTTTTAATTGTGTGTTTACCTTCTTATTACATTGCTTAAATATTTAACTAAATATTGAACATAAAAAATGTTGACACAAAATGGCGCTCCTAATTTTAAAACACGATTTATTCAAAATTTCTCCAGTGTGGGTTAACACACTGTTGCTTATCTATGTCCAAGTATGTACAATTGTACATACCTTACAGATGTACCTAGCTATGTATGGTAGACTAGTGTATGGTATGTAGTCATGAAATCGGTTTAATTAATCCTCTGCTGTCATATCACACAAATAGTAGGTACATGCTTTGAATGCGGTTAATGCCTGCGGCAACAGAGAGAGCCTCGAATCAAAGCTGACATTTTGTAGGTATAGCCAATAAGTTCGCGCTAGTTATTAAATTACATAGCAGCCATGTAACTTACGTACGTACTTTTACTTGTACGTAAAATTCTTTCACTACAATACTACAGTGATCCTGAGTGTCATAGGTACTTTTTATTCCGGAATTCACGCGGGAACTCCGGAGTTTGTGAGTTCGTGCGTTTGTAAGATTGTAGGGGTAATCTCTGGATCTACTGAACCGATTTAAAAAATTATTTCAACTATAAGAAGCTACAGTTATCCTGAGTGACATGGCGTACTACTTTTTATCCCGGAACTCCCTGAGTGACTAATCCTAGTGAACATACGTATTGCATACTATCGTAGCTGGTCACACTGCAAGCGACGCCCCTAGGTACGTGCCTAGCTAGTCACCATGTGATGCCAGTGTGGCCAGCTGCAAATTGCGATAGTCTGCAATATGTCTATTCACTAGGATTAGTCACTGGGGAAGTAGCTTGGCTCGTAACAATAAACGAAGATTTGTAGTGTGACTTTAGCCATAATGAAGTAAAGCTTCATTGAGTCCAATAGAGCAAAGAAATCGCTACTTCGTTTTGCATGAACTTGAAGGAGTCCTTTCTGGCAAAATATTGAAAAAAAGATAAAATTATTTTATAACATTTATTGTTACGCCTTGAGATGTTCGGGTGGGCTAGTAGCATCCTATTAGTATTATTTTACACCGAAATTTCGTCCGCTGAATTTTCGACCTTGCACACTGTAGGTAAAGCTAAAATTACAATAACACGTTTAAAGAGTTGCTGGTAAGGAAGACCTCAGCTAGAAAAGGCAGGCGCCGTAACATCCAATTGACGTCAACTTTGATGAATGACCAACCCTTGCCAGGAACATGACGTACAATAATTTGTTAATAACGTGAGGTCAAAGACATTATAACAGAATAGACGGACAATACAAACTTTTACTATGCAATCCATGTCAACCAATTTTTGCGGGGAAATGATAAAAATAAAACCAATCAAATCCTTGCGACGCAATCAAATACCAGTCACCACAAAGTAGGTACATTTCAAATAGCCAATCACATCGCTTTCCGTCAAGTGGTACCTATGGTACCTAGTCTCTGCTAGCCAACGGCATTTTGTTAGCGTTGCGGGTTCGATCCCCGCGTAAGGAACATTTATGTTTACTATCTAATCTTGTGTTTACCATAGGAGTACAGTAATATATTATCTGTGCCATAGGTTTTGGGTGGCACAAACCAATCTTGCTCTAGCGGCGCAGATGAGATTGACTCAGAAGACAATAATAATAACTATGTAGGTACTTATTTTCAATTAAGGTCCGTTAATTGCATTGAGCGGACGACACTTGGAGAGAATTGTCTCGATTACATTCGTAGTTACGCGACATCCTAACGCCCATTTGGCGGCAAACAGTCTCGCATACAACACAGGCGCGGCCGATAAAAGACAAGGTAGCCATATTGTGTCGCTTATACAACAATACCGCGCAAGTCAAATTTATTTATTTATTTTATACAATACATATGCATGATAAAATATTAATATATAATTGAATAAAAGTGCTTAAATTGGATGATTGCCTCCAGTAAGAGCCCATTGGATACGCGGAAAAATAATCTAGAAAATGGTACATAAATATGGTCAATTCATTACTTGCGCGGTATTGTTGTATAAGCGACGCATGTTTATTTATAGTACTTAGGTACCAACAAACGACTAACACGATCATATTTTTATATTTTTAACAATGTTTAAAATGTTACATCATGTTAAACTGTGCTAAAGTTATCCACAACTCTAACAATCTAAGATAAATGACGCCTATTTCAATGTTCTAAAATCAAGACGTTAGCTCTTCTTTTTCGGTAGGCAAACCGGCTGCGATGAAAAAATCCTATGTCTAAAATCAAACTACAATCTCAATTCTATCAAATATATTTGAAACAGACCAAAATTCTCAAATTCGTACCTGGTTATACCAGCGTTTCCTATACCTTTTTCAGTCATCTCTATATCAAGCATAATTTTCAATAACCGAAAGCAAAACCGAAAATAAAACAAAAAAATAGCTATGCATTTGAAAGAAAGAAAGATTTTCATCATTTCGTATCTACCATCCATGTAGTATTCACGCACACCACAGAGATACCTCGATAGGTATCGGTTTGTCGCTGACTCACTACTACCCCCAGATCCACCAGCGCACCAACAAGAGACTGCCGATCGGTTGATGTTGACGATCCTTATATACCCGCACGACATTTCTTTATACCCTCTCTCGGGTACCTACATGAGTCAATGTATTGTGTCCACTTAATAGTTACAAACACTACATCCCATTTTTTTTAAATGCGTTAATTTTCATGTTAACGGTTGTGAAGGTTAGCTTTTTCGATACGCACATGTGCTCCGCGCTAAGCGTAGTGATTATGGGTCCAGGGATATACTCCCCCTTACATATCATAATACTATATTCTGGAACGATATTAGGACCACTCGAATTATTTTCTCGTTAATCCCTTGAACGTAGGTACCTACAGACTCGTGCGTTCTCAGTCCTCATTTTTATTATATTACCTACTAGCTTTGCCCGGCTGTTTCGCCCACGTGAGTTCCACAATCCCGCAGGAACTCCAAAGTAGCCTAATTTACTCCTTATAACAGCAGTGAAAGTCTTGTCAACATCGGTCCAACCGTTTTGGAAGTATACCCGCGTGAGTTTCAATATTCCCGCAGGAACTCCAAACGACTTTTATTAAAACCTTATGTTGAAAATACCAAATATAAAAAAGAAGAATTATTCATTTGGTGCAGTCGTTGAAAGTTATGCACTCAGCAGAACATTTGGCAAATCATTTTCATTTATGTAGCTTTGATTATTACCTATCACGGAGAGAAATCAATCAGACCGACGATGTCGATGTTGGCGACGCAATATCAGTGACCAGCAGGCACAGTGACCGACCCCGCGTGGTGTCAATAATGTGCAAACTACGGGAGAGTATACTGATCAAATATGATGCCCAACCGAACTCCGGTAGCAGAAATATTGTTGACCAATCTTCGGTGGGGAACTTTTCGGTCGTGAACTTTACCGAACAAGCCCCTGTTTTTCTCTCAGGGTACATAAGTACGTTATAACTGCGAAACATGTAGAATTTTTTGTTGGAAGAAAGTATGGTAAAAAATTGTTGAATGGAAATAATTGTTTGGAGAGATTATTTATTTCATTGTTATGGTTTGGCAAAATTTTAACAATACTCACTCACCCACATAGCATATCGAAAAAGTTTCTTTTTGTGAGTTTCCGGGTGTCCTTTTTCAGAATTCAGGTACCTACAATGATTTTAGGGAAAATATATCGTATTTTATACGATTTATTTTTGCTATTTATGCCACAACTAGCTGTGCCCTATGGTTTCACCCTCGTAAAATTTGGAATCGGCTACTTGACAAATTTTTTTCAGTCCGTCGTATAGATTAAAAAAAATATTGGACACGTATTTTTTTCTTTTTTTACGAAATCAAAAAATAACGACGCACACGCTTTATCTATGTTTATTTTGATTAATTTGAAAAAGCAAAAAATAATGTTTTTTATTTTTTTACATTCTAACTGACGGACTAATTACAATTTTGATGTTGATTTGAAAGAAAGTACCTAAAGAAAGGATGAAGGTCCAGGAAGAAACCAAGGAGTAACTATACTAACTACTAAGTTCCAATAGCTGGAATCCAGGCTGGAATTCAGCTAAATAACGTGCACTCGTATTCAAAATGAATAGGTACAAGAGATTTGTGTTTAAGCAACCGTGTAAGTAGAATGGGACAGTTCTACACAAAGGCTTTTAAATCGTGGCAATTATACGCTCTTGAGCCAACCTCGACGGCAGTTATGCGCTTGTTACTCTTCTACTATCGCTTATGTACTTCTAGAACTAAAAGTGGTTGCTTTTGTTTCGGAGACATCTTGTTACAAAGAATTGGAAACTGGCAAAAAAATTGAAGACGCTATGGACTCATTCTTGCTACGAAGATTGGGTATTAAGGTTCTAACGGCCGCACTCAGCGTCGTTTTCGTTTCAATGATTGTTTATTTAATTTTTAAGTACACATTTTAAAAACCAAACTGCCGCACTCAGAGACGTTCATTTAATTAATGTCAATTGGCATTTAACATGACGACCCCATTGGCGCAATGGTCACCATGCCTGCCCGCTAAACAAGAGGTTCCGGGTTCGATTCCCGGTGGGGGTGGACTTTGTGTGATGAACACAGGGTTCCATTTTCCAGTCTGGGTGTGTATATATATATATCTATAGTATAATATATATGTAATAATATGTGTAGTATATACCACGTTTGCTTGGTTTCCACGACACAAGCTTATAGCTTAGTGTGGGATCAAGTAGATCTGTGTGTTGTGAAGTGGATTATTATTATTATTATTAACTAAATTTAACATAACTAGTTAAGTAAGTTAGTTTTTTAATTAATTAATAATCGAAATTAATTTACCTAATTAAGTAATCATTAAAACGACTGAGTGCAACCGTAAGACAATTTACATTTCTATATATTTTTGCTCATAAATTACAATGTAGATAATACATAAACAAAATTCTTTCACCATTAGATTGCTACATTATCTCTGAGTAACATAGGCTATATTGTAACTCGGAATTCCCGTGAGAACTCGAAAATTACACGTTGTAATGTTTTATAAACAACTAGCTGTCCCCCGTGGTTTCACCCGCAGTGATTTCGGAGTTTCTGTAGGAATTCCGGGTTACAATGTAGCCTATATATTACTCAGGGATAATGTAGCATTCTAATGTTGAAAGAATTTAATGAAGGGATAATAATTTTAGTCAAAAAAGGAATATAAATCTAGTCGCATTAATAGCAATCGGTATACTACGTTTTTCGGGTGGAATTGTCAAAGTTCAAAAGATACCGACTTTCTACCCTTTCACGTCATCTAAATTGGAATTGGCGAACATTCCCATATTACCTAGGTGTTTGTCATTTCCCGCCTGTATCTACTTGGATGTTTGACATTTTCCTTCTGTATCGCACGTAATTTATTACCAGTGCGAAGTCTGATAATAACCATCTCGGACCGAACTTCGAAAGCTCGTACGTACTACTGAATTTCTTTTCGCAACTTTGATTGCTTCTCGGCTCGAGGCAATTGATCGCAAACGCTCACCAAAGTTTGCCTTGTGGTTGTTGTAATAAAACGATCATTAAAGCTTTTGTTTGCGTGACTTCAGTTTTATCGCTTACTTTGTTGTTTTATATTTGTCTTAAACATAGACCGCGGGATCGTATTATATCTGTGCCGCCAGCCGGGGATAATCTATTATTGCAAATTAGAACTGGTATCAGTTTAAACGCCTATTGTGATTGACGACCCGATTGGCGTAGTAGGTCACCATGCCTGCCCGCTAATCGAGAGGTTCCAGGTTTGATTTCCGGTGGGGGTGGACTTTGTGTGATGAACACAGGGTTCCATTTTCCAGTCTGGGTGTGTTTATATATGTATAGTATTATATATAAGTAATTCTATGTAGTATGGTACACGTTTGCTTGGTTTCCACGACACAAGCTAATAATAGCTTACTGTGGGATCAAGTAGATCTGTGTGTTGTGATGTGGATTAAAAAAAAAAAAAAAGATACTTTAATGATGAAGCGTTTTACTTTTAATCACATTATTATTTATTGAACACCAATATTAATTTTGGTAGGTACCACAAATTAACTAGACATATGTCTGTAGGTACACAGTGGATACATTTCTAATGACAAGTGACAACCACAGAGTAGCTTAACAAGAGCAACTTGTAAAGACCGCGTATTTGCTTTTCGACAGGATGAAGATAAAACTTAACATCTCATTGATTTCAATTCTTATTACCGACTAAACTTAACTTCTTTATAACTTTCTTTATTGGAATATAACGTAATTTACTCGTAGTTGACTTTCATCTCGTGTAAAGTCACTTATTTTAATTTTGCGCGTTTCGCTGTTACGCGCGGTATTTACAAACTGCTCTTACGCGGATTCGCACGCGCAGCGACGATAATATGTGTGTTATTATGATAATACGGCATCGGCAAACGTAAAACCGGTCGACGCGCGACGGCCGGAAACCATCGCCCAGTACGCAATGCTCATTGCTCATCCCCTCGCCCGCTGTACCACAGCCGCACGGAGCGCTTCGCGAAATTTACGATTATGGCATTTTGGGCGTTTGCTCGTGCGAAATGCTCACGCATAGATAAAACAAACGGCCAGATTAAATTAAACCGGTGCAAATGGCGCCGGGTCGCGCTATTTGTAGAGTTAAAACGAAACGAGCTGTGTATTAGGCTATAATCATGTGCTGTAAATGCGTTTTATTCCATGTAATGTCTGCCTAAATTCGACGTAAATCAACTAAGTACTTACTAGATTATCAAGGTACACTTAGCTACCAGAAATACTCGGAATTATTATAAAGGAACTTTTTTTTATATTGTGAACAGACTAGACAATTTTGACCACATTTCACTTATGTGTGTAGTCGAAGATCGTTAACACACCTAAGGGCCTGGAATGGGAACTGGCTTTCAACTGAGGCTGCCGGAACACACCGTTCGATGTTTGGCGACAGATTTTCAACTGGAAGAAACTAGGAAGTAGGTACTCTACCACCGTGCTACGGTTGCTTCCCGGCGTAGTATTCCTTCACCGACAAGCTCATTGTTAGGGTTCGAACCTACACGGTACGCCTTGTGGCGTGTGATCACACCATCCACTGAGCTATAGCTGTAAACATTGAAGTAATAAAGCTTATAATCTCTACACGAATAGCGGAACTTCTCCTCGTGCATGATTTTGCTGAAAGTTTCAGGCATACATACAGCAATCCTTATTTCTTAGTACTTTCTTAAGTTTCAAAAAATTATGGTCGCCAAAATCTTGAGGAACTGTTATGAAGATGTCAGCTAGGATATTGATCATTTGCATCATCAGTGGCCTTGAATAGATTAGGTTCTGATTGGTATGTGTAAAAGAGTTTCTTACAAACGATGACAGAGAAACAAAGTAGGTATAGGATTTTTTGACATTCCATACCAATGAACTGATTCAAGTACCTACTTTCCCACAAGTAAAGACAGCCTGTTTGTACACGTGTAGATACACATGTTGAGCGTGTGTGCGTATCGTAAAGTTGACAGCGAGCTGATAGTAACTGTTAGCTGTCAGTGAATAATTTTCACATGTAGATTCTATGTGTCAAACGATCCTTGGTCTTTATCAAAGTAAATTTCGCGGGGTATGAGGAGATATGAAATTGGTGGGAGGCGAAGAATGTCGCTTCTCATAATAATCTCTACCTATTCTTTTGTAAAACCAAGGCTCAGTTTAATAAAGTGGCAGAAGGAAAATGGATGTTATCACAGACCGGCTCGGTTGGATCAGATGTAAATATATTCGAGTTTATCATTACATTCGACAAAAATGAAGAGGCGAAAAGTTTATTCAGATGAGAAAAGTTTGTGCGGCAGATATTCTCACTTCTCGCCCATGAAAATGTGCTCGCTGCGCTCACTTGATTATTGTCATGATATTTTTCTGAATACATTTTCTCTTTTATTACAATAATAGGTATATTTTTAGAAATCTAGGTACGAATCGAACGATTTAAATGTGCTTTTTGTATAAGGTTCAACTTATTTTGAACTTAAGATATGGATATTATTGTACTTATGCCTAGGGTAATATTTAAAAAGTTCCTCTGGCTTAAAGTTTAATTGTAGGATGGTAGAGTTGAACTTGCCTCTAATGAAATCACAATGCAATGATGATGAAATTTTTTGTCTTGCAGCGAATCTGTATGAAAATAATAACAACAAGGATAATTAAATAACGTGCATGTTTTAATTAGGTTTTAATTTAAAAAAGAAAAAATATCCAAAGGGGTTACAAGTTTCTAGATGGTTTCGAGTACGTTTTAAAGTTAGTGACACGAAAATTGGTGTTTTCATATAAGATTTCAAATCAAGATTTTTGATAGTTCAACCTCTGAAGCGAAAAGGGTGAAACTACGAGTGGAATGTTGAATTCTCTAAAAAAAGTTCTACAGCATAAAAAGTTTAATTAAATTGAAGTAGGTAGGTATTAAGTGAACATAGTACAAATAAATACGATTTTCACCAACTCCGTTTACTTGAAAGAAAATCAGATATAAATCACATCGTGAATAGGAGTTTTCGGATCAAACTTGAACCAAACTCTGCTCAACGAATAGCACAATATGTAGGTAGGTAGGTACGTGCACCGCATAAAATTAAACGGACAAACACTGATCCTCTGCAAGTTTACACAAAAAGGCTATGATGATTCAGCACACAAATAAATCACAGATTGGTTTCTTGTCGCCTGATATGAATCTTGTCTGAATGGGCTAGTTGACTAATATTTTTTTTAGCCCGGTTTGTAGATTAATATAATATATATTTTTTTTTACGTAATCAAATAATAACGGTACATTGAGTTGAAAATTCACGTGACGTCACTAACCGGTGTAGTTGGTATGGGGCTTATCGCGGTTAATGACGTCAGGAGCCCCCCCCCCCCCCCCCCCCCCATCCTAAACTTTAAACAAGCAAAAAATGCGTGTTCAATATTTTTTATAACTACTACAAACCGGACTAATTAAAATTTTGATTTTCAAGTCGTCAACATCACTATTAACGCCTGTGCTGCGTCGTAAAACATCAGCGGAGTTTTTGTTTCGAACCATTGAGATTTTTATTGTCTTGTTTAGAATGATGAATTAACTTATATTTTTTATTAATGTCTGTCTGTTCGGGATTATTTTGCTCGAAAAAGAACGAAAATTAAAAAAAAACCGACAGGCAGATTATTATAAAAATTATGGAAATTGCGTGGTTAACTTTTAACGTCATTCCTTTTATATTTCTAATGTAGGTACAGGCCCGCCAAGTCTATGGTTTTAGCTGTCTAGTGTATAATCAAGTGTAAGATAAAGAGATACTAGAATTAAGACGGGCAATATCTCGTTAGTTCGCTCTATCTATAATATAAAATGTAATTTGTTCTTTGGTTACCTACCATAAGTACCTAAGTTGTTAGACGTCTACTTAGGTACAGTCGCGTACAATGGTACACTGCCTAACGATGCTAATCAAAGCTTGGTATATAAGGTGCAGGATGGTCAATACTTGCTAATCTTATCTTATCTTATAGATCACGTGTCACGTTGTTTGTCCGCGATGGACTCCGAAACTACTAAACGGATTTTGATAAAATTTTGTATCCATGTATAATATGGTTCAACTTAAAAGATAGGAACTTTTTGTCCCGGAATTCCCGCGGGAACTCCAGAACTCAGGGGTACAGAGAAGGACGTAGAGTACTTTTCCCGAAATTCCCGCGGGAACTCCGTTATTACCGCGGATGAAATCGCGCGGGACAGCTAGTCTTAATATATATAAATCACGGGTCACGTTGTTTGTCCGCGATGGACTCCGAAACTACTGAACGGATTTTGACAAAATTTTGTAACCATTTATAATATGGTCCAACTTAAAAGATAGGGAATTCCGGGATAGTTTTTATTCCGGAATTCCCGCAGGAACTCTGGAATTAAATACGGGGAACAGCTAATCACCGTAAACTGCTGTCAGGGGTACAAAGAAGGACATAGAGTAGGTACTTTTTCACGTTCCCGCGGGAACTCCGAAATTACCGCGAGTGAAACCGCGAGGGACAACTAGTACCTATTATAAATTCCGATAGTGAGTTTGTTTGTTTGATTGTTACGCTTTCACGCCTTAACGGCACAACCGATTACCATGAAATTTTGCATGCGCGTTGTCAGGGGTACAGAAATGGACATAGGGTACTTTTTATCGCAGAATTCTCGCGGGAATGCCGAAATTAACGCGGGTGAATTTACGTGATTTTGCATCCAATAGGTATGGTCAGGGAATACAGAGAA
Source organism: Zygaena filipendulae (assembly GCA_907165275.2). Classification (NCBI taxonomy): domain Eukaryota; kingdom Metazoa; phylum Arthropoda; class Insecta; order Lepidoptera; family Zygaenidae; genus Zygaena; species Zygaena filipendulae. The sequence continues at coordinate 11,870,278 of OU015660.1, forward strand.
GGACATTGGGTACTTCTCATCACGGCATTCCCGCGGGAAATTACCGCGGGCGAAACCGCGGGAAACTTCAATAAGTCTGATAATAATATACATATATAATAATATACAAATATTGTAAACATTACTGCACCTACCTATATTGCACGGGATAATGGCTCCACTACAATGGGGATGTGGACTAACTACTTTGGAAAATCAAAATTCTAATTAGTCCGTCAGTTAGAAAATAAAAAAACAATAGACACGTATTTTTTGCTTTTTCAAATAAATTATAATATATTTATTTATTTATTTATTTTATTTATTTATTTAAAAGTTACACCAACATAGTAAACACTAACACTTACAGTAAAAAAACAAATTAGCATAAAATAATAGGATAAGTATCACTATACTGACAGGTGCAAACTGCATGCGATTTCCAAATAAAATTTATACTATTTGAACATAAAATTTAGAAAAACAAAAAAGATAAAATAAAAATAATGATTGAAAGCTTGGTCCAAATAAAAATAAAAACACAAAACTAAATAAGAAGGGTCCGCAAGGAGCACATTTACAGAGTGTGCAATAGAGCCCGTTTAAAACTATGCACTTGATTCGAGAACACATCTATAATTATATTATACTGAGGCATGTCCGAACAATGGCTGAGATCTCCGTTGCGATCATTTATAATAGCGGTCTTGTTGTGTAAGGCGTTGTACGTTCTGAAAATTCTATTTAAAGGAGAGTGTAGGCCCAAGTTAGTGCGTGCAGATCTTTCGTAAAAAGGGGTGTATCTCAAGGATCTAGGTAAACTCCTGGGAACAACTATGTTTATTTTTGACAAAAGATATGAAGCATCAGTATCACCGCTGACTAGTCCACGAAGAAACATTCCATCCAAAAGCTTTCTACGAGTCTGAAGAGAGGGAAGATGAAAATGATCAAGTCGATCCTTGTAACTAGGCAGTTTTTTTGCCAAATTACATCCGTAAGACAAGTGCCATAGAAATCGTTTCTGGACACCTTCAATACGTTTATTATAGACGTCGTAGTACGGGTTCCACACAACGCTGCAATACTCCAAGCCACTCCGAACTAGCGCTGAGTAGATTGCAACTTTAGTACTGGGTTTTTTAAAATCTCTGCTGTTGCGTAAAACAAATCCCAATGTTCTCAATCCTTTTTTGACAATGTAGTCAATATGGAGATTAAATCTCAACTTTGTGTCAAGAATGACACCCAAATCGCGAATGTGATCTACCTCGGCAAGTGGTACGCAATTTATACTGTATGAAATGGGAGTTGAATTCTTTTTCCTAGTGAAGTGTACAACAAAGCATTTATTAATATTAAGATTCATACCATTGATACTACACCACGAAACCAAACTATTGAGATCATTTTGTAGTAGCTCACCCTCAGCGGATGAGTTTGTCGGCCTGAAAAACTTTAAATCATCAGCGAACATATAGAATTTTGAGTTTTGGAAACATTTACCTATATCATTAATAAAGATATTAAACAGCAAAGGGCCCAGATGAGAACCCTGTGGGACTCCAGAAAATGCCGTAAATGGTCTGGACTTGTGACCACCAACGACAACCACAGACCTCCTGTCAGAAAGATAAGATTTGCACCAACATAACAACACACCTTCTATTCCAGCCATAGCAAGTTTTTTCAACATTACAGCATGGTTAACAGTGTCAAAGGCCTTGCTGAAGTCGGTATAAATTACGTCCAATGATTGTCCGCAGTCCATTCCCTCAGCAAGATCCCCGACAAAGGATATCAAATTAGTTGCCGTGGATCTTGCCCTAACAAATCCATGCTGCTCCACCGCTATTAGATGCTTAAAGTGCCATGCCATAATTGGATAAAGCACAATTTCCAAAACTTTAGCAAAGACAGTTAAGATCGAGATAGGTCTGTAGTTTTTAACGGAGTCAGTATTACCACTCTTGAACAATGGTATAACAAGGGCCTCTTTCCATATTGCAGGGAAAACACCTGAGCTAAGAGATTTGTTGATAATAATGGAAAGAGGCGTCGCCAGTGCACTAGCGCAATTAACTGCAAAAATAGAAGGTATTCCATCTGAGCCGGCTCCCTTGGTAGCATCAAGTCTTTTTAATACCCTATAGACTTGATCTTTAGTTACTGATACATTAGTCAGAAAGTTGGTAGTCGTAACGTCTTTAGAGTGATCAATGACAGATAGGGGAGTTGTCTTGTAAGCAGAGGAGAAGTGGTTAGCGAAAAGATCGCAAATCTCCGGCCCAGTAGATGCTACAATATGATCAGAGGACATTTGGGCCGGATAAGAACTTGTACCACCTCGTTTGTGCTTAATAAAAGACCATATTAACTTGGGGTTGCAGGATAAAGACGACTCTAACCTCTCTATGTATATTTTATAATTCAAGCCATGCATTTTTGTGCATCTTTCCCTCAGCAGTTCGAACGTTATTGCATCGCGCGGATTTCCATATCTACGGTATTTTTTTCTGAATTTTTCCTTTTCTTTAAGCGAGCGAATCAATGCACCTGAAAACCATATGGGATATCTAGAGCTATTTCGTGGTTTCGATTTAGGTACATGTTTAGATATTATCTGTCTTACCAGACCGTAAAACGTCGCAACCATGTCATCCACAGTGTCACAATCCGATAGTATGTCTGACCATGGAATCGAGTTAAGATCTATTTTGATTTTTTCATAGTCCGCTTTATAAAAGCAGAATCTAGCATCACATTTTGATGGCAGATTCTTAGGACACTCAAGGGCGACATAAAACTGTAAAGGTGGATGAAGTGGGTCAATTTGGGTAACTGGATTATTAGAAACTACCAAATCAGTTACCGACATGCTGCCAAGTATCAAATCCAAAATTCTGTTTTTATTGTTTAAGTGATAGTTGTACTGATTCAGAGAGTTAAGCGACATGAAATCAACCAGCATGTTATTCAAAAGACTATTTGAAACTTCAGCTGTGAGAGAGGAGTTGGGCATTTCAGACCATGATAAGCTACCCAAATTAAAGTCTCCGAGAATAATAGTGCCATCGTTGTGGCTTTCCAATATACAATTAGCATTAGTAATAAATGTGTTCAATATATCTTTTTGAACGGGAGGTGGTATATATACACCACAAATATATAGGAATTCAGGTTTGACCCTTGTATCATGCACTTCTAACTTAACCCAGAGATCTTCACAATCCGAATCGAATCCGGGCATGCGGCAAGACTTAAAGCGCTGAGAAACCGCAATCAGCACGCCACCACCCTCTTTTCTACTATGGAAACCGTGACTTTCGCGATCGCGCCTATAGACCACATACCGATCATCAAACAATTCATTATCAGAAACACCACTGTTCAGCCATGTCTCCGTAAAAACTATTACATCATAATTACAACAAACAACGTTATTAAAAAGTTCTACTGTTTTTGTTCTTAAGCCTCTAACATTTTGATAATAAAAATTAACATCCGCTATCGCGCCCCTCAGTAACAATAACAAATATAGCGTTTTCTATGAGAGATGATTTATAGTATCCATGTTTTTGACATGTACGTAGTTAGAGTCTTCCGTCTTTCTCATGTAGATTCTTCCATCGCGCACCCAAACAAATCTGTATTTTAATTCTCTGGCCTTAAAGCGAGCAGCAGCATGGAGAGCCTTATTTTCTGGAGTGAGGTTTTCCATTACGTAAATTGGGCTCTTTTTATCTCCACCTATACCCAAGTGGCTAGCATTCAATTTATCTTCTGGATTATGCTTATTGAATCTGCTTATAGCTGCTAGAAACTCATCCCGAAGGCGAGGGCTGCTTAATTTAACCAGAATAGAGCGTGGACGAGGACCAGCGTTGTTAAGTTTAGCTAACCTGGAGCAGTAATGAATGTTGTCCTCACTGATGGGGCATTTAATAACCTTACTCAGCTGCTGAACACTAGCTATCAAATTTTCCTGTTTATACTCCGGAACACATTGAATTTCGATGTTTGATGAGCGTGAGTGCTGATCCAACTGCGCCAGCCGAGACGTTAGATTCTGATTTGCAGCTCGTAATAATTCGTTTTCTTTACTAATATTGGCAAGCGCGCTGGAATGTGCAGCATGTTCAACTTTAAACTTTTCAATTTCCTCATTGAAAAATGAGATGGAGGTCTCAAAGGAAGCTACAGCGTCACGGACCTCTTGTAGTTGTGGACCAAATTGATGTTCAAATGTGTTTCTTAATTCTTCTCTAATGATATCGCGAATGCTGTCAGCCGACAGGCAAGAGCAGGATTGGACCCCACGCGCCTTAGTACGCTGCGTGACAAAATCCCTCTGCGGTGATAAAGTTACTCGGACCGGAGTGTTTGAATTGTCACCTCCCTTACGCTCACTGCTGCGACACAGCACGCAGATCCAATTTGCTTTATATTCCTTAGACAATGCGTCGTAGTCTTTCTGAGTGATATTAACACACGAGTGGTGGTAGTGTGCCATACAGCGTGCACAGCGCAAAAAGGAGACGTTTTTCAGTTTGTTAGGACACGCAGCGCATTTATATGAGGCTTCCATCATTGATTGGTATAACAATAAATATTGTAAACAAGACAATTTTTCTGTGGGGTTTGTTGCAACACCCTCACTTATACAAATCGCTGTTGAATAAATTAAATGATTTTCGTAATAGACTTAGTTTTACGCTGGCCAACACTAAAACGTCCACTAAAAATATAACTCCCTGCCCATCTCACGAGATAACACCAATTAAGACAGAATTTATGAAGATTTTTACACTGAAATCCAAATTTTACTTAAGATCAAAAAGTGTATGTTTCTTTCGGTTTTTAGTCTTTAAACAAAACACTATAGCAAATCTGAATTGTGCAATACAAGCTGAAGCAATGTTTAAGCAGGATTTATTTGTAAGAATGTTTCAAAGCAAAGCGAGAAAGCACTGCAGTTCCAATGCGCAGACCAGCCCGGTTCAAATACAATGTAGCACCGTGACGTAGCACTGTGACGTAGCGCAGCGGAGCAGCGCAGCAGGCAGTGTGGCTACGGCGTAGCGGACTCCGCAACCGTAGGCAGGCGCTACGGCGCAGCTGACGTCACACGCACGTAGCAATGAATGTTTTTGCCTGACAATGCACATACACTGCACGGCGCCGCGCCCCAAGCAGCCACTCAGGCGCCGCAATGCGTTGGTTCGGTTCCAGCGTTAGCCAGTCAGTAGTAAGATTCTTGAGCGCAACGCATCGACATCACCTCGTCCCACTCTAAGGCCACCCACTAGGCGGAGCTCACTAATAAGGACACCACGAGAGTAAAAAGGAATCTGATATTTCAACTTTAAACCAACCACAATTTAGATTGCACAAATTTCACTCGGAATTTAGACACAGCAAAAAACACGTCCGCTCGAGACGAGAACACGCGACCATTCTCCATCAATCCAATCCAATAATATACAGAGATAAAGCGAATTAAAGTTTAGGGTGAGGGGGTCGTGACGTCACTAACCGATAAAACTGCCATACAAACCGTCCGAATAGTGACGTCACGCGAAATTTCAACTCAATGTATCGCCGTTATTTTTTGTTTACGTAAAAAAAAATACGTGTCCAATATTTTTTATTAATCTAAAAGACGGACTAAAAAAAATTAGTCAACATGCCCACTATCGGCGAGCACAGACGATTAAACGCGAGCACGATAGTGTAGAGGGCATACTCAGCTGTACTCGCTGGACCAAAAATGGACCAAATGGAGAATGAAAAATAACGGAGTCGTTGGCAACGCCAGCAACTCTTCGATAAATAATAGTGGACTGTATGCGGACGGCCTGGATGTCTCTTTTACACTCGTCGGTTAAATAAAATAATTATCGAAGCTTGTTACCTCGCAATCCCGGGGTAATACTCCTTCCTGGCTTCCTCCCACGGACACTGCGAGAGGTCCTTCAGGAACCACGGCACGATAGGTAAATGTCCACAAAAAAACACACGCGGAGCAGCTGCTGTATTGTTTAAATATTCAGAAAGATGATGAAGGAAAATAACATATTATAATAAAAATCGCTCCTAATCCGGAGGGCGAGGTTCTTCAATCAAAACCACAGAACAGAATAGAATTCAGACAAAATCAATAAATTTTCACACGCGTTCTAAAATTTAAACCAATCTTGACAAATAATAAAAAGGCTTTCTTGTGTGCCAGTAACTCTGTCCTCTGAGCCGTGGTTCACACATAGAGGAAGGAATGCGCCGAATTAAGGTACATATTGACCCTCAAAATATACGACGAAACAAATATCGGTTTTATTATAATAGTCAACCGACGAGTGTTTGAAAATAATAAATAAAAAACACAAATAAACGTTTACTGGCGCCACCAATATCTACAGACATTGAGCGTGCCAGACACGTTCCGTTCCGTCACAGACACCGACAGACGCCGTTTATTTACATCTGAGCGTGCCAGATACGTTCCGTGGCAGACGCCGACAGGCTCCGGTTATTGAAAAGAACCGTCTGCACGATTCCTCTATTCACACTGCTCGGCATGTAGCCACAGACACGTACAGACATGAACCGCGCAGACAAAACATTCTTTCCGCGAATACTGTCTGGCCCGTGTCTGTCGGCGTCTGCGCGGCCGTGTTACGATAGACTGTATTGGAGAATATTATTTTGTCTGCGACGAAACGCGTCTGACACGCTCAATTTCTGTAGATGTGAACGGACCTTGATGTCTTAATAATATAATAGGTATGACTTCTATAGGTGAAAACGTGGGGAACAGTTGCGTGAATTATAAAAGTATATAAACATCATCTCACAGACGAACAAACTATGTTCTTTGGAATGGTCAAATCCGGATTTAACTGTACAAAAATAAGTTAAGACACTCCGGGCCTTATTGCTCTGACGCGGCGTCCGGCCCGTCCGTGTATTGGGATGATACAATATTTATGATGGCTCCAATATCACACATGATTTAGCCGGCTATTGAGCCGCTACGATAAGTATCTATTGCGGTACATATCGTAGCTGTGTTGGTGCGTTCATTTAACGAGCGCTAATATTATGTGTAACAACAAATTATCTTTACATTCTGTTTGTGGACTTTGTGCGATGAACACAGGGTTCTACTATCCAGTCTGGGCGTGTTTAGGTACTATATAGGTATCTATACTGTAATATCACGTTTGCTCGGTCTCCTCGAGTCCACGGCACAAGCTTAGGTAGGTACTTTATGTTTATAGCTTAGTGTGGGCTCAAGTAGAAGTGTTGTGATTTGTCAAGTGTTATTACCTATCCTTACGATTATAAATTCGAATGTGAGTTTGTTTGTTTGTTTACTGCTACTCAACCAACCAGTATGAAATTTTGCATACACGTTGTCAGGGGTACAGAAAAGGAAATAGGGTACTTTCAGCCTACGGGAACTCCGAACTTAACGAGGGTGAAAGGGGCGAGGGGGTGAGGAAAGGGGCCTTCTTAGGGGAAATGCTTGTTTGTTTGTAGGGATAATCAAGGAACGTATAATGCAAATGGTATAACTGTTGTTTTTTCTCTAATGTGTGTGAAAAATATTTCGAGATAATATAACTAGTAGGTACTAGTTTTTAAGGAAGATTAAAAGCGATGAACAGAGTCTATCTATAGAAGACAAATTACTTAGACATATTAACATATAAATCATATTTTTATAGATTAATGAAAGACAAGTAGGTACCTTTACACCTATACTTACCCCGCATATTATAAAAAAGGTCTAGACTTGTATCCATGTTAAAAATAAAATAGGTATAGATACGTAGGCAACTTTGTTTTATTTTTCATGTCGCAAACTCGCCACGGATAAGCGAATCAACGAGAATTTTTTTCACTAGTCAGAGAGCTGGGCGGGTGCCAAAGGGTGTTTATTCCTTCTCCCAAGGGGATCCTTTTGCTGTTTTCTGACAAACAAGGAATTCTCGTGTGAGAGTAAACTTTGATGTCCTCCGAGACCTGACGCGTTCCCGGTTCCAGGCTAAAGAGAGAAAAAGAGGCGTTAAAGAGCTTCTCTAAACCTATGTAAAATATTATGTTGCTGTTATTTTTTTTTCTCGCATATACGTATCAACAATATAATAATAATAATAATAATAATAATAATAAAATTGTTTATTGCCATCAAAAAGGTGTAAAAATAAAATAAAAATTAAACTTAGTCAATTATTCTAGGCAAAAGGAAGTGATTCAGCGTGAGCCACTCGTGACCTAGGTATACGAGTTTCATCTTTTGTTAAAAATACTCACTTTTTACATAATAAAGGCTAAGGATTAATAGCTATCCCTTTGGAGTTTGGCGTGATACGCAGGATTTCGTTAAGGGTGGGTAAATATTTTTTGTGGAATATTGGCTATTTGCGTATTTTCCAGAATATTCGTTCTAAATAAAGGACTTTTTTCGTGATTCATTGCCATCAGTTGCCACGAATTCTTGCCTTTAACAATATTTATTTTTATTACTAGTTGTGCCCCGCGGTTTCATCCGCGTGCAACGTTTTTATATAACAACTTTTTTTCCCGACATCCGATTTAAATGTAACAAAGCCACTGCATGACAATCCATTCAGTAGATGCGGAGATTATCGCGAACAGACAGACAGACAGAAAAGAATTCTAAAACACTTTTTTTTTCTGCTTGGTTACTCTTCTTTTATCACCCCTCTCAATTTTAGGTAAAAATATTCAATGTACAGAATCGCGGATTCTAATCTTTTATTATAGTATAGATAGGTAGGTGACCTAATGTTAAACGAATGGCATAATATTTCAATTCTTCATAACTCATTAATTCGTGCATCCAATAAAAAGCAAAGAAAACCACTAATAAATCAAAGCGGAAACTAACTACTCATTTTTTATTCACAGAAAGTGTAGGTACGTGTCAGTACTTTCAAAGACCACGCGAGCAGAGTCGCGTGCATATCTAGTATTTAAATAAATAGAGTTCACGTATAACGTAATTTTGTTTTATTAACTTTAACAAACATGACGCATTTATGCGTGTTTAGGGAAGCGAACAATTAGTATAAACTAGAACACCCATAATTTATAATTATAATCTATCTATGGACACAGATAAGCAATATTGTGTTAACCCACAGTCGAGAAATTTTCAGTAAATAGTGTTTTAAAATTTTAGCGCCATTTTATTTCAACATTTTTTTTTAATTCAACATTTTGTTGGTATTTAAACAACGTAATAACGTAAACACAATTAAAAACGTACTATAACTTTCAATAAATAAGCGTTCTGTATCAATAACTTAATTTTGTCGGTTAACATGTTATTGCTTATCGGCGTCCCTATATGAGCCTCACGCCTGTTGGTGAATTTGAATTCAAATAAATATCTCAAACTAAAACACAAAAAGTTTTTATATAATACATATATTTGGATAATTTGTTTACGTTCCCGCTCCCGGGACGTTACAATACCAGACCTACGCAACACTAACTTCGCAAAATCTCCAAAATGGAAACGGTTTGCGTTTGGTTTGGTAACGCAAAATATTCAACGGCTGCGAAACTTCCTTACAGCGTTGGTACTTAAAAACAAATACATGAAACTACAATTTATGTTTCAAATTTGTCCTCAACAAGTCGAGACCTATCCTGACTGCGTGGACAGCTGTGCCGGGCGCGCAGGTCACCCCGTACCCGCCGTGCCCGTAGCAGTGCACCACCTTGAGCCCGTCCAACAACTCCGCCTCCACCCTCACCGGTACCCTGTGGGGGCGCAACCCCACTTTGTGCGCCACAACCTGCGCCTTCCCCAACTGAGGCAGCAACTTACAACCCCGCTCGAGTATGGCTGCCGCGTCATATTTACAAACATTCGTGTTGTAACTGTCGTACTGGCGCACGCCGCCCAGAGTGGCGACGCCGTCGAAGCCAGGCACCACGTACGTGTCGTAGTCGTCGTAAAACGCCGTCTTCAACCACGGCGCCCTCAACTTTATCACCTGACCCCGCATGGGCACCAAGTCGTGATCGTTGCACAAGTGTTTCGCCCCCAAACCGGTACAGTTGAAAACCAAATCGTACTTCCGGGACAAAGCAGAGAAACTGTCTATTTTCCCTGTAATAATGCGACCGCCGTTCGCTGCGAACGCTCTCTCAGACCACGGTAGATATCTATCGCAATCGATTTTCAGTGTGGTGAAAAACGATCCGTACTTCCATCCGTCGCCGCACATTTTCAACTCGTTCTCGTCTGCGGCTCTGTAAATGGGCACGAGGTCTTCGATCAAATGGTTTCTGGTGACGTGGTAGTTTTCTTTAGAGAATATGTAAGCGGAGAATTCCATGAGACCGGCTTTCTCTGCGTCGGCGGTTCTGCATATGTCCTTCCAGTAGTGCCACGAGTCGTCTATCCACCGTTTGGTGACCTCTGGCGAGGGCCCCTTGAAGCTGGTGCCCGGGCGGAAGATGCCGGCGGCTACGCAGCTGGTGGTGTCCACGTTGAACTTGTCAGCCATCACCGTCAGCTGCGCGTCCCTCAATTCCTCCTGCAGCAGCCTGGCCACCGTCATCCCGACCACTCCGGCGCCGACTACGCATATTTTTGGCTTATTACTCTCCATTTTTTTTTTTCTGAAACGATATTTAAAGCAATATTAAAAAAATGATAAGCAAAAGGTAGACTCAACAGTTTTCCCTATTCTCTATAACTCTCTGTCAACCCAAATGGTCAACTAGTAGAGGCCGCAAGGCATTAAGTTCGCCATTTGTACATTTTGTGCAACGAAACAATATACAAATTATTTTAAGCATATCGTATGGATCAATATAATCATTATAGCTGGGGCAAACTGTACGTAGGTATCTATTAACTGACGTTTGATAACGGAGACGACTTATAATTTGCTGCGAAGTATTTGACAACGTGTGTGCTCCGTCATAATTAAAACTCAGTGCTCACTACAATCAGAAAACTTGTTGCATATATTATAATTATGGTCACTTTGTGTACCAGTGTGTGGACACCTGCTTAGCTATTTTTATTTCTGAGTGTACCAGCCCCCTTAGCCAAGTTGACAATCTACAGTTTATTGAATTATTGAAAACTAAGGAACGGACGTCAGAGGACGTGGTCGAGCAAAACTGAACTTTTGATTGGACGATTCTTGGTGACCACGTGACATGAAGAATCCGTTCCTTAGTTCTATGCGTTAATGATTGTAGATAGCTTATTTCATTTCATTTATTTACTTGCTTAAAACATGGTTACAATATACATATATGTGTTTTAAAATTAGATTAGTCCAGCATGTTTTTGCCCTACTGGACGTGCAAAGTTTAATGTAGATTTATATTTTATTACGCTAGGATAATATTAAGTTATATTATAGTATCTATATATATATATAAATAAAGTCATATACAATACAATTACAATTACACACTATCACATCACAACATCTACATAGGTATACCAAGTTACATATCCATCAACATATTATTACGATTACAGTGGGAATTATCATACTTAATTATAAATTGTCCCCCAGATATTCATTTATACTATAATAGGACTTTTCCAGCAATAAAGTCAGGAGTTTCTTTTTAAAAAGATTAATCGTATCCGCATTGCGAATGTGTCTAGGCAATCCGTTATATACTAATGATGCCATGCCAAATATGCTGTTTCTTAATAACCTAGTCTTACATGGCAAGACACATGGCTTAGCTGGGCAGAAAAGCTCATGTAAAACCAAACGGCTTCTGTATCGACAAAGTTCTTCCCCCATACAGCCCCATCGCGACGGTCGATCGGCTTAATGTGAGTATACTGGCATCGATATATCTGGGGAGAGCCTTATTTAGGTACAAGTGCCGCTTTTGTGCTTTGCGGGAGCGGGCTTGACCCTCTGTGTAGAGATCTGCACACAAACTCTTAAGATATATAAATGTATGAAATCATTCCATTTTGTCTTCTAATTATAAAGACAAAAAAATAGGGTGTAATACGAGTGAAACAACAAGCGCTCTATAATAATAAATAATTATTGTTTACAAATAAATGATAGCAAAAAAATTACTGTTGCGTCACAAAAAAATCCTTAACAAAGAACGTGGGCTTATCTATAGATACGCGGGTGAATGACCTTTACGTTTTATCTGTCGGTGCTTCAGTGGCAATACAGAGGAAAGGGAGACGTTGAGTGTGATCCGTCAGTCCGCCGACTTGCACTCTCAATTGACATTAATATTCACTAATATTTTCTTTTAATGGATAGATATTTTTTTATATTTGAGACGTCAATCGAATGCTAAATATCCTCCTTAAGTACCTACGTCCATCGTTCAACATTAGACTCATAAACATTATGCGTGCGAGCGATAACTTCATTGGGTTATCTTTTGGGTTCAGTTTCAATGAGTTTAAATCTATTTAATACTGGCCATAGAACAGATAGAACAAGCAGCTCAATTTAGTATGGAAACAAATGAAAAACTAGTGTGGGTCCCAGATGCTTTTTGCACACAAAACTAGTTATATATTAATTGGACATAGATAAGCAATAGTGTGTTAACACCCACACTGGAGAAATTTTGAGTAAATTAAAGTTTTAAAATTATAGTGCCATTTTGTTTCAACATTTTTATGTTCAAGATTTAGTTACATATTTATACAATGTAATAAAGTAAACACATAATTAAAAAACGTTCTCTAACTCTCAATAAATCGTTTTGAATCAATAACTTTGTTTTGTGGGTTAACGTGTTATTGCTTATCTGCATCCAATTAACGTTACGAAACGTAACTAAACTCCATTTGGTTACGTTTTTACTGCCACTGTTTACAAAATTCACAGTTTTGGGAATATTCTGGGAATGCCCAGTAAAGGAAGATTTGGGAAATTTAGAGCATTTGTTCTTACATTCCTCTCTAGTCGATATATCTATTTTCTCTGTGATCGTGACTACAATGGCGGGACCACAGATTAACAAATAACGGCGTCGAGACGCACTTATTAGAAAGTGATCGTATACCTGCGTGTACCTGCGTAGCAAAGGGTACCTTTTATCCCAGAACAAGGATATACCGAGTTAGTCGGAAATTTTCCAAGTGCGAAGATAGCTAATTTTAGTTACTTATAATTTAGGTATTCGAATATAAAACATACATAATTATGAAGAAGACACATCGTCAGAATAACTAGTAGCTATTTTAAATCATTTTGAAGTTTTTATCATGGAATTCCCACGGAAACTCTGAAATTGCCGCAGTTGAAACCGCGAAGATAGCTACCTACTTAAATACTATGAAAAACCTTTTTTATTGATAGTACAATGGAAAAATATTCTAAAATTAAATACAATAACTACCTAACATTGATCCTAAGAAATAAATAGCTTCTTACCTACAAAATATAATTACTAGGTAAGTTTCGTTGTAGCAATATTTGTTGTTCAATTCACAGAACCCCGGCCGTTGCGCAAGAACTACAATCAGCTGTCATCGAACGAGAAACTCGACAATCGACAGGCCGAAGACGTGCACATCGATAAAGCCGAAATCGAGTCGGACGCGAGCAGCACGGATCTGGAGGACAGAGACACGCGCGCCGTGTGCCCGCCGTGCGCGCACGACAGATACAACAACAACATACGACGGCACGGCCACGATGACTTCAGCGATGACACTGATTACGGTAAGGTACCTATTACGAAGCTATTGTCAAAGTCAAACAATTTTATTCAAAATATAACTCTTTTTACCGTCAATAATATTACAATTAGCGTTATTATGATAGCACCCAACAAAATTCCCGATCGGGTATCAATGTTTATCGATCAATTAAAATATAACATCGCTGACCCATAATATTATAAAACCTATGCCTATGCAAGTATGCACGCGGCACGCCTGACTCCGCCTGAGCCACTGGCGAGCGTTTGACACATTGACAGAATTTCAACCAATAGAGAGAGAGAGACTGAAAGTTGGCGTCTAAAATGGTTTAAATCAGTCCAAATATTGTGGTATACATACTGCACAGGTCGATAATGTGCAACCCATAAGCAATGCATATAATGCGCTACCCGGGACTTGCATCACTGGCTTCTAATTACTGCCCTAGATTTATAGTACGGGCCAATAACTCAATGTTAATGTGACAGACTGACAATTTTGCACCACAATGTTAAAAATTATAATACACAATAGGGATGTTGATGACTTTTGAAAATCAAAATTCTAATTAGTCCGTCAGTTAAAAATTAAAAATCATTAGACACGTATTTTTTTATTTTTCAAATTAATGAAAATACACAGAGATAAAGCGTATTATAGTTTAGGGTGGGGCCTCGTGACGTCACCAACCACTAATAGCCGCCATACAAACTGCACTGGTTAGTGACGTCACGCAAAATTTCAACTCAATATATCACCGTTATTTTTTGATTACGTAAAAAAATAAAAAATACATGTCCAATATTTTTTATTAATCTACAAGACGGATTAAAAAAAAATTAATCAAATAGCCTATTCTGTTGGTATAATATTATGGACTGTGTATTACTGGCTGTAATTGGCATATATTAATAGGTGTACACAAATTATTGGGATGTGCATTCTCGAATTGATCTTGCTTTCATACGTGACAGTTGTGACTGACGACGGTTGACTGACAAGTGACAACTGACAATTGATTTGACATTAGCAATAATCGTGCGTCGTCGTCATTCATTCATTGTTACTTGTTGCGATTATTTTAATATTTATTTACATTACGAAATACGAAAACCCGTGTGATTAAATCCAGAAATTCAAGCCATAGCGTCCAAAGAAACTTCTTTTGAATATAATGGCGAATTTAAAGTCTGATTTGGATGATTATTTGTTGCAAAATGACAATCGTCGAAGTTACAAGTTCAGTTTACCTTCGTTCTCTACTCCTAGTTTTATGACGCGAAGCACCGACGACACCCCCAGCAGTAGTGCTCCGAGTTGGTTTGACAATGTCCAAAAGGAATACTTCACTTTGGTAAGTAATCGCAGTAAAAATTGTGTCTATATTGGGCTTATACAATAACATGAAGCAATTGCTAGTAACATGTATTAGTTTCATAAGCCGTTTCCTATGAGTCATTTTGATAGTAGTTGTATTTTTTTGTATAAATATAAATTTACTGTTGTTACAGAGTCGCACACAACGGTTTATGGGCTTTGGAGCGTGTTTGTTTCTAGCGATTTTATGTTTCATACTATCATTCCTATACATACCATTCTTACTACTGCAAGCTAGGAAGTTTGCTCTACTATTTACCTTAGGCAGTTTATTTTTCATATTTAGGTAAGAAAATACACTTCTTTTAGTAATTACAAATGAAATTATTTGTTGGCTTTCATATTCACTTAACAAAAAAACTTGCCACAATAGGTAGTCTTAATGTCTAAGTGGCATTCTCTGCCAGTCAAATTTTTAGATAATGCAGACAATTCTTTGCCTAGTTAGATACCTAATACTATATATATAATTATTAAGGGGCCATATCGAAAAAAATATTGTAGCTTTGTCAAAATATAGAAAATATCAGTTCCTTTTTATTAAAATTAAAATGTCTTGAAGTTTGCAAATCACTGTTTAAAAGTTAAAAGCATTCTTCAATAAACACAGTCTACTTTGTAATTGTCCATCTGGAAATCAAATCAGTTCTAATCTTACCTTTAAAACCTTTGATGCTTTATAACAATTCAAGTAATATTAGGAAAACCATAAATAATATCTATTTTTTATTTGCCAACAGTTTTAGTTTCCTCTATGGACCGTGGTCGCATATCAAATCTCTTTTCTCAAAAGAAAGAGCTCTATCGACTATACTATACGGCTCGACATTGTTTGGCACACTGTATTGTGCTTTACACCTGCAAAGTACGCCGCTGACAATAGTGTGTGCAGTGCTGCAAGTGCTGGCTCTGTTCTGGATGCTGATGGGCTCAATTCCTGGAGGGTCGTCCGGAATGAGGTTCTTTGGCAGCATGTTTAAGTCGTCTGTTGGAAATACACTACCAATATAACATATTATTTTTTATTTGTTGTGTTTAAATTTAAATAAACTTTACGATATCTGATACCTATCATTTGGTGTAGTATTTTGTATGTACAAGCCATACAATTAAAGAATAAGGCAACTGGTTGACAGTCTTTTGGTATATAAAGACTACTGGCAATATAGAGATTTAACATATTATATTAAGAGGTGTTATTTATTCTTTAATCGTTTGGTTGGGTATAGATAATAATCTATGATACAATCTGTTGCGATTATTTGTGATCTATTTGGGTTTTCAATATCAAATCATTTGACAACAATATCAATAGTATGCAACATAACACCTAAATAAAATTAACCAACTGCAGCAGCTATTCAGAACCTCGATAATTTTTATATTTTAAGGATCTCGGATTGCAAATTCTGTATACTTGCCTAGTTTTTAGATATCTTTTTACAAGTAATTTCTAAATGGTTTACTTTTTTTATAGTAACTACTACAACTAAGTATTATAAGACGCTGGGCGCGACATATAAGGTGAAATCATACATGTACCTATAATATGTGTATAATGTTTAAAATGAAAGGTCCAGAGACCAAAATATTTTCCTAATCCTATAATATAACTGTCTTTGCCAATCACCGTGTATTTTGAGTTCCCTCAGAAATGCTTATCAAAAGTATCCTAATACTATAGCTTTCTTTACTTCAGAATTTTGGAAATAATAGTACGTATTAGGTACCTATAGCAAATTGTTTTGTATCTTTAATCTAAAAATATCTTTATTCTAAAAAATTTCCTTCGGCCACATTCGCGTGAGTCTTGCGTTATGCGTGATTGACACAGTTAAACTTAACGCTTGGTGGAACAAGTTGCTTAGGTACCAGGTAATCCATTTGATATTAACTTTTATGGACGCAAAAATGACGGCGTACTAATTTATTCTTTAGTTTACTATTTTACTATATACATAATATATTTTATACTATAGATATATATACACAGTTACACACCCAGACTGGAAAGTGGAACCCTGTGTTCATCACACAAAGTGCATCCCCACCGGGATCGAACTCGGAACCTCTTGATTAGCGGGCAGGCATGGTGACCTACTGTGCCAATCGTCGTAGATAAGTAGATTCCATCAAAAACATAAATTTGAAAGTGGAAGTCAAGTTCAGTATTAAGCTTAAGCTTAGTTGTCGACTTCACCGACAAAAGAATTGATATCTAAATAGGTGTCAAGTTCTGTAGATAATACTGAAATATATTCAAAGAAGCATACACCTTGACTGGTTTTCACATTCAAGTTATCTTTAGGTAGTCAAATTATGTATCTTCTTTATTAAGTTTTTTTTTTTAAGTTTTTCCAGTTTTCAGATTTTTCCCTTTGTTTACGCCTAAAAGCCTATCTCGATGCCAAATATCAAGTTTCTAAGTCATCTGGAAGTGCGTTATAATTTTGGTCTATAGGTCAGTCAGTGATAAAAATCACGATTTTTGGACTTTAATATCTAAATAACCGTTTGAGCTGTGCTTATGAAATTTGGAGCACATATTTATCTCGCAAGTCTTAATATGTAAGCCAATTTTGACATGTTTATGTAAAATAGTTTTGGTATTATGAGGGGGTGAAAAGTGGCTCCAAATGGTTCGTGTAATATTACACACGGTGCTGCTCGCCAGTTCTGTCTGCTTGAACTTGACTTTGACACGCTACCGCGTGTCTAGATAATTGGCTGGTTTCTCTTCAACCGTGCGTTTCTTTTTAATCGTCTGAAGAAGCACTTACCCAATAAGTAGCTAACTACCTCCTAAAATCCTTTCAAAATTGAAGTTTTTAATTGTAAAAACTATTTTACTGTAGATTTTGTACTTATAAATATTAAACCTACTAAAAAATATTTTTTTAAATCACATAAATGTTTTACCTGAGCAATTTTGTTGTTTTACTTACCAACCCAGAACCTGGCTGTTTTTCCTTTAGTTACCTAAGGGATTTGTGGTGTTAAAAATCACGACCTGCGATAAGTCAAGCAAAATAAGATAAAAAAACAAATAGGAATAAATAGGATATTTTTAGTATTCAGGGGTAAGTAAACTAAGGTTGGGTACTTTTTTATTAATACAGTAAGCAGGTATAGGTACATACATAAGCCTGTTTCCCAGAGGGGTAGACAGACTAATAGCCTACATTTGCTTCACGTCTTCGCCTCGTCCACATTGTAGGTTGTACTACCGCCTACGCATGTAGTGTTCTGTGGTTCTATCCTATTACCTATTCTTGATGTTTGCTTTTTTAATGATGTCTTTTCGTCCAAGCGGCCGCACTCAGAGTCGACTTTAATGATTACTTAGTTAAGTATAGATTTTTAAAACAAAACTGCCGCAATCAGACAAGTTTAATAAATTAATGTTAATTGGCACTTAACTAATTAAGTTAGATACATCTCATTAAATGCCAATTATCATTAATTTACTGAACGTCTCTGATTGCGGCAGTTTTGTTTTAAAAATCTATACTTAACTAAGTAATCATTAAAGTCGACTCTGAGTGCGGCGGTAAGGGCCTTAAGTTTAGGGTAAGGCAGGTAGTTAACCAATAATCGACATTAAAATACTCTGAAACCTACAGAATATTATCTGCTACCTACTACACCATACGCACACTCACCGCATACCACACACACCGCACACTACACACACCGCACACAACACACACCGCACAACTTACACCACACACCATACACACACACACCGCATACCACGTCTTAAGTACCTATATGTATAGTTTTTTCTGGGAACTTTTGGAAATGTTACTGACAGCGATTTAATACGAATAATTCGAAGTATTTATTTAATTTTGTATCTTTATCTCATTGCAGACGAGGCGCTGACATGTAATGTGTGCGATCGGTCGTTTCCCACGCGTCGTCAGCTGAGCGACCATCAACAAAAGAAACGACATTTCGGGTGAGAATTTCCTAAGTCGAATCTAATGATCACAACTCCAAGCATCACAAGCCATCGCTCTGAGGATAAGGAGGATAGGTCATAATAAACAAGATAGTAGGATCGCTAGGCATCCTCTCGCTTGCTCTCACTGACCAAATAATGAGGGTCCGCATAATAGTTTGCGGTATCAGGCGCAGGACTAAAATTTCGAGTAAATTAGACTATATGGCACAATACACAATTTTATTGCACACATTACGAAAAAAATAGATCTTTGGGGTGGGGGGGGGGGGGTGTCATGTCCCCCGTGGACCCCCCCCCCCTCCCTTCGGACCGCGCCTGGGCGGAATAGAGACAGAAGAGGCATCAAAAAATGGAGCGTTCGTTACTGACTTTGTTTGGTAGTAGCTGAGGTAGTAGAGGTACCTTACCTACCAAAAAAGCTAAACAAAAATAAAAAGATTAGCTAAAAATTAGGATCAGTGGCCAAGTGCCAATACTAATACAAGAACTGTTTACTAACTACCTCAACACCTTATGTTACTTAATGGATGTGCAATAAATAAATAAATAAATTACTAACCCTACTTACCGTGGTTCTGTAGGCAGGTTGATTACATTGAGTTTTTTTTTTTTACCAAAAATTTAGAGGGGGCGATAAAAGAAGAGTAACAAACTATAACCAACCATAAAAATGTTTTTAAAATTCTTTTCCGTCTGTCTGTTCACAATAATGTCGATAATCTCCGAAACTACTGAACGAATTGTCATGCGGTTTTCACATGTAGGTAGATTAAGCTTAACCTGGCTGGAGCAACATAAAGGCTTTCTTTCATTGAAATCGGATGTAGGGAAAAAGTTACATAAAAACTTTCACGCGGGTAAAACCGCGGAGCAAAGCTATAGTATTCTAATAAGTGGTTGGTTTAGGTTACTATAACGCGTCATTTTTATTATAGCTATTTTCTATACTACCTACCTATAGGTACCTATCTTAGCAGTAACACAGTTGAAACTTCCGAGTTCTGTGTCATATTGGGGAACAAAACATCGAACCACCACACTCAAGTGATATAACCGTGGACGTTCCAGGTGCAGCGCGTGCGACAGCCTGTTCCCGTCGCTGATGGCCCTCGAGCACCACAAGGAGGAGTTCCAGCACTGGAGCGACTCCTCCTACTGCTCGCACTCCCACTCCGACTCCGAGGACAGCGAGGCGGAGACGTGCCACGAGGACCGCCACCGGCTGCTCTAATGCCACCACCTCATTATTGCCGGCGACAAGCCAGCCAAGCTGGGCACGTTCGTTTGATTCTCTCGGGTTGACGATTGCTGTTTAGTAACGACCATTATACTCCTGTGTCACAATTGGACGTAGATAAGCAATAGTGTGTTAACTGTTAACCCACACTGGAGAAATTTCGAGTAAACCGTGTATTAGATTTCAGCGCCATTTTGTTTCAACATATTTTATGTTCAACATTTTGTTACATATTTAAACAATGTAATAAAGTAGACAAATAATTAAAAAACGTTCTCTAACACTCAATAAATCGTTCTGTATCAATGACTTAATTTTGTGGGTTAACATGTTATTGCTTACTTTGTCCTAAATAATAGATACTCTACGCCCGGTCCCGGTTTATAGAACGCTGATTAGTCTAGTTAGGTAACCTACCTACTAACCCAATCAGTCGTATGTACACTGAAGTACCTAGGTACTGATCGTACCTATATAAGATGTGGATAAAATAGCTGCAAATATTTACAGGGTTGAAAGTATAAACCGTTATAAACGTGTTCATAAAATAAAAAAGATAAAAGAAAGAAATTCAAACAATAAATCAAGAAGAAAACATGTGAAGGCGCTCGCCGCTCAAAGGTCAATGACCTCGATCGAGGCTTAGGTATCCTGTTTGTTATAACATAGGTACCTATGCTTTTAGCCCTGTAAATATTTTCAGCGAGTTTTACACCTTATATACATACTTACGCATCAGTGACGCAAAAACTTCCTCACAAATAGAGCGCCAAAATTTTTTTAACGCCAGCTTCGATGAGAAAATACTACTTTTAAGTTTGGCTAGTGCAAGGAATTGTGCAGTGAGCAAATAGGTTTGCAAAGTACCAGGATCGCAGAACAACGGAAGATCCCGTTTTTCAAGTCCGCACCACATCTTTCGTTGTGAGACTATGATGGACTAGCTATTTTTGTTTCTGTAATAATATTCATTAGTGGGTACTAAAAGGAAGTCTATATACAATTTGTTAACCCATGAACCCACTGCCAGCGCTTTTGGGTCTAATGGGTTATGGGTAAAAAAAATTCTCCATTGACCAACCCACCAGTGGGACTATGTAACTGGTGGTACCACGGCTCGCGAATCGGTTTTTGTATGCGAATATCAACTATTCTATTTTATACTAGCTGTCCCGCGCGGTTTTACCCCCTAAATTTGCCCCATAGGGGTAGAATCTAGGAAAATCCTTTCTTATCGGATGCCTACGTTATACAAAGAACGCATCCTCCAAGTTTCCTGCAAACAGCGGTTTAGGCCGTGATCCGTCAGCCAGTCATTCAGGACAGCATTTTATGTGTATAGATATTTTTCATTTTTAGAAACAAGTCTACGGCAATTTTTGCAATTCCTTATCTGTCAAGATATTGCTTATTCAGAGCTTAATGATAAATGGTCTTTACTAAATAAACGCAATAATTTACTATTATTTATTTGCTTTTCATCAACATTACATTTCGGAACCAAGAGAATGAGGACAATTTGATAAATCTCAATTATTATAAACTGTGAAATATTATATGAAACGGCCATAATGACTAAGTAGGTACCTAATAAAATGTATCTTTTTGTAATAATGTATTTTTTTAAACACAAAACTGAAAATTAATCGAGTATTAAATTAGATCTATAAAATGTTTTTCCGAGGTTTAAAATTGTTCACATATCATAATATTATGTACAAGAGAAACTTAGCTGATGCATATCTTACTGATGACTGTTGTAATGTCCCCAGCTACGATGTACCCGGCAATAATGTAGGTAGTACATCTCGGTACGAATTACGTACGCCTAAGCTTAACGACTGATACTATAGTATCTAGATGTAAATAGTAGGTTACTATGACAACGATGTCGTCACTTTATAGAATTTTGTAAAGTTCACACATTAATGTAACCTAGCCCTAGCCTTAGCCCTTCCATCGTCCGGATTCTAAGAATCTTCCAACTTTATTACTAAGGGACCATCCATAAAGTACGTCACAACTCACAACGTTAAGGTCCGACGAAGTGTGACATTTTGTTTGTTTTGTTGGCGAACTAAGGTTTAAATTGTTTTGTCGGAACTGTTGTTTTAATTTAATAATTTTTACATGTAAAATTGCAAAATGTGTGTCACAATCTCACAAATGTGACCAACGGTGACAAGGAGGGAGGGGTCAAAAAATCATGAAATTAGTGTGACGTACTTTATGGATGACCGGAGTTTCACCGACTCTTCTAGGTTATTAATAATAATCATCGTATAAAACGTTTCACTAGTTGACAGTATTTTTGTATATTATTATTATTCACATCGTTATATGTAAGGATCGCCGGCGGAGCCGCGGCCCGCTGACGTCGCGCGTCGGACGGACGTCGCGTCGCGGCTCCACTCGCCGGGTCGAGTATAATTATAATATATTTGTGTAAATAAATGAACAATAAAATAAAAATACGATTGAAAATATGTACAGAAATGTTTATTTTATAGGAAATCACATAACCACAGAGTACAGGCTACGACACACGTATGTACTGCGCTATGTCCGATCTCCCATAAAGGTACCGAAAGGCCGCGATCGGCGCGTATCGTCCGGGGAGCGACGTACACATCTTTTAATTTTTCATATTAATCGATAATCAGGAATACAAATCACGAATCTCTTATAAAAGCATAATACGAGTAAGTCTAGGAGCGGCCGGCTCTCGGCTCCGCGGCCGGGCCCGCGGGGGTAGCGGCCGGGGCGGGGGGCGCGCCGCCCGCGCGCGGGCCCCGCGGGGGTGCGGGCGGGCGGCGGGCGGCGGGCGGCGGGCGGCGCGCGGCGAGAGCGGGCGCGCGATACATGTTACGTTAACGTTAGGATATTATATATCTGTCTCGCGTCAGGGCGTCGGCGTCAAGTCAGGGCAGTCGGGTCGAGTCCGCGGCGCGGGGCCGCCGGCGGGGCGCGGGGCGGCGGGGCGGCGCGGGGCGCGGCGCGGGCGGCGGGCGGGCGCGGCGGCGGCGGCGGGCGGGCGGCGGGCGCGGCGGGGGCGGGGCCGGGCCGCGTCTACGCGGTGCCGTTCAGCAGCGCCTCGGGCTTCGCCTTGGCCAGCGGCTCGCGGCGCTTGGCGGGCGGCCGCTTGTCGCGCGCGCCCGCCGGCGCCGGCGCCGCCGCGCTCACTGCGCCCGCGCTGCCGGGCCCGGCGCCGGCGCCAGGTGCGGGCGCGGACGCGGGCGCCGGCTCGCCGCCCTCCCCCTGCGGGCCGGGCGCGGCGGCGGCGGCCGTGGGTCCGGCGCCGTTCCCGGCGGCCGCGCTACCCCCCGCTGCGGTCACGCCGTTCTTCCAGCCGCCTCCTGCAATGAACGACAGCGCACGATCTATATCTGCCGATATAGACCCGGACAAAATTCACAGGATACATCCAACGATAATGACGTGATCCGAGAGGAGACCGGTCGACCCTTGCGTTAACGTAGATAGATTTATTTGTCGTCGATAGTAATAAGGTACTCCAGACCGATCCCGCCCCCGCACGTCGTTATAGTTAACGCATCACGAATCCGTTCGCCCTCCGCCGGCCGCCCGCTCCCCGAGCGCGGCGGGGAGGCGGGGAGGCGGGGAGGCAGGGGCGAGGCGGCGTGAACGTTATTCGAGCCACAATAAGGCACAACACATCCCAGAAGGCGACGCCACATATTATGGGGTGAACGCAAGCCGCTGGGCGATGGACGCCTTGTGATATTTACACTAGCTTATTATGGTATGCGCCGAACCGGACAACGGATTCAGTTAAATGATCAAAACTCTTAACCGATCACACAATTTTATTGTAGTTACATAAATCTGAAAATCTTACGTCTTGTGACTTTAAATTAGCATGCATATAACACTGAGCACTACACACAAGAGCACCTATTCTATACAGTTACGAGTAGCGTATTATAATAAATTATATAATTTATTACTAAATCAATACAGTAAATAAATGTATGAAAGATATGAAAACGACATGCAAATGACATTGGAAGTATTATATAACTTAAAAATATTTACAATCGAATCATAATTGTTTTTCTATCATGAATGTAACATTGATTAGTTCTCTATACAAATAAATCTGGTCGGATTTGATTTGATATTTTTGTTTTTGTTATTGTATATTATGCATGTGTGCGTATGTGCGTATGTGTGTGGACTGAACTAATGCCGGAGAATAGGCATTCGTGCCTGAGAATGGCTATTTCTTGTGGACGTTACCGGGGTACAGTGCAAGCACAAATCAAGATATTCACTGTTCATTATTATTTGATCCAATTACCACAACGTTAAGAGTTACAAATTATTATTAGTTACTACTAGTAGTTTTGTAAAGGTGAGAAAAAAAAACTATTTTTACAGTGATTTGTTTGGCGATCTACACTTGCTAATGAAAAATTATTATAAAATACAAATTTTATTATGTATTATATAAGTTAATTATTGAGATAAAATTTTATAACTACTTCGGTTGGTAACGTACAACAAAGGGGCTGTCAAAACATTCAACTACTTTCAAAAGTGATTACATATTTGTTATGCTGATTGTATGTGCTTGTGTGCGTGTGTGTATGGGTGTATGTGTGGTGTTCGTAGTGTGCATGTGTATAATGTGAGTGTATGTACTGTGCGTATGTGCGGTCTGTGTACTGTGTAGTGTGTGTGCGTGTATGGTATGTGTACTTGTGTGATGCGTGTGGCATGTGTAGGGTGATGTGGTGTGTGTGTGTGTGTGTGTGTGTGTGTGTGTGTGTGTGTGTGTGTGTGTGTGTGTTTGTGTGTGCTATGGCGTGTGTGTGTGTGTTTGTGTGTGCTATGGCGTGTGTGTGTGTGTTTGTGTGTGCTATGGCGTGTGTGTGTGTTTGTGTGTGCTATGGCGTGTGTGTGTGTGTTTGTGTGTGCTATGGCGTGTGTGTGTGTTTGTGTGTGCTATGGCGTGTGTGTGTGTTTGTATGTGCTATGGCGTGTGTGCGTGCGTGTGTGTGTGGTCGTGCGTGCGGTACCTTGCCTGCGGCGGCGGCGGCGGCGGGCGGCGGGCGCGTCGCTGGCGGCGCGCGCCTCCTCGCTCGACAGCGACTCTGCCCAACACATAGATACAACATGCCCACAGTGCTCCAGGGAACTCGCTACACACTACACGCACTACACACTCTACACTCTATGCTACACTATAACTCTACTGTACTGCACTGTAATGTACATTGTACACAGCTGCGGTCGGCACACGCTCTCCACTCGCTCAACACCACGGCCCTATCGCACTAACGTGTGTGAAAAAACTTGTGCCATAACATTATAAAGACTGTTATCTCATACCAGTTAGCAACTTAGTTACGTTGGTAATATATTAAATAAGTTGAAGATAATGTCAATTTATACACATAGGCTCTTGTTTCTGTAATATTTAATTTACTACTAGGACAATAGAAAATTAAAATTTTTAAGAAACTTTAAAGAGAAGAGATCCAAAGCCAAAACGAGTCGTCACAAGCTAAATCACGCGTCACTGAATTCCGATTTGTGAGCTCTCTATATCGAAACGATTGAATTCTATTCATTCATCGGAACCGACCAATATTTTTCTTTATAAGCACTTATCAAGCTTTTCCCATTCTTTTTTTACGCAAAAGAAAGCATTCTGTTAGATTTATATTTTATATCAAACAAAAATTAAACTGTTAAGAGAAAGCGGAAACACTTTGACCAAAAATAGCAGAAGTTCATTCACCTCGTTACAACAATAATAATATAAAAAATAGAGTAATAGACAAAGAGGAAACTAAAGGGCACCGCATTCCTCCGTCTACGGCTTCCGCTGTATGTACTAATTAAAATGTAATACAAAAAGTGCAAGACAACAGTGAACAATAACCATAATTAATATAAACGTGTATAAATTAGGTTACAATTACTATAAAATGCAATAGATACAATAAAAAAGTAATATAAATTAACAGTAAAACGTATTAACATAATTTAATTATATATAAACTACAACTACATTTTAACTAGCACATTCAGTAATATTTTCAGATTTGTAAGTCACATCGCAGCGTTGTCTAATAAATTAAACCTGACGGGAAAACTGAACAAAATATCAATGGGAAATTCGAAAATGTTTCTTTACAGACCCGATACATCGCACGCCATTTTGAAGAAAACAATGCCAAAGAATACAACATTTAATTATGTAACTTATTCTAATATTATAAAGAGGTGAAGTTTGTGAGGTTGTGAGTTTGAGACGTTGTAGGGGGTGTGTGGGGCACAGTGACCTGTGACTGATACGGCTAGATATGTTGATTTATTTGTTTATTGTATATCAGGGTGATTGTCTATGATTGATGTTGTGGTCGGCACGGGACGCGGCTGGCGAGCCGATTCGTTTGTTATGGATTAATTGATAGTATACCGACGCCCGTGACCGACATCTCTGGATCTACTGAACCGATTTTGAAAATTCTTTCATGTGTAGAAAAGCTACGGTAGTTTTACGGTACTTTTTATTCGGAAATTCCCACGGGAACTCCGAAATTACCGCGGGTGAAATCGCGAGGGATTGCTAGTATCCTGTAAAATTTTAATGTTCACCTTTTAACAGACGAGAAACATTAAAGGGTGAAAATCTCGTAAAGTGTCAGATTTCTCAAGAAACAAGACACTTTAAATTGAATACAATCACTTAATAAGCGGGGTTGGCTCAAAATACAACGACGAGCTGGCAAAATCGGGATACGCCAGTTGGGAATCATTACAACAAAAAAGTACACCCATAAATTATTAATAATAGTAAATTTCTAATTCTCACTGTCATTTGGACGTCGATGAGAAATAACACGTTAACCCACAAAATTAAGTTATTGATACCGAACGCTTTAATAAGAGTTAAAGAACGTTTTTAATTATGTGTTTACTTTTAACCGACTTGATTTTGAACATAAAAAATTTTGAAACAAAATGACGCTATCATTGCAAAACATGATTTATTCAAAATTTCTCCAATGTGGGTGTTAGCACGCTGGTGCTTATCTGTATTCATTTACGAGTTTCACGACTGTTATCGCCTTGGTAATAATGCGTGAATCTATTTTTCTGGACAGTAGTCAACGCCCTCTTGCGGGTGTGCGTGCCTTTGTGTGTGTGTGTGTGTGTGTGTGTGTGTGTGCGTGTGCGTGCGTGCGTGCGTGCGCTCACCTCTGTCCGCGCTGGAGACGTCCTG
Source organism: Zygaena filipendulae (assembly GCA_907165275.2). Taxonomy (NCBI): domain Eukaryota; kingdom Metazoa; phylum Arthropoda; class Insecta; order Lepidoptera; family Zygaenidae; genus Zygaena; species Zygaena filipendulae. The sequence continues at coordinate 11,897,807 of OU015660.1, forward strand.
GCTGTCGAGCACGGAGCTGTCGTCGTCGGTCTGCCGCCGCCGCTCCTCGCGCCGCCGCCCGTTCTGCGGCGCCGAGACGATTACAATTTTACTATTTATATTTGCCTTTCATTCTGTCATTTTATTTTACACCATCTGTTCCCCGCTGTCTCGCGCCGGTAACAAATAAAAGTTAATTCGACTGCATTCGATTATCATATTATATTATCGATCAATCGATTACATTTATATACAACGGTGTTAATGAATTAACCGAAAACCTGATAACACCCCATTTAAAAAAATAATCAATAATATGATTAAAATATATTTTATGTCGAAAAAATTTATACTTTAAAAGTTACTCAACATTAGTTTGGAGGTGACCTATCTCCGAAATTCCAAGCGCTACGCCCGCGCCTACCGGTTCGAATTTTTTTGCTGCGAGCGGCGTACGCGCCTAATATTGTATTACGGTAATTTAATTTATAGTTCTAAGAATCTGCCGACGATTACAAGTGATTGTAACCAATCCTAAGTAATAAATAGCTTTTGAATTTTGAATTTGAATTTTGAATTTTATAAATAATTTAGACATGAGCTAGTAAAAATGAAAAAATATAACCTATATTAAAACATAGTGCGATCGACTCGCTAGTTGATTCTGAGCAAACTACTTTCTAGTTTTCAGTTAATTCATTAACACGTTGTATAAGACTATTACTTGGCCATAGATAAGCAATAGTGTGTTAACCCACATTGGAGAAATTTTGAGTAAATCATGTTTTAAAATTATAACACCTTTTTGTTTCACAATTTTTTTATGTTCAGCAATTTGTTGGTATTTAAATAATGTAATAAGATAAAAAAAAAATAATTAAAAAAATTTCTATTACTCTCAATAAAGCGTTCTGTATCAATAACTTGATTTTGTGGGTTAACACGTTATTGCTTATCTGCGTCCACTTATTAGGGACGGCCGCGTCACCCTGAGCTTTATGGCGGGGAGAAAGAGAGAGTTAGAGAGAGAGAGGGCAGCGAGAGAGGGGGAGAGAGAGAGTGGGGAGAGGGGGGGGAGAGAAAGGAGGTGAGAGAGAGAGGATGGGGGGATAGTGTAGTGCGGTAGTGCGGCTCACCGTGTCGTGGCGGCCCACGGCGGCGGGGTGTCCGCGCGGCGCGGGCCCGTGCGCGTGCGCGTGCTGGTGCGGGCGGCCGTTCTCGCGCCCGTTCTCCAGCGGCGCGCGCGCCTCGCCCCGCTCGCCGCGCTCGCCGCGCTCACCGCGACGCTCGCTCGACCTGCGAACAGCATACGGACCTCGCTTCAGCACCGATCTCACCGATAGAGGGGACATGAGGATCCGTTGCTTAATTTTCATAGTTTTTTCTTTGCAAAATTTTATCAAAATCCGTTCAGTAGTTTCAGAGTCCATCGCGGACAAACAACGTGACACGTGATTTATATATATTAGATTAGATTAAGATAAGATTTAGCCAGTTTCAAGTGAATAAGTTACTTAAACGCACAAATTAGCATTTAGCATCGTTGTACGGTTTGAACTCGTAGGCCATGGTACTGAATAGACTACAAAAACTTTCTCGGAGCTCTTTGAGGATCCCGAAGAAATCGGCTCGAAATGTCATATTTTCTTGAGCACACAAAAAACTGTCACTGTGAAAATTATTGTCCAATACAGCACCATAAAACACAACAAAATCCACTTTTTACAATTTTTTATTGACACGAAAATAAATGACTGAACCGCTTTCGTCGATACCCGCTAAAAACTCTCGTTTTCAATGTAAGTTAGCGATTGTAGATTATCAACCCGGCTAGGGGGGCCGCTAGTCGCTGCATACCTGTTGGGGCGTCCCCTGCCCCCGCGGCCGCGGTACCCGCCCCCGCCGCCGCCCCCGCCGCCGCCCGCGCCCGCGCCGCCCTCGCCGCGCTCCTCGCCCAGCTCCGGGGTCATGCGCCGCCCGCCTGCGCGCACGCAAACAACTTATAAGTACATTGCACAGTGTGATATCAGGGTAAGGACGACATTCATATTACCTACTATAAATGGTACCCTTATAATTAAAGTGGCCTAACGGAAAATTTCATGTATCAAATTTATCAAAATGTATAATAAAATTAAATTCAATATAAATCCGTAAATAAAATAAATAAATAAATAAAGAAATAAAAGAAATTTTTATTCACCAACACATAATCATCAATTATTTACAATGAAACACGAGACATTTAAATTAGAGAGATACGATTAAATTTAAAGAGTTTCCTGAAAACTTTCCAAATTTCCTTTCAAACAAATTTCAGTCTGAAGGTACAATAAATGTAGGTAGATGGATTTGTTTACAACATGTACCTGGGCTATGGGACAATGAGGGTAAAAACGGCAATTTACAATGGCGAGCAGAGCCGACCAGTGTGGATGGCCAACGGCGGCTGGTCATGGGTGGTCAACAGCTGCTAGTCACGGGTGGTCACCAGCTACTAGTCACGGGTGGTCACCAGCTGCTGGTCACGGGTGGTCACCAGCTGCTGGTCACGGCTGGTCACCAGCCGCCGATCACGGCTGGCCGTCAGCACAGCGGCGGGCACTCACCGGGCGGGTAGCGCATGGGCGGCGGGCGCATGCGGCGCGCGCGCGCGGGCAGCGAGCCGCGCGGCGGCGGGTACGAGGCGCCCGCGCCGCCCATCATGTTGCGCAGCTGCTGGTCGATCTCCAGCTTCTCGGCGCGCAGCTGCTCCACTTCCTGCGCGGGCGCACACAAACACACCTCACCCGAGTGTCCACTCGTTACTTATAGACTACTGACACCGACAACACTCTGATGACACTCCATACAAAATACAAATGAACTGATTCAAGTACTCTCCCACAAGTAAAGACTTGTACGTCCATGTGTTGTGCACGTGTGCGTATCGTAAGGTTGACAGCGAGCTGACATTAACTGTCAGCTGTCAGTGCATAGTTGTCACACCTAGATTCTACACGTGTCAAACTTTCCTCGGTCTTTACCGAGGTCCTATTCTTTGCTACCTTGGTAAGGGTCAATAAATATTCCTATTTTCTATGTGAGTACAGCTATGAATGAAGGTACAATGTCTCTTATCTCAATAGAATATGTTAGTATGGGCTATGACATTATGGTCAATATGAGTTATGGACAAGCAACGAGGGTGAAACAGAAAAATATCCTGTCGCTGACAAATTGACGTCTCTATGACATCCCCCCCGCTCACCTTGAGGTGCGCCACGTGGTACTCGACGAGCACCTTGGCGTTGGCGATGTTCTCGCGCGTGCCCACGAACACGAACGGCACCATGCCCTCCTCGCGCGGCGTCGACGGCGTCGGCTCGTTGTCGCCCTCCACCTTCACCTGCGCCCGCGCACGCCCACACACACACACAACATTAGCAACGAGCCCCGCCCCGGGCGCCGCTCGCCAACGCGCATACATACACCGTATTCATTTTATTTATCAACTCTTGGATACGCTGTCAGCCGCCCTAGCAAAATTACTACAGCCCTTCTAGCCAAAGTGAGATTCAACAATCGTTAACGCATAGAAAACTAAGTAAAAAAATCGTCATGTCACAGTCAGCCAATCAGAACCTTAGTTTTGCGTGTGCGGGCAATATAGAAAAATAAGGAAAGGAATCGTTGTCACGTGGTCACGCAAAACTGGACTTTTGATTGGGCATGACGATTAATTCCTTAGTTTTCTATGCGTTAAAAATTATAGGTTTTCAACTTGGCTAAGGGGGCTGGGCGTTTGCGCGCTGCGTCCGATCCGAATCCGTGAAAATACGGATCCAGAAAACTTGCATCGAATGCGGACCCAGCTTAAACAGAGCGTTTCTTAAACAATGAAATAGTTTAAAAATAACTTCAAATCAGATTAATTAACCATATTTTAAAGAAATATTTGGTTGAGTTGGAGGCACATTATAACTATTCACTATAGATACAAGAGACGTCTTCTTTATCACTCTGACTGCTGTTTATTGTTGGATATTTTAACTCATTAGTGACGCACCATAAATTATTGAAATAAAAAAAATATTATCTTTTATTAATTCCGATGGAACGGAGCAATAAACGGTTCATGATGTTACTATCAAAACACCGTCATGTTACTGTCAAAACAATTATTATTCATATTATTATTTCAGAATTTAGACACACTGTTATAAGTGGTCCTACAGAGACAATTTTTTTTCTAATGACTTTTAATAATATATGTAATTTCATACTGCGTGCCTCGCGATCTGTCTCAAATTTTTATTTAAATCCGCTATATTATATCCTTGGCGAATGGAAGAAGAAAAATTGTTGCATAAAGATCGATTCATTAAAACGATAGTTGAATAGCATTCGCTTTGGTACAGACAAAAAATACACTTTTTAGCCATGTTCCTAGTACATAATGAACCGAAGAACTGTTACTTTACTGATTGGTTGTTTCGTATAATTCCGAAGATAAAAAAGACGTCGTATTTTCATTTTGTGCAGAACGAATCAACAAAAACAGTTTGTAAATTAACGGTTCGTACAATAATACGTTTGGCTCCCACAACGCATGTGGAATAGAGATTTGTCTGTGGTGCAATATTATTATACTAAATATTGTCATTTAAATATTGCACGCATGGCCGCACTCACAGTGGTTTTAATGATTAGTTACTTAATTTTAAGAAAATATTTTTAAAACAAAATTGCCGCAATCAGAGACGTTCATTAAAATAATTTTGTTAGGCATTTAACAAAATTTAACAAAATTAGTCGAATGTCAATTAACATTAATTTAATGAACGTATCTGATTTTGTTTTAAAAATCTTTACTTAAAATTAAGTAATCATTAAAACAACTAATGAGTGCGGTCGTAAAAGAATTAATATCTGTGTATAATAGGCTATTTGACTAAATTTTAGTTTTTAGTCGTCGCGGTAGATTAATAAAACAATTTGGACATATAATTTTACTAGAGGTCACTATCCGGTAGAGTTTATGCTAGCATAATTTGACGAGCTAACCTTCCTAAACCTTCGTATTTTCATTAAATTTGAAAAAGCAAAATCTAAGTACTATAGGTATTTCTTTTTCATTATCAAAGTGAAGGAACAAATAAAATTTTGATTTTACCCCAGCAACATGCTAAATATTATATTATATTATACCTTTTGTCTGTTTCTGCACATACCGGTAACCATAATAATATGAATCGACCTTTACTCGTAAAACTATGTACCTTACACGTGCGGAGTGTGCGAGCGTGGCCCGCGGGCGCACTGGGCACGGAATGGGCGCTCGATTCCGTACACAATATGCATCGCGTTCATCCATCCTTACTCTAATACGGTTTATGGACTAGAGATTTGAAAACAAATAATAATACAATCAAAATCTAAATCTAATCGCGACGCGCGCGCCGCTTCGGGCCGCAACGGAGCCGTCTCAGTCGGCATCTCGAAAGACGAGACGCGACTATACACATATCCACCCCCCTAACTACACAAAACATTTCGCCATAAAATTTCATACAGCATAATGATAAGTAATTCCGCGCAATAAGCGTTCCGTTGCTCTTGAATTGGTTTTTTATAGTATTTTATAATCTGTGAGAGAAGTAAGCATCTCCGCACTTCCCACCCTTTACACCTTCCCGGAAAAAAGAAAAACACAATCGGCAGGCGTGTAACACCTTATTCGATATCGTGGTTTTCCAACGGGCGTACTTATGAGCGAAATCTAAGTAATTGGTTAAAAAAGAAAGAATGTAATCCCCCCCCCCGACGGCCCGTCCCTCCCCCCGCGCTCCCCCGACGGCCCGTCCGTCCCCCCGCGCCCCCCCGACGGCCCGGCCCGCCCCCCCCGCGGCGCCGCGCGCGAGCTACAACTATAAAGGCATATAGGTCGGCATTGGTCCACACACACAACTTACGCGCACAACGCCGCTCTTGTCCACGATCTCCTGGATGACCTTGCCGTTCTTGCCGATGACCTTGCCGACGAGCGCGCGCGGCACCTTCACCGACTCCTCCGCGTACTCGAGCAGCGAGCGCGCCTGCCGCACCGCCTCCGTCGACTGCGCACGTCACGCCCCCAAGCAACACATTACACATCACACCGCCACATCACCCGGTACCCGCCCGACTCTAGTGGCGTCGCCGCGCCAGACACGCTCGACTTACAAAATTCTATATTACTTGGGATCGGTGTATCCAATCCTTACTTCGGTACTAATATTAAAAATGTCGAAGTAACTCTGTCTGTCTGACGTTTTCACGCCTTAATGGCTGAACCGATAACTATCAAATTTTGCACACGCGTTGTCAGGGCTACAGAGAAGGACATAGGGTACTTTTTATCCCGGAATTCCCGCGGTAACTCCGAAATTTCCGGGGGTGAAACCACTAGTAATTTATAAATAAACACGAATCCCTATTTCCCTTGGTCACGGCATCACGCGTGAACGGCTACACCAATTTCGCTAATTCTTTTTTTGTTGTTTGGTATTGTAAGGAGAAGAAAAATAAAAGAAGTTTAAAGTTCCAATGGCTAACCAAATCACCCGCCCCGGGAGAAAGTGTCAGAAGGCGCCAAAATCATAATATCAATCAAAAGAGCCTGACTTACGGAAAGCCTGGATGGCTCACCGACACGACTTGTGAGAAAAAGGCGACACACAGACCCACACCACAAGTGAACACTGAACATAATATTGTATTTGTGTTTTTTTTTAACCGAGTTCCAAAAAAGGAGGAGGTTCTCAATTCAATTGAAGGTTTTTTTGTATCTTTGTTACGCGATTACTTGAAGATAGCTGGACCGATTTGAAAAATCATTTTTTTGTTTGAAAGGGTATATTCCCCAGATGGTCCCATTGTCATGAAGTCAGGATCTGGTGATGGGATCTTGGGGAAATTCTTTCCTATTCTTATTCTCCTTAAACAAATACAACATAAAAGAATGAGCGAAATTGGTCCAGCCTTTCACGCGTGATGCCGTGACCAAGAGAAATAGGGATTCATTTTTGTGTAGGTATATAGATGGATTAATGGGGATGTGGACTACTTTTGAAAATCAAAATTCTAATTAGTCCGACAGTTAGAAAATAAAAAGACAATAGACACGTATTTTTTGCTTTTTTAAATAGATTAAAATATACAGAGATAAAGCGTATTAAAGTTTAGGTGAGGGGGTCGTGACGTCACTAACTACTAAAACCGCCATAAAAACTGTCACGCGAATTTTCAACTCAATATATCGCCTTTATTTTTTGATTACGTAAAAAAAGAAAAAATACATGTCCAATATTTTTTAATAATCTACAAGACGGACTAAAAAATAAAAATTAGTTCACATGCCCACTATCTCAAACTCTGGAGAGAGGGATGCGTGGGGTGCGTGGGGTGCGTGGGCGGCAGGGCGGCGCTCAGGGCTCACCTCGCCGCAGATCTTGAAGGTGCAGGACATCTCCTCGAGCTCGATGTTGGTGACGCCGTCCACCTTGCGCGCCTGCTGGATGTTGGCGCCGTGCGTGCCGATGGCCAGCCCCATCAGGTCCTCGCGCACGCTGAACTCGTCCGTGTACCTGACCACGCAACATTGCACACATCATCATCATCAGGTCACCATGCCTGTCTGCTAATCAATAGGTTCCGGCTTCGATTCCCGGTGGGGGTGCACTTTGTGTGGTGAACACAGGCTTGCACTTTCCAGTATGGGTGTTTATAAATCCATAGTATAATACATAGGTAATATATGTAATTCTATGTAGTATATACCACGTTTACTTGTTTTCCACAACACAAGCTAATAATAGCTTAGTGTGTGATCAAGTATGTCTTGGCTGGCTTGGTGGCACTTTGCCCTACACAAGACTTAACGGTAGGAAACAAAGAACTAACCTCCCACCCCTACCCCCTACCACCTAGACCCACCGGCTATGGGTGTAAATAGATTGAGTCAATTTCGACTTCAAAAAACAACAATTCACACAAATTCTGTACTTTTAACCACTACTAAAGATATTGCCTCACTCATTGCATTGGAAAATGCAAAAGCAAAGAAAAACTTGAGAGCAGATGCTTGATTGGCTTAGCCATAAATAAGTTCTGCCAACGTTCTTGCCTTTGAAATTGGAAATAATCAATCCTATAAAAACTTATTACAACTTCAACTCACCCTCCCTGATTGTGAATTTTGGTAGACTCAAGTTGCCTAGCTGCCTCCTCAGTCTTCTTCAACAGTAGCAGCTTTTGAGTGAGGTTCCTGTAACATGCATTTAAATTAGTAAAAATCTGTCAAAATTGCTTTCTTTTATCACAAACACTTGCAGCATCCAAAGTTTGATTAAGAACAGGCATGATGACAAAGGGATAAAAATCAAAATTCTAGTACGTCAGCCAGGTAGCAAATAAATAATATAGACATATTTTTTGCTTTTTTCCTTTTTGTATAATTGAAGAAATACTTAGATAAAACGCATTAAAGTTTAGGAGTATAAAGTGTACCAAGGTGTGGCGACACACGCACGGGATTTCAACTCAATGTATCGCCGTTTTTTTTTTTGATTACGAAAAAAAAGAAAAAATACGTATCCAATATTTTTTATTAATAAGACGGACTAAATATTAAAATTTAGTCATCATGCCCACTGTCTTTATCTCTTTGTTACATTGTAATGTTACCTAGGTATGTATATAATAAAAAACTGTAGCAGTATTTTAGTCTGTGTCTTCAAAGACAGGATCTTATAGGAGTGACGCAACTTTGGGCGCTTGGAGGGTTACTGTATGAAGCTTAATACTACCGTTTCAGCATAACTCTTAACACTGTCGGCCCTGAAGCTTCTTGTTTTATAATGTGAGCACAAGTTTGCCGAGCAGGTGAGTCGGCCTGCCCGTACAAACGGAGCTCCACATGTAGCTTGTCACATGGAACCCCTGGTTAGTGCTAACCTAGTCCATCCTTAATATTATAAATGCGGATTTGAGTTTGTTTGTTAAGCTTTTACGCCTTAACTGATCTGGGCCCTTATTCACTATGACCATAACGCGTCGCGTTAAGATAAAGCGCTTTTCCCTCGTGTCCAAAGAAGTGTCAGTTTAAAAAAATACATTTACAACGTAGCTTTTGTCATAAATAATTTAAATTTCTTATATTTTTGCATCTGGAGCGTTTGGGATTGTGTTCTTGGGACGCACGTTATGGGCAAGAATTGTTGGTCATAGTGAATAAGGACCCAGTTATCTAATCATCACGTCGTGCGTCCAAATTTACAAACAGACAAATACCTACTGTAAAAATAAATTGATTTGGAGACATATTATTTCTTACAAAATGTTTATGTAGATTAGCCTCGCGACTTACTTTTTATAATACATAGCTAATCCCCTACGAAAGGAATTTTCAAGTGTTTAACACGATTTTGACGTTAATATTCCACCCAGGAAAAGTCGAAGCCGGTAATATCATAAAAGTCAATACGTAAATGCATTATCTTAGCATTTGTATTTCATGTCTAGAGATGAACTCGTGAAAAGTCGCATCAAAAAATCGATAATTTCCACAACGCCGCACGCATCCAATACTTAATTCGCCAAAAGACAAGACGTACCTACGTATGTATATTTTCTTCACACGGTTTTGTTTTGAGCCTAGCATGTCCCCGGGGTCCGGATGTTTCCCGCAGCTTTCATTGTAACACTTGAAGTGTGGTTTATTTGATTTTCACCCTCTTTTTTTAAGGAATAAGTCAGTCAATCATCAGTGAAAAAAGAAGTCAGTTTTTAGAATTACAATTTTAATACCGAATTTAATCCTCGGGGGAATGCACCAACCAGCATCCAACTATCAAATATGTAGAACCCCTTACACCCTGTATCCCTGTGATGTTAGTGGCATGGCTTGATGCTCATCTAAAGCACACTCCATACAAGCAACCCGATTTAACTCCCCGCCGCTAAGTCATGGGCCATGGCGGAGCGTGGGGAGACACGAAATTTCTGGGGGTGGGTTTTAGAAAAAACTCCCAAACGATGTAGTTAATTTGTCAATTAATTCAAGACCCTTATTAAATATAGATTATGCGATAAAGCATATTATAGTGTAGTAGACTAGGTATTTAAATTATACAGACGTTCGGGAATTAACTTGGTCTATGCAATTATTATTTTGTGTTCTCCCAATTTATAAATACTATCATAATTTTATTTATGATACAAAAAAGACAGCCCTACTGAGTTTCTTGTCAGTTCTTCTCAGTAGAGGACGTATTCCGAACTGACAGTAATTTAATAGTTCCAAGAACCTGCTGACGATTATGAGTGATTGTAAAAACCACCTCAATCATAAATAACTTTTAATTTTGACTTTAGGAGTGTCCTTTCTCTATGTAGTAATCTAAATCATATGTGTGTGTGTATGTATGTATGTATGTATGTGGGTATCTATATCTATGTGAGTTTTTATCTAAATATATATCGAAAATGCACCGCCAAGTGAGCTCTCTGTACTATCTGCAGGTTGACTGGCAGAGAATGCCACTGTGGCATTAAGTCCGCCTTTTGTACCATGATGTGCATAAAGTTTAAATAAATAAATAAAAATAATCTAATCGTTTGGCTAAAGTGTGTCTATGGTGCGTCACGTCGCGTGCCGATGCAATGCTCACCTAAAGTGCATATCCTGCAGCATCTGCGCGCGCTTCTGCGAGGTCTCGCAGCGCGAGATGACGGCCAGCACCGCCTTCTCGGGCACGTACCACACGAGCGCGGCGCCGATCGCCTTCTGGAACTCCTTGTGCGCGTTCTCCACCTTCGCACTGTGGATATCATGTAAGCTGCAAACACACACCGGCGCCCCTTACACGTTTATGTCGATATACCAACAAAAATAAATTGAATTGAAAATTGAATTTTCATCATGTCAACCAATTTAAGATAAACCATATTTTTTTTAATATTCCATTGCTTTAAGCTTTAAAGTAGATATAACAATACGCTGCACATCTCACGCTATATATCTCTCTGTCGACCTAATGGTTAAATGGCTAGTAGAGTATAGCGCAATGTTCGCCATTCTTGCTTTATTTGTGCGATAAAGAATAAATTAATAATGCTTGGACATTAGTTTACCTATCACACTACACCACTGGGGACCGTATTTTTGAATTGCTCGAATTATTTTCACGCACGAAATCGCGAATTCACGTGCGAATGCTCATGAATACGTTTTTTAAGCATTCACACGTGAAACTTGCTATTCCGTGGACGGAAAGTAATTCGAGCGATTCAAAAATACGGCCCCTGGTCCTAAACTAACCAGAGCTTGTCCTACGGAAACCAGACAATTTTCAATTAAACTCGTAACATGCATGAACACCCAGACTAATGCAAATCAATGTTCATATCACGTTTGCCCTGACGCGAGAACCGAACCCGCCACACTGCCGCAGCAGTCAGGATCCTAACCACTAGACCAATGGCCGCCAATGGGCCGTCATAATTATGTAGTTATACGTTTATAAAAAAGCTACATTATTCCTGAGTAACTAGGCTATATTGTAATCCGGAATTCCCGCGGGAACTTCGAAATTAACGCAGGTGAAACAGCGGGGAACAGCTAGTAATTCATAAATGGAAACAGAGAACCTTCCATTTTTGATATCAGTTAAAAATTGTTTATTCAATCAACCAACATGTAGATAAAAAGAGAATATGGACGATTCGAGAACCTCCTCCTTTTTGGGAAGTCGGTTAAAAATAGCACATGATATGGCATTCTACAGTCCTCAACTACAACTGTGTTTTAAAGTATAAAGTCAATAAAGTGCAATTAAAAATAGTCTCAAACAAACATCTATTTGGGATTTCAGTACTTTAGTTTTGTACATTCAAAAAAAAAAAAATTCAAAAATATTTATTATTATATAAGTAGTGGTTACAATCAGATTGTTGGGACCTACTTTTAAGCATATAATATACTTGTGCCAGTAGGTCCCACTCTTCCATAGCCATCCATGACGTTTATATAATAAAAGCCTTATAAATGATAAACTTATAGAGACGTTTATAAGTAATTAAACATATAAATAGGTAATTTTTTTTTTTTTTTTTTTTTTTTTTTTTTATTTGTTTTTCCTTATTGTTTTTCCCTTCTTCCTAACTTAACCCATCAGTCCTCCAATATCAGTGAGCTTAGCTTGTTTGTGTGAGTATGAGAGTGTGTTTGTGAGTGTAACTGTATGAGTTTGTGTGTGCGAGTGTGTATTTGTGTATGTGAATGTGTGTATAAGTGAATGTCCGCTTCCGCCACATTTTAGAAAACTCAAAACTTAAAAGACTCATATAGTTTATGTAAAATACCACCGTCGGCACAGAGGCGGGCTCTGAGACCAACGCCGGCGCCACCGCGAGGAATTGCTAGTAGAATAAACGAGTTAGTTAATGAGTTATACGAAGAACATTTTCTGTTTCATCGTAGGAAAGAGTCTTAAGCCATTCAGTTAGAGTCAACTTACAGTCATGATGAGTTCTTTGGTATATTTTCAAAATTTTATTTGCTTTATTGTAGAGATAGACAGACTGTACTGTGTACTGATGACTTGCAAATGTAGTCCTTATAATTTTACTGTCAAATATAAGGTCGTTACGTCGTTTAGTTAGCATATCAGGATCAAATTGCACGGATTTATGTTTTTTTAGAATACAATTTAGAACGTAAAGCTTCCTAACTGTTAACAGATCACAGAGTTTATATAAGCAACTTGTGGGATACAAAAAAGGTTTAAAGTACATCACTTTTAGAAGAAAACGTTGCGATCTTTCTAACTCCAGAAATTTAGATTTCAGAGCTCCGCCCCATACCGGGATACAGTAGCATAATATCGATTGTACGAGAGCAATATAAATCCGGTTAAGTAAGGTACGGTCTGCTACATGTCTTAATAGTTTAAATATCCAGGTTAATTTCCTAATACGACAGCACACTAGTTCAATATGACTATACCAGGACAGGCGTTGGTCTAACATAATTCCTAAGTACCTAATCTCATCTACTTTGTCTATCTTAGGACATTGACAGTCAGGGTCATAACAATTTTGACATTGATGTATTTTAATATTAAAGCTGATATTAGGTTGTGTTTTGCTAGTTAGAGAAAAGGTCATAAAGTTGGTTTTTTGTGTGTTTAAAGTTAGTAAGTTAGCTCTAAGCCAGCAAGAAACCTTATACAATGCTGTCTCTGTATCCCCACGGATAGAATTCCAATCATCTCCAGCAAACACAATTGCCGTGTCGTCCGCGTATGAAAACACTTGGGCGCCCCCGACTTTTAGATTACACAGGTCGTTTATATAAATCAAAAATAATGTGGGCCCCAGCACGCTTCCCTGCGGTACTCCAAATGTGATATTTAAGTCATCACTGATGAATTGCCCAACCCTAACCCTCTGGGTGCGCTTAGACAGATAGTCACCAAATAATTTTAATGGCATACCTCTTATTCCTATGTGTTCTAGTTTGCGTAGTAGGATGGGGACAGAGACGGTGTCAAAGGCCTTTTTCAGGTCAAGAAAAACAGCCAGACATTTTTTTCCACTGTCTAGTTTATCGACAATAAGGGAAGTTATAGCTGCTATAGCATCTACATATTTTGTTAGTTTAGGTAAAATTTTAAATTACATATTTGGTAGTAATACGAAATACGATTTCACTTGTACAAACCGATTATTCATATTGAAGGTCAAACATACAGATAAATAGCGTATAAAATAATAGATACCTTTATTGTTTCTTTGTTTGTATTTCTCAGCCTTGTGTACTTAGAAGATATAGAGTACAACAACATTTTATAAATATGATGATATAACAATGTTTGTTTATGTAAAAACACCTGAACAGATTTGGATGAGGTTTAGCACACAGAATATGTTGTTCTTTATCCAGGATTTCTGGGGAGATCCCAACTTCTCACGCATTTTGGAAACTAGCCTATACTTAGAATAGATTAAAAAATAATAATGTCCAAATTGAAATACAATTTGCATGAATAGGAATGCTGTATGCTATCTATCTATACAAAATGTAACAGATCACTGACTGTATATGGAAGATACATTATGAGAAAAAATATTATTGGGACCTTTATCAATACAATAACATCCCATACAATGATTGTCAGAATTTTTGTTTGTTTGTATGTGCATTTGTGCACGCTAATCTCAGAAATGGCTTATCCGATTTAGATAAAGTTTTCATTAGTATATTGTAGTAAGCTTCACTTTAACATTTAGAGTTTGTTTCATGTCAATTGGCTCATAAATAAAAGTTATGCCAATTTAAAGATAAAGAATCTCATATAACAAAAAAAAACATACATAGCTGCAGCAGCAGCTGAATGCAGAACCTCCTCCTTTTTGAAGTTGGTTAAAAATATTATTATATCCCTATTTCCCTTGGTCTCAGCATCATACATGAACGGCTGGAAATTCTTTTTTTGTTGTGTTTGTTATTGTAAGGAGAAGAAGAATAAAAGAAGTTTGGAGTGCCTGCAGGAATTCCAAAACTCACGCTGGTGAAACCGCAGGGCAAAGCTAGTATATTATAAGAAACTTGTGGGATTCAAACATACAGGCTACAACTTCCCAGTGACTAAGGTTCAAAAGCATTGCTTATACTCAACTACTTCCTAGGTGATTCTGAATGTAGAAAATATAAAACATAATATCGAATTAATATTTCTGAATATCAACACAGATTCAAAGATACTCTAAATTCCATCCAAAAAATAGTAGATTTGTCAGTGTTACGAAATCGAATACAATCCTAAATCTCTATCCTATATTGGCTAGCTGCCAACAATGTTTAAGACACAGGGGTTCCTTTTATATAAAGTATTATTTAATGAAAGAAATGCAAATTATACTAGTTAAAAGGAAAAACCTTAGTTAAAATACCCATATTTTTTTCTATTTAAATTTATATGAGCAATCATTTAGAAAAATCCATTATCTATTTACTTGACTGAATTTGCTACAATAAACTATTTATGTCTATTAAAGTTAAAATTAAAATGTGGTAATATGAGTTTGTATGTTTTCCACACCTTAACTAATCAATCATCATTGGATTTTGTCAGGGGTAAAGTACCTTCCTAAAGGACATAAGAAATTTTACATCTCCAAACTCCCCCTAAAACTCTATACAATTTACCAACATTGTAATTAATATATTGTGTATCTAGCAAACAAAAAGGGCAATTAAAATTTATAAGGTGTGTGTGAAAGTATTTAAGGAGGTCATCATAACAGTATTTTAAGTAACAAACATCAAGACAATCTTCTCTCCTCAATCCTAAGGTTTCTTTCTTATCTCTAAAATTAACTGATTGAATATATATTTATAGCATGTGAATAATGTGAATGTTACTTACTAGTCTTTGAGATCATCTGGAACAGGGATTTCAAACTTGTGAAACGTATTCTTGTCAATGGGTATTTTGGGCATTTTAACCCTTAGGCGGTCCATTGGCACAATTTCCGTATAACAGTTGTCCCATTCTAGATATTCTATAACAAGGAAGTCCCCCTTCATCATCTGTAATAGAGAATTGGTAAATAAGTAGTATTTAATACAAAGAACATAATTTTTTTAACAAATAAAGTTACAAATTACAAAGAAAATATATCAAATGAACCTACAATATGTGAATTAATATTTTATTGTGATTATAAAATTCAAATTGGACATATCAAGGTTGATGTTAGTATTTAAAATTATGCTAAGTAGCATCTACTTGGAAGCATTATAAAAGAGGGTTGCAGTGTTACTTCATATAGACTAGTAATAGTCTATATGACTAGTACTAGTAACTACTTCATATAGACTAGTAATAGTCTATATGAAGTGTGAATACTTAGAGAGAAATGTTTAAAAAAGGGGTAGAAAAGTTTACAAAATTTCTTTGTGTCATTTGATACCTATAGTTATTGCTGTGTAATCCAACACCTACATACCTTGATGTTTGCTGTCCACCACCCACATGCTTCCTTGTCGTTTGACCTGGCAAATACTTCAACCTCCTGGTTCTCCACAAATTCTTTGTGTTTGCCAGTGTCTTTCGGTGGTAAGAACACTTGAGAGAATGGAAACTTCGACTCTGGCTGCCAACTACAATGCATCGAATATAAAAGTAAATAAATACGTAGGTACAAGCACAAAACACACAAAATATAAATATTCACTCACTCATCTTCGAAGGCTACAAGAACTTCATTATCCAGCACGTCAGTGACAATGGCCTAAAAATACAAAAATTTCAGAACATTCAGAGATTCAGAAACTTAGTAGGTAATGCGCTTGAAATAAATAACATAACTAGGTCAAATGCATGAAAATGAACTTTTATGGAAATCTGATATTACACTCCATTAATATTTTGGGGATCGTTGGTGTTAATATAAAAAGACGAAACAATTACACCACATGGAAAAATCACGCCCTGTCAGACGGACATGGCGTCCATTCCAGCCGCGATGATCTTCCCGGAAAATAAATTTGTAAGTAAAAAAGATGTCGTGCATCGAACAATTGAAATCGATAAAGTATGTATTCCGCTACCTAAATATGCACCATTTAGATGAAAATATCAAGTACTTCACGGTTTACGAACCTTATAATAAGCTCCATTTTCTCCATACACCTCGACCGACAAATCCTCCATTTTGGTTTGAAAACGTATTTGGCGTTTTCGGAGCGAGAACGAACGCTAGTAGAAAAAAACTGAGGACTCAACGGCAATGACCAATCGTGTTGATGTATGCATAGACAAGACAAGTTTTATTTTTTAAATAATGCTGGCTATAAGCGACTTAAGCTAGACGTCAGAGAGAAGGTAATCACTCTAGACGTCTCTTCATCGTCTTCAAAACTCGTCAAAACTACTACTTCTGCGGTCTGCGCTTACTAATTCTGCTCATGCTCAAACAGCTACGACCTGAGGCTACGACTTACGAAGAACACTTCACAGACAAATGAGAGAAAACAGAATCGTATAGCAGTGCGATTCTAAGGGTTAGAATATAATAAACTTTAATTTAAAGTCTTACAATCATCATACCTATTTTCGTTTTTCAGCGAGACAATTTTATCTTGAGAGATGACCGAATTATGAGCACTATGAGCCTCTTCTTGAATAATGAGTAGGTACCTATTTGGTGTTCTTTCGTGGGTCAATAGCAGATGCTATTAGTATTGATACTTACTTTAAGCGGAAGGTGAAATAACACACACTTTTTGGTCATAAGTAACAGTCAGAGAATACGCATATATTATGAAAAAAAAAATTACTACACGGTTGCGTATATTATGAGTCGTGCAGCGTGCTCTCGTGCAGAGAGAAGGTAATCACTACGTTTTACCCTCTTGCAGAGAGAATCATCCGCCAGTCGCTTATGTCGAGGCTAGTATTATTATAACACGCACGTCGCACAAGAAGTTTATAGTTAACTTGAAAACAACAGTTTACCAATCCACTTTAATGTGCATTGGTTAAAAACTTTAGAAAAATACTGAAAGCAATACGGCCATAAACATAACAAAAAATTTTAATAGAACTTTGTTTAAATATGTTGATGGCGGTATTGCTAGTGCTTTTTATTTTTATTATAGAGAAAAGCTAATAAACCTATCTGTGGAAAACACTGCACTGCACTGTGACTGCCAACTGGCAGTTTCGACTTTCGACTGCTACTGTTATTGTTCTCTCTTGGCTGCATGGACTAAGTTTCCTTTGCCTTCCCCGAGAGGGGTAAACTCAGAAGAAAGTTATTCTTCTGAGGGGGTAAACTTTACCAAAAAAAAAATTTTATTGTTCTAGATCTTGATTGATGATTCTTGATTCTGTTTTTATTATAGAGAAAAGCTAATATATCTGTGGAAAACACTCTGCACTGTGACTGCCAACTGTCAGTTTCGACTTTCGATTGCTACCAGAGAGAAGGTAATCACTACGATTGCTACTGTTATTGTTCTCTCTTGGCTTCATGGACTAAGTTTCCTTTGCCTTCCCCGAAAGGGGTAAAACTTTCAAAAGAATGGTAAACTCTCAGGTAAACTTTACCAAAAAAAAAAAATTATTGTTCTAGATCTTGATTGATGATTCTTGATTCTCTTTGGCTTATTACAGCTGTTTACCTTCTTTAGACATAAGTCTAGTTAATTTGTGGTTTACCTGCTTGCCGGGTTAATTTAATGCCACGAAGCAAAATAATTAGTAAAAACTCCATGACAATAATAATTTGATAAGAGCGACTTCAATTATTAATGAATTTATGTCTGAGGTAAGCCTTTCTGAACCGTATGATTTTTTTTAAAGTACCTACCTACCTACCTATACCTTCCTTATTTGTTATCAAAACTTTCAGATGGGTGATAAACACGTAGTGTTGGTTACTGGAGGCTCCGGCTTGGTCGGTCAGGCTTTAAAGACTGTTATCGAGGAAGAAAAACAACTCGGAACAGAGAGTTCCAAAAATGAAACTTGGATATTCTGTGGTTCTAAGGATGGGGATCTTAGGTATAAATTTTATTCAGTACTAGCTGTGCCCCGCGGTTTCAACCGCGAGAGTGTCGAAATTCCCGCAGGAACACTGGTGAAATCACATAAACTTTGCATACACGTAGTCAGGGGCATAGAAAAGGAAATAGGGTACCTACTCTTATCCCGGAATTCCCGTGGGACCTCCGAAATTAACGCGAGTGATACCGCGGGGAATAGCTAGTTTCACATAAATCTTTAATTTAAATGCCTAACTTTGTGCCTGTGTTATGTTTGTGCTTTGTTTTTTTTTTTTTGAATTAATTTGTATCCTATCCTGTTAATATTTCAGAGACAAAGCACAAACAGAAGCTCTGTTTGAGAAATACCAGCCAACACATGTGATACACTTAGCGGCTATGGTCGGGGGGCTGTTCCATAATATGGCTCACAATCTGGACTTCTTTGTAAGTATTGATGTTGAGGGTATAGTAACGATTGATTGATGACCCTATTTTACTTAACACACAGATTGGTCACAAAAAACTTGAAAAAGCTTGAATTGTGTAGAGCCAATTAGATTTGTTACTGCTAGGTATCCAATCTGAGGTAGAGAAATCAGAGTGATGAGTGATTAATAAACTAGTAGATGACATCCATAGTTTATATTATGGACCAATAATGGTTTATATAGAAAAATTAATTCCTTGATACATTGAGTTGAGTCCAATTGTACACTACCATACTCTGTACTCTGTAAGTCTCCATTAATCAACACAACCATCAATAACCAGCATTATCTTTGTACAATATAGTGGGTGGTAATGAATGCAGCAAAATGTTTACCCAGTGGGAAAGAAAGAACGAGACAGTTTTTAGTTTATTATCACATAATAATATATTAGTTTGTATAGTAGTAAGTAATGTTTATTATAGAAATTGGCAGTCTATAGTATACACCTTTGATCCTAATTTACAATGGTATAAATGTGTGCCTTTATAAATTAATAAATAAAATAAAAGGTGCTTAGATGGCGCATTTTTTTATTGTATTCCAGAGGGAGAATATGGCTATCAATGACAACGTGCTCAGCACATGCCACAAGATGAACGTGAAGAAAGTTGTGTCGTGCCTGTCGACATGCATATTTCCTGATAAAACTACATATCCCATCGATGAGACTATGGTTAGTTTTATCAGACTAAATATAATCTAAATTATGATCTACTTCATTGTTGCTTGCTGCTTTATGTTATGCAAACCTATTTGCTGCATCAGGTGTTGTGGATCCGATTCCACAAAAGCAATAAGTTAATCCATTGCGGTCACACATCAAAATAATATTGACATGATTTTTTTTTTACAAAAAAATCGAATCTTGCGATTTTTTTTTCTATTGTTTTTTAACAATTTCTATAGGTATCTTAAAAAGAAAGAGACAGAAATCCATCGGATTACTCAGATGTAATGTTAAATTAAAGTTTAGGGCCAGATTCAGTCAAATCAGTAAATTAACCCTACACAATATGCGATATGACCGCAACGGGTTAAATCAGGTATTCGGTACAAGCTCTGCTTAGTACTCAGCTTACCAGGTGGTGCTGTGTAATAATGTCCATTATTATTATCTACTAGTAGATAGTTACAGACCTATAACTATTGTGCCAAACGTATCTAAGATCATTGAGTCTATATTATCTACATGTATCATGGAACATTTGGAAACAAATGACTTGTTATCGGATAGGCAGTATGCGTACAGAAAACATAAGTCAACCACTAGTGCTGCACAAAAAATTGTAGATTCGATAATAACCGGAATAGACGATAAATATAAAACGGCCGGAATTTTCTGTGACCTCTCGAAAGCATTCGATGTCATAGAAAATGACCTGTTATTGGAAAAATTGCATCATTACGGAATAAAAAATAACAATCTAAATCTCTTAAAGTCGTTTCTTAAAAACAGAAAACAAACCGTTGAGATCATATGTGACGGTGGACGAAGGAGGGTCAGGTCTACGGTGGGTGAAGTAACGGTGGGCATACCGCAAGGATCTGCCCTTGGAAACACCATGTTTTTAGTATTTGTCAACGACCTACCGTCCTTCATCACCGATGGCCTGATAGTCCTGTTCGCCGACGACACGACTGTTGTTGTATGCGCCCCTACGTATGAGCTACTCAACGACAAAATTGAAAAGTTGCGCTTGCAATTGCAGCAGTGGTTCTCATGTAATGGCCTTATATTAAATTTAACAAAATCAAACGTAATACTTTTTTCTGGGAGATCAGTACCACGCCCTATTTGCATAAATAGCTCCATTCCGTTATCAAACAATTGTAAATTTCTTGGATTTACGCTGGACAACAACTTAAATTGGAAACTACACACTCAGACCTTATGTGACAGACTAAGTAGTGCAGCCTATGCAATGCGAAAACTTAGGCCCCTTATCTCGGACAGTGTGCTAAAACAGACATATTTCGCACATTTTCATTCACTGCTGTCGTACGGCACAATCCTTTGGGGTAACTCAACGGATTCAGATCGTGTGTTCGTGTTACAAAAGCGAGCAATAAGAATACTCTCCTCTGTGAAACCTGGACATTCGTGTAAAACCCTCTTCAAACAGCATAACATAATGACATTATATTCGTTGTACTTGTTTCAAATTATTATGTACGTAAGACAAAATCTCCAATGTTTTCAACGCAGGCAAGGTGGAGCACATAAGTTACGTAACGAAGGGCGACTTATGGTAGTGCCGCGTCACACCAAACTTGCTACAAAAAACCCTCGCGTTATCGGTCCCACGTATTACGAACACCTCCCTGCGGACATCCGTGATGAAAAAAATGACGAAACATTTAGTCGCCGACTGAAAAACCTCTTGTTGGATAACGTACTATACTCTGTTGACGATTTTCTAAAAATGAAGTTTGCTTAATTACACTGTGTACACTTTTATCTATTGTTTTATCTAATGTAAAATTCTTGACATGTACCTATTATTTAAATTGACATACCTATTGTTTTTATTTATATTCAATTTTAATGACGATCCCTTTGACGAATAACACTGTGTATATTATGTATATACTGTTAATGATGTTAAAGCGAAATAAATAAATCTAATCTAATCTAATCTACTAGCTGTGCCCCGGTAATTTCGGAGCTCCCGCGGTAGTTCTGGGATAAAAAGTACCCTATGTCCTTCTCTATACCCCTGACAACGTGCATGTCAATTAAAATTAAATGATTCACAAAAGACTAAAACTAGTATTATTTCAGGTGCACAACGGACCTCCACACTCATCGAATTATGGCTACAGCTACGCAAAAAGGATGATCGATGTGCTCAATAGGTATTCATCTTCCTTCCTCATACATAATACTTGTAGCCTGCTTTAAATGATTTTTTTATTATTAGCCGAGCTATATGTTTAAATTACTGTTTACTAGCTGTTCCCCGCGATTTCACCCGCCTTTAATTCGTAGTTCCCGCGGAAATTCCACGATAAAAAGTACCATGTCCTTTTTTGTACCCCTGACCATGTGTATACAAAATTTCACGATGATCTGTTGAAGTAAGAAAGAAAAAGAGTTTATTGGTCTCTATTAAAAAAAAAGTACAACAAAAAAATAAACATTTCAAAACATAATTTTTAACAAACATTGTAAAGGAGAAAGGGGACTGTGGTGAAGGGGATCGCTATCGCACCACAAATGCTTCATTATGTCTGTAGGGCAGAACATAATGAAATGCTGGTCTTCCGACAGGGCCGCAATAAGACAGGGCTGCAGTAAAGTGTTGGGTAAAGTTTATAGTGTCAACAGCCTTTTTTGTATTACAATAATATATATATAATATTATAATATAATAAGGATGGTGCTTGTTATACGAGTTTGCTGGGACCGAGAAGGACCAGCTCGTATTATCTATACTAATATAAAGAGCTAAACTTTGTGAGTTTGTGACGTTGTAGGTGGTAATCTGTGGATCTACTGAACCGATTTTGAAAATTATTTCACTCACAAGAAGCTACGGTAGTCCCGTGTAACACAGGTTACCTTTTATCCCGGAATTCCCGTGGGAACTCCGAAATTACCGCGGATGAAACCGCGGGGGTCAGCTGGTGATTTATGACCAAGCTGACAATGCGAGCTGTTTGCATTCCCTTCTTGTCGAACAAGGGTACGATCCAACTCGCCAGTATGTCGCACCTTGACCGTACTAAATGCTCTCCTGAGGGCCCACCTTGGGTCTGATTTGTTTGCCGATGAGTGGATGGAACTCTCGTCTGAGTGTCTGAAGATTTGGTTGGGTTAGGAGGTTGAGGAGTTGTATGTAAGGCCTACTAGTATTTGTTAACCATTGTACCTAATTGGTCCTATACCGTATGTGTCAAGAGGCTACCACGAGCAGCACGGGCGGCTGTTCACGTCGGTGGTGCCGTGCAACGTGTTCGGGCCCGCCGACAACTTCGCCGTGCGCGCCGCCCACGTGGTGCCGGCGCTCGTGCGCCGCATGCATGACGCCATGCTCGCTGGTGCGTTTGTTTGTTGCATGTAACTATTAAAAAAAAAAAAAAAAAATATTATTATTTACATATATTTATTTACAATCGGATTGTTGGGATCTACTTTTAAGCATATTATATACTTGTGCCAGTAGGTTCAGCTACTACAGTGATTACCTTCTCTCTGGCTACTACTACACATTACGGTTAGAATGTTGCATGGAAGTCGGTATATTATAATTTTATTTTGTAAAGTTTACTCTTTTCGGGGAAGGCAAAGGAAACTTAGTCCATACGGAAAATTCAAATGATTTTTTTCTTCTGAAGTTATTTACATCACATATAAAAGAATTGTTGAGATGCAATTTGATGCTTTACCGGAACTTTTGGTAGCAAATCTTCACAGTTGAACCTTAATATTACGCTTGCTCTGTGGGAAGTTGTATTACTTATACAACGACAACCTCCCGTCGAACGCCCCATTTCATCTTATTTCACTGTTTCCGCACACTGTTCATCACTAATCACTTATGCAAAAACCCACCACATTTACACAGTATTAATCACGATAGACAAAACAAAACAAAGAAATAAAACTGACGTCCATTGCTGCTAAAATCCCGCCAAACGTCCCGGAAACATAGAAATCAACCGGGCATCGATAGTTGAAAAAAAAAAAAAAAAAAAAAAACAATTTTTGCTAGCGGCCCTAACACATCTGTGGCTGCGCGCCCCGCAGGCGAGGCGTCGTTCACGGTGCTGGGCAGCGGGCGGCCGCGGCGCCAGTTCGTGTACTCGCGCGACCTGGCGCGCCTGCTGCGCTGGGCGCTGCGCTGCTACCACAGCGTCGAGCCGCTCATACTCTCCGGTAACTTGTATTCTTTTCCCGATGCGACGGGTTCGATTCCCGTTTTTTTTTTGTTACAAATCTGAATAAAAAAAAAAAACAAAATTATTTATTACTTTCACAATATAAACTTATAACTAAGTAAATACTTGGAGCCTCCTTTTAGGCATAATTATGCCTGTACTAGGAGACTTCGCTCCTCATAACTAATTTAAAATTAACCGCTTTATGCGGCATAATGCTCAACGTTGAATGTTTCACCTACAGCAATTAGTATGAAAACATTAGCACAATTCGGCATTGTGCGCTACTGAGTTGCATTATGCTCAGGGAAAGTCATTCACAAAATATACTCACTTTTTAATCCATCGAGACCATTGTTCGATCATAACTAAACTAGGAGTTCCCGGGGGAACTCCAAAGTTCACCGGCGCACAAACAATCATAATATCAACTATGCGTATCACATTCCCCAGTTGGAGAAGAGGACGAGGTGTCGATAAGCGACGTGGCGGAGGCCATAAAGAAGGCGCACGGCTACACCGGCGAGATTGTCTATGACACGACGAAGGCCGACGGCCAGTACAAGAAGACCGCCTCCAACCGGAAGTTGCGCTCGCTCTACAGCGACTTCCGGTTCACGCCGTTCGAGCAGGCCATACAGGAGACCGTCGCCTGGTTCAAGGAGAACAGAGAACACGCCAGGACGTAACCTGCACTGTTGACGTAGTTTTTAGATTATCTAGTCTATGGGAGGCTGTTGTAATTACCGGGACAATATAACAATGTTATATCAAATATGTGGTTACATTTTACCAGTAGTTACAAAAGTTTCTCTAGACGACTCAAAAGTCTAATAAATATAAAAAGAGGGTGTGGTTTGTTCGTGCGTGCCGCTAAAATTTCGCAACTCTTTCCCTCACTCTAGCTGTAGCTACGGTAGGGCAGGTTGGTGTCGGAGATAGGGATGGAAAAAATTACCAATGGCCGGAATTATGATCGAAAATATTCTAGAACTAGCTGTGCCCCGCGGTTTCACCCGCGTGAAAACATTTTTTGTGACAACTTTTTCCCGACCTCCGATTTCAATGAAACAAAACCTATATGTAGCTCCAGGTTAAGCTTAATCTACCTGTGCAAACCGCATGACAATCGGTTCAGTAGATGCGGAGATTATCGCGAACAGACAGACAGAAAAGAATTTTAAAAACTTTTTTTTGGGCTTGGTTACTATTCTTTTATCACCTCTCTCAATTTTAGGTAAAAATATTCAATGTACAGAATCGCGGATTCTACTATTTTATTATAGTATAGATGTTTGAGAATAATCCGGATTATTCGAGAACGTTCTAGGATACATGTTCACTGTCCGATTTGCAACTATGCGTTAAGTGCGCCAGCGTTAGGAATGCACTTACACTTTATACGCTATGGTTAAAAATTGTCACAGACGGACAATCCACACCGAATTTAAAATATATACCTAGATATATTTAAAAACATAAATAAATATAATATATACCTACTGAGAGGCAGTAATATTATTTTGTTATTTTCAACTATGAAAGAAACCAAAATAGGTGGAGTATTTAGCAGATACCTTTTTTAGTTTTTGATTTAGTTGCCTAGAGATTTAGTTTGCCTACTTTGATGTGAGATAATATAATTTGAAAATGCAACTTGGAGAAAATAAAATATAGTGTTCTTCCAATACCATTTATTAAAATAAAATTGAAGTCTATTTATAAAATAATATAAATAAAGCTACAACTAAATATTTATTTTTATTAGCGTACAATCTGAATCTCTGTTCACAAAAACGTATTTATAGCGTAATAGTAGTTTGTTTCTCTATAGAGCCAGTCCTTGCTCGTCGAAGGTGACGAATATTTTCTCTATGGCGGTGATGTACGCCGCCATGCGCATATCTAGGCCCAAGTTGTGTGCTTTTGCCGCTTTCAGCACGTTCTGTAATTTAAAAAAAAAAAATTGTTAGTGCACTGAAATCGACCAACAATGGCTAAGAATTGAAGCTAGCACTTTTAGAATACTTGAAGTGTCTAATTTGAGACGGGTCAGTAAGGGCGGCTACGGCAGGTTGAAGCCACGCTAACAAGGGTTGAAACTTAAACCCTAACCTAACTTGGCCCCATAGAGCCCCTTTTGATCCTTGTAGAAGACAGGGTGGTTAATGGTTATGTTAATAAAAATTATTTAGAAAAATCGCCAATCTCTCGCTGACTACATTTTTTCAAAATATGCCCATAACAATAACTCAAAAAATAAGTGGCGGTTTCCTAAGACCATAATCGCGAGGCTTCAACCTTTAAGGTAGCCTTTATACTGACCCGTCTGAAATTTTCAGAGATTTAGGCGGGATTTGAGCAGAAATGGACGTCAGTTTTATTTCATTGTTTTACAAATTAGTTTATCGTGATTAATATTGCGTGGATGTGGTAGATTTTTGCATAATAGTGATCCACTAGTGATGAACAGTGTGTGGAAACAGTGAAATAAGATGAAATGGGGCGTTCTTCGAGAGGTTGTCGTTTTACTATACAACTTCTCACAGAGCGTTCTATTAAAGTTCAATTGTGAAGAGTTGCTGCCAAAAGTTCCGATTTAGCATCTAAATGCATCTCACCAATGCATTTCGATATAAATAACTTCAGAAGAACAAAAAAAAACTTCTGACTTGGCTGTATGGACTAAGTTTCCTTTGCCTTCCTTTTAAAAGTCTGTGGCCGTCCCCCCACACTCACGCTGCACGCGTTGGACATGGAGTACTCGAGGCCCGAGTTGACGATGTGCTCCTCGCTGGCGCCCGACATCATGGACATCATGGCCGGCGTGGGCGCGATCGTCGCCGAGATGTTGGCGCCCTTCAGCGACTGCTCCACGGAGTCTGGACGACATAATAATCGACTTCACAACACAGACTGGAAAGTGTAACCCTGTGTTTATCACACAAAGTCCACTCCCACCGGGAATCGAACCCGCAACCTCTTGATTAGCGGGCAGGCATGGTGACCTACTGCGCCGATCGGTTCGTTCGGTATATTACCACCTAAACTGAACTTTATACCTCTGACCACCAATTTCACCAGCGTTAATTTCGGAGTTTCCGCGGGAATACCGAGATAAAAAGTTTCCTATGTCCTTTTCTGTACCCCTGACAAGGCGTTAAGGCGTGAAAGCCAAACAAACAAAGTCACTTTCGCATTTACACTATTAATAGTAAGGATGCCATAAGACACCTTTGTATAACTTCTTCGAGGTAATAACAATCTTGGTAGCGCGCAACGTCTTATGGTCATAGCGAATAAGTGCCCAGAGAAAATCTCTAGCTACGCCAATGTCAACGGAGCCCTGACAGTAGCCAGTGGGTACGCACCCAGTAGGGCGGTGTTGGAGTCCCGCCAGAACTTGATGCTGAGCTTGCCGAAGCTGACGTGGTTGAGGTTCTTGAGGTACTCGAAGTAGGAGACGGTGACGCCGCCCGCGTTGGCCAGCAGGTCGGGCAGCACCAGCACGCGCCGCTCGCGCAGCGCCGCGTCCGCCGCCGGCGTCGTGGGGCCGTTGGCGCCCTCCGCCAGGATCTGACCACCGGGGACCGAGATTAGAGCCTCCGCAGGATCTGACCACCGGCACCTGAGAGTAAGGCCTTCACCAGGATCTGACCATCAGGATCCGAGATTAGAGCCTCCGCCAGGATCCGAGGTTATGGCCTCCGCCAGGATCTGACTACCGGGGACCGAGATTAGAGCCTCCGCAGGATCTGACCACCGGCACCTGAGAGTAAGGCCTTCACCAGGATCTGACCATCAGGATCCGAGATTAGAGCCTCCGCCAGGATCCGAGGTTATGGCCTCCGCCAGGATCTGACTACCGGGGACCGAGATTAGAGCCTCCGCAGGATCTGACCACCGGCACCTGAGAGTAAGGCCTTCACCAGGATCTGACCATCAGGATCCGAGATTAGAGCCTCCGCCAGGATCCGAGGTTATGGCCTCCGCCAGGATCTGACCACCGGTTTTCGAGAGTAAGGCCTCCGCCAGGATCTAACCATCGGGATCCGTGATTAAGTCGTTCAACAGGATCTGACCATCAGAATCCGAGATAATGGCCTCCGCCAGGATCTGACCACCGGTTTTTGAGAGTAAGGCCTCCGCCAAGATCTGACCATCGGGATCCGTGATTAAGTCGTCCAACAGGATCTGACCATCAGGATCCGAGATTACGTCCTTCGGCAGGATCTGTCCACCAGGATCCTGGATTACGGCCTTCACTGTGGTGGACCTCTAAACTTCTAGGAATGGATCCTCGATTAAAGCCCTCCACAGCTTGCTAGTGCTAGATATGACTGCAGAGAAGCTGCACAACAAACTAGGAGCATCCTAAGGCCTGGGGGGGGGACTTAGGATGCTCCTAGTTCCCAGTCGTGAACCTCCCGCCTACCTAATAATAGGTATAGGTAATATTCATTTTAGTGTTCAGATATATTAATCCATAAATGGTTAGTGACGTTAGTGTACCTCGCAGGTGAGCTTCTGTGCTAACGTTAGGTGTCACGTCATGTGTAGGTGTACCTTGCAGTTGAGTTTGCCAGCATTCTCCTGCACGATCGTCTTTTCCATGGCGGCGACGACGAGGATGTCGCACTTCTCGAACAGCAGCTCGGGCCCGCACTCCTTGGCGCCCGAGAATCCCTTCGCGCTGCCCTTGTTGCGGCTCTTGTACTCCAATAACTCCTGGCAATAATTGACATAGAAACTTGGGACCAAACTTTATACAAATTTCAAACGGGTAAGCGAAGAAAATATGACCAACGTATGCTTCCAAGCATAGTCGAACGAGTTTGGTACATTGACTTCAAAGTGCAAAGTAACAAGGTCGAATTTTAATTGTAATTATATCGTATGCCCTATCAAAACTGTGGTTTTGGTCTTTTAGGAATCATATATACCTTCTTGCGCACGTAAAAAATCTCGCCACTGGGAAAATTATTGGCTCATATAGCAGCAAAAGTCACTTTTAAGAAAGTTTTTAACATCCATACGAAATTAATATGACACGACCGCCACATTAATTTAGCAATACTGTGTTAAACCACACTGAAGCCATTTTGAGTAAATCGTGTTTTAAATATAAAGCGTCATTTTGTGAGAACATTTTTTAAGTATTATTGGCATTTATACAATATAATAAATTTAACACATAACTGAAAAACGTTCTCTAGCTCCCAATGAAGCGTCCTGTATCAATAACTCATTGTTTATGGTCGGCCGCACCTTGGTGTTGATGCCGTCGGGGTTGGCGAGGTTGCAGTCGCACTCCAGCACGCCGACGACGCGCACGCCGTGCTGCTGCAGGTATATCGCCGCGTACGAGCCCACGTTGCCGAAGCCCTGGATTATCGCCGTCTTGTTCTGGTCGTGACATAGTTTACGTTCGTTATGCTTCGTGTCGTTTTAACCCACGCACACAAGGGTAAAGATTTTTAGGGCACACGAGGCTAAAGATTTTGTGAAGCACACATGGGTAAAGATTTTGTGGGGCACACAAGGGTAAAGATTTCGTGGGACACACAAGGGTAAAGATTTCGTGGGGCACACAAGGATAAAGATTTTTGGGGCACACAAGGGTAAAGATTTTGTGGGGCACACTAGGGTAAAGATTTCATGGGGCACACAAGGGTAAAGATTTCGTGGGGCAGACAAGGATAAAGATTTTGTGGGGCACACAAGGGTAAAGATTTCGTGAGGCACACAAGGGTAAAGATTTCGTGGGGCAGACAAGGATAAAGATTTTGTGGGGCACACAAGGGTAAAGATTTCGTGAGGCACACAAGGGTAAAGATTTCGTGGGGCAGACAAGGATAAAGATTTTGTGGGGCACACAAGGGTAAAGATTTCATGAGGCACACAAGGGTAAAGATTTCGTGAGGCACACAAGGGTAAAGATTTCGTGGGGCAGACAAGGATAAAGATTTTGTGGGGCACACAAGGGTAAAGATTTTCTGGGGCACACAAGGTTAAAGATGTTTAGGGCACACACCTCGAATAAATATTATACATGGTGGTATTGACCTTGAACCCCGGCTCGAGGTCGATGAGCTTCATGACCTCGGCCTCGTGGATGAACTGGCTGATGGTCATGAACACGCCGCGGCCGGTGGCCTCCACGCGCCCGTGGATGCCGCCGCCGTTGATCGGCTTGCCGGTCACGCACGCCGCCGCGTTCAGGTCGTTGTACCCTGGGTACAGTAGGTATACTGTTGCAACGTAAACAAACGCCGCCGCACTCGCCACCCCCCGCCGACTGCGTGCCTCCCCGCACCCCACCACAGAGTATGTAATGAAATAATTTTATTGTATACCCACAAATATGAACTATTGCTACTTATTACTACTAAAACGTACAAATATGACGTATATTGATTATTGACACGTTAAGAAACGACATTTTAGCCTAGATGTGATGTGTGTCGGATGTGTGTCAGAAAATCAACTGGCTGTGAAACCGGATATTCAAAAGTTCAAAATATGTTTATTACTTAGGATCAGTACAATCACTTATAATCGTCAGCAAGCGGTTCTTAAAATTAAGTTGATGAATTACTGTCAGTTCGGAACGCGCGCTCTACTGAGAAGAACTGACAAGAAACTCAGCAGCGTTGTCTTTTTTGTTAATTATTGGTACAATCAGGTAGCTTGGTACTACTTACAAAATAGGATTACAAATATATATATATATATTTTTATTATTTCTGACGAGGTTCGAATAAAGGATACCCTCTTTCGCTATGTCGCTTGTGAGCTCACACCCTGTATATTGAATGTTCTCACCCAACGTCTTAACGTACGTGTCGACGATCCACGACATCTCCCTGGACGACGTGTTCACGTCGGGCGCGGGCACGTCCACGCCGGCGCCTGGGTGTCAGTAAGTTTCTTAATCAAGTACAGGTAGAGCTTGTCTAAGCTAAAATGACGCGCCCCTCCATCGCGTGTACGCACACGCACAACCGTTAAAATATCGATACGACACATATAAATCTGGTGTTGCCATTCGTCCTCAGTTGCCGCATAGTGTCGCCGCACTCACACTATCAAAGAGATATTATCAATACATGATCTCGCTCATCTAAAACTGCTAATTAAGTGGTGGGGCGCGTCATTTTAGATTAGACAAACTCTACCGAAAAATATACGGTAAAGTGCCAAAGTGAAAATAATAATAATAATAAATCATTTATTTCCAATCACAGTGACTTAAACACTACAGCAATAACTAGATTTGAAGACACAATCAAATCAAATAGTACATTGATATGTGAGCTAAGTGATAAGTTTCATAAAAATTTTAACACAATTGCGAAGACAAAACTGTTTTGTTTGTACTAAAAAATAAAATAAAACGTTTGCTGAAATTCGTATATTTAGCACTATTGCGGCAAATGCACACACACACGTGTGAAGGTAGGTACCTACATTAAACATTTTAAAAAGGTGCAATGAAAGCAAAACGAGCAAGTGTATTGGATAAATTATTATAAAAAACACCATTTGACATTTGAAAGTTTCTTTACACTCGACATAGGTAAGTTGTTGAATAAAATTTGTACAATAACTTGACCAGTGCTGTTGACATGTTATTTGAATTTTTTCTGTAATTTATTGTTCTGAAGACTTGACGATTTATAATATTTGTACAATTTTAATATAATTAATTACATGTATATAATGTAAATTGTAAATTCAACTCCGATATTTTCGATGCGGTACTTACCTATGTAATTTTTCTTGGCTAACTCCAGCGTGTATCGTCTGGTTATTCTTTGCAGTTCGGCCGCTGTGTACTTCTTTGGATTTATAGCGACGCCTGTAAACAAAAACAAATTAAATTAATTGTAACAATATTATTATTTAATATCGCATTAACATTTGTTGCTTCATTAACTTTACTATAGCTGTGCCCCGCGGTTTCACCCGCGTGAGTTTCGGAATTTCCGCAGGAACCCCGAAGTAGCCTTATAACATCAGTAAGTTCCAGTGAAAGTCCGATCAAAATGGTTCCAAGTTCCAACCCTTTCCTTAGATGTCCCCGCGTTACTTTCGGAGTTCCCGTGGGAATTCCAGGATAAAAAGTACCCTATGTTCTTCTCTGCACCCCTGACAACGTGTATGCAAAATTTCATGATGATCGGTTGAGCCGTCGAGGCGTGAAAGCGTAACAGACAAGACAGACAGAGTTGCTTTCGCATTTATTTAATACTAGCTGTGCCCCGCGGTTTCACCCGCGGTAATTTCAGAGTTCCCGCGCTAATTCTGGGATAAAAAGTACCCTATGTCGTTTTCTGTACCCCTGACAACGTGCATGCCAAATTTCATCCAAATCCGTTCAGCCGTTTTTGCGTGATTGAGTAACAAACATCCAAACATCCACACTTTCACATTTATAATATTAGTAGGATTAGTAGAGATATTAGTAGACATTACCTTCGGAATGTTTCGGATTCTTAAAAAATATTTTAGCGATAGGAAGCTAGAACTACAGTATGATAGTTTTTGTCGTGGAGTAACGAGTTCCTGCGAGAGAACAGCTAGTTCTTGGATGAAATAGGATGTGATGCCAAGGCTACTTTATATGTACATTGTACTGATAAGGCAATCCTCACCTCCCTTGGAGCCGCCGAAGGGGATGTTCGAGCAAGCGCACTTGTACGTCATGAGCGCGGCCAGCGCCTTCACCTCTTCTAGATTGACTTCGTCGGAAAACCGGATACCTACACAAAGGATATTAACTATTAGTGCTTAAAGAAGCGACACTCCGCCCCCCGGAGACTGCGTGCCTCCCCGCGCCCCGCCGCGACGCAGCGGCGAGCCTAGAGGCAACTGCCTTGTGTGTTGTGCTGAAATACATGTATTTTCTCTCTTCTTAACCGACTTCCCAAAAAGGAGGAGGTTTTCGATTCGACGCGTATGTTTTTTTTTCTTTCTATCAACTTGAATGTGACGCCATATAGATAAACACACCCAGACTGGAAAGTGGAACCCTGTGTTCATCACACAAAGTGCACCCCTACCGGGAAACGAACCCGGAACCTCTTGATCGGCGGGCAGGCATGGTGACTTACTACTGGCGTAGTAATTGGGTCATGAAATGCACTAACTGACCTCCTTTACAAGGCAGCCGATGGGTGCTGTGCTGCGAGCGGTAGCCGTGCACTATCTCGTAGTCGCCGTTCTTGCGCTGCAGGGGGAACTCGAACTGCAGGCAGCTGTTGCAGGAACCCATCACCTGGGAGTTGGGTCACCAGGGCGACGATATATGGACATAGATAAGCAAAAATGTGTTAACCCACACTGGATTTTTTTGAGTAAATCGTGTTTTAAAATTATAGCGCCATTTTGTTTCAACTTTTTTTTATGTTCAACATTTTTTTACATATTTAAACAATGTAATTAGGTAAACACATAATTAAAAAACGTTCTGTAACTCTCAATAAAGCGTTCTGTATCAATAACTTAATATTGTTGGTTAACATGTTATTGCTTATCTGCGTCCATATATAGTGACGTTCGCGTTCGGACAAACGTCGCGCGTCGCAAAATCTTTTCGTATATATTGTATTTTTTATGTAATTAATATTGTAATTTATGGACATATTTTACCCTAGTCTATTTAGATTTGTTTTGGCTCATACAAAAATGATTTATTAATTTATTTTTTATAAACTCTGCGCTCACACCCGTGACGCCACACGCGGCTCCAGCGGAAGACCAGCGTCGGGCCCCTAATGGCTCCCGGCTTATGCTGAGCTGGTTGCCTTTTTGTTGCGACACGCTATTTATACTACTTTTTGTTTATTCATATAATTTAATTGTGGTCGTAACGAATAAACTATATTTCATTTCATTTCAAAATAACCAGTGCCGAAATATCTAGACTGACTAGACTGATACTAGCTGTGCCCCGCGGTTACACCTGCGGTAATTTCGGAGTTCCCGCGGGAATTCCCGGATAAAATGTACCCTATGTCCTTTTCTGTACCCCTGACAACGTGCATGCCAAATTCCATCCAAATCCGTTCAGCCGTTTTTGCGTGATTGAGTGACAAACATCCAAACATCCACACTTTCACATTAGTAGGATTACAGTAGGAGTATAATATCACGCTACGACCAATAGGAGCGGAGCAGCAATGAAAAATGTTGCAAAAAAAACGGGGAAAAATATTCCTTAGAGCTTCCGTTGCGTACGCTGCATAAACGGTTAGCTGTGGAATATATTATTTTAGTAGGTTTTTTCCTCAATTAATGCAGGTGAAACCGCGGGGCACACATAGCTGGTAAATAGATACCTTTACTACCGGCACAACACAAATGGACGCAGATAAGCAATAACATGTTAACCCACAAAATTAAGTTAACTATTCAGAACGATTTATTGAGAGTTAGGGAACGTTTTTAATTATGTGTTTACCTTATTACATTCTTTAAGTATGTAACTAAATATTGAACATAAAAAATGTTGACAGAAAATGGCGCTATAATTTTAAAACACGATTTACTCAACATTTCTCCATTGTGGGTTAACACACTATTGCTTATCTATGTCCAAATAATATAGTTGTTGAGTTAAATCGTAAACAAACGACCAAAGAAAAAATCAAATCTTTCCTCTTTATAATATTAGTATACCTAGATAGTTCTTGAGGTACCGTAACTCAAATGGAAAAAGAAAAAGAAAGAAATTAGGAACACTTCTTTGTCCTTCTGTCTTTCTGTCTGTCAAGACCCATTTTCTCAGGATCGTGTAGTACAAATTGAAATTAACATTTACGTAAAAGTACCCGCACATAGTTTCCGCGTAATTTTGAGCCAAAAACAAAGTCAACACAATTAAAATAAGGTCGAGTTTCCATTGTAAGTACACATACGATATATGTACCTAGTGGAAACTTTACCGTTTCTTTAAATTTTAAGTTTGATAAACTAAACTTTTTCGAGTACCTATACTTGAGAGTCGTGCTTTCTGTTTCATAGTACATCAAAAAAGTATAGGTACCTACTCACTTTTAGAATCCCAGCCACCCTCTGCTGTCGTTTTTTGTCGGAGAAATGCGTGTGTCGCTTCAGATATTCAATCAGAGCCGGCTCCACGACGCTGACGGCTCGATGGTAGAAGTACTCCACCATTCTGAAGAAGCTCGGGTCGGCCGCGTCCGCTATCTCCTTCAGGTGATCAGGGATCTCGTAATTCCTAACACTCATCAATGTGGGACCTATGTTTTTACGCAACCCCATTTTTCTAACAACGTTTCTCAAAGATCTCTGCGACATGATTTTGATATCATAAAAATAATAAGAATAATATTAAAACTTAAAGAAAAAATTGTACACTACTAAAATTATTTACGTTGTCAACGATTGGTTATAAATTGATTATTATATTATACAAAGAGAATATAACCCTTTGATATAACCACTAATAAATTGTAGATGACGTATGTATTTTGTCATGTCGCGGTTCGTATACTTTTTTTGACCACGATTAATTTTATGTTGGTTGGCATAGTTTTGTGTAGAATAGGTATTTGTCTATTTGAATAATCCAAACAGTCGATAAAGACATACAATTTAGACCATTGAGGTAGGCAAATATACACGTTGGGTCCTTCTCTTCCCTATTTGTTCATGTCGTGACCAACCAGTGTATAAAAACTTCTACTAAAAAGTAAAAACTCCTTTAGACCATTGAGGTAGGCAAATATACACGTTGGGTCCTTCTAGAATAGAATAGAAAAAAGTTTATTTGATACCATAAAGATAAAATAAGTACAAGCGTGAGTCTTAAACTAGAATAGTTGGTACCAAAATGGCTACCACTCAGCATTATGCCGTGGCACTAAGTTCCACGACGCTGATTTTCAGTGGCGACCGTAGAAGGGAGATGGCTTCACACTACCAATAAGAACGTCTACAATCTACATTTCTTAGTTTCAAAGATAATTTAAAAAGTAAAAGTAGAGTATGTTGCGGGGTATGCCTAAGAAGACTAAATATATAATCAGAAATAAATTCCTACTAATAATAATTACAAATGCGAAGGTAACTCTGCCTTCTCTTTTCCTCTTTGTTCATGGCGTGTATAAAAACTTCTACTAAAAAGTAAGAACTCCTTTAGACCATTGAGGTAGGCAAATATACACGTTGGGTCCTTCCCTTCATGTCGTGACCAACCAGTGTATAAAAACTTTTATTAAAAAGTAAAAACTAGTCGGCTATGATCACCGGCTATACTATAAGTACTCAATGAATATCGCAAGATATACCAGTTTTGCATGAGGGGTGGGCCCATAAAGATTTGACATAAAATATTACCCAAGGTCCACTGTAGAAAAGACTCTACGACGATCATTAGATACGAAACTAGCCCTAGCTAGAGGGTTCTCAAAAACTCCTCAAAGATTGCCATTTATCTGCGTACCTGTGTCTGTCTAGTGTCTACTAAGTTCTTCTATACACAACGAATTTTAAGCGGCTTTCACATTGATGAAAAAAATATTTTACGTTGTACATACCTACGTAGATACAAATGTCCTTCCAAAAATTTCTTTGATAGATAAAATCGAAAATTTTTGATGGAATAAGCAAAATTCGCATACGACACAGCGCTAGTATTTAACGATACCAATATATATTTTTCTTATGTCATAGGGAGCAAACGGGCAAGCGGTACACCTGATGGTAAGTGATTACCGCCGCCCATGGACATCTGCAGCACCAGAAGGCATGCAGGTGCGTTGCCGACCTGGAACGGGGATGGGAACTGGCTTTCAAGTGGGGCTGCCGGAACACACCGTTAGGTGCTTGGCGACAGATTTGCAACTTGAAGGTGGTAGCTAGCCAGCCGGGCACTAGAGAGCGCCCTACCACCAGGCTATGGTTTCCTCGCGATGTTTTCCTTCACCGACAGCTCAAGCTCATTGTTAGGGTTCGAACCTACACCTTGCGGCGTTAAATCCGAACGCACTAACCACTGAGCTATCATCGAGGTAACAATATTCCAATTTTGCACGGACACTTTTGTTTTCCTGGGTATTTAATATATCAATGAACTTTCACCATTACTTATAGAATCTGGGTTAGAAGTGTTCCCGGAGGAATCTGTTTCACGACATTCATATTTAAGAGTTTGAGCGTACATTATTACGAGCTCTGTCGCCGACTGAAGTGATATAAACAAGTGAAAGTTTTCCAAACAATTTATTGCAACAAGAAGCGATCACTTATCAATCCTGCATATGGGGTTGGTCTGGACCATTTGCAGGTCCACTTTGGGCCCCACGAGGTCCCGGATGTTGTTGAGGCCGTACTTGATCATGGTGGGCCTCTCCAGCGACAGGCCCCAGGCGATGACCCGCACGTCGGGCGGCAGGCCCATGGGCAGCAGCATCTCGGGCCTGAACACGCCCGAGTTGCCGATCTCTATCCATTTCTCTAACCCTGAAAGTGAAAAGTTACGGCTTTTTACATCTGTTTCAAGTCCATCCAAATTTTCACATTCATAGGTACTCTTAGCAGCCCGGTGACACTCTGTAAAAATGAACTGATTCAAGTTACTTACTTACTTACTCTCCCACAAGTAAAGACGGCTGACTTGTACACGTGTGCACGTGTTGTGCGCGTGTGCGTATCGTAAGGTTGACAGTAACTGTCAGCTGTCAGTGCATAGTAGTCACATGTAGATTCTACATATTGTGTCAAACTTTCCTCGGTCTTTATCAAGGTCATTTTCTAGGACATGGAGGAGGCATGAAATGTGCGGGAGGCGGGGGGCGTTGCTTCTTTATATAATCTCTATTCTTTGGTATTAGTATAGATAATTATGTAACATTTTTGAATGAAACAAGGTTACAATACAACTAACCGTTGTGGTAGGCGAATATCTCCATGCTGGGCTCGGTGTAGGGGTTGTAGGCGGGCTTGAACTGCAGCTGGTGGAAGCCGAGCCGCCGGAAGAAGGCGTCCAGCGTCGAGATGAGGTCGGCCAGCGCCAGCCCGCGCGCCGCCACCACGCCCTCCACCTGGTGGAACTCCGCCAGGTGCGTCGCGTCCAGCGTCTCGTTGCGGAACACCTGCAGTGCGACACGGAACACTGCAGCCCCAGCCCCCAGGGCACAGGGCGAGGACACGAGTCGGGGTGTGGAGTGCCCGGCCACGCCCTACACTTGCTGGAACCCTACCGCCTTAGGGCCAACCCACACGATGCGGTGCGGCGCCGCGCCGCAAGCCATTTCGCCACATGGGCGACCACACGGGCAGCGCGGCGCCGCAGCGGCGACAGAAAGAGTAGGCATGCCCATCGTTACGTGACAGAACGGGACAAACAACAGCGAGCCGCTTACTCCCCTCCCCGCCTCGTCTCGACTCCAATGGCAGCGCGCCGCAAGGCGCCGTGTGGCCACAACGCATGTTTGTATGTAATATACCGTAGCGGCGCCGCTCAGGCGCCAGACCTGAGCCGCACCGCACCGTGTGGGTTGGCTCTTAGCTGAGACAATGCACTTTACGGATGATAATGAATAAAAATTTTTGTTTATTTTTTCGTTTATCTCTCCTGAACATAGTTTAGTTGCACCAAAAAATGCAGATTGTGCAACAATAAACAACATTTTTAAAAGTGTCAGACCCGAATTCGGAACCGGAGGTGTATGCCAATCGTAAGTTCCAACTTATCGAAGTCGGAGTTGAAGCTCTGTCCTTTGTAATATCCCGGTAGAATACCCGAGCACCTTACCTTATCGATGCTGAAGTATTTCTGCGGCGTGAACTCCCCCTGCTGGGCCAGCTGGTACAGCAGGCGCGCGCTCACCGCCGTAGTGTGGGTTCGGAGTAAGTTCTTCTGGGCTTCCTCTACCTTCCACGAGTATCGGTAGCCCTTTTGGTATATGAAAAACAATTTTTAAGCATAATAAATTACAAATCAATTGTGAAAATGTGACCAAGGAGGAAATCCTTCGGTTCTAAACAATAATAATAAGTTTTACATAATCTAGACCGTTATTAGCTATGTACCTACTGCTACTACATTCTAGACTCCAATTAAAAATGACTAATAAGTTTCTTAATTCAAATTTTAAGTGTATTTCTACCCCTGTCCTGTTTGTTCCTCTTTCTATACAAATACCATACTAGCTGTACCTTGCGGACTGAACCGATTTTAAAAATTATTATACTAATACAAAGAGTCATTATTTGTGAGTGTCATAGGCTACTCGGAATTTCCGCGGGAACTCTGAAATTACTGCGGGTGAAACCGCGGGGAACAGGTATATTGTGTGTAAAGATAATTTTGCTACTGGTTATACATTTTTCAAGTATAGGGAAAAAAGTAACTTTTTAAAATCAAAATTTTAATTAGTCCGTCTTTTAGAAAATTAAAAATCATTAGACAAGTATTTTTTTATTTCTCAAATAAATGAAAATACACAAAGATAAAGCGCATTAAAGTTTAGGGTGGGGGCTCGTGACGTCACTTACCGCTACAAGCCGCCATACAAACTGCACTAGTTAGTGACGTCACGCGAAATTTCAACTCAATGTATCGCTGTTATGTATGGATTACGTAAAAAAGAAAAAATACGTGTGTAAAAATACAAGACGGACTAAAAAAAAATTAGTCAAATAGCCTATTCAAGACGTATTTATTTATTTTTCTTATCAGATGGTATATATCAAATTTCTTGACAGACGGCATTCTTGGCATTCTTGCTGATCGTCACGTTAAAGTTTAGGTTGAATAGAATATAAAACGCCAACGAACCTGTGATCCGTAGCCGCCTTCGCTGTGAACTCGCTTGACCCTCTCCAGGTAGTCGGGAGGGAAGGCCGTGGTGGCGGCCGGCGTCGCCATGAAGAAGGTGTCGTGCGCGTCGCGCGCCGGGTGCTGCTGCGGCTGGAACAGCGCGTCGAAGTTCCAGAACGAGCTCTCCACGTACCGGTTGGTCGGCATCTCGGTGAAGCCCATCTCCAGGAAGATCTCGCGGAATTCCGAACGCACTTTGAGCAGCGGATGCAGGTGACCACATTCAGGTGGTTGCCCTGGGAAAGGATTATTGACGTCACAACGAGTGGGGACCTGGTATCCAAGGGACGGAAAAAGAATAAGAGGAAGACCATACAGACGATGGGAGGATTCGGAGGATGACATGGTAGTAGTGGCTGGAAGAACCTGGCACAGGGACACGGTGAATGCAAGCAAATGGAGACTGATGGGGGAGGCCTTCGATATTAGGCACATAGAAAATAAAAAAGGGAGTTAACTTGTTGGGTACCATAGTCAAAATAGTTTTAAGCAATTATGTTTTTCTGAATACAGGCTAGTAAAAATAAAAATAAAAATGACTGGGGACGACAATACGACAATAAATGAAAACACCGCCAGTGCTCTGTGCTATAAAACTATGAAATTAGCTCTAATATCGAAATTTCGAATTTTCTCATTTTTAAAAAATTTCTTCAGTCTGTATTTTTTTAGTTAGTTAAAGTTATCACGGACTTTGAAGAACAAACCAAACATTAATTAACCTTACCTAGAGCATCAAAGTTGTAAGGCTTGAACTGCAAATTCTTCCAAGATCCAGTAAGCAACATTTCACTTGTCAAGTCTGTTTCCAATTTTGTTATTGTTGTTGAAAACTGTGGTCCCTTTGTCAGCAGGAAACTTTTAATGACAATCTCCTGGACTGCTTTTCTCTTCTTATATTCATTTCTTATGTTATCTGGTAAATTGTCAATGCCTTTCTTGATTTCATTCAAATGGTCTTGAACTGTGTCTATGATGGCATCAACTTTTCGTTTCACTAATGGTTTCCCCCCTGACTTGTCTATTAAAATCCACCCAGATGACATAGCTTTACTAAAACCCACTTTTGCATTTGGTACAACCTTGAAAAATTGTAAATACTTGTACTATAGCTTATTGCCAAATCCCTACTTAAAAATACGAAACTTCTTACTATAAATACAAAAGTAACTCTGTCTGCCTGTTACGCTTTCACATATTAAAGGCTCAACTGATCATCATGAAATTTGCATATACGTTGTCAGGGGTACAGAGAAAAACATAGAGACTTTTTATCCTGGAGTTCCTGCTGGACCTCCAAAATTAACGTGAGGAATAGTTAATCACTGAAACGGTTAGAATCATTTTGATGGAACTTTCACTGGCAATTAGCTGATGTTATAAGGAGTAAATTAGGCTACTGGAGTTTCTGCAGGAATTTCGAAACTCACACGGGTGAAACTGCAGGGCACAGCTAGTATTATATTATACTAGCTGACACCCGCAGTTACACATTTAAAGTTAGTTAGCTTTATAATTAGAAAATCTCTATTTAATAATAATAATCCACTTCACAACACACAGATCT
Source organism: Zygaena filipendulae (assembly GCA_907165275.2). NCBI lineage: Eukaryota > Metazoa > Arthropoda > Insecta > Lepidoptera > Zygaenidae > Zygaena > Zygaena filipendulae. The sequence continues at coordinate 11,939,158 of OU015660.1, forward strand.
ACTTTTATTTTTATTTTTTAATTTATTTACTCAGAAAAAAGTACATAATTTTTTCAACGTCAGACACAAAAACCCAGCAGGGTTTATTTCGTGTCACATCTGGCATTAAATACAATACTTCATCTACTTGATCCCACACTAAGCTATCAGCTTGTGTCGTGCACACCAAGCAGACGTGGTATATAAACTTTGGACCACCTCTGGACTGACGTACACATAATAAGTTACATAAATAAAATATTTAATGTAACTGTTCACACTATATTGGTCAGTAAATAAAGGCTTATTATTATCATTAGCTAATATTATATAAACACGGCCAGACTGGAAAGTGAAACTGTGTGTTCATCACATAAAGACTGCCCTCACTGGGAATCGAACCCGAAACCTCTTGATTAGTAGGTATGTGACCTACAACTGTACCAACCAGGTAAGTGTTTATTTAGTAGTACATACTATATTTAAAAATTATAGTAGTCATTTTTCTAAAATATTTTTAATTAAATTACTGGTTGGAAATCCTAGCCTCAGCCGGTCAGCCCATACCTTCATAAGTTCTGCTTGAGGTATCCCACAGTCTGGCACACTCCTGTACAAGACGGCTTCGTGGCTGCCGTTCTCCGCCATCATCTGACCCTCCTCTGTAAGCTCCCATTTGGTATTCTTTACTGGTTCAGACACAACCATCTCCAGTGACTCCAAACTTTTTACGGCGCCAACAACTTTCTGATGGTCCTCATTAAATTCACTAGATAACTTTAAAGTGTCTACAATGTCTACACTACTGAGGTAGTTAAGTATTTTTTCTGATAATTCCATTTTGCTGATTTAATATTTTCGTATAGACTGGGCTAAGGGAACACGTCCGCGGTTCGACCACGGCGCAGTGTTACCAACTCTCAAAAATATTTCTCGCTGAAGCTGAAGTCAAAAACCCCTTACCATAACAACCGATAGGTACATGACAAAGGTGCTTAAATATTAAAGCTAGCTTACGCATACGATAACCCAAACCTTCCAGATTATGTGACCTAAGACATGAGGTGTTTATCAACAATTAAATCCAGATATCTGGGATACCTTTTCAAAGTTGAGAAAACTACATTAGCTTGTTTCTTTCTTATGAGTAGAATTAAAAAATCATTAATGAAGCATTTAATTACTTTACTGACTTTTAGATTAAAATATATAACATTAAAATTAGCACAAATTAGCACACATTAAAACATGAAAAATCCAAAATAAATACAAATTAAACTATATCCTAACATTTGAAACTAAAAAACTGATCTTTTTGGGTTTTAAAAAATATCAATTCTTTTCGTTAACATGAATCTGTAATTACTTTCTGAAGCACAGACTTGTGTTACGGGTGTGTGCCTTGATTCCAAATTCTACATCCGGCTGAGTTTTTTGGTTGAAAATAATAAATTAATGTTAATAAGTAAACAGTTAATAATATTCTGTATTCATTTTATTCTGGTTCTGACTCTTAGTTTACTTTCAATTTACGGTAAACATTATGGTGATATTTGTTTTTTATTTATGTACTTGATTCGCTAAGCCGCTAGGTCAACAAATAAATATCATTGATACAAGTGAATAATTTCAGGGCCTTAGTAAAAAATAAAAATAAGGAGTTAAAACATCCCTAAAAATTCCCTTAAAAAAGTAACGCCTCAAAAAAAACCCCACCTGTCGTATTTATCCGCTAAGTTTGTGGGGAAATCCCCCAAGTTGGGTACCCTGATTTGGCAAAGAGATTTTTTGTTTCTAGTAATTTCCTCCTTTTGGAGAAGGCAAAAGAATTTAAATCCATATAGCCAGCTCAGATGTTCAGATTTTCTGAAGTTATTTAATTATGCTTTATAAATCAGCGCTGTGACCACTACGGTCTCAGTATTATGCTGAGTGGAGTCCCTTTTGGCAAGGCACTGCACTACATACCTACTTTTGCTTATGTTACTGTTATTTATTATTTGTTTTCCGTGAGCTTTACGTGTTTCTATTGCTGAATAAAGTCTATACCACTGAGCAAATAATCACTACGTTTTAGTCTATCCTCAATGGGATGCTCTGTAGGAAGTTATTATATAGTAAAATTATAACCTCCCAATGAATATCTCATTTCATCTTATTTTCCTGTTTCCACACACTGTTCATCACTAATTCGACGACCCGATTGGCGCAGAGGTCACCATGCCTAACCGCTAATCAATAAATATAATACATCGGATTCGATTCCCGGTGGGGGTGGACTTTCTGTGATGAACACAGGGTTCCATTTTCTAGTCTGGGTGGGTTTATATAATATCTATAATAATATATAAGTAATTCTATATAGTATAAACCACGTGTGCTTGGTTTCCACGATACAAGCTAATAATAGCTTACTGTGGGATCACGTAGATCTGTGTGTTGTGATGTGGATTATTATTATTATTCATTTATTGATCTCAAATTTAGGTTTTTTACAGTATAAATTTACAAAATAATAAATATTATAAAAAATCTAAACCCAGTGTCCTACCGGCAGCGGAGCAGAGCTCAAACTACCGGTGGTTACGGTTACAGAGACAGGAACCTCCGTACAATACGTGTCGTGTCGAGAATTACCGCCTTCTGCATCTGACCCTTAAGCCAACGACCTAGGGAGAGTCTTTGGAGATGTTGATCGAGACTCTTGGCTATTAAACCGTTTGCCAAAACAACTATCGAAACAATGGTTGTGGAGTCAACATTCCACATAGCCGTTACCTCATGGGCCAGGTCAAGGTATTTGCTGACCTTGTCCTTCTCGGCTTTCACGAGGTTCTCGTCATGTGGAATGGTGACGTCAACGATCATTGCCCGGCGTTGGGACCGATCGATCACCACGATATCAGATTTATTGAAAATAATAGTCCTGTCCATGATAAAAGAGCGATCCCAATAGAGCAACGCATGACCATTCTCGAGGACTGGCGCGGGTAGCGGGAGCGTATTGATAATACGGAACCTCAGACTCAACAAGACCATATTGGAGAGCAAGTTGTTGATGGATAATCCTGGCTACTAGGTTGTGCCTGTGCAAGTATTCGCCATTAGCAAGATGAGAAAAACCAGAAATAATATGCCTGAGTGACTCTCCGGCACATGCCCGACAGATGTCGATCGTGCCATCCTTCAGGATATACTTTCGGTAGTTATTCTTCATCATTACTTCATCTGCAATTGCACAGGCAAACCCTTCGGTTTCCCCAAAGAGGTTACCGAAGCGTAGCCAGTTCACTGAAGCAGGTAAGTCTACATCTGGTCCTGTTAAGGCCCGATAGAATCTTTCATGTAGTTCCTTGCTCTGCCATAATATTATGTTCTTGCAGTCATCGGTGTTCAGCACTTGCGGTTTGGCCAGTTCTAATTTTACTAATGGATCACTATTATGCAAATTCCACCACGTTTACCCAATATTAACCACGATAAACTTATGAAATAAAAGTAACAATATTTTGCTCAAATGCCGCCTAAAGGCTGTTGCACTGAGCAGAGAGAAGGTAATCACACTACGTGGCACTGAGCAAATAATCACTACGGCTGTTGATAAAATATCGATATATCGAAATATCGATATTAATAATTAAAAGTATCGATACTTAAAATACTTTTTTGATAGTTCACTTCGATTCTATATTTTTATTCCACCAACATCGCAAAAAACGACGTAAACTTAAATAACTTCAACAAAAGATTGAAAAGTCAACAAGAAAGAGAAAATATACATTACCTAGGTCAGACATAAAAGTCTAGTTAATTTGTGCCTAGGTCCTAGGTATCTACGTAATCGTAAGTACCTACAGCTCAGACGAAATAAAAACTTATTTCGTTTTTATTTCGTCTGAGACCTACACTACATACCTATTCTCATTTCTCAGACGAAAATTTCATTTCGTCTTCGTTTCCGTGATAAGTCTAGTTCCATAAGTCTAATTAATTTGTGGTCTAGTTAATTTGTGTAGTAATACCCAGAGAGAAGGTAATCACTACGTTTTCGGTTAGGTATACTCTCAGACGAAATAAAAACTTTTTATTTCGTCTGAGGGTATACTACGTAACATTTTTTAACAGCACTGTTTGCTTGACTAATTGTGCTAATTGTCTTTTTACAGGTAGAATTAAATATGTCTCGAGCGGATATTGTGATATTTGGTGCCACCGGCTTCACCGGCCGGCGAGTGGTAGAGCAATTAGTGGAGGGTTTTAGGAAGTACAGACCTTTAACCTGGGGTATCGCCGGCCGCTCGCTAACAGACCTCCAAGAATTGGTGAAAACGGTTTTGAAACACTCCGGTACGTATCTACCTACCGTCAAAGATTATTATTTTCTTTGTTACCCACCAGCGTCATAATGATCATAAAATAATGCTCCTTAAACTGGCACACGCCACACAGTACATCCATACATCCTAAAGCTAATGCAATTGTGTTTGTTATGTTTTCATGCCTTTACTAATTAACCGATCTTGATGAAATTTTGAATACACATTGTCAGGGGTACCTACCTACATACCTACTTTCTTGTCCGGGATAAAAAATCTTACCTTTTTCCTAGAATTCCCACAGGAAATTCAAGATTTCTAGTGTTTATGTATCTATAGTAAAATATATAATATGTAATAATATCAAGTATAATATACCTACCACATTTGCATGGTCTCCACGACACAATCTTATAGCTTGGTAGAGGATCTGGTAGATGTGTGTTGCGAAGGGTTATGTGTTATAAAAAGAAAATACTGCAGATAAACCATGGGGAAAATTTTCGAGTTCATGATACATCAGCTGTAACTATAATATAATAATTATATCAACCTAAAATGAGCCATGGTCCTCCATGGTGGGTTATGCACTTTACTGCAAACATGGTGCATGGTGCTATATCACACAATATATCGTGACAATGTGGTGAAGACAGCCAGCTGATAATAGTTGTGAGAGGTCTTTATCCAGTCTGCAGTGTTTGTCTGTGTCACCTGATATTTAACAAATAATGATAAATCCGTGGCTAGCAGTCTAGTCTTCATAATATTTGTAAAACAAATTCAAAAAATATTTTATGTATTTATATATTTTCTTTTTAATATTTTCTTAAAAATAGATGTATTTTTATCCAAAAAGTTTTGCCTCCATAGTGGTTGGAACTAGAGATGAAACGGATAGTTATTTGGCCGGATATTGGATATTCGGTCTGGTCACCGGCCGAATATTCGGCCGGCCGAACGATACCTACATTTTAGTTCGCGGGCGGGCGCTTCGTGCAGGTTTCAACCTGTTACGTATTGTGGCTTCGGACCGTTTTCTAGGCCGAGTTTTATTAGGTCAGTGTACGGAAATACCTATTTCGTATGCAGTACACGTGCGCTCGCCTATTTTGCTGAATTTTTTTAAAGTTCGTCGGTCGTTCGTTAAAGGTAATACTAATAAATGAATATTGATAATTTGTTGTTGTTTTCTTCCATACTAACCATTTTTGAAAGTTAAATACCAAACAGAATCATTATTCGGTATCCAGCCGGATAGTGCGCAACTATCCGGTATTCGGCCGGATAATAAAAAAATGGCCGGATAGGCCGGATACCGGATAGCAACCGGATATCCGTTGCATCTCTAGTTGGAACCACTCTTCTTGGAAAAAAAAATCAATGTTTTCATACATTGTTCATGTTGCAAACTTCAAAGTTATGAAATAGATCTGGTTATTTGCAGAACAACATGGTAAAACTGTCAAGATCATAGTAGCGGATGCGAACAACGAAGCGTCCCTGAGGGAGATGTGTAGTGCGACCAAAGTGTTGGTGAACTGTTGTGGACCGTACCAACTGTACGGGGAGGCTGTTGTGAGGGCGGCCATTGATAGCAAGTGCCATTATGTCGATATAAGTGGGGAAACACTGGTAAGTGGATGGTATTTTAAAATATTTATAAGTGATTTCTACACTTGAGACTTTAAAACATCTAAACACAAAATGTACACAATACTCCCAATACATATTTTTTGTTGAACAAGTCCTAGCGCATCTGTTATACAGCTATTGGACTACTTTCACTATTACTTCAATACTTTAATCTTGACTTCTATTGTGACTAGACAAAAAAAAATATTTTTGAGTCAAAATCTAAAATCAAAATTATACTTTATTTTGAGTTTTTGACTTTTCCCAGTTCATAGAGAAAATGCAGTTGCTATACGACGAGAGAGCCCGCGCGGCCGGCGTGTACGTGGTCAGCGCGTGCGGCTACGACTGCGTCCCCAACGACATGGGCACCGTGTTCCTGCAGCAGAAGTTCGAAGGTATTCCTACCAGTACCGTACAATGGGCTAGATGATTAAATTTTAGCTTTTAGTTTAGAAGAATAAAAAAACTGCACACATAATATTCTTTTTTTTTTTTCGTAATCAAAAAATTGACGGCGAGTCCAAATTTCGCGTGACGTCACGCCTAGGTACAATTTATACGTGGTTCTGGCGTCACGAGCCCCTAAACTTATCAAAGGTTTTTTTTTCAATAACTAATTAAAAAAAAGTGAAATAAACGTGTCTTATTTTTTTTATTACCTATCTAACACGCACTAAATATAGAATTGAGATTTTCATACCCCGGAGCCCGGAATCATAATAGTATTGCCACAAAACAAATGCACTCTATACCGTAAAATTGTGAAAACCGTTAGTTTGTGAAGCAATGGTAATATTGTGAAATTCTGAGGACAGAAAATGCATTGGTTAACCTGATCTAAAATATCGAGGTGCACATAAATACCTCCAATGCCAATCATTTACAATCTAACGGTTTATACAGTTTTACAGTGACATATACAAATTAAGGAACATCCTTTAAAGTTGGAGTTGGATTTTTTTATGTCTCGTCTTATGTAAAACGTCTGATTAAAAACGTCAATCGGAATCCCTAATAAAAATTTAAGAAAGGACAGAGCGAAATAAATGCTCGACTTTGATCGTTTGAAATTTTATAAATAAACTTAATTTACCTAACCCAAAGGGTATAGTTTATATTATCTGTGCCCAAAGTGAATTTGTTTACGATCCGTAAAAACTCTTTACTGAATTAGATCCCTCCGCCATCCACTGTAATGATTATTCGGTTAAAGCGCGTTCCGTGGATTCGCACGAGTGCACTCGAACGCGCTCGAGCGCGCTCTCTACCCGTTCCGTGGCTTGGTGAAATTTTACTCTGACAGCCGTCAGAGCGTAGTTTCACCCGTTCCGTGGCTCAAAGTGCAGCACCCAAACGACCTTCTCCGAAGCAAGTTAATTTTCACTCTGACAGTGCTATGTGTCACAGTTCCATCCGTCGAAAAATAAATCCATCGGAGTTCTTACGAACAAAGGGGAGGTGTCGTAGTCACAAAAAGTTTATAATTAGATGTAAAGCTGAAAACAGTCTTATTCGCAATGTGAGTTGAGAGAAAACAAATGGCGCCTGAAATTTCAAATATTTTAAGGTTATAAAAACAACTCGATCTTTCCGTGGCTTGGTTGCAACTTGCAACTCAAACGAGTGAAATTTTAACCGAACCACTACGCTTAAACCCTCGGAACGCACCTAAATATCTGAAATTACGGTACCTACCACCTTATAACAATAACCTAACCTGTAACTGCTTTCAAGCGCCACCTAGCGGGTTTTCAAAACAAATATTTGAGTTGATTCCGTCTACTTGTGCGTTCTGCGCTCCTGCCTCACACTAGTTGTTACGTACCTACGCCCCTAGATGCCGCGACCCTTTACTCAATATCGCGCTGTAGAGTTTTGTCTAAAATATATGGGATTCAGAGCTCGAGGTTGTGAACTCATACTTACCTGGCGTAGGGGACACCGTGATCAAGAAGGCGGTTCCCCCAGGGCGAGGCCCTTCCATTGCACTGCGGTGGGGTTGACCCTTGCGATTATCCCTAATGTGGATAACTCGGACGCGTAATTTTTGGTAGTGGGGACTGCGTACGCGCCGTCCCCTTCAAAGTATTTTCATTTTCTTAAATCCAAATTATCTTGAGTACATTATTAGACTAGATTTGTCGGTTCAAAACTTTAATTTTGATTTTGTTTCGTGAATGTGAAAAAAATCACTGTATAATTATTTTAAAACCATGTTCTCCACCGCGTCTGTCTGTTCGCGATAAACTCAAAAACTACTGGATTTTCATGAGGTTTTCACCAATTATAGAGATAGAGAGATACATGAGGAAGATTAAGGAATGTAAGTTGGTAGAAATATAACGATTGTTGATGGAAGTGTCAGAAAAAGTCAAGCCGCCTACATTGTCAGGGGTACAGAGTACAGAAATGTACACAAAGTACATACGTTTATCCCGGAATTCCTACGGCAACTCCAAAATTAACTCGGGTGAAACCTCAACAGCTAATATTTAAGATGAAATAAAAATACATGACTATTTTTCAGGTACATTGAACTCTGTAGAATCTTACATGGCAGCAGATATACCGAAGGGGCACATCCTAAATATGATCCAGACCGGCTGCGCTCATTACGGCACGTGGGCGTCTCTGGTGTATAGGTTCGTGCGCTGATTTACTTCGCTCATAATTCACTCATGTACGAGCATACTCTCTCTACTAGACCTTAAGATTGATATCGATTATTTAGTATCAAAGTGGGAAATCGTATTTGCTGTAAGCCTCAAGAAATCGAAAAAAAAACTGAAATTTTATGTGGTGGTCTACGGCTCGAATTTTCGGCCGTTAATGCCCCTCACATAGGAGCGGAGTGGACTGACCTTGATATAAGGCTAGCGAGATCCTTAAACCCTGTGCGTGGGCGCAGCTACGCGTTGAAAGCTCGACGTTTCTTACCCTTGCAGCGCTTCTTCTCGGGCTTCGCCTCCTCTTCTTGGAGCTACACCTTATCACTACACTCACACTTACGGCACAGAGCGTTCAGGAGCGGTTCCCGTAGGGAAATTAAAGGAATTAGCGGAATGATCTAGATATCGATTAGACTATTGAGTAGCGGTGATCGCGTGGCGATAAGCGACTTTCAATAGGGTACTTGCAAGAATTTTTTTTTTCAGTCTATTTTAAAGATATATGGCCTACTTAAACAAAACAAGAAAAAGAAAAAAAATATATGCATAAATTAATGAAATAGAGCGTTTCAAAGTTCCTACTTTAGACCTTACCGCCGAAACGCGGAATGACGTCACTTGTTCAAAATTGCGCCTTATTAATCTGTGATAGAAATGTCAATGTCGTATTGACAGGGTCATGTGACACTGACAGACAGATAACTTCAATATCCAAAAGCGAAATTAAGGTTGAACTGTGTCGATTTACTTCCAAAAGTTCCAGTAAAGAATCGAAATGCATCGGTAACAACCGATGCATTTTAAAGTAAAAAACTTCAGAAAATGAAAAATATGCGTTGACAGTATGCACTTAGTTTCTTTTGCCTTCTCTGAAAGAGGTAAATGTTTCCTTAAAAAAATAAAAGTGACGTCATGTGTTAAGCTTGGCTGTGATTGGTGTTTCGTTGCAACGTTCCGTTTCACAAAATTAAAAGTTGAATATTTTGGAAACTATTGAAATTTTTTTAGTAAATCTTTCACGATAATGTTTTTTTAAGGTTCTATTTTTGAAATATTGACACAATTTCTTATTATAAATTTCATGCAAGTACCCTATTAGCGAAAGGTTTTTTTTTTTACATCATTTTCAATAAGAAAAAAATATTGCGCCAATCGGCCTAGGTCCCATAATTTTAGAACGAAAAGAAATCACTCACGTCGTAAGTTTTTTGTACAAAATTAGACTCTACTTTGCTGTAAGTCTACCGAAAACGAGAATATTTGATGCATTTGTTGCTTATGCTTACGGGATATCTTTATCGGTTTGTAGTTTATACTAACTCATCTAAACATTTTGGTACCAACTATTCTAGTTTAAGACTCACGCTTGTACTAATTTTATATTTATGGTATCAAATAAACTTTGTTCTATTCTATTCTATTCTAAACTGGCATTTCGTGGTCGTCATGTTCTTGCGAATAAATGTATTTGAATTGAATTTAAAATTGTAACTATCGAGTTGAGTAAAACTTGCCTGAATGGTTTTTGTAAACATTTTTATCATCTCGCCAATTATGGAGGCCACAGCCGAAGGATGTAAAAAAAAATCAAACTTTATTATAATATTAATTTATTGTATTGAAATTTACAATTTAAAAGACTATAATTAAAATGAAGTGTCTCCGGACGAGGTGGGTACCGAAGTGGTGTTTTTTCCCATCGTTCCGTGGTCGGTCCGTAAGATGCAGGTGCAACGTAGCGGCGTCAGCATTATTGGCTCATGTGGGAACCGCGGCGACTCGGCCTTGCGCAATACTGTCCATGATTAATATAAGGCTATGTGTACATTAGCTTTGTATTAGGGTCCGTACACATAACACGCCTATTTATTTATTTATATAACTATTAACTATTGTTTACAGTATCGCTAACAGCAATGAGCTGGGGCCGCTCAGAAAGAAATTGTTCACTGAGAAATTGCCGGTCTGCAAGCCGATATTGGAAAAACGGTGAGCTGAACGAATGTTTAAATTTTGCACAGTTATCATCTAGTATAATTAGTATAGATCAATTATTTTTTTATGTAACACTAGCTGTTGCCCGCGGTTTGCCCGCGTTATTTTCATTTTCAAACCGAAACCGTAACTAAAACAAATAAATCAAACCTACCATATGGTGGGCTATCAATCTTTTTTATTATGATGAGAATGTGAACTTGTCTGATTGTACGCTTTAGCTATTTGTGGCGGCCTCTATACGCCCCAAGTCAACTAACCATAAATAACAACAAAAATCCTGAATCACGCTAACGAAGTAAACACGCCTGCGCTGCATATCCACTACATATTCAACCGATCATCATGTACTTTTGCGTACACGTTGTCAGGGATACAGAGAAGGACATAGGTTAATTTATTAAGTAACGCGGGTGAAACCGCGGGAAATAACTAATAGCAAAGAATACAGATTATATAGGTAAAGAGATGCGACACTCTCTGCCTCCCAACAATTTTATACCCTGCGAAAGTGACCTTGGTGAAGACCGAGGAAAATTTGGCACGTGTATGGAATCTACAAGTGACAATTATTCACTGACAGCTGAGAGTTATTATCAGCTCGCTGTCAACTATGGATTGTCACCGAGCTGCTAATAGTAAATAAGGGTTTAACTAAGGGTTTAACTAAGGGGTTAACGCAGATAAGCAATAACATGTTAACCCACAAAACAAAGTTATTGATTCAGAACAATTTATTGAGAGTTAAAGAACGTTTTTTTAATTATGTGTTTAGCTTATTACATTGTTTAAATATGTAACTAAATATTGAACATAAAAATGTTGAAACAAAATGGCGCTATAATTTTAAAACTTTAATTTACTCAAAATTTCTCCAGTGTGGGTTAACGCACTATTGCTTATCTATGTCCAATTACACTTTGATTCGACGATTGGACTTGACTTTCATAATTCGACTTTGACTGATAATGCGACTTTGATTTGACGATTGGACTTTGACTTTCATAATTCGACTTTGACTGATAATGCGACTTTGATTTAACTATTGGACTTTGACTTTCATAATTCGACTTTGACTGATAATGCGACTTTGATTTGACGATTGGACTTTGACTTTCATAATTCGACTTTGACTGATAATGCGACTTTGATTTGACTATTGGACTTTGAATTTCATAATTAGACTTTGATTTGACGATTGGACTTAATTCGACTTTGACTTATATTCGACTTTGATGTGTGCTTGTCGCTCGGCGCCAGTGGCGTGCACCGGCACGAGGGCGCGGTGGCGGCGCCGTTCTTGGGCGCGGACCGGGCCGTGGTGCACCGCACCCAGCGCCGCCTGCACGCGGCGGACGGGCGCCGCCCGGTGCAGTTCCGGCCGTACTTCACGTTCAGTTCCATCGCTGCGCTGGTGGTGGTCGCGGTCAGCGTCTTCTTCGTGTACCTGCTCACCAGGACGCGGTGGACTACTCAGGCTCTGCTTAAGGTTGGAGAGGAAAAAAAAACTTTTCAAATGTATCCACTGTTTTGTTAGCGATTCTGCCAATGTCACAAAATTTAAAACTCCGCGGCAGAGTTATTAGCTGGTGTTACTAAGTGGCAAGTGCGATTTAATTAAATTCATTTATTTATAGAAAACTAGCTGTTCCTCGTGCTTTTAAGTATGCTGTATACTTTTTTGTTGGAAATACATATTCGCATATTTCACTGCACAAATGTCTATCTTTGCGCGGGGACCGAACCCTCGCCACCTGGCGTGGCTGTCAGTCACCTACCTTACCGCCTTAGCACTATCGTTGGGTGCTGTTCGATATCCGCACTAGGATTTGGGTGGGGGAGTATGGGGGGTGTAATACAGGGTCAGAAATTTTACTTTAGTCTCGAGAGGGGGGGGGGGAGGCAAGTGCACCCAATGCCCTCCCCCCATAGATCCGCGCTTGATTGTACGTGCGCTGTTCGCACCAGTGGCCGAGGGTGTTCTCGCTGGGCCTGGTGAGCCGGCGCGGGCCCGCGCGGGCGCTGACGGACGCGACGCGCTACGCGACCACGCTGCACGGCCGCGGCTGGCCGCCCGGCGCCGACTGCGACGCGGAGCGGCCCGACAAGGAGCTCGTCGTCAGGGTGCGCGCCTGCAGCTGCACACGTGACACGCACCCTGCACACACACTGACGCATACACACACACAGACGCGTACACACAAACGCCCGCACACACTAACACACTGCAGGCACACACAGAGAGACACGTGCACACGCAGAGACACGTACACGCACACACAGAGAGACACGTGCACACGCAGAGACACGTACACGCACACACAGAGAGACACGTGCACACGCAGAGACACGTACACACACACACGCACGTAAACACACACGCACACACACGCACACACGCACACACACACACACACACACACACACAGACACACAGACACGTACCCACAGAGAGAGAGACACGTGCACACTCAGAGACACTTTCACACACGCACGCACGCAAACACACATACACATACTCGCATACACATGTACACACACACGCACGCACGCACACACACATACACACTATTACTATTACTATTTCTAGTTTAGTATGCACGAGTGTGCATACTAAACTAGAAATAGTAATATTTTATTATTGTTTCTTTTTCCAAGAGTGTTGGTCGTTATTATAGATAGGACAGTAAGGTATGACGTCAATTTAAAATACTACCAATCATTGGTCCGAAGCTGATCACGTGATCAAACAACTGAAAGCACTACATCGTAAACGCCAGTGCTCACAGTATAAAAACCGCCACGATTATGACGTCATACTGCCTACCTGACGATACTGCGGCTGTATACTGTTTGCTATAACGTAACAAATTTTTCCTCAGTGAGAGCACTCGACCAGTGCCATCAGTAACAACGGACAACACCCCAAATACACGATTTATATATGGACATAGATAAGCAATAGTGTGTTAACCCACACTGGAGAAATTTTGATTAAATTAAAGTTTTAAAATTATAGCGCCATTTTGTGTAATTTTTTTTTTATGTTCAATATTTAGTTACATATTTAAACAATGTAATAAGGTAAACACATAATTAAAAAACGTTTCCTAACTCTGAATAAATCGTTCTGAATCAATAACTTAATTTTGTGGGTTAACATGTTATTGCTTATCTGCGTCCATATTTCTTACTTTTCTTTCTTTCGAAAGTTTGCTTGTGGTGTCCTGTGGTTGCGCTTGGTGTCGTGTGGTTCAGTGTGGTTGCATTTGGTAGCGTGTGGTTGCGTGTGGTGGTGTGTCTGCGTGTGGTTGCGTTTGGTGGTGTGGCTGCGTGTGGTTGCGTTTGGTGTCGTGTGGTAGCGTGTGGTGTCGTGTGGTTGCGTGTGGTGTCGAGTGGTGTCGTGTGGTGTCGTGTGGTTGCGTGTGGTGTCGTGTGGCTGCGTGTGGTTGCGTGTAGTGTCGTGTGGTGTCGAGTGGTGTCGTGTGGTGTCGTGTGGTTGCGTGTGGTGTCGTGTGGCTGCGTGTGGTTGCGTGTAGTGTCGAGTGGTGTCGTGTGGTGTCGTGTGGTTGCGTGTGGTGTCGTGTAGTGTCGTGTGGTGACGTGTGGTGTCGTGTGGTGACGTGTGGTGTCGTTTGGTTGCGTTTGGTGTCGAGTGGTGTCGTGTGGTGTCGTTTGGTTGCGTGTGGTTGCGTGTGGTTGCGTGTGGTGCCGTGCTGACGTGCGCGCCCGCCGGCAGGTGTCGGGAACGGACCCCGGCTACGGCGCCACGGCGCGGGCGCTGCTGTGCTGCGCGCTCACCGTGCTGCGGGACCAGGGCAGCATGCCCGCCGGGTGAGTATCGCTGATATAACCACTGTTATAATATATGTAATAAATAATCACTACGTTTTAAGAGTAGGCACTTCCATACTAATTGCTGATCCGATCTATGAAAGCATTTGGTGCCTACCGTACCAATGCAATGTATGACGCGGTCATAGAAATACTTAAGTATTCCAAAGTTGGTAAAAAAGTTCGCGCATAAATCCATAGTAACTTTTGGTTCAAGGGAGTGTCGCTGGCCTGGATAACTCTACTGTCATAGGATATTTTTTAGATTTCGCGAGGGAGTATAGACTTGGCTGTACGACTTAGTTTCCTTTGCTTTCACTAAAAAAGGTAAACTAGAAGCGCGTGATCAAAATTTAATTTATTATCAAATCGAAACAATACAAAAGGAGTTTTTTGTCGGGAATCAAAGATAGCGGTACGGTCATTTATTTTCATGTTTATAAAAAATTGTTAAAAACAGATTTTATTGTCTTATAAGGTTCTGTATTGGACAATAATTTGCACAGTGACAGTTTTTTATGTGCTCAAGAAGATATATAACATTTCGAGCTGATTTCTTCGGTTAATTCCTCCAAGAACTCCGAGAAAGTTCTTGCGAGCTATAGAATCGTGGTTTGCAATTTCAAACCGTACAACGAAGCATTTTAATAGAAAATATATTAATCGAATTAATTTAAATTGAAACTGGCTAAATGCGAAAGTCCATAAAAAAAAAGAAAGAAAGAAGAATACAAAAAAGAGTATTTTTTTTTTATTATTACTCGTTATTATTTTTAACTTTACCCACTTACATACATACATTTATTTTAGTTAATACTGGTTAAAACTGACTAATATTATAAATAGGTAGAATTTGTAAGTTTGTGAGGTTGAAAGGGGTAATCTAATCTCTGGATCTGCTGAGCCGATGTTGAAAACTCTTTTACCGATAGAAAGCTACGTGAGTGATATCTAGGCTATATTGTAACCCGGAATTTTTGCGGGAACTCCGAAATGTCTAATTTTTTTTAGCCCGTCTTGTAGATTAATAAAAAATTTTGGACACGTATTTTTTCTTTTTTTACGTAATCAAAAAATAACGGCGATACATTGAGTTGAAATTTCGCGTGACGTCACTATTCGGACAGTTTGTATGGCGGTTTTAGCAGGTAGTGACGTCACGACGCGACCCCCTCACCCTAAACTTTATTGCGTTTTATCTCTCTATATTTTAATTTATTTGAAAAAGCAAAAAATACGTGTCTATTGTTTTTTTATTTTCTAACTGACGGACTAATTAGAATTTTGATTTTCAAAAGTAGCCAACATCCCCATTACCGCGGGTGAAATCGCGGTATAATGCGAATGTTTGTAAGAAAAAAAATATTTGTTTGTCCCCAGCGGCGGCGTGCTGACCACGGGCGCGGCCTTCGAGAAGACCACCCTCATCGAGTTGCTGATCGAGCACGACATGAAATTCGAAATTTTGGATCCTCAATGATTCTATTTTCACACTTTTTTCAACTGTTGCAATTTTATACACGGTGTAAGCTTAAATGAGGGACGCAATAAAGGAGGGCGTACAGTGTTTGACTCTCGTCTTAAATATCTAAAAAAACAATATTCCTCCCTAGAACATTAATCTTTGATGTAAAAAAAAACATATTCATAAAAATCGACGCGCTGATGTGTCGTCCGTTAAGCGTCGTTCAACACCATTTTCCTGAGTTTTACCGCTAAAGCGTCGACAAATTTAAATGTAAAGCTATTCATGCCACGTTTTTTAAGGTTATTTTTCTGAGATTTATATTTTTTTTATTACATGTAAGCGTAATTTTCCTAGGTTTGGATTTAGTTCATCATTTAAAATTACACCCAGTATACATATCGGTACAGTATTATTATCGATGCGGTTTTTTTTTCTTTTAGTGAAGTTTACTGTAATTTTATATAATCAAGGTAATGGCAAGCGAACTTTAGGGTATGTTCCGTTATATACCGATAGCACTGGCCCAGTGCTCGCAGTGATGAGAAATTCGTTCCGATTTAACTCAGTATACTGCCGCAGTATCCGCAGTAGGCGGTATGACGTCATAATCGTCGCCATTTTTGTACTGGTTTGATCACGTGATCACCTCGGACCAATGATTGGTCAGTGAGTGGTCGCCAGCGAGACGTGACAATGACATGGATTGCAGTATAATAGACTGCGTTCCGTTTGAATCAGAAACCAGTATCGCTCACTATAGCTAACTTTATAGAACGGCTTCGCACCTATACTGAATTGACGTCATACCTTAAGAGCTCGCTGTGCATTTCGGAACATACCCTTAGTCACAGGTTTTATTTGTTAATTTTGATCTCCGAGTATTTTGCTTTAATATTACACTAATAGTTTTCGGTATAATTTTTCCCATATTATCTAAGTGAAGGGTATTTTTTTTTCTATTCTTTTCATCATTTTACACTACTTTTGCTATGGGAGCGGGACCAAAAATTACCTATTAAGTATTGTAATAAGTAAAACTAACCCAGTACAAAAATTTTTTGGTGTCAGTTTTGCTCTTCAAATTCATAACTGTAAAGCTTTATTTTTTTAGTGAAATGTGATGAATTGATGTAATAAAATATTTTTTTTTATACATATATTCGTTTTTTTAATACAAAATAAATTCTTTATCTGTTTTTATCTCAATTTTTAATGTAATCTCTCCGTCTTTGACATTCAGCAATATTTTTATATCTCCATCAGCAGGTTATCCAGACATGTAAGGACTGAGACCAGTGTCTCATCCCATATCTTTTTATCCTAATTTTCCACAAGGTTTTTGGCTACCTACATACTTTCCTTTTGAGTCTTGTATTTTGAGGCACTTTCCTTTATTTCTTTTATCACTGTTTTCATCTTCAGATCATGGTGTAATCTTTCATTTGTAACATACAATGGTACATTCGTTATTAATCGAAGAGTTTTTGACTGGAACCCCTTACCTTTATGGATCAATATCGAAGACTAGCCCTATCCTGTACTCTGATCCTTAAGGTCTAAATTAAATTCTGTCGGTAATTTTTGCGTGACGTGCCCCTACAAACAAACTTATAGTTATAACTTTCTTTTGTACGTACACTGCAGGGCCGTCTTTAACCTATTGGAGGCCCTATGACCTAAATGATGGGGCCCCTATGACTTTGACAGAACACTATTTTGTTAGAACAGACAAAGAAAATAGATAAAAAAGGTTACATACCTTTTGGGCGAGAGTAAAATAGCTTCGCGCATGTAAAAGCTAGTACCTAAGTTGATATTGTAGTCAGTAATTTAGGTCCGATTTCTTCGAATTATATAAGTTTTTTGGTAATAATTAATATTGGTTATTATTTGGTGATCTGACAGGAACTAGGGACTTCGTATTTGATCTGAGGGGGGCCCCTATCGATCGCGGGGCCCTGGGCACTTGCCCAAAGTGTCCACTGGGAAAGAGGGGTCTGCGTACACTAGCTTGCAATATGTATTGCTGTATTGACTTTTCCTCGTCCAATTTCTTCTGGGCCCGTAAATTACGGGTGATTTGAAGGTGAATAACAAAAATAATAAACATGCATATGAAAATAGCTGTAACTGTTTTATTGATAATAATGTTCGGCGACTTATTGTTAGCTCTATCCACAGATACTTATAAGTTAGAGTTGATTATGATAGAGAGATTTCACATTATGTACCAATACCGAAAGTGTCACATTTTACACAAAACAACTTTATTCACACGGTTAATCGCTTTTAATGTAATTTTTCAATGACATAGTATAGCGGAATTATGCATTTTTACATTCTCTAACGACGACTCGCAATGCCTCCATATAGCAGTGAGTACGTTGTCACCAGAGTTCAGCTTTGGCGTCATGTGCAAAGAGCGGATTTTGCTCTGACAAAACACAAAACCGCCTGCGCCTGAAGCTTTCGGGGTCTTCCCACACCCCCGTCGCGAGATCCGATCGGCTTAGTGTGCTAATATTATGTGGGGACAACTATGTAGGCGGGAGTAGTTGAGTTTTGTGAGAAAAATTAGTCTTCTGGTTGCAGCTAGAATATCCATTATTTAACCAACGAATATGCTGTCTATGGATAGGCAATCAAACCAATATGGGTTTTAAGCCTGGTGCTTGGATATTAAATCCCGTCAACATCCATAAATACCTGTAAAACCGGTTGTACCTATAACCCAAGTTTTATCGGGTTTACACATTTCACCACCATTTTTCATTACCTAATAGGTACCAGAAATAAAAGAAAAACTGCTCATCGTTTTGTACAACTTTTGCTATCGAACTGTTCCCTTTTGAAAAAAGTGACTAAAAGAAATAGTGTTTTCGATTTTTGGTGTTATTTTTTATATTATACTAGCTGTGCCCCGCGGTTTCACCCCCGTGAAAAGTTTTTATGTAACAACTTTTATTCCCGACATCCGATTTGAATGAAACAAAGCCTATATGTAGTGCCAGGTTAAGCTTAATTTACCTGTAAAAACCGCATGACACTTCGTTCAGTAGATTCTGAGATTACCTTTCGCGAACAGACAGACAGACAGAAAAGAATTTTAAAAACCTTTTTTTTGTGGTTGGTTTTTCTTTTTTCCTTTTTTTTGAAAATATTCATGTACAGAATCGTGGATTCTACCTACTCTTTTATTATAGTATACTTAGATAGATGGAGGAGAATTTCTTGTAGGTATCTGATATGCGGCGTCTGACGATTTACGAACTCTATATTCATGGTTGCATTACAACGGCAACGGTTTGGTGCCTTAAATCACAAAAGATAGATGGCGCTTGCTGTTTGTTGAAAAATCTTAATTATTTCTGCCCATATTTATTTACAATGCTTTTTACTTATTCAATGTCTTGACACGTTTTTTTGTTATATAATACGTAATTTGAACCTAAATAAGAGCTAGGAATAAAATTAGGTACTAACTAGATAACTAACACAGCAAGCTTAGTTACCTAAACTTTATCGACTTCACTTTAGCAATTTACATAGAAGTGGGAATTATCGGGAAAAATATGTTAAAACTTTTGTCGGTCGTTGAATTTTATCAGGTACTATTGCAAAATGTTTTATAACGTAAATCTGTTGGCAAACCAATAAATAAATAAATAGTTATAAAATAATAAAACAAATCTCATGCTGGCTGTACAAAGACTGTTTCCATTTTGTAGGTAGATATCTACTTAGCTCGGGAACCATTTCTTAAGGTAGTTTCTCTGATACCAGAGACTTAAAAAACAAAAATTACCTATTCAAATGTTGGTTTAAAGACGTAGTTCTACCCAGTTATTCTGAAAAGTTAATTCATAGGTAGGTATCGCAGGTCAGGTACCTCGGGAGTGGGGCTGCCACCTTTTGTTGGAAAAAATATAGTATTTCTCCGAAAAAAGATGCAAAAATATAGTACTTTTGGAAAATGCAGGGAAAAAAATAGTACTTACATATTTATTTTTAATCATTAGGTATGTATCGGGTAGCCTTCATCTACAAATTATTGCTAGTTTGACAGTTGAAGTTTTATTGCCGAGTATGCGTTTCGTTCTGAAACTCCTCGTGCTGCGCTGCGGGTGCGTTCCAGACCAGTCACAGTTAATATATAAAAGCGACAGTTGAATTAGGGATAAAAATATGGTATTTTTCGTACTATATTCTTTTTCTATAATATATCGTACAATTGACTGAAATATAGTACGATACTATATAATATAGTACGGGTGGCAACCCTACTCGGGAGTCATACCTACTTCGCGCTACCAATCTCGCCAGTGATTGTTTTGGTATTCTCAAGATATAAAATGGATGAACGGACAATTCTGTTATTTCTTGGTGGTATTGTCTTATTTTATTTATAGACATATAACTTTTAAATAAATAAATAAATAAATAGACATTTTTAGACTAAAAAATTACACCTGGCATTTTCACCAAACTCCTGTATATACTATATAAGACCCACAACTGGAATTCCATTGGTGGAATTGTTGTTCTAGTTACAATAGAAGTCATTTAAAGAAGTGAGATTGGTCGATAGTATTAGTGTCAATCTCATTAAAGGAATAGTTACGAAAATACTTTTTTAATACAGTTGCTCAAAAAGTGGCGTATTGCAGGGACGTTTAGCGTTCGGGATGTGGGCTATTACATACTCGAGCTTTTTGTTTACCTTTCCCGAACTCGTGCGTTCTCTTTGCCAACTGTCAAAAATGGCGACACGACTTTGACACTTTTTGCATTGCGAAACGTAGGTTTCGCATTACTAATACGACTAGCGCCATCTCTTGATCACAGTTGGAACTTAGTTAAGTTTGTTGTGTTTTTGATATTTTATTAATAATAATAATAATAATAATAATAATAATAATAATTCTTTATTTCGGAATATTAAAAATCCATACAAACATTTAAAATATAAAAATAAAATAAAATATTAATAAAAAATCCACCAGCAATATCTATTTAAGATTTCCACTGTGGTGCACAGACAGCCAATGCCTGAAGAAGTTGTTATCTGGGCACTCAGCGATCGTCCTCAGGATCCCATTGGATGATGCACGCAAACGAGACCAGAAGGACTCGATGCGAGATCGGAGGATGGCATAAAAATCGGAGACTCCCGCCTCGGCGAACATGCCCGACGCGCTACAGTAGCGGGGTTTTTTCATTAATATCCGAAAAGCGTTATTGTATTGTATTCTGAATGTACTATAAGATTTCCTGTTATATGTAGACCAAAGTTGACAAGTATAGAAATTTTGACAATAAGTTGTGAATAAGGTAATTTTGACAATATCGTTGCATTTTGCAAACCTCCGCGCGAGCATGTTACACCGTACAGCGAGAGCTCGCCGTTCTCGCTCCATATCCTCGTCGTCCTTGAGGTCGTCTGTAAGAATGTGACCCAGATACTTAAATCTTCTCACAACCCGCACTGGTGATCCATTTAAGAATACTGTAGGTACCCTCTCCGGGCCTCCTTTCCATTTAAAAATAACAATTTCTGTTTTTTTATCATTATACTGAAGCCCATGTGAATCAGCATACTGAGCACAGACGTCCAACAATTTTCTAAGACCCTTGATCGATGGACTGAGGAGGACCATGTCATCGGCGTAACTTAGATTATTAACACAGAGATTTCCTATATGGCATCCGACTTTGGTCCTCCTCAGTTCAACTATCAGGTTGTTTATATAAAGGTTAAAGAGGTCCGGAGAGGTCAACCCCCCTTGACGCACACCGCAGCCTAACATATACTCATTAGAAAGCGTGTCGCCCCATCTCACATTATTTACTTGGTTCCCATACCAATACCTCAGCAGATTCACAATACTACCATTAACATTAGTTTTGTCGAGTTTTGCCCATAATAAATTATAATTTACCAGGTCAAAGGCACGACTAAGATCTAAAAAACAGGCATAAACCGAGGTCTCACGAGCGATATAGTATTGTACTGTATGTTTCAGGCTAAAAATTGCTGAATCCGTCGAGACACCAGCACGAAAGCCAAATTGTGCATCATCAATTTCAATTTCACTCACCAGTGCAGGTTGCAGAAGTCGTTCGAGTACTTTTCCAATAATTGTACCTAACGAAATCGGTCTAAAGTTGCTCAATTTAGATAAGTCTCCGGTTTTATTTTTCGGTACTGGAACCACCACAGTTCTCATCAAGTCAGCAGGTAGGTACCCAGACCCTAAACATGCGTTAAATAGTTCAGATAGAACTCGACACATTTCATATCCTGCGAACAGAATGTGCTCGATACTAAGGCAGTCAAAACCAGGTGATTTTCCTCTCTTCATTTTACGTACTACGGAAGCTACATCGTCAGCTGTGAAAGTCGGTTCACGGACAGTGGAAGTCCCGGTGTTTGACTCCACGCGCACATCCTCCACGCAGGATGGAGGCACAATCTTAAAATGTTTCGCAAACAAGTTGGCTATATCACTATGATTTACTAATTTTTCAACTGAAACAGGTACAGCACTTTTCCCATTTAACTTTTTCGTGTCTTTCCAAAACTTAACAAAATTCTTATCAATCCTACTTTCCGCTAAAATATTCATTTTAATTTTTTCTTCGTTATTCTGACACCATTTTAAATTTCTTTTAAATATCCTGCGGCTATTACACATAGTTTCAAACACAGCCCCAGATCTGGGCTTACCATGACTTAACCAGCACATGTAATCTAAGCGCGCAGTCTGGTGACTCACTCGAACGTGGTGGTTCCATCCTGCAACTACTTTTTTCTTCGTTTTTGCACGACACTGGAAATCATAACTTAAAATTGACGCTGTTTGTATAACGTTAATAATTTTTGAATAAAAATTGTCAATTATATTATGTTCATAAGTATTATCACAGTATAAAGATATTGATTTAAGATTATCATCACATAGTTTATAATAACTATCGATTTTATCGTCACTCCTGTTGCCCCACTTAATTTTTGAACTTTGTATAGGTGCATTATTGGTTTTATTCACTATAAGACATCCCATATCACAAGTAATCATAAGCGGTAAATGATCCGACCAATTGACACCGTATTCTATGTGTATCTTAGTTATAGTGTCCCACGCTGCACAAGTGGTTAGACAGTGATCAAGCCAGCGCCTCGTGCCATGAGCCTCACTCATAAACGTAAATGAATCGCTATCAACACCCAAATAATCCATATCCGCACATAGTAACAACTGTTCAGAACAAAATGACAACATTTCGCGTGCGAATCTGGTACCAGGATGCGAATTGAAATCACCCAGCACGTACGCCGCCGCCAGACCACTATCCTCCACAAGTGAATACACATTTGCGAGCACATCAGTGAATTCAGGGAGGTTATCTTGACAGTCCACCGGCATATACACGTTTATGATTAGAAAGTCATTTGGACCAACGTTGATACGCACAGCACACAAACGATCATTAGTACAACCAACTATTGATACTCTAGAGAAGATCGACTTGCGCCACAAAATAGCTAAACCACCATATGGACGCCCACGTAGAATTCCCGCACTAGTATCGATCGATGATTTCGCTGTGTATCCGAAATCATCGTCAATTTCACTCAGGAAATTGAGATCATGCGGAAGTAGCCACGTTTCCTGTATAGCTATGATATCTGCACTTTTACAGAGCATTCTTATGTTATGTACAGATCTCTTTATTGACTTTATTAAATTGCTTAATTTTTTCGTAACTGTATTAAAAAT
This sequence comes from Zygaena filipendulae, assembly GCA_907165275.2. Lineage (NCBI taxonomy): Eukaryota > Metazoa > Arthropoda > Insecta > Lepidoptera > Zygaenidae > Zygaena > Zygaena filipendulae. The sequence continues at coordinate 11,962,838 of OU015660.1, forward strand.
AGTTGTTCAGTACACGTGCGGAACCGTCATTGCAACTAGTTCCGACTGTCAACCCTCACCTTCGGCTGCGCCTCGGCTCGGGTAGACATTTGTCGGAACTCTTTGCAATGACAGGCTTTCCGCACTTATAATGAAATATACTATTTACTTCGATTATATATTGGTTTCAATCAATAACGAAGAATTTTGCGGCATCCCTTCCCTATTCATACATAAATCTATTCCAAAATCCCAATTCAAATTTACCGCGCACCGACCGGCCTACGCGCTCTTGTCGATGCGCGAATAAGGAACAAGAAAACGTTATGGCCGCCGCGAACGTTTGAGCCGCACGTCGTCGTTTGGTTCTCGGTGAAAAGGACTAGAAAACTGGTGCTGATTCCATTATTTGGACGATCTAAGTACTCCTCAGAGTGATATTGTCGTGTGGAAGTGCGGTCAAAGAAAACGGGTGCACCCAAGACTGTCACACTCCGTGTTTCGTCCGGTCGGTGAGTCCTTACTCCTTTCTTTCTCCTTTCATTTCGTCAATGTACCCTTTTACTGGGTTTCTGGGGATTCTTATCGGCTCCAAGGCAAGGAATACAAGCAGGCCAGTTTGCTCTGGGTTCTGCCATATCGCACCATAGAAAATGCACCTTTTTTGGCGGATATTTTCATTGAACAACAGTAGGTAGGTAGTAGGTATAAACATGCCTTGGGATATCATTAAGTCAGCGGACACCAGATGATATTAGGTATATGAAGTAAAGAATATTGATAATCAAAATTTTCAAAAGCCTATAGATTAATTATAATATTAGTGTCACATTATTCTAATAGAACTGGCAGGAGCCATGTTAAGACAATAAACTCCTTTCCCAATAAACCAAACGATATGGTTGACACTTAGAGGTCTACAAAGCCAGTCTTATTAAAATAATTAGGTGCAATATTATAGTACCTAAGATAACTTATTAAATATATAATCTCCTTGTACACTTAAATTAGGTACTTAATCGAATAGTAATTACATATCTACATTTACAAAGCGCATTTCTTCTTCATCCGAATAAATAAAACGAAAAGTTAACTTTATGGCAGAAAATATAAAAAAATTAAAAACATAGGTTTTTCGAACCACTTGAATGTGCCGAATTCAAACAATCACAAACCAAACATCCGTTTTAAATTACACGATAATCGTCTTTATGCTACCAGTCAATTGAGTTCGGAATAACTTTAACTCGACTCGCGGCTGTTCTCGCTCGACACCGGGTCGGGCGCCGAGGTCTGCGCCACCTCTGGCGCCGCGACGAGACCCTCTTTGATCCGCTTCTTCTGCTTCATCCGTCTGTTCTGAAACCATATTTTGACTTGCGTCTCGTTCAGTTGCAAGGCGGACGCTATCTCTATCCTCCTCGCTCTCGTCAGGTATTTGTTGAAATGGAATTCCTTTTCCAACTCCGTGAGTTGTTTGTTGGTGAAGTTGGTGCGGCCCGTGTTGTTCATGTTGAGGAGCGGGTTCAGCATCTGGCTGCCGCTCGGCGTCCGCAGCCCGTCCTGGGGGCTGCCCATCACGCCCGAGGCCACGAACTCCGGCGGAGGTATCATTAGTTTTGGTGCTGGAACGAACGAATGAAAAAAATATTTAATACTTTCAGAAATATAGGCATCTACTGGTATGGTAGAGTGGGTAGAGTCGGGTCATTCCCACTTCAAATGTTGGGGACATTTCAAATGTCCCCAAAGGTGACAACGTTAAAAATTTCTGATTTGTCACCGGGTTAAGGTACAACTGGAAAGAATAGTGCGTAGGTACGAGTATGCACTATTAGAAAATAATTTTTAAAAATCGTTTTATGGTCTACACGTCTTCAAGGAAGAGCTAATCTATATCTATAATATTATCTACTATAAGCTAGGGGGTCAGAGTAGACGCGTAGTTTTCGAGATTTCCCCGGAAACTAGATAGTTTCCGGGGAAATCTCGAAAACGAATTCTAATTTATCTAAATCGTCATTTTGCATCATCGACGACTAAGTATCTATATCTAATAACTAGCTGTGCCCCGCGGTTTCACCCGCGGTAATTTCAGAGTTCCCGCGGGAATTCTGGGATAAAAAGTACCCAATGTATTAATCTGGTGTATAAGCTATATTATTGTAAAGTTTCTTTTTAATCCATTCAGTAGTTTTTGCGTGAAAGAGTAACAAACATCCATCCATCCATACATTCTTCCAAACTTTCGCATTTATAATATTAGTAGGATAATAGTGAGTTTAAATCTGGTATATATGTAATCTGTATTTGTAAGTTTTCTTCATAATACCATGAGCATCGTTATTTTAAGGGCTATGTTGACTGGCTATAGGTAAGTATCTATCTTGCGTCGTCCCTGAAGAGATGAAATTATGAATGAATAAGCTAAAACAGACTGTCCATTATGCAGAAAAACTATTGTTTGGTGGTGTTTGTTTACAAGACAAACAAACAGGAAGAAGTGCGTTCTTGAGCCTATGGTCAACGTTTTTTTTTTATAAAAAAAAAACTGACAAACATGAACACGGATACAGGCTCGATACAGGTTTGTTTACTCGAACGAACGTCTCATTGCAATAATGGCATTATGATATTTTTTCATGTAGGTAACCATCTACCTACCTTTTAATACGCTTTGAAAGAACTTGTGGGAGCGACCCGTGACATTTGTGACAGGTGTCAATTTTTTCTCCTAATTCGACCGGACAAATACGTGGCCAAAAGAAGGGAATTCAATTGAATACGTGGCGAGATGAGAGATAATGATTTGATATTACCTCTAAAACTGGCGCCCCACTGTGCGCTAGTGTTGTGGGCTTCTTTATAGGATTTGACAACGTTATATAATGAATAAGTATATCTATGTAGATATCTATATAATAAAAATAAATCGCCAAATGTGTTGGTAAGCGCATAACTTACAAACGACTGCACCAAATTGGAAAATTGTTTTTTTTTTGTGTTCGTTATTGTCAGGACATGGTTTATATAAAAGAAGTTTGGAGTTCCTGCGGGAGTCCCGAAACTCACGCGGGTGAATCTCCGAAACGGCTGGACCGATATTGACGGGACTTTCACTGCTGCTAAGGAGTACATTAGACTGCATTGGAGTTCCTGCGGGAATCCCGGAACTCACGCGGGTGAAACCGCGGGGCACAGCTAGTTAGATATAAAAGGTACAACTGACTGAGGGAAAATTGCACTTGATTTAGTGGATTTCAAACTTAATTTAAGCAAAATTCTCTACAAATCAGTGGGCACACAAATCAAATTCGAAAAATGTTGTTCTATACGTATAGGTAATACATAAATATCAAAAACCCGACCTGCCTAAATGTTTCAATAAGCATATCTGCCTAAAAAGGCTTCAAAGTAATAGAACAACATTACTACGTACTTAGCTTCTACTTTGATTAGTGTTAGCCTTAATACTTATAACACGTTTGATAAGAATTTTTAGAACTGCAGCTCTCTAAACTACTATAAGTAAGTATAAGCTTATTTACTTATTGGAATTTCATTTATTATAATAATCATCCTTTAGTCTGCTATAAAAAAAGTGTTAAACTGTTATTACTTTAAGCTTAATAAAGATATCATGAGAGACATGGAAAATAATAAAAACGTCCAGAACTGGACACGTAACGGAGGCGCGGGAGCGATCATCAATCAGACGTGTGTGACAACCCTTTCCTGTCCATACCGTATGTCGGGAAACAATTACCAACCCTACACTACTCTGTTAACATCTAAAAGACACACGATTATGTCCCTTACCATTCGTTTATAAGGTTGAAAGTGGATGTGTCTAACGGCAAAAGGAAGGTGGTACATCTAAGTCCAGATAAAGCTTTCGACACACGATCTAATTGGCAAGCTGTGACATCGAAGACGACTGTGGGGGTGACCGGTGCTGACCACTTGTCTTATGATATCAGTTGATTGTGAATTGGGTATCTTAACTCCATGTATTGTCCCTGCGTACAAGAGCATCGTTAAAATTATACAAATTGTATTTACAACGTATTTTTGAAGTTAGATCGAATCAAGAAGCTTAAATATCTTTAAATTAGGAACTTATTTGTTACACTTATTTTAGCGCGCTGAAAGAAACATTTTAGCAGGCAATGGAAATGATGGTCATAACGCATTGTAAAGTATTTTCAAGTAGAATCAATTATTATTATTCACAATATAATATAGCTCTACCTATTGTAGAGAGTCAGGAATATAATCGCCTAGTATCTACTTACTTAAACATTTAGTTATCAGTGTCGCAACAAAAAGAAGTACCTACTTAAGTACAAGGTGTTTTATGTTTTCATCAGATCTTCTATCCAATTTGTGTGAGACAACCCCATGAACGATTTAATAATGTGACAATTAGTTATTATCATGTACCTAACAAGCGAAAGAAAACATAGACATAAGAACTTCCTCTTTTCTTTTAACGTCATGTACCTAACAAGCGAAAGAAAATATAGACATAAGAACTTCCTCTTTTCTTTTAACTTGGTTAAAAGTAAAAGAAAGGACTCTGTCTATTAGATACCTACGAGCTCAGACCAAATAAAAACTAAAGACGGAATGCCTCGAACAACGAAGTGAAGCCAGTTGCGTATGCATGTGGTGATTAGGAAAATGTGTGGATTTGCAAAGTTTACTTACGATTTATTGTGTCTTTTTCTTGTAAGTGTATGCGTGTTTCTGTGTACGTGCACGGCGATGGTGTCTTTTTCCTGGCTTCACTTGTTTGTTCTACGCGTTCCGTCTTTGGTTTTTATTTGGTCTGAGCCTACGAGTACCTACTTACCTACTTACCAAATACTCATTCTGTGGCTTTATTATGACACAAAAAAAAAAACAAAGAATGGTACAGTATGGAGTAGGTATGGAATTTAACGAGCGGCCACCTCGGCTTGTTTGCGGTCCCACATTAGTGGGCGAAGTATTGCGCAAGAGCAAACAGACTGACAGCCGGTTGTGTTTGATGTTTGGACGGGTGCTGAGAGAGATCTGCGGGCTACGGGATGGGACCGCTATCTCTATAGCAGTTTTGGAATATTTTCACCTCGTATCGAAATTTTTGATACGAAAATTATCCTGCTATAAGAAATAGAGGCAGGCCTCCATACCAGCGGTAATGTCTCATATTATAGTACCTAGGTATCCCGTGTCAGCTAATTTTTGGGGAAAAATTTGCTAAAATTAGCTGAAGCTACGGTAGTACTTTTTATCCAAAATTCCCACGGGAATTCTGAAATTATAGCGGGTGAATCCGCAGGAACAGCTAGTCGTGTATAAAGAACACACTTTTCGCACTTGAAAGAATCCGAATTTACTATTCTTTCTTTCTAACTACATGAAGTATAATCATGGTCATTATCCGGACTCTACATATCTACGCTACTACCTACTTAGTCTCTGCCCCCACATTGTAGTGCTCTCCGCTCGTATTGTCTTTTGTTTTAAAGAATAACTACTCTGGCTGAATGCTTTATCTATGTTATTCTAATTGCTTCTTGTCTGACTCTTGAGTCTATTGGTTTTTGTTTTTTATGGCAAACAATTTGTGTGCCTACGTACTGCTATAGGTATTAAGTTTTCTTACTTGTGGTACATATAGTTACAAACTATTGCTAGTACCACAGGTAGATAACAATTTATTTTTTACAATATAGCCTATGTTACTCAGGGATAATGTAGCTTTCTAATGGTGAAAGAGTTTATGAAATCGGGCCAGTAGTTTTTGAGTTAAATCGTAACAAACAAAAAAAAATCTTTTTTCTTTAATTATAGTGCAGACTAGCTGTCCCCCGCGGTTTCACCCGCGATTATTTCTAAGTTCTCGCGGAATGGTTTCATACAAACTTTGCAACCCCTTTTCATCCCCGTCGGGTTTGAATTTTCAAAAATACTTTCTTATCGGATGCCTATCATACAAAGAACACACCCTTCAATTTTCAGGTCTCTACGATCAGCGGTTTAGGCTGTGCGTTGATCCATTAGTCATTCAGGACAAAGCATTTTATATGTATAGATAATAACTTAAAATAAAATAAATTCGATTATGATCGAATTCAACTCGTTTTTAGCCTGTGGGGCCATATTTGCGCAATGTTAGCTCACGGTGCACGTCGAAGCCACCGGCATCCATCGCCGCTGTTTGAGCAGCAGATTCTGTAACACTAGACGGCCGACGCGACAACGCTAATCCATTACGCGATCGCGGTAAGCAAATGTTTGCTCGAGCGGCGAGCCGCAACTTGCGTCTGATTTTACCTTTTGCCTCTGTTGGTTTTAACAGGGCTCTTTGTCTATGAAAAGTGGCAGAATAGTTACATTGTAAGCGAGAACTGTATATTGTATAGGTTTTTAAATTCCCAATGAAAATAATGAGATAGTCAAGGTCGAATTTGAAAAAATTAAAAAAAATATAATGGTAGGCATCCGCCCTACCATAAGTCTATACTATAGTCTACTTAATTTTGTACCTAATTAAAACGAAGTTTTTTATCGCGCGGTACGGATGGGATTCATTTTCCGTCACGGCGTCATGCGGCTGCTCTACGGAAAAACAAAGCAACTGTAACTTTTTTCGAAATGAGTTTTTTTTGTATTTTTGTTTCTTTTCACACATAACAAACATCGTTCTAACACAAAAACTTCGTTCTAACCAAATGTTCCACGACACTCACGCATTTCTTTATTATAGTTTTCATAGAAATAGAATGATTTTGTTGAAAAGAAAATAATGATATGTAGATAAGTACTCTGCAAACTCAAATATTTATAATATTTTGTTATATCCTCTCCCTGTTATGTACTGAATAACAATGCGGGTGGCAATCCATAACGTCACGGTGCGTTCCAAATTGGTCATAATTCAATCAATTCAATTGTAGAACACGACTGGCCGTGTACCGCCGCGTCAACGCCCTACGCTGCCGGCTGAGAAAAAAAAAATGTAACATTCGAATTTCAAACAATTCGGAAGAGTGACATCCAACTGACAGCTAGGGGAGCGGGAGCCGGCGCGATTGGTCGAAAATTGGACAATGCGGCAGATGCGCTCGCTTACACACTTTTTTATGTACAAAATTGGTTCATAGCACGGCCATGTTTGCTTAAATTCTTTACCGAAAAATTGGTTTTATGTGTTATAAAAAAAAAATTCTAAACACGAGCAGCTGACGTTTCAATTTAGCGCGGAGAGAGGACGGAGCCGTGGGGCCGGCGCGGCGATGGCCGACGCGATTACTCAATGAGCGATTTACGCGGGCACGTAAGCAAGGTCGCCATAGAGGAATCACTCGGAGTTGAGGAATAAAATTACATTAGTAAACGCGATACGATCGTGTGGATGGATGTAGGTACTTGATGTTCCGTCCTCATTCAAATTTTCTCGTATTTCATTATTCTGTGGTTAATGATACTGACATCCATAGTCTGTGGCAACGGTTGGTTTTTTAATCAACTCATGCGCGGGTACGGAGAAAAAACTTTGAGAAAAAGGGAGAACGAACGCAATCGCGGAAGCGGCAGGAGCTCTGCAAGTTTCTATCTACTTCTCGTAACGTGTCCAAGTGTTGGAACCGCAAAATCTAACTTTTGTTGTGTGTTTATTACCTGTGCTTTGCCGGCCGGCTTTATTAAACGCAAAATATAGACAATCATCAGGCGCTCTTCGAGTAACCGGTTGAGGAGTTCATCGGCTAGGCGCAGCAGCAGCAGCCGCAGTCGCCAGTGAGGTACGTGCGCATTGTATTGCTCTGTGCTTGGATGTCGAACGTCGTTAACCTTTAGATTCGGCGAATACATTACCGTGTTCATTCCATCAAGTGTATTTGACCCAGAGTGCGTTTGAGTCTAGATTTGTATAAACCTAGACAAGGACGTCACGCTTGATGTATTGCTTTCCTGCTACTAATGCATAAACGGAATTGAAATTGGCAAACGATTGATATAATTTGATTGTAGGTACAAGGGTCCAGGCACCTCGCATGGTTTGCAATTTCAAACCGTACGACAAACGATGCTAATAGATATGCATTTTACTTGAAACTGGCTAAATGTAATGGGAAAGTACATAAGAAGAAAAAACTTACAAGGTTACTGTCTACTTACCTATATGGAATACAATAGGGATGTTGACTACTATTGAAAATCAAAATTCTAATTAGTCCGTCACTTAGAAAATAAAAAAAACAATAGACACGTATTTTTTGCTTTTTTAAATAAATTAAAATATACAGAGATAAAGCTCATTAAAGTTTAGGATGAGGAGGTCGTGACGTCACTAACCGCAAAACAGCCATACAAACTGTCAGAATAGTGACGTCACGCGAAATTTCAACTCAATATATCGCCGTTATTTTTTGATTACGTAAAAAAAGAAAAAATACGTGTCCAATATTTTTTAATAATCTACAAGACGGACTAAAAAATAAAAATTAGTCAACATGCCCATTGATCTGCTGGCGCAGCGCGAGCGCGTCCATTTCATATCTTCACTCAAATTGAAAAGCAATGCAAACAACCCACCATAAACCAATACCACTTAATCCTATAATGCTATCGGCTCCGTTATATCGGTACAGGATAGGTACCCACGTCCTACAGCTACTGCGTAGAATACATTAACCAATAAAATAGTTGTTTGCTTTGGAGAAGTTATACATCAATCATGCTGTTTATAGTTTGTCTACATTATTTAGACACTATTATAATTTTTACCTGTAGGGTTGCATCTCTGCATCCTTACTAATACCTCAGAGTAATAAATATACTACGTAAATACAACGAGAAAGTTTGTTGGTATGTATGGATGTTTGTTACCTCTCACACAAAAACTACTGAATGAATTTTAATGGAACTTTACAATATGTAGCTTATACATCAGAATAACACATAGGCTATAGTGTCATCCGGAATTCCCGCGGGAACTTTGAAATTACCGCAGGTGAAACTGCGGGGAACAGCTAGTACCTACATGCATGAATTTCGGGAATCCCATGGAAATTGAAAGACAAAAAGTATCCTATAATATTCAAGGATAGGAACTGTAAAGTAGCTTCCTATCACTGAAAGATTTTTTCAAATCCGTTATTTAGTTCGAGGGATTACCCGTACGTATATGCTTTTTACACTTCACAGAACAGAAAATAACAGATAGAAGGGATATCAACTTTAGTATGTAAGCAGATGAAAACCAGTGTCGCCGGGTGATTTTCGCACACAAAACTATTCATCACGCACTGAAACATTCATTAACGTAAAGAAATGTTTATGGTTATATTTTTACTTAGTCACTGTTTTCAGAATTCACAATTTTGGAAATATTGTGTTAAATATAATTGAGATACTGGCAAAAGAAGTTTTGGGCAAGTTACAGCATTTGCTCTCATTTTCTTTGCAACGGTGGCGCGCCTGCCCCGCTTACATGTCATCTCTAGCTAATTTATTTTCTCTGTGTTCTCTATACTCGGCTTAATTGAAACACTTCGTTTTACCACAACATGTTATACTGAAAATAATCTTACTGATCCTTATAGTCTACATAAATCGCTGAATTTCACCTAATATAGGTAGGTATTACCGCTAGATTAATTCCACAAATGGCTTCCGCATTCTACGAATAAAAAAATCTTTAGAAAATTGGCCAAGTAGGTAAATATAAATTCCCGTAATATTTTTTTCCAACAGCCACGGCGGCGGGGTCCCAAGTGATCCGTCACCGAGCTGTCTCAGTGGCGGCTGCATAATGCGCTGTGCTGGTACGAAATTATTAATGTTATGAGTCCGACAGGACAGGGGTGTAGTGGCTGAAGCGAAGCCATGTCTAGAGCTGTACGTGTGCTGATCTATCTGTAACTTGTTGAATTTTTAGTGTTTAGTCCATCATGAAGATTAATAAAAATATTGAGCACGTATTTAAACATAATCAAAAAATAACGGCGATACATTCAGAGTTGAAATGCCGCGTGACGTCACGATCCGTTACAGTTTATAGGGGTTATGACGTCACCAGCACCCACTCCTAAACTTCAATGGGCTTTGTCTAAATGTTTTTTCATTAATTTGAAAAAGCAAAAGGGACTTGCTTATTATTTTTTTTTATATAACTAAGTACGGATTTAATAGAATTTTGATTTCATACCCCAGCAACATGCTTTTTCTTTTGCTTAAATTTATTTATTTATGTTCTGGCAACATACAGTCACATATACATCTTAATTTTTACAATATTTCGTATTACTATGTTACAGACCTACAGTGCCGATACATGATAATAATTATACAGTACAAATGTGAGATGGCACATAAGTTGTCATTGCTGCTATAGGTTATTGCTTACACATTGTCACGAACGAACTATTCTAAATTCTAGAGGTATACTTGCAATTTTCCTTCGCTTACAGAGATTGAAAGGTGATCTCTATTTGAAATATCTTTTAAAGTCACGAAAATATAGGTAGGTACCTACGTATAAAATTTTATGATAAAATTGCTGCGTATTTACATAAGTATTCATTAATATTGGTTCATATCATATTCATTACTTAACGTGATGCAATCCATCCAGTGTACGAGCCGCGAGGGCACTCAGCGCGCTGTCGCGGGTAGGTCTTTAGATAAATCCATTGGCTCCCTTGACGCATAATCCGCCGATAAACCGGGAGCGGAGGCGTTCATCGCATACAATCCACTTGTAAATAGTACTTATATTATACACGGTAAGTGTTTCATGCTTTTAAATTGTTCAGCGGATTAGAATGCCAATAATAGTACTTGAATGGGAGTAACTTAATCCGGCTCGAAGGACCAAAAAGGTGAACAAACTTCCCCTACACGTAAACGAGCTATTTCGGAATTTGTTCGTAATCTCGTGGATTGTGTGGAATTCAAGATACCCTCGGGAACTCTTTGTTCCGAGAAAAAAAATATCCTGTATCAATCAAGGCTACTGCAGCTTTTACAGAAGCTTCCTAAAAGTTTTTTTTATCGGTTTAGTAGGCCTACCTCTAAAATAGTTTATTGTTTTAATACTAGCATAGAAAAAGTTAAAACTAAGATGGTATTTTGTCTTTTTTGCGTCGAATTGACATGCAATAAAGTATCGAAAGTGACGAAACACCAAACCGCAAAATTATTCTTTTTCCAACTTGCAAAATTTTAATGAACTGTAATAAGATATATCTAATGCATTAAACACGAAAAAGAAAAGAGTACTTAGAAAAATGTAAAATAATTTATTATATGCCTACTAAATGCGATATGCGTTTCTCTGTTTGTCTGTCTGTTACGCTTTCACGCCTCAACGGCTTAACCGATCATCATGAAATTTTGCATACACGTTGTCAGGAGTAACAGGAGGACATTGGGAATTTTTATCCCGGAACTCCGACGGGATCTCCCAACTTATCGCGGTTGAAACTGCGGGGAACAGCTAGTTAAAAATAAAGCTGCTGTTCATATACGTATTGAAATACATGCAAAGTAAATTTGCGTTGAGCGTCTCTCAATTTTAGACATCAACGCGCTCACGGACGGGGGCTGCTTTTTTTGATGACGCAGACACAAGATATGTTTGCTCAAGATAATGTAGCATGTGATGGTAATGAATTAGGGCGCCCTTTTTTATGGAATTCAATTTATGAATAATGTAAAATAAAAAAATAAGTAGGTAAGTACGAGCTTGGAGATTTCCCTAAATATAATAGAACGGTTAGAAGGTTTCTAACGTGCCTAAGACCAGCATGTACTCTCAATATTTATCGTAATTTATATAAACGATCCATTATTGATGGATAATCAACATTGATAGACATTTGATACGGATCAGAACTTCGACATAGGTACCTACGTAGGTATTTAGTACCTACCTAAGCATTTTGTACGCAGTGCGTTGGTAATTTATAACATTGACATAATTGACGGTTGTTTAGTTATTGTTATGTAAGAATGGGAATGAAAAGGCGAGCAAATCGAAAGCGGTGGATGAAGAATTGGTTGCAACTATCTACGCGTATCGCGATTCAATATATCAATAGCTAGCCCTCTCCCAGGTTACTCCCCAGAAATTTCGGAATAAGTATTGTTAATCTAGAAAATATTCTATATTCGTATGCCAAAATCCGTCTGGCCGTTTCGGTGGGAGAGACACGTTGGCACACACGCTCAAACATACTAGCTGTCCCTCGCGGTTTCACCTGCGGTAACTTCGAAGTTCCCGTGGGAATTACAAGATAAAAGCACCCAATTTCACCCAGGACTACCGTAGCTTCCTATAAGTGAAAGAATTTTTAAATCGGTTCAGTAAATCCAGAGATTACCCCCTACAACGTCACAAACTCACAAACTTTTACCTCTTCATAATATTAGAATTTTACCTCTTTGTAACACTTGTGTTAATTTCAGAGTTCCCGCGGGAACTAACAGTAATAAAAAAAAACTTCACTCATCTGCAGCATTATCGCTACAGAAAACTAAGGATCGTATCGTCAACTTGGCTAAGATGGCTGATCTTTCGAAGAAAATGCTTTGTAGGTATGACAATAGGCTAGTATAGTATCATATTATCTGTGCTATTACAGGTAAGTAAAATGAATGGACGATCAAATACAGTATACGTTTATTTCGTAGGTAACTAAGGTAACATCCAAAGAGTATATACCTAACCTTTACGTGGCAATATCTATATTGCTGTGTATAATGTAAATAAAGAAATAAAAACACTCGGCCGGTACAAGGCACGACACATCCCCGGGGAGGTGATCAATCGCCCGGAGTGACGGACCGCCCCTCCGGACTCCGGACTCCGGACAAGGGATGAAGTCGTCCGAGCCGGACCGAAACGTGTGGGAACTTAGCGGCATCCAGCTAAAATAGTACCTACAGTAATCTGTAAGACATATACCTACGTATGTTGGTGAAGTACATATACTTACCAACATAATATTATATAGAATCTACCAAGCTAACCAATAATGCGTTGTTCTTTGTTGTCCTATTTTAGTTTGGCACCGACTTCAAAAACTAAATAAATATATCCAAATAAAAGGTGTTGGGTTTATAAAAAATATTTTGTGATTTTCAGTGGGTTCATTTTTGAAGTCTGTTCTCTTTTTTAAAAAAAGAAATTAAGTGAGCATTTTTTGTTTGGGTTAAATGGGTTTTTGTTTTGGTTTTAATTTATTTATAAAACTATTTGGACTTATTTATGTTCTTAAAAATGACATATTCCACGTAATATAGGTATAAGACAAACTGTGTCCCGCGGTTTCACCTGGAGTTTCGGAAATCCCGCCGGAACTCCAAAATAGTCTAATATACTCCTTAACATCAGTAAATTAGCAGAGAAAGTCCTGTCAAAATTAGTCCAACCGTTTCGGAGAATCACCCGCGTGAGTTTCGAAATTCTCGCGGGAACTATTTTTTTAAGAAAATTAGCCCAAGTTACTCCTAATAATATCAGCTATCTGCCAGTGAGAGTCCCGTTGAAATCCGTCCAGCCGTTTCAGAGATTAGCCAGAGCCCGGAAAAAATAGACAAACCGATAAAATTTATAAAATTGTTTTTTTTTATGTAAAGCACCGCGTACTATACAATTTTATGAATTTAGTGAAAAGCTGTTAATTTGGAATTTACTTGAATTTATTTATAGGTACTACTAGTTGTGCCCTGCGGTTTCACCCGCGGTAATTCCGGCATAAAAAGTACCCTATGTCCTTCTCTGCACCCCTGACAACGTGCATGCCAAATTTCACCCAAATCCGTTCAGCCGTTCCAAACATCCACACTTTGACATTTATAATATTAGTAGGATATATGTATAGATATAGATGTACCTATACCTAGATACATATGATTCTACGTAGCGGGTGGTGCTAGATTCCTATACCTATTGTAGCACAGATAATATAATAACTATTATGCCTCTCTCTTTTTTTTTACTAGGTTATTTATTTATTTATTAATTGGAGAAAAAACAGGCACAAGTTGGGATATACCTAGTTAAAGAATAAGAAGACTCACAACTCGACATAATAACTTATGTCCTCTTAACTCTCTTATCCACTTGACGACTATGCAATCAAACATTCGATATGACCGTCACAAGTCACAACGCGAGTGTCGGAACGTTACTGTTTACAATAGCCAGGATGTGACGAGAGACGGCAGAGATTATACTGTGTAGCTCGCCTATCACTAATCTAACATGGAAATTTGCACGATAACCTTATTGTTAGATCGCAGATAGATTGGGCTGCATTCGGTAGATTATTTATAACTACGATAACAACAAACGATTGAAAAGTTTCGTCGATATTATGGAGTGGGTTCGATTTGGTTTTACAGAAATAGTTTCGAAATCTGTCTGAAATAGACAAGTATCTATTTTTTTTATGTCATACGGGGCAAACGGGCAAGTGGTACACCTGATGGTAAGTGATTACCGCCGCCCATAGACATCTGCAACACCAGAAGGCTTGCAGGTGAGTTGCCGACCTGGAATGGGGATGGGAACTGGCTTTCAAGTGGGGCTGCCGGAACACACCGTTAGGTGCTTGGCGACAGATTTGCAACTTGAAGGTAGTAGCTAGCAAGCCGGGCACCAGAGAGCGCCCTACCACCATGCTATGGTTTCCTCACGATGTTTTCCTTCACCGACAGCTCAAGCTCATTGTTAGGATTTGAACCTACACCTTGCGGCGTTTAATCAGAACGAACTAACCCAGTGGATGATAGCTCAGTAGCTATCATCGCTAAAACCTTTATACCTGCATCAATTCTATATATGCGCCGAAAGTGCAAATAAACAAGTTGCGGTTTAGATATAGTCAACCGAGGGAATTGCGTCCATGGGGGTAATAGAGTCTATCAAAGATTACTCGAAAACTATTAGGAGTAAAATGACTACTTCCATCTAGTTTTGTTTGTTTAATATTAAAAAAAACAAAACTAGATGGAAGTAGTCGTTATATGAGTTTAAATTAGGCACAAATTTTTCAATTTTTGTTTGTTTTTTCTTGTGTGTTGTGCTGAAATAAATGTATTTTTCTTTCTTTCTTTCTAATCGCCTGTGTTTTTTTCTTCCATATTTTGAAACGTGAGTGAATTTTACAAAGAACCATAGGTACCTCCTAAAATTTTACAATTATTGACATTGAGATAAGATACACAACCACGCAACAGCTAGATAACAGATGCGGTGCTGTGACAGCAGCATCAGACGAGTTTGACACGACTCTACTTCAAAACCTCAAAATGTGTCCAAACTGGCAATTGTGCTAACCGCGGCTTCACCCACGTTAATTTTCGGAATTCCTTAGAAAAAACGCGTACCTACCTATGCAAAATTTCAAGATGGTCAGTGTTGCTAAGGCGTGATAGCGTAACGAATACACATTCGCATTTATATACCTACCTAATATGTATTAGAATTACAACGAGAGTGCTCATGTGCGAATGCTACCTGATCTCCGAATTCAATCTATTATGACATTTGAGAATGGCTCTACTTTACTTTGAGGTTATAATGGTTATTAAAACTCATTGAGCACTTTGTACCTATACCTATAGTAAAGTTTACTACTGAGCAGACAGTTTAAAATATCTACTTGTTGCTTGCTCTGGGATCAGCACAAAATGGCGACCGGTAGCTGAGAATAGTAACGGGCGAGTTTCTTTGTCATGACTTCTATTTGCACATATGCTTAAAAATTGACCATTATTTAATTAATTAGCTGTTGTAATGTTATTTTCGGAGTGTAAGTCACTTTCGCTATAATAAAATTATAGTAAGGATTTACCTACGTACAGACATATTGCTGTCCTATTTATATATACTAAGAGTAGGTACTTTAAAAACCTGATAAACGATAATATCAAACATGAATTCATAAAAATATGAAATCTGCAATCGCAATGCAAATTTTGTACGCGCCGAAAATACCTATATCTAAACAAATCAGTCCAATGATAAGCTTAACGTGTGATAACGAACTTAAATATAAAGTTTGATATGACGTGAAGGTACGTAGGTACTTGTTGTTGCATTTCATATCGTGAGCGGTCGGATTTGGTGCTGGCTACAGATTTTTTCGATTGTTATCGTGTTTTAAACCTCCACATACCTAAGGCACTTGTAAGATTGTAACGAGAGTTTCATACCAAAAAAAGCAGTTTGATTTCAACAAAGTTTCAGATTTCGAAGGGCCCGATTGTCAGTTCTACTCAAGACTTTCACACGTCTGCTGGATGGTGTTTTACTAGGGCCGGCAGTCTCGACAACGTTTTGACGACGTTATCGTATCGGTCGTTAACTGGGGACCCAAAAATCATATCGATAAACATCATTACAGTAACATCACAATGCAAGCCTTGACTCTAAACTTGCAAGCTTATAAGTAACTGTAGGCCAAAGTCTGTATGTGCCTAATGTGTGAACGGGTGTCATGAAACAAAAAGTTTTTTAACTTTAAAGGAAAAAGGCATTTTATGTACAACATGAAGTATCTTGCTGTTCTACGCTTTGTATTCATAAATGCGAAAGTAACTCTGTCTATATGTTACACTAGTTGTGCCCCGCGGTTTCACTCGCGTTAATTCCGGAGTTCCCGCGGGGATTCCGGGATAAAAACTATTCTTTTAAGTTGGCCCATATTATGAATGGTTACAAAATTTTATCAAAATCCGTTCAGTAGTTTCGGAGTCCATCGCGGACAAACAACGTGACACGTGATTTATATATAAGTATTAGATAGATTTATCGCTTGTTTATTTGCGTCTACTTTTTAATTTGTCTTTCGTCATATTATGTCTCTTTTAACTGTTCAGTGTGACGCGGAACCGATATAAGTTTATAAATAACTATTAGGCAATATTTATGTGTTTGATTTAATCTATCGCATCAAATCATGTCAGATGATCAGGTAATTCCTTTCTATCGCCCATCATCCATCAAGTGTCGCTATCTTGTGGTAATTCCGTCCCTGATAAGCAACGACGAAGGCAGCTATCAGTGTAGTATATGCATAGATATAATGCGCAACAGGTCGGGGCATTATCAGCTGGCGCTAAAACGTTACAAACATTGTTTGTGTAACTGCACGAAAAATATGCTCTTAATTCCATACAATAACGCACCAAAAACACTAGACCGAAATAAAGTTGGTCCCATAGCAAAAGTTATACTACACACACACACCCACACATACCTACATTATTTTTTTATTTAGGAATAGCTGTACACCGCGGTTTCACCCGCGGGAGTTTCGGAATTCCCGCAGGAACTACTTTTTTTCTAAAATAAAAGTAGCCTAAGTCACTCCTTATAACATCAGCTATCTGCCAGTGAAAGTCCCGTTAAACTCAGTTCAGCCGTTTCAGAGATTAGCTGAAAAAACAGACAGACAGAGAAAAACATAAAAAAATTGATTTTTCTTTATATAATATGTAAGTATACCTACCTTATATACTTTCATATAAATTTAGTGCAAAGCTGGCATTACAAAGAGATTCAATATTATTTATATGTATGTATAGACTAAAGGATTTAAGTACTGAAGGATTGAAGAACTAAATAGAATTTTGATTTTCATAACCCGGACACATAACCATTAAGTAGGTACTCATGACCGGATTGGCGAGAGATAAAATAATATGATATTATTATGATGAAAACAGGTGAAGCAATTTAGAATAGGTCACACATGACATCAAGTATAACTAAAGCTTACAAAAAAAGGCAGCAGGCATAAAGTATTTGATAAAACAAAATCACTAGACAAAGACGTCGTCTCATTATCGACGTGTCACATCACTGCCCACTGCGCACGCGCATAATAAGCGGCCGGACAACACTATCGCACCGGGTCGAGTGAGACGTTACGTTTATTTAATTGATTTATTGAGTGTTGACACTGTAACACGACGGACACGTCGCGTCCGGAAGCCTTACTCCAAATATAATAAATTACTGAATAACCAACACGTGATAGCGGTGCCACACGTCGGCGATGATCGATTGTGAGCGCAGCCTAATCGATGAGCTGAGCCTGCAGCTGGATCCAAGATGGCCGCCGGAGATGTCAGACTTCGCTGATGGCTTCATTGTCGCGCGCGCATTGTTAGCGCGCTGCTCGGCTACCGTTATTGACGTTGTGCCAACACGCCACGATTGTGCTGATTTATATTAATTTATTTATTTACCTAAAAGCTGTTCCCCGCTTTAATTTCGGAGAGCCCGCGGGAATTCCGGGATAATAGTTGATATCCTTTTTCCTTTCTGTACACCTGATGACGTGTAGTAGATATACAAAATTTAATGCAGTTTCACAGAAGGCAATTCTTAATTTTTGGATTTTTTTATTGTTCGTTTGTTACGATTTAACTCAAAAAGTACAGGATCGATTTAAAGAATTATTTCATCATTAGAACGCTACATTATTCCTGAGTAACATGGGGTATATTGTAACTCGAAATTCCTGCGAAAACTCCTAAATTACCGCGGTTATAACCGCGAGAAACAGCCAATTATGAAATAAACAAAACTTTAATATTGAAAAAAATCTAATTGGATTTCAATAGTTACTAATATACCTACTGATAATAATCATAATTATGTTAGTTAATATTTTTTGAGTTTAATTGCAGCATGAAAAATAGAATCGCGGCCAATTTTTATCAATAAAACTGCGTCATTTTAATTATCGGATTAAATTTATTTTCGTCTGAGCACACTAGTAACTGTCGTCCGTGTAAATGGATATAGATAAGCAACAGTGTGTTAACCCACACTGGAATAATTTTGAGTAAATCGTGTTTTAAAATTATAACGCCATTTTGTGTAATTTTTTTTTTATATTTAACAGTTTGTTGGTATTTAAACAATGTAATAAGCTAAACACATAATTAAAAAAACGTTGTATAACTCTCAATAAAGCGTTCTGTATCAATAACTTAGTTTTATGGGTTAACATGTTATTGCTTATCGACGTCCAAATGATAGACGTTGAACGTTTTTTAACCCTTGATGCAAATAAAGGTGTTATATCTTATAAGTTTATCGTGGGTGCGGTAAGTTTCTCTGTGGCGTCATAGTTCCCAGGCAGCTGAACCAAATTTTGATTTATTTGTTTGATAGATGACATGATCGTCTGTGTTCTTATGATTCAAGGTTCGTTCGGTCGATCGTAGATGACAGTTGGTTTTCTGTTGATGAAAGGATGTGTGCATTCTACAGGTTTGATCTAGTCAAAATTTGGTATGTACAATGTACATAGTATAAAACAAAGTCGCTTCCCGCTATCTGTCTGTCCCTACGTATCCTTAGATCTTTAAAACTACGCAACAGATTTTCATGCGGTTTTCACCAATAGATAGAGTGATTCATGAGCAAGGTTTACATATGTATATATTTTATCCTGGAATTCCTGCGGGAATTACCGCGGGTTAAACCGCAGGGGACTACTAATTCTGTATAAACCTCATGATATTATCAGAAGAACATTAGAAACTTTGAACTTTGTAAACCCCCGTTTTTAATTTTTTTACGGTATTAATATCTATTGTATATCGTACCTAACAACCGAAGCATAAGTCGCCGTTAATACTATCGGAGTACGATAATCGCAAATTAGACAGGTTTGGTCTACTTACAGATTACATATCGTATCGATGTTGCCACTTTACAAATCAGTAAGGTTATCTTATCTGCAGCCGGACGATGTAATCGTTGCGTCCTTTGGATTTTTATTGACTGTTTGTTTTTCATAAAAAATAAAGAAACGTGGTTGACTTCAACAGATCATTCGTTAGCTTAGCGTTTTTTTTTCTTTCTTGCTCATAGTTGTTCATGGTTCGTATGAATAAGTCAATTCATGTCATTAGGATAAAACTACTCTACTTTCTAAAATGTAGAGCTAAAAGTATATAACGGTTTAAAATTAGTACTTAAGTATTTTAGTAATAGGTAGGTATGTATAATCGAATGATGACATTCTTTTTTTTAGTCCGTCAGATAAATTAAAAATAATGAATTAATAGATTGCCTTTTCAAATTAATAAAAAAATGCTTAGACAAAATTAATAAAAAAATTGAAGTTTAAGAGCGGGGGTTCGTGACGTCATGCCTTCTTATAAAGTGTAATCAATGCAGTATCGCCGTTATTTTTGGTTTACGTAGAAAAAAATTGTGTTCAACATGTTTTATTAATCTTCATGACGGAATAAAAACTGAAAGTCAACTAGCTCAACATAGCCTACAGTAATTATACCTATTTATTAAAAAAAGTATGATGGTATAATTTTTTTCCTCATAATTTGTTCCGTTCCGTTCGTGACAGCGGGCTGCCAACTGAAAACCAGCGCTAGGTGTTCCCGCACCTAGCTAATGCTGAGTTGGTGACCCCTTCGACAGAGCATGCAAGAGATACCTATCATATGTGTACAAATTTAGATTAAGCACTGTTTATGTTTGTTTCTTTTTCTTGTGTGTTGTGCTGAAATAAATGTATTTTCTTCTTCTTCTTATTGTTAGTATGTATAGTTATAATAAGTTTTTATCCCAATAATAGGTAATCTTTCGTAACTAAACTCTAAGATATGAGGTTTAAAAATGAACTGACATTATAAGTTTTTGTGATTATATTCATAGAACCTTTTTTTCAATTCGTCGAGTTAACGAACTCTTGCATTAGAATCGATATCTAAGAATATACTAAAGCTCGATTATTACTCGTTTATACTATACAGTACGACATAATCGGATGAAGTCAATCGTCCGTCCGAGCTCCACCGACGTCGTATCATATTCTTAATATTTAATGGTTTATTCAGAACCGAATAACGATACGGTTATGGCCGTCGTCCTCCCACGTCTGTGTATCATAGCATAATCTGGGGTCCTAGCACGAGTGACAAACGACAAAATGATAGGTATATTCAAATTGTTCTTTATTTTACTTTTATTATCTGTTCCCCGAGGTTTCACCCGCATAATTCGGAGTTCACGCGGGAATCCCTTGTTCTTTTCAGTATCCCCGACAAGTGTGCTAAATTTTATCATGATAGGTTGAGTAGGTAAGATGAAAAAGCGTATAAACAAAAAGCATATAAACAAACAAGCAAATAAAAAATAAAACAAATCTATTTCGCATTTGTAACATGATAATAATGAAGATTAGGATTTCACGATGAAAATTTTGGCTACTTCGTTTGCGACAATATTACCTAATACAATGATGTAATTTAATTTATGAGGTTAAATTAGCTAAGTTGTATTTATTCATACATTTTTATGGTGTACTTAATGACTATTATCTAGTTAACTACAATATATTTGGAGTAGATATTTATTTGAATAAAAACGTGACATGTAAATTAATTTTACGAATAAAGAGGTTATGTTATGTTATGTTATTAATTACTGACGCTACAAAATATCCTCGGGCACATATCTATTACCTATGTTTAATATCTTAGCTACCACGGTTGAAAATACACAGACTTTTTTGAAGCCACAAAATGTCCTCAGGCACATAGATATAGTACTTATATTACCTGCGTTTGAGCTCTCGTGTCTTAGCTACCAGGGTTGAAAATTCACAGTATTTTACTAAATCTTAGCGTAGATAAAGCTGTTGACTTTTGTGCAAGTTAAATGAATCTATCTATTATAATTTTGTTATCATTAGATACTTTTATACGTATTATAAGGACTGTAGAACTACGATATCCCATTGCTATCAATTTGATTGAATGACGTGGTCTTTTAGAATATCGAACGTCGTCGGGTTCATAGGGAAAGTAATAATATCATAATAATAACTTTTTTGGCTGTCGAGTTATTCGTGCTAAGGCCACTGTCCGTTCGCCCGATCGTCCGTCTATATCTGCGTAACTCTCGCCCACTACGGAAGACAATGGCGCTGTTATCTATAAAGAATGCGTTTTTAAATCAAGTTTAGTTAAGTATGTACAGTAAAAATGATCTCTATTTAATATTTATTATCTTTCAACTAAGTTATCGTGCTCGGCGGAGCACTGGACGTTAATTAGCTTCCGTACACATTAACTTGATAGATAAGCATTGTCGTTTTAAAATATTTTTACTAGCTATTTCGCGCGGTTTCGGCCGCGTTAGTTTCGGAGTTCTCTCGGCGTAATATGTAGTACTTATCCTATGTCTCTGACGCAAAATTTGTGTGCGAAATTTCATGATGATTAGTTAAGTAGTTAAAGCGTGAAAGCGAAACAAACTCGCATTTGCATTTGTAAGGATTTGGATTATTTTCTGCCTAATAATAATACCTAAAACCTAAAAGTTGCTTAGTTTGGGATCAGTTGGTGTGTTAAAATGTAAATGTATTTGGTGGCGCCAGTAAACGTTTATTTGTGTTTTTTATTTATTATTTTCAAACACCCGTCGGTTGACTATTATAATAAAACCGATGTTTGTTTCGTCGTATATTTTGAGGGTCAATATGTACCTTAATTCGGCGCTTTCCTTCCTCTATGTGTGAACCACGGCTCAGAGGACAGAGTTACTGGCACATAAGAAAGCCTTTTTTTATTATTTTGTCAAGATTGGTTTAAATTTGTTTGGAACACGTGTGAAAAATTATTGATTTTTGTCTAGATTCTATTCTGTTCTGTGGTTTTTGGTGAAGAACCTCGCCCTCCGGATAAGGAGCGATTTTTATTTTATTATGTTATTTTTCTTCATCATCTTTCTGAATTTTTAAATAATACAGCAGCTTCTCCGCTTGTGTTTTTTTGTGGACATTTACCTATCGTGCCGTGGTTCCTGAAGGACCTCTCGCAGTGTCCGTGGGAGGAAGCCAGGAAGGAGTATTACCCCGGGATTGCGAGGTAACAAGCTTCTATAATTATTTTATTTAACCGACGAGTGTAAAAGAGACATCCAGGCCGTCCGCATACAGTCCACTATTATTTATCGAAGAGTTGCTGGCGTTGCCAACGACTCCGTTATTTTTCATTCTCCATTTGGTCCATTTTTGGTCCAGTATTATCAGATATTATTTATCAATTAACTTTTTATTTAACTCGAGACGGGTTTTCTGTACTATACACAAATGAAAGCATAATTTATAATCTGACGACCCGATTGGCGCAATGGTCACCATGCCTGCCCGCTAATCAAGAGGTTCCGGGTTCGATTCCCGGTGGGCGTGGACTTTGTGTGATGAACACAGGGTTCCATTTTCCAGTCTGGGTGTTTATATATATATCTATAGTATAATATATATGTAATAATATGTGTAGTATATACCACGTTTGCTTGGTTTCCACGACACAAGCTTATATAGCTTAGTGTGGGATCAAGTAGATCTGTGTGTTGTGAAGTGGATTAAAAAAATAAAAAATAAATCTGTACTACCAGAGAGCTCTATACCAGAAATCTGCACTCTTGCTTTGATGTGTGTGCGAGGACCACAAATAGCTCTACATTTCACGGAGTAAGTAAGCTAGAGTCGTCTCAAGTTAGGATATCCCTGACGTATAAAACGCTAAACGTATAAAGTTTGTACCAACCCTAGCAAGCTGGAGTAAGACCTTATTTCCACTAAGCGGCTGGGAGCGCATTCCCAAACGTTCTAGATGCCAAAATATTAAGTACCTATTATTATTCTGTATGCCCTAAGAAACGTTGTAAATGTATTTTTTTGGATTAAACTTCTTTGATTCCGAGGGAAAGAAGATTAGACTATTTGAAAAATTTAGCTTTATTTATTACAGAACGGGACGCAGATAAGCAATAACATGTTAACCCACAAATTTAAGTTACCTATTCAGAACGTTTTATTGACAGTTGGGGAACGTTTTTTAATTATATGTTTACCTTATTACATTGTTTAAGTATGTCACTAAATATTGAACATAAAAAATGTTGACAGAAAATGGCGCTATAATTTTAAAACACGATTTACTCAAAATTTCTCCAGTGTGGGTTAACACACTATTGCTTATCTATGTCCAAATACTAGTCACGCGCGGCCAGCCGCCCGCGACTAGCCGCTTAGAGGAAATATCTAAAGGTCTGAAGGTTTGCAATTCCTAATTTTAAAAAATTAGCTTTATTTATAATAGAACGAATCAGCGCTTTTGTCGAATGCCCGATGCATTCCCAAAATTGATACGAATGATACAAATAATAATACAAATATAAATATACAATAAATAATAATACAAATGATTAAAACCATCCCGAATACTTATTAACAATAAGAACGTTTATCACAAACACATTCCACGTGGAATGGTCCCGGAGCCCAGGGCCCTTATTCACTACGACCAACAACATTCCTTGCCCATAACGCGCGTCCCAAAAACACAATCCCAAACGCTCCAGACGCAAAAAATATAAGAAATTTATACTTTTCATGACAGAAGAAACGTTGTCAATGTATTTTTTTAAAGTGAAACTTCTTTGAACACGAGGAAAAAAGCAATTTAAGTGGCGCCTTATCTTAAGGCGACGCGTTATGGTCATAGTGAATAAGGGCTCTGAGCTGCCAACTGAAAACCAGCGCTGCAGGGTGTACCCGAACTTAGCTAATGCTGAGTTGGTGTCCCTTTCAGCAGAGCATGCAAGATACCTATGGGCATAATCAGGCACTAATTGTTAAATTTTTGTTTGATTTTTCTTGTGTGTTGTGCTGGAATAAATGTAATTTTCTTTCTTTCTTTCTTTCTTTCTAATCGCCTGTGTTATGGTCGCGTTATGGTCATAGTGAATAAGGGCCCAGAGTGGGTGCGCATTAAGTGCGTCATTAGCCGGTATTGGATGATAACTGCATGCGCCCGCGCCGCGCCGCTGTCGCCTGCCCGCCATGTTCCTTATCTACCCACAATATGAAGTATAGACGGACGGTTAATCAAAACTTATATTTAATTATTATATAGTTTCATAACTTGCTAATGCACGCGGTTTCAATCGGGATACTAGAAGGAACTCAAAACTGAAAAAAAAATTACTGAACTCGTTTTTACATCATAACGTACGTTTTGAATTCAGTCAAAATATTATAATAATATTTTGAATTCAGTTAATAGAAAATAATAATTTGTGACTTCTTGCTATTTTGATGTTTTATGGGAAATAAGGAATGTTCTTTGAATCGGTGTCCAAGATCTGATGAGAAAGCTGTAGGTACGTTTTAAGGCGTGAATCTACGGGGGGCAGTGAAGCCCCCTGAAGACTAAATTACGTACTTTAATCAGGCCTTATCGAACCAAATCCTAGATCCGCGCCTGTTTTAAGACAGGAACCGACAGCGAGCTTTGTTCCGCAGCTTTTCTGTCCAGTCAGCTCTAGGAAGCTGTGAAGGGCGGAAGTTTTGTGGGTGCTGTCATAATTATTGGAACATTATTTACATTAAAAAGAGTCAAATATATAGGGGCTTAGAATAAAATTATTTGATTTGACTTTATGTCCTCTGATTATAAATGTGATGTAATAGATGTGCAATCAACCCGGCTTAAACCCGGTACTTGGGTTTAAATCCTGGGCCTGGGCGTTTACGGGCTTTTGATTGCTCATCTATAGGTACATCTGACAGATTTTAAGCTTCCATAATTTAAAATTGTGGCAAAGCAAAGCCTATATTTTAATCCTATCAAAATTCCGTGCTGTTTTTTTTCCACGTAATAATAATAATCACAAAGTTACAAATTAAATTATGTAACGATTAAGCTATAATCATTTGGTTAAAACTCTCAGAATTCTGTTACACTCCTCATACGAATGGATGGCTATTATTTTAAGTATAAAGATATAGAATCACCCGCCGTCAGCGTATCTCGGTAGCTGATTGATTAAACTATAAAGTTATTAATCTAGCTAGTTAAAAATTGGCTTCCATGTAAGTGCTTCAACCTCACGTATAGACAGGTCTAGACAATGTTATAAAGAGACATAAACCACTTTCATTACGAATGATAATTAATTAATTTAATTAAGACTCGGTAGCTGTTGCCTGCGGCTTCGTTGCTGGCACGGTCTGCTCAGATTGCTTGGGAGCATTTGTAGCCATCTTAAATTCCTCTTTTCTGGGGGCACGGCAGTGCCCCCGCCAAGTCGAGCAACAAAAGCGGCACGGCCGTACTATCCTTTTCTCGAAGCAATTCAGGCCATTTTCGACCCCCTATAACTTCGTTGTGGATAAAACTAGAAGCCTGAATTTTTAGTAAACAAGCAGGTATTGTATAAAGACGGTATAATTTAAATTTCATTCGATTTGAACCAGTAGTTTAAGAATTATAACTAGTCAAAGTTTCTTAATTTTGTAGGTCACTCACTCACTCACTCACTCACTCACTCACTGACCGATCATCAAAATTCTAAGGCACTTCTAGCAGACATAGAAGTTTGAAATTTAGAATACAATTAGTGTTTATTGTATAAATCAAGGAAAAATTAAAATATTTAGCAATTTCGGTCCAGTTTTCTAGATACACTAACTGCATAAATAACTTTGTAATCCCATATAAATGTATGGAATTACAAAGTTATATATGCAGTTATATGTACCAACTACACAAATAACTTTGTAATCCCATATAAATATATGAGACTAGCTGATCCCCGCGGTTTCACCCGCGTTAATTTCGGAGATCCCGCGGGAATTCAGAGATGCAAAGTAGTTAGTACCCTATATCCCTAGGTTTTCTTTACCCCTGACAACGTGCATGCAAAATTTCATGAGATTTCACCAGCGTTAATTTCGGAGATCCTTCGGGAATTCCGAGATAAAATTACCTTAATCTGAATGCTCCAACGATTTTCATGAAATTTTGTATACAGGGGATTTCGGGGGCCATAAATCGACCTAGCTAGGATTCATTTCTGGAATTCCCGCGCGAACTCTGATATCAACGCGGGTGAATTAATTATTGCATACTACACGTTGTCAAGGGTACAGGAAAGGTCATAGGGTAGTACTTTTATTTCAGAATACCCGCGGGATCTCCGAAATTAACGTGGGTTAAACCGCGGGGAACAGCTATTTAAGCCGTTGCCCAGATATTAATAAATAATAATAATAAGTGTAGCTATAGTTACCTACCTAGATATAAAGTGTAAACACATAGTTACCTAGACATAATTATGTTCAAAGGTACAATGGTCAACGGAATGAAAAAGCAAGAATGGGGCATGTGTTTATTATAAAGTTGTACCAAAATCTTTCAAGTTATTAAAGTAGACTAAATTGCTCAAAGGAGGAAGACCATTTACAAACAGAAATGAGATCCCATTAAAAACAAACTTGTAAAAAAGTCCAAGTCTCGCAACTCACTTCTTCTACAGTAAAAAGTTGTGAGATCAATGTAATACCAAGTCGGTTAATTTATTCAGTGCCTACTTAAGGGTCCTTCTGTCTAAAGTTATCATGTTATAAGCTAATCTAATAACATTTTATAGTGACCATTATCAAATTTAAAAACCTTTTATGTTTTAAATAGATTGATTGGCTTGGCGATCACGTGAAAACACAATATATCTCACAAGTAATACATATTATAATTAAATTAGATTGTTTAGAACCATAATTATGTATTACATGTGAGATATATTGTGTTTTCACGTGATCGCCAAGCCAATCAATCTATTTAAAACATAAAAGGTTTTTAAATTTGATATGGTCACTATAAAATGTTATTAGATTAGCTTATAACATGATAACTTTAGACAGAAGGATCCTTAAGTAGGCACTGAATAAATTAACCGACTTGGTATTTATTACATTGATCTCACAACTTTTTACTGTAGAAGAAGTGAGTTGCGAGACTTGGACTTTTTTACAAGTTTGTTTTTGATGGGATTGTCACTTTCTCTCGTGTAATTCAATATTTCGTTCAAATAATATTCAAGTAATAACTACATATCTTTAAACGAGCAATTCTTGTATATAGATATTATGTTCTCGGAAACGGCTCTAACGATTTTCATGAAATTTAGTATGCACTATGCAGGGTTTCAGGGGCGATTAGTCGATCTAGCTAAGTTTCATTTTTAAAACACGTCGTTTATCCGTGTTTACAGGCAATGAAAAAATAGTGTTTGGCACTGATTTTCAACAACAGATGTCGCTACGAGCGAAGTTCGCTCACCCAGATAATATATTGATTAAACTAAACTACAAATTTTAACGCCTATAATTTTAATATTTTTATTTTATATTTAACTCCTACCTACACACGTCGTGGCTGTCTACCTCTGTAAAGTACAAGTCACCTAGGTACCTACGAGTACATATTTTCTTGAAATATGGGTGACAGCTGCTAATTGGCTTTAGGTACTTTTAACTATAATTTTTAATCTAAGTAATTGTATTGCTAGCTCTAAGCTTTCCGAAGTGAAAAATAAAATAATTAAAATAGTAAACCTTCTATGATTCATTGACTGACAAGGTACAATAAAAAAATGGTATACTAATGACAAGACTCAATAGGCATAAAATATAGTAAAAATAAAGTATTATTTTATGAGATAGGTGTCTATTAAGATATCACAAGCTTGTGCTATTAAAGAAATCACAAGCAGAATTCAAAACAAGCAATTTCGCCAAATAGATGCGGTTGAACACAGAGATTAAATGTAACATACCTAGGTGATGAAATCACGTATTTTACACCGTCAAAAAAACCACCACACTTCACGACACAACAGCGGGCTATTTATTGATATAAGAAACAAAAAAGTCCAAGGGGTCATTAACAGGACAAAGTCAAATATTGGAAAGTGAGTTGGTCACGTCACTTGTTGGTAGGGTTGCTAAACGGTACCCATTTAATGACGACAAAGGTAACGAAAAATCGAATAATGCAGGTGAAATCTCCATCAGGAATAGGTCTTACATAAAAAGTTACTCATTTCTAAAATGGTATAACCAATTTAAAATGCTATATTTTGAAATTTATTCAAAGGGAATATAATATTTAAATCATAGGGGCTAGAAGAGCTACTCGCTAGATTACTGAACAAGGGTGAAAAATAAAACAGCACAAGTTTCTAATAATGGAAACAAATCTAAAAACACCATAATAAAACTTACGAAAACTACTGTTTTTCTTATAGTGATTATTAACGTTTACTTAAATGATATAGATATCAAAGAAACTCATGCACCCGAATCTCCGAAACGGTTATTATAATTTTGAAGCGACTTTCAATTTCACTTAGCTGATGTTAATGGACTAAATTAGGCTACTTTGGAGCTCCTGCGGGAATGTCGCGGGTGAAACCGCGGGGCACAGCTAGTTTTTAATATTTCGTCACGGGACGCGCGTTACGGGCAATGAATATTGTTGGTGATAGTGAATGAGGGCCGTTATATTATTAACATTTGTTTGACACCAAGGTAAGTAATATAAAGTTAGTGGTAAAATCTGACGAAAATTTAAATTTAAAACTTTTCATCTCTATACTGATTGCGGGCGCTGGCAACCCTGTTCGCACGACGGGCGGGGGTGGGGGGTCACCGCGGGGTCACCACACCACACCGCACCGGGGTTTGCGTGCGAGATGGTGCGATAGCAAGACCCTCTAGCACGGTCGGTAGCTGGAGCCGGTAGTCGGTAGCATAGTGAACGAACGTAATCGGTTTACTACAGCCTATAAGGGCAGTAACGTTGCCGCAATTCGGCGGCTGTAGCGGATTTAATGCTCGTCTCGACAGCCGAGTTTGTGAATGAATCAATCAATGAATGAAGTCGAAAAGTCAAATCATACGTTTCAAGATGGCGCTTTAGCACATTGCAGAAATTTGGAGCTAATAATTATAGCAGATTGTAGAGTTTTAGCACATGTCTTATAGCTTCGTTTGGAACTCCTTAGATGGGAAAATACCGATCGGCTTGATTGGTGTAGGTGGTATCCGATTTCTTTTTACAGTATTTTCTGGCCATACCTATCGCTATCTATGTGTGTGTGTGTGTAAATGCAGACAACTTGTTTACAATAATATATGCTATTGTGCAGGTATTGAGTATATTATGCGAGATGTGATTAGGCAATTTTTCACTTGCACTGTAAATTGTACTACGCTATGCGCTGTCTTGTTAGTCTAATTTGAGTCTAAATGTGAAGACCTATAATTAGCCATTTGTTTTATATAGAATCTATACATAGAAATTTAAGTGTGCTGCTGGTCTTCCTAGTAAATAAATAAATACACATACATAAATAAACTTTGAAGGGAATTGAAAACCAAAAACTTTCGGCATATCCAATAATACCTCTGTTTTCTTTCTCTGTGTATTTTCGCTTCCGGCCCAAACTTGTGGCAAGGGTAAATTTTCTCGCCTAATGCAGGTGACTTGCAGAGCTCAGCTAATAGCACACTAAAGGTGCTAGACGTGAACTTAGCATTCAATGGCCAGCACTCATAATAATGATCGGTACTAAAATGGACCGGACGCGAATTGTGCTCATGCTGGTATGTTACGACTGAAAGCCTTCAAGTAGTTTAGAAATTGTTCCTAGATTATTTTGTTTGCAATTACAATGTTTACTTGGGGTCAAAAGTGAGGTATGATTAGATGATTCCGTTATTCAGAAACGATGGATGAAGGTAGAGTGGCAGAAAATATAGAAACAGAACAATCGATCAGTCCCAAGACTGGTAGCGACACTAAAACCCTTCTTCTCCTTTTTTTTAATGCCAGAGAAAAAAGGGAACAGTTACAAAATATGTAATAAAAAAATTAATGTGGGCTCGTCATCAAATATTGTTACAACCTAATTCCAATCTCCTTCATACAAAATTGGTATCCATTTTAAATGAGAGAGGTCCTTACAAAACAAAAACCGACCAAAAAATATAAAGACTATTAAGTATAAAAATTTATTGTCATATTGTATTATTTTGTAAATTCCATTCTCTAATCGTCAAAAATACACCCCGATCCTGATATTGATAGAACATTCTACGTGCTAGATATGTAGGTACGAGTATTAACAAACTTATCATTGCTAATCCCTCGATAATGATCTTACATGAAACTGTTGCGATACTCGAACCTTTTTTGTGTGGATCCGCGCTTTATCTTCAAAGGATTTGGACTTAATCAAACTGTGGCAAGGTTAGTTACGACTGAATTCAATGCTGTTGCTATATTCGGTACTATTAAATGTCTACCTTGTATTTTGAGTAGACTGTTTTAAGTATTACAAGTTGGTAGTCCGATTTAAAATATATTTTCTGTGGAAGTTTAATCTAATAGGTGCATCTCGTATCTAAAAGTTACTGCTTTGTACAAATTAAGTGTTAATTTTTGTTAAAATATATTGATAACGCGCATCTATATTTTCATTTTATGCACTGCGTTGGTTTATTTTTAACTTGCTGTTTCCCGCGGTTTCGCCCGCGTCAATTTCGGAGTTCACGCGGAAATTCCGGGACAAAAAGTACCCTAGATCCTTCGCTGTACAACGTGTTTTATGCCAAATTGCATTTTTTCCGAGACTTCTAACAATCATTATCGTTATATTTCAACCAAATTACACAAAACCTTGACAAATTATACATCTAAACGTAGTTTATACTTATAACACAATGACATCAAGAATTGCTGAAGAAGATTTAATTCATATACCTAAAGCTAATTACATACTTATGTTGCCCATGCCTTGCATTGATTTTAATTTCTAAATCTCTAATAACGATAAATGCAGAGAAAATGACTTTGTTACATTTCATCGATTGAAGTGGTAGAGTGAACTCTGGAAGCCCACACGCATTTATACCTTTCAGAATAAAACACATTGATTTTATCTATTTGAGTACGAGTCTCACACAATGCAAACCTGTGCAGAGACCTCGGGACAAGCAATCCTCAAGGGAGCAGAACTAAAAAAAAACTCTTTTACAATTTAAGTTGTATTACAAACCTTAATAATGGTGGATAAGGCATAAAAGGTTGTTGGATGAAATATAAATAAGTTGGTATTCGCGAAGGTATCGCACAATGTCATTATATCTGGCTGGAACTTGTCCTCCGTTTGACGTCTGCAATGTCGTTCTAACAATGGACGAAACATTTTTAAGGTTCACTTTTTACAAACTTTAGTACAGGTGCTCTACAGTAAATAAATATCATGCATCCAAATTGTGTACCTACTGCGATTTTGAATTAATACTATGTACTATGTAGGTACTTAATCCTGGTTATCATACTTATGAACCGGGATATAAATAAAATTGAAGTGTCTGTTTGTAATTTCAAATGAACAGCTTTTCATTGAATGCATACAAAATTATATACGGTACTAACATCAAAAAATCAATTTCTAAAAATTTTCTCTGTCTGTCTGTTTGTTCTGGGTAATCTCTGAAACGGCTGGACCGATTTTAATGGGATTTTCACTGGCAGATATTTCTTTGATTGGTACCTAAGGATCAAACATTAAAATTAAAAAAATTGGAACTAGAGTATATTCTAATTCCTTTTCCAGTTCCTTTTTGTGCAAACTTACAAAACTACACGTCCCATATATATAAAGTTAAATTAATTTATAGGTACATATAAAAATACGCTTTGTCCTGAATGACGGACTGACGTGATGGATCAACGCACAGGCTAAACCACTGATCGTAGAGACCTGAAATTTTATTTTTTTGAAATTACAGAGAGAAAGTAGAGTAGGTAGAATTTGGTATGGAACGGGTAGCAAAGTTGGTGTGAAACTCCGAAATTATCGAGGGTGAAACCACGCGGGACAGCTATAGTAAGTGATATAGGACGACCGTGTTATCACTACAGTTAAAAAACTAATTATTTTTGCGTTTAAGGAGTTAGTTATAAAGAGTATATTTTATTGTATTTGTTGTGATAAATAACAAGTTGTAACCAATTTGTCAATCGGTAATATCAGAGGAAGTGAGTATCATGGTGCGACAATACCAATATGGTCCGTGGCGTGCCACACACGGGGCCTTATGTGCCTACTGCTTAGTCATTATGACTTGGCGGTTTTTTTGACATGCACGTTTTACTCTTTGGCGGGATTGCGATGCGCCGTTAATATTTTGCCAATCACTTTTTGGGTGTACTAAATCATTTCGATATTCTATTCTATACATTTACGGTAGTAACCTGAAATATGATCCTCTATTTAACCAACTATGAAAAAGGAAAGTTCTTCGTTTCACTACTTCCATTTATTTATAGTGTAATTGATATAGGTATCTACTCATGCGAAGGTTTGTTATATTTACTTACTAGATAATAAACAGAAAAAAATATACTTAAAACAGAAAAAGTTGATTTGTTGGTCTGTGCTGGGTAAGCTCAGCTGTGAAATCACAGAACATTCATGTTTTATAATAGTAGGTAGTATCTAGATGCTCTAGTCTAGTCACTCATTGACTAAATACGAAATCTGGAAGCCCTGTGATGCTGAAATTTGGCAGGTATGGTTTAACGGTATAGGAGACGTCAGTTTTTTTTTTTTTTATGTTATTATTATTAAGAACGGATTTCACGGAGTTCCCGCAGGAGTCACCTTATTAATCAACGCGGGTTTTAAACCACAGGGAACAGCTCTACCTAGTTTTACAATAAAACTTCACGTGGTTGCCTCGTGCGAGAGTAACCCGTCTGACCCCGTTCCAAGTGTTGCGTGCTCCACCCAAACGCAGTGTGATGGCCACGTGATGGCTGCGTCCGTTTTGGATTAGCTGGATTGTAAACTGCTGAATATTAAAATGGTTGCGTGAGGCTCTGCTCAACTTAATGTTTAAATTTACGATGCCTGATTAAAAATACCATACAGGCAAAAATACCCAAATCTGGCGAAAGTGATACTTGTTTGTATGCGTCGTTAAAGTCTTTTTCTTGCGATTTATTTTATGGTAATTTTATGGCATTGAGACTGCAATTTAGATATAGAAAAAAATGAGAAAAATTTCATATAAAAAATTAAAATAATTCAATTTATACTTTTAAATAATTAAAATAAGAGTTAGAATTATTTTTATTTGCAGAGAATGTAGTTAGTTGAATACACGGCCAAGTTTTTTACAGAACTTGTATACATTCATCCATTTACAATTTACATAGTTGTGAATTTCACATTAAATAAATTTGATTAAAATAAATAACCTACGCAATATTGTGTGAATAAAATTCGTTTAAAATTATCCAAATGTCAAGTCATTTATGCCAAGACGAACAATTAAAATACCAATTTATTAAAGTAGGTTAATGCTACTTATATTCTAAATGTGAAAGTGTGGATGTTTGGATGTTTGTTACTCAATCACGCAAAAACGGCTCAACGGATTTGGATGAATTTTGGCATGCACGTTGTCAGGGGTACAGAGAAGGACAAAGGGTACTTTTTATCCCGGAATTCCCGCGGAAACTCCGAAATAAGGCCGCCTTTTGGCCATGCATGTAATCTGCATAAATACTGTAAAATATCTTTGGTGAAATAAAGTATATTGTATTGTATTGTAAATATGTAAATAGTTTTACAGTTGATAGATAGTTTATTTTAAATATGGCTGAATATGGCAGAAATGTATTATAGTGATGGGGCCAAACTCTGTTTCTTATCGACGAGGCGACGTGTAACCGTCAGATGGGTTCGGGGGGCTATCTTGATCGTGTTTCCGATCGTCAAGGACCTATCAAAATTCTTATTTTTTTTTTTGTTTCAAATAGCAGAATGTCAATATTTAAACTTTGTATATTACATACGATACGTATACAATCGAAAAATATTGCTGTACACATGACCTGTCCTGTGCTAAATCAAAAGTAGGATCCAAATTCGTTTGCTTGTTTATTACGATTTCAAGCCCTAACGGCTCAACCGATCATCATGAAATTTTGCATGCACGTTGTCAGGGATACAAATCACTGCGGGTTTCACAATGGGCTAGTACAGAATTATAGGTATATAGTATATACCTACTATAGTCACTGACTAAAGCATTGCTTTTCAATGTAGGACTATGGTTTTCCAATGTAATAAATGCACTTGTGAAATTTTCGTTTTTATTTTTTGGGTTGCTGCGACTTTTTTTTTTTTTTTTAATTATTTATTTACTCAGAAAAAAGTACAAAAATTTTTACGTCAGACACAAAAACCCAGCAGGGTTTATTCCGTGTCACATCTGGCATTAAATATAATACATATGTACTTACAGAAAGAAGGTTAAATTATACTTACGATGCATCATTGTTTAAATCTTTCAACAATAGGTTGGATAAAGGGTTATATTTTATAGTGCTCTATAAACAAAACCTTTAAAACCTTTTAATATTATTCGTGAATCGTGAAGGCTTCAGAGACCTGATCTCAGTGTACCACGTCACCTAATCCGACATAATCATGTCTTTATAGGTACACCATCATAGACGTGCACTTGATTGTGTGTGTGAGAAGTGCCTACACCACACTTGTCTTAGTTTGTTTAGACGATGTGTTTAACTTCACCTTCCAAGTCAAGTGTTGCATATTATTATGTATAAAAAGTTTTTTCGCAAAGATCACTCGCCTATTTTGCTTAGGTATCGTATTTTTTACTTTTAGATTGCCATATTACAATAAAATTACGTTACACATAAAATTTTCTAGTTTTGAAATTGTTTATCTAAATAGAGGATCGAATAGAATATGATTATAAGTATGTGTTAGATCTACATATAAATGAATTTAGCAATTTGCAGATTAGGTACCAGGATCAACTAGAATTTTTGGTTCTTATCCTACTAATATTATAAACGCGAAAGTTTGTAAATATGTATGGATGGATAGATGGATGGATGTTTGTTACTCTTTCACGCAAAAACTACTGGATGGATTTAAATGAAACTTTGCAATAATATAGCTTATTTATCAGATTAACACATACGGTTCTTTTCATCCCGGAATTCCTGCGGGAACTCTGAAATTAACGCTGGTGAAACCGCGGGGCACAACTAGTACATAATAAAAACCTTTATAGACCTCTAAAGAAGGCATCTATTGAGTTAGTTGTATCCTGATTAAAAATATAGCTTTAAGCTTGAAAACAAAGTAAATTTACTACCTAATTAAAGTCAATCAAATAAGTTTAGTAGATAATAGTTCCGTACACCGTACAACAAAACACTTTACATATCTTTCAAAATGGGTAGGTAGGTTCATCAAATTATGTGCCTACCTACACATCATGTAAGTAGTCAAGGACATGTTGTACGATGAACGTCAAATTATTTGCTCCCCGCGTCAGCCGCTGCGTCTAGCGCCTCGCCTCGACTGATTGACACAGGTCGAGGCGAGTCGCAACCCTTGGCTCGGAGCTGTCTCTACCAAACTCGTTGCTTGTTCTTGGTACGACTCTATGACGGGCCGAAACATTACCTTCTTTAATAACAAGGTTTTAATTTTTATTTGTTTTTACTGTTTTTTTTTATTGATGCCTATTATTGTTCAATAGTGTTGTAGATGAAATTTATATCGACATTGATGCAAATTTTGAATGGTGAAGTATACAGCTGCCTGTGTAAATGGTTAGTTTAGGTATTAAAAATGATCGACTCTGAAGATTTGTTTGACTGTTTCTATTGTTAACTACCTATTCCTAATATAATTTTATTATTATAGTTGTTGGTATTTAGGTAAGTTATTTTAGATGTTCATGATAGTAGGTAATTCATTAATGAACGTTTCAGTGCTGACATTCTAAATGTATAACCCTATCAGAAATATAAGTAACCTACCTACCTACGTTACGTTGATTTAATTTAATTAAAAATATCCTCTAGTAAATTTATAGTTTGAGTGATTTATACGTAAATTCGACATATTAGAGTAATGTAAGGTCTTGGAAATATTTTGTTTTCGAGTGGTTATAAAAAAATACTTACCTAGGTAGGTAGGTACCTATATATTTCTTAGCTAGCCTACCAACAAGAAGAAAGTTGCGTGTTATCCGTAAGATTAAATTACTCATTAAAACTGTGACAAGTGTTTTTATTTTCATTCGCGAATACACGTAGGTATATGAACTAATTGATTCACAATATTTATTTATTTATGTATCCTTTATTGCACAGCATGTACAAATGGCAAACTTAATGCCTTGCGGCATTCTCTACCAGTTACCTTACCGTTGACTAGAAAGAGAGATATAGAAGATGGGGTGTCCAAACTAAAACAATAATTGGACATAGATAAGCAATAGTGTGTTAACCCACACTGGAGAAATTTTGAGTAAATCGTGTTTTAAAAGTAGGAGCGCCATTTTGTGTCAACATTTTTTTATGTTCAATATTTAGTTACATATTTAAGAAATGTAATAAGGTAAACACACAATTAAAAAACGTTCCCTAATTCTCAATAAATGGTTCTGAATCAATAACTTAATTTTGTGGGTTAACATGTTATTGCTTATCTGCGTCCAATTATAAAGTAGGAACAAACATACCTGCTGGCTTCGGTACGTTTCTTTTCACTTGCATCCATTTATATGTGGGCACTGCGGCGTGCGACTGCTGCGTTTGGTGCCCGCCAGCCACATGGCTGTGCGACGGCACGCACTCCCCGTCCCTCGGGAAGCTCTCCCTCATCCCCCCGAACTCGTCTTTGGGCTGGTAATGTTCGAACTCAGCACACGGCAGCGGCGAAGCCGCGTACTGCATCGAAGTTTCATCAACGAAATGCATATTGTATTTAGTCTCTAAATAATGATTGTCCATTTTGTGTTCATGCATGTTATGGATCTCCTCATGTCTATGAGGCTCTTCCCGGTGCTTGAACGGCTCGGGATGGGGAGGCAACGCGTGCAAGGGATAGTTTTGCTGCAGCTCGCCGTAGTCCAGGTTGGTGTAGCAAAGTCCCGAATCTGTGCTGATGACGGGCGGCGGTGGATGCTCGTGCGCCGGCTGCCCGTGGAGCAGCGGCTCGTAGTAAGGCGAGGGCTCGTAGTAACCCTCGTGGTAGCCCTCGTAAGCCGGCTGGTAACCCGTCCCTTGCTGATAGTACTCGGCGCCGCCATACCCGTTCTGTTGGTTGTTATACATACCGACGTCCATAGTCATCATGTTTGTCACGATCACCGTGTCCATGCGCTATCGATAACCGTTATATTACATAACACACATCACTGCCGCGTCCGGATGCAGCTCGCGGTCTCCGCGTTCCGGAATTTGGTGCGGTCGAATTTTGAAACGGGCTAGTGCCGCGCCGCGCGCTATCGATCGCACGCCCGCACGTCAGGTGAGCCGGCGAACACTGATCGCGGCCTCGCGCACGTCACTATACAATTTTTATTTTAACCACACCTAAAATTAAAGCACTCCGTCCTTCTCTAACACATTCTTTACCGCATATAAAAGAGTGTAATAAAATTATCTTTTGTGTTTTCGATACGCGGCTGTGATAAGCGTTCGAAAGATTTTCTATTATGATTAAGTGCAGTGAATCAAATTCAAAGTTTTGTTTCGTTCAAAGTCAACGTTGCAACTGGCTTGCGTTCCTCAGAGACGGGTAGAGGGTCATTCGGTCGTGTTGTTCTGTTAAGTGGGCGGGGCGTGCTGCGGGGTGGAGCTTTTCGGTCCAATGGCGTCGCAAGGTGTCGCTCTCCATGCTGTATTGGTCGGCGCGAGATAATAGTGCGAATATCGGAGGCTGGATGCGAGGAGCGGATGTTTTTCTATTTACTTTGTGTTATGCTGAATGGCCCTCGGATCAGCAGTTTGCTTTGAATGCTTCAATTTATGCCAGGGACGGGAATCGATTTCAAGCTGTGATTATTACCTAAATATTTGCAGACTGTTTTTTTTCTATTTTCCTTATTTGTTGTATACGTACCTATTAGGTATCTACATTCTTCAACTGTATATTGTTCAATACCGCCGAATCTATTAACTATTTAGGTATAAACTACACTTTTTTTAGATACCAAAAACTGGGCTAATTCTGCTCATAATTAGGAGAACTTTTGCTTTGGAACTGACTAGCGACTCTACAAACTTAAAAAAAAAAAACATATTTTATGAAGGTACTTTTTATTTTGGTCTTGTATTGTAGATTAATCTTTATTTTAAGTAGCTAACTTAATTTAAGTGAATACAAAGTTGGTCCCTTACTTAAGTTGTAGTAGGTATAAACATTGATTATGTAGAGTTGCCATAAATCGTCAAATATACCTATATGTATAATTTAGGTGTAGGATGAATGATATTGTACATGTTATAAAGTAGGTACCTAACTGATTCATACGTTAACTATACCAACCTATTAATAAAAGATTTATAAAGTTGCGGGGAATTATCTCAAGAATCTTATTTTTTTCTTAGTTCGTCATCATAAAGATCGACATTACATTTTGAAAACGAATTGTGTAGGTACTTATAGGTAATTAAAAATATAAACAGTAGGTAACAATTTAAAGTAAAAGTATAAGAGTTTTAACACAATTTCCATTTTGCTAGACTATGCCTAGGTACATAGGTTTATGTACCTATATGCCTATAGTCTATTTAAGATTTCATTAGTCTTTAATGGTTCAATACAATAAAATTATAAAGTGGTCCGGTCTAAGAAACTTACGAGTTACGAACCATTGAGAATACATATTCCTTTCCCCTCTTTTTCGATCGATAATAGTGACATGACGTTATCGACACCGCCCATCCCTACAACAACGATTTTATCATGTCAGTTATGTTAAAACCGTTGCAGTTGGTGAGAAAACGGTCTATTCTCATCCTTTGTTCTTTTATTAGCAAAGATGGCGCTATTGAGAAGCGAGTAGCCATGAAAAGAATGGATTAAAGATAAGGAAAGTCAGGAAGCTTATCAACATAACTTGAACAAATTGTGTCAATCAGCACATAATTGCAATCTATATCTGTTATGAATAGATAGGTATTAATTTTATTTATGAATTATTTTTTAAGTGTTATCTATTTCTATACTATAACTAGCTGTGCCCCGCGGTTTCACCCGCGTGGGTTCCGGAATTCCCGCAGGAACTCCCTTTAGGGGGATGAAAAATAGATGTTGTCCGATTCTCAGACATACTGAATATGCATACAAAATTTCATAAAAATCGGTCAAGCCGTTTCTGAGGAGTAGGTATGGGAACGAACATTGTTACACGAGAATTTTATATATTAGATAAAAGAGTAGAATCCGCGATTCTGTAACTACATTGAATATTTTTAGCAAAAATTGATAGGGGGCGATAAAACAAGAGTAACCAACTACAAAAAAGGGTTTTTAAAATTATTTTCTGTGTGTCTAACTGTCTGTCCGCGATAATCTCTGAATCTACTGAACGGTTTGTCATGCGGTTTTCACAGGTAAATTAAGCTCAGCCTGGAGTTACATATAGGCTTTGTTGATGTCGGGAAAAAAGTTGTTATAGGTAAGTACAAAATCTTTTCATGCGGCTGAAACCGCGGGGCACAGCTAGTTAGGTAAAAACAATTGTAATTTTAAAAGTACCTAGTCTATTATATAGAAGTTTAGCATGTTATTGTATTTATACTGTATTTTATATGTACCATACAAACGTTGCAACCCCTTTTCACCCCTCAGGGGTCAAATTTTCAAAAATTCTTTCTTATCGGATGCCTGCGACATACAAAGAGCACACCCTCTAAATTTCAGGTCTCTACGATCAGCAGTTTAGGCTGTGCGTTGATCCGTCGGTCAGTCATTCAGGATAAAGCATTTTATATAAGTAGGTATTGTATATAGATGTTTTTTTGACTATTAATTTTATTTTAGTTTTTCTTCTTCTGTTCTTACCCCCGTCCGTGTGTGACAACGGGCTGCCAACTGAAAACGAGCGCTGGGTGTACCAGCACCTAGCTAATGGGCATGTTGACAAATTTTTATTTTTTAGTCCGTCTTGTAGAATATTAAAAAATATTGGACACGTATTTTTTTCTTTTTTTACGTAATCAAAAAATAACGGCGATATATTGAGTTGAAATTTCGCGTGACGTCACTATTCGGACAGTTTGTGTGGCGGTTTTAGCGCTTAGTGACGTCACGACCCCCTCACCCTGAACTTTAATGCGCTTTATCTCTGTATATTTTAATTTATTTGAAAAAGCAACAAATACGTGTCTATTGTTTTATTATTTTCTAACTGACGGACTAATTAGAATTTTGATTTTCAAAAGTAATACACATCCCTATTTTGAGTTGGTGTCTCTTTCGGCAGAATGCATACCTATGGGTTATGGTTTAGATTAGGCACTTATGTATTAATGTTTTTTTATTAATTATTCTTATAAGTTGTGCAGAAATTACTTAATGTAGTTTTTTTATTCTTGTTTCTTTCTGTACTTATTCTTACTTACTACTGACCTCTTCATACTGACTATAAATTTAGGATTTTATATCCCAGCTGTACCTAAGCACAACATAGAGCTTCCGAGGAATCTTGAAATTCACTCGGAATGATTTAAGTACCTTTTAAAGTACTTATTTGATATTATTATCCTAAAGGGTCTTCATCTAGAAACTATAGAAGATAAAATATAGTTTT
The DNA here is from genome assembly GCA_907165275.2 of Zygaena filipendulae. Taxonomy (NCBI): domain Eukaryota; kingdom Metazoa; phylum Arthropoda; class Insecta; order Lepidoptera; family Zygaenidae; genus Zygaena; species Zygaena filipendulae. The sequence continues at coordinate 12,004,390 of OU015660.1, forward strand.
TCCAGACGATAAAATGATAGAAAATTAAGTGGTGTTAGAGATAGGCGAAGGTTTCGTCGGCGTCAGTAAGTAGGTATACCTATGTTACCGTCGCTTGGTGTAGGTACGGTTAACAACATAAATGATTATAATATTAAAACGAACCGACAAACAGTAAAACGAGAGCCAGACAATATTAGTATTATTAACATTATTTAATATTTTACAAAAAAATATTTAAATCCTATTACTATTAAAAAATTTACTAAAAGTATATATACATACACATACATAGAATAGATACGAAAAAGGGAAGATTTCATTTTTTTGTACGTTTGTCTTTAATGGATGAACTCAAAACCTAATGAATCGATTTAAAAACATTACCAATTTCACTTATAAAAAGCTGCAGTACCTACTTATAGATAATCCTGAGTAACATAACTGATTTTTTTATTTAATATAATTTTCTTGATATTCCATATATTTTTTAGTGTTTCTTGTTTTTTTATTTATTTTTTTATTTAACAATTAATGCACACAAGGACAACTTAAAAAGAAAGAAAGTATAAAAGTAAACATGTACAAGGGTCATGCTTATTCCATACAATTAGAATTTCTTCCAGCAGACCCGCAACAGGAGAACCGGTTAGAATAGGGATGTGGACTACTTTTGAAAATCAAAATTCTAATCAGTCCGTCAGTTAGAAAATAAAAAAACAATAGACACGTATTTTTTTACTTTTTTAAATAAATTAAAATATACAGAGATAAGGCGCATTAAAGTTTAGGATGAGGAGGTCGTGACGTCACTAACCGCAAAACCGCCATACAAACTGTCAGAATAGTGACGTCACGCGAAATTTCAACTCAATATATCGCCGTTATTTTTTGATTACGTAAAAAAAGAAAAAAATACGTGTCCAATATTTTTTAATAATCTACAAGACGGACTAAAAAATAAAAATTAGTCAACATGCCCATTGGCTGATCTGGTGTGCCTCAATTCGATAGGATATATTAAACACTATACAGAAATAGTTAAAAAAAAGAAGAATATTAATATTACCTAACTACACACATATTATTTAATAATATGATATAAATAATAACACATTTATATACAATAAATAAATACATAATTACAAATAAAAAAATAAAAAAAATTACAATAACTACACAGGCAGAGACAAACATGTTTACATGTTTCAGTCATGTTTAACATTTGATTTTGTAACAAACCAAACCGTATCAGATGTTTTGCCGACTCTACCTACCTGCTATTCGTATACCTTATTAGACCATTGCCCCATGTCTCATCGACGTTATAAAAAAAAAAAAAAAACCTCTAACTGGACATGCTTGCGCCATTATTAATCAAATGACGCGTCACAACACTTTGATATCGATACTCAATTCCAACGACAACATGACAAACAACTAACAATCTTACCGCGTTGACATAAAAACACAATCCTAACGGTCTTCTAATGTTTCTTACGTCCTTACAAATGTGAGGTTATATTCTATGCTTCTCAATCGAGTCTCAACTTCGTTCTTATTGAAAATTAAGTTTATTTTCGTTCGAGCTTCCGCGAGTGGCTTTTAAAAGCTCGTCTGAATGATAGGGTGTATTGTTTTTGTTTTCTCTAATATTATGAAGACATCGGCTGTCGTGACCGCATTGTCTGTGGTTCGATTAAGTCCTACCCATTGTTAATGATCTCTCTAGACTTGTTCTGTGTTAAATTAAAAGCCGAATACTGAACGCTACCTATTCAATAATAAAGTGCTTCAAGAATTGGAGAGTTGAGAGCCTCAAGTCGTAAGTAGATACAGCATTTTGAAAGTTAACGGGCTCTCTATTATTTAAGACGCATTCAGGATAAATGGTTTATTATAAACTAGATGTTGCAGTTTACCCGCAGTAATTTCAGAGATCATCAGTAATCTTGCAAACAAGTTGTCAGGGGTACAGAGAAGAACATAGTGTACTTTTGGTCCCGAAATTCCTGCGGGAACTCCGGAATTATCGTGGGAAACCGCGGGGAACAGCTAGTTATTAAATAATTCTTCTTAAAGTACGTATAGGTACCTCAAACTCGTATATCAACATCCAGTATTTATACGTCGATCTATCAATCTATTTGTCTGTCAATCACAAATCCAAAACGGAGCAAAAGTGTTAGTCACTGTGCAATCAGCCAGACCGCGACAGTTTGCGCCTCACTCACATAAATTACCCACTAATTAATCAAGCGTCAATCCGTCACCGCTGACTCGACGGGGAGCTGTCAGTATGACAGCTGTCATATTTAACAGCTCAAGGACAAATCAACGAGTCACTGTGGCGAGTGACACATGGTGCCCGAAGTCTTAAAAAGAAGAAGACAATGTCAACAAGCTTATTGACAGCACCATTCTGCGACGCCAGAAGTCGCGGGTTCGATCCCCGTATGGTAAAAATAAATATGATGAACATAACTTCGTTTCTGTGTACTCTTACGAGTATTCCACAAAAATGTACAAAAAGATAGATTGTAGATTTAAAAATTGTATTCGTATTTTTTAAGCAAATATTACAGTTTCTGTAAAAATTACTTACCTGTTGTTAAAAAAAACAAACGCGTTATTATTATTTATCTATCAGCTGAGCCCATTCGGATGAAATTTGAGCGGATTAGCATAGAGGCAAATAAATAATAATTACTATCCCAATACGAGAGACAAAGGGGGGGGAAATAAAACAAGTGGTAATAGTTCTTTTAACCACTGACGCAAACAAAACGTCTTTGTGCATATCGCTTCAAATTGGCTGAACCGATTTCAATTTAGTTTTTTTTTGTTTGTGAGCCGGTGTCTTGATCAAGTTCTATATGATTCAAGATCTGTTCAGCTCTTTTTTAGTTTATGAATGAGCATCTTCTACAGGTCGATCGAGTTAAAAGTCGATATTCTGTAGTCATAGTACTTAGGTGTCACTGAACTGTCGATGTTTTTTTAAATTAAATAGTACCTACCTAATTTTAACTAGTCTTTGTAATGGATGCGTCGTATTAACGCTTCCCACGGCCGTTCATAAATTCAATTACGTGTATATTGCTTCAAGATAGTGTCGTTGCGGTGTAGGCAGGCAAAGGTGCCGCCGGGGCCACCGCGGCGCGGCGAGATAAGGGCAGTGATAAGCGAGAGGGGAAACTGTTTGCATATTGATTCCTTGGAAACAATCAGTTCCCGGCAAACATGAGTTAACTTAAGTGGGTCATTGTCCTGGGGCCCTAATTCACTATGACCAACAGCATTCCTTGCTCATAACGCGCGTCCCAAAAACACAATACCAAACTGTCAAAAGTCCCATACTGCACAATGAGTGAAACCGCGGCGGAACAGCTAGTCCATAATAAAAGAAACCGGCCATGTGCGAGTTGGACTCGCGCACCGAGGATTCTGTAAAAAAATGGGGTGAAAGTCAATGCTACTTGTCAAATTTCATGATTTCATGATTGTAGGTCAACGGTAAGTACGTACCCTATAGATTTTGATTTCCTTGCGGGCCTCAAAATACGCGGCCGTATATTTTGAAATGACCTTTTCAGCTTTAAGAAATTGCAGACCTATACGTAAAGTATTTGAAATTTATTTCAACTCGATACCTCCCCAGCATTCCCTAGAAAAAGGGTCTTGACTGGCCGACAGAAAAACTACGTTGTAATCCCATATAGAGTGGATTTTCCTTATGAGGTGTGGAATCCTAATAAAAAAGGGAGAAACACATAATATGCGAGCGAGCGATTGCACGATCGCCGTTCGCGACACGTCAGCGTACCTGTGACGTCGCGGACTTGTCCCGGCCGGCCCCGGGGGAGTTGTCCCCGGGCCGCGGCGGGGCCATCCGTCTTACCCGGGACAGGGGGACGGGGGATAGGGGACGGGGGAAGGCGAACTTGCGCGTTGATAAGCAACAAGGTAGGTACGTGAATAACATCGCTGCTGTGGCAGCGGTGCTATCGAGATGATAGATATCTATTGTGAAGATTACTTTGTAACTTTAACGTGCTTGTAGATACATGTCTACCTACTGTACGTGTCAACTCTGCTCTCGATCTTACTTAACGCTCTAACGGCCGCACTCAGAGTCGTTACATGATTACTTACAAGATTTGCAGAAAAAAAAAATTGCCGCAATTAGAGTCGTTCATTAAATTTATGTTAATTGGCATTTAACTAAATTTTATTTAATTATCAAATGCCAATTAACATTTATTATATTTGTGTCTGTGGATAGGTAGGTACCTGTAGAACTTTTAGCAAGTATATACTTACCTAGATATTACCTATGTAGGTAAGTGAATATCATAACATACTGTGTTATTACTTGTTTGTTATCTGTCTAAGATTCGAAAATGATTTTCGTTTATTATTTCGTGATATAATATTATCTTATCGTAATTTTTTTATCGTAATCTGTCGAAACGAAACGTAGAAATTAATATTATCGAATGTGAATCTAATCTATCGAAATATACCTACTTATTAACCAAACTACTACGTATTAGTTCCGTGTACTTATTGCGTCATGAGTTCAGGACTGCGAATTTGTGAATACCTAAGTAGGTAGGTATATACAGAAAGAAGAAAGAAAGAAAAGGCATTTATTTGGACACAGAGACAACACAATAGGGATGTTGACAACTTTTGAAAATCAAAATTCTAATTAGTCCGTCATTTAGATAATCAAAAATCATTAGACACGTATTTTTTATTTTTCAAATAAATTAAAATACACAGAGATACAATGCATTAAAGTTTAGGGTGGGGGCTCGTGACGTCACTTACCGCTACAAGCCGCCATAGAAACTGCACTAGTTAGTGACGTCATGCGAAATTTCAACTCAATGTATCGCCGTTATTTTTTAATTACGTAAAAAAAGAAAAAATACGTGTCCAATATTTTTTATTAATCTACAAGACGGACTAATAAAAAAAAAAATAGTCAAATAGCCTATTACAATTATTTTATACAAACGTCATTTAACAAAAAAAGGTATATAGTTATATATATGACAATATTATGAGAACAAATGGTGTTTGCGTGATGCGTCCCCATGACCAGAACGGTCACTGCCTCAGCATGTTGCTGAGTGCGGGCGCCGGGCACTCCTAGCGCTGATTTTCAGTCAGGACCGGAGGTTCACAAATATAAGATTATACCTACATAATATGTCACAGTCTACACGTACACATTCCACTGTTTTTTTTCTTTGTTACTTACATAATAAACGTACATAATAAATATTCTAAATATATGTATATTCACAGTAGTCTAATATTAGAAACAGCAATGGTAAAGTTATATAATATGGGAAAGTATTTAATGTATTAAAGTGGTAAAGAAAATATAAACACGTAAGATATAATAAGTAATTTTATACAATAGATATCGAGAGAGGATGACAAAGGTTATCAAAAGTTAGAAGAGCTGGTTGGTTAGTGATTTCTGTTGCTCTAGCAGGATACCCTTTAGCTTGCGCTGAAAGGTGAATATACCTACCTAGCGTGTTTCTACTTTCTTTTCAAAAGCCAAAAGTCACAATCATTTATTCAAATTTGGCTCTTTTTGACGTCATTAAAGTTTTAGTTTAGTTTAAAGTAGGTACCTACTTTACGGCCTCACTCAGAGTCGTTTTAATGATTACTTAATTTTAGTAAAGAATAATTTAATTTTTAAAATCTGTAAAATCATTGATTCAACTTTACACAATCATTATTAACTCTAACCGCCGCACTCAGAGTCGACTTTAATGATTACTTAGTTAAGTATAGAATTTTAAAACAAAACTGCCGCAATAAGACAAGTTTAATAAATTAATGTTAATTGGCATTTAACTAATTAAGTTACATCTCATTAAATGCCAATTAACATTAATTTACTGAACGTCTCTGATTGCGGCAGTTTTGTGTTAAATTTCTATACTTAACTAAGTAATCATTAAAGTCGACTCTGAGTGCGGCCGTAAAGGTGAGTACCTAGTCCTAAGTACAAATGGCCTGCACCAAATCCAAATTAGTTGCGACGCAAATACCAATACAAACAGTGTGGTGCGATTATACTAATATCAATGTGGAAGGGTCCGGGTGCGCCGGTAGCCTAATCCGGGTAATCCGCCGATCCGGGGCGAGCAGATAAATTGTCACTTTTATTAGTTTTCCACGCGTCGCCCGAGTGTTTGCGCACTGACGATGACGTGGCAGCACTAATTAACCGACGCACCGGTCTGTCTGTACACTTGTGCCTCTCAAAAGGCCAAATAGGGTTAATTTGATACTAGCTGAACCGTGAAATAGTCAGAATAGAAGCGAAAAAAAAACATAGGTATTTATTGGCAGAAAGAGAAAAATAAATCGGTATAGATAAGTAGATATAGTTTATATCAAACCCAGAGAAGTTAGATAGCAGGCAAATAAACTTTTATCCTGGTAAAAGAGTATATATTATAATAAATTATCTGTGACTCGAGTAAAACCACGGGCAACAATAAGCTGTGCCCCGCGTTTTCACCCGCGGGAGTTTCGGAATTCCCGCAGGAACTCCGAACTTCTCACCGTTTAAACCTTCCCTGAACTTCCACAAATCTTTCAAGATCAAAATTAGCTAAATCGGCCCAGCCATTCTCGAGTTTTAGCGAGACTAACGAACAACAATTCATTTTTATATATAAAGATATAAAGAGAACCTCTTTTTTCTTTTTTTTAATGAAACATTATTATGGCAGCCAAGAGAGCCTTGAATAAAAAAAAGAACAAAACAAAAGGGCATCACAAAAACATGCAACATAATAAAAATAGCAGTGTCACAGATAAGCAATATTTCAAAAAATGAATACACGACAACACTGTCAAAAGTCCATATCAATTCCTTGAGTTGTGCAGAACGAAAATCAATTCATGCACTTTACAAATAGAATTCAAAATCCAGTGGGCAGTTAAGACTCGCTGTCCTGTCAATTATTTATGAAAAAATCCGTGGTTGTCTTTCTAATTACTCAGTGATGGGCCCTGTCGACAAGGCATGGAGATAAACAAATAAGAAGATGATATTTTCCGGTCGGAGGAAAAAAAAAAAGAAATGACAGAAAAAAAAAACGCACAATGTCACGTCTGGGTTTGTAATCAAGATTGAGATTGGCTGAGTTTCGACCGGTACTGAGCTAATCATACGACGTCATTAATTATTGTTTCGACTTGCAACTAAATGACTTTCGGAATGGAGATATCATACCAAAGTGCGTTTTTTTTTGCTGCAAAATTTTTATAATAATAACAGCTGTTCCTCGCGGTTTTACCGCGTTAATTTCGGAGTTCCCGGGGGAATTTCCCTGACAAACTCCTGACAACGTGTACGTTAAATTTAATGATGATCGGCTGGGTAGTTACCCACATCCACATCATCATTTTTTCATCTTCATATTTGTTTTCAACAAATAAACATACAACAACAAATAAAACATACAAACAAATAAACTCATTCATATCATTAAGGATTATTGGGTGGTTTTACATTTAATGGAAACAGCATGGCCATAGTAGGTACGGCAGATTAGATAACGACTTGTCACTACGCTCTGTGGTTGCTAGACTTTAGAGTTTATGCCTATTTCTAAAGAAGCTTGCACTGGCTCATCAATGCTCTACCTAAACTACTGAAGCCGGACTTGAAATTAGGATAGTATTTAGTTTTTTTTTGGAATCGTTAAGACTTACTATAACAATATTATGTATATCTAAGTAGTTGGGTATTGACAAAAAAAAAAAACTGTTCATATCAGTTGTCTGTTACTTATGTCACATAGGTATTTGCTATGCAGCTTATTATTATTATTGTTACTCAGACCAAATAAAAACTAAAGGCGGAACGCGCAGAACAAAAAAGTGAAGCCAGGAAAAAGACACCACGCCGTGCACGTACACAGAAACACGCACACACTTACAAGAAAAAGACACCATACCTGGGAATAGTTGTGGCACTTTCCTAAGCAGCACATGCATACGCAACCGGCTTCAGTTCGTTGTTCGAGACGTTCCGTCTTTAATTTTTATTTGGTCTGAGTATTGTGATATTTTTAAAAGTCGTAAAGATTGCTCGAAATCATGACGAGTTTAGAGGCGCCAATATCGACACAACTATACTCAAATGTGTAATCGACACCGTGTGTGTATCGTGTGTGTGACATGCATGGTACAACACTAACGTTGTGATGGACATAATAGGGATGTGAACTACTTTTGAAAATCAAAATTCTAATTAGTCCGTCAGTTAGAAAATAAAAAAAACAATAGACACGTATTTTTTGCTTTTTCAAATAATTTAAAATATACAGAGATAAAGCGCATTAAAGTTTAGGGTGAGTGGGTCGTGACGTCACTAACCGATAAAACCGCCATACAAACTGTCCGAATAGTGACGTCACGCGAAATTTCAACTCAATATAACGCCGTTATTTTTTGATTACGTAAAAAAAGAAAAAATACGTGTCCAATATTTTTTAATAATCTACAAGACGGACCAAAAAATAAAAATTAGTCAACATGCCCATTAATTATTTATCGACACTCATCTCCTAGCCGCTTGACTTGTGCGTTAATTGTTGGAACAGTGTAGGTCAGTTTTGGTGTTCTGCTGGAGTATTAAGATTAAACAAACAAAAAAAAAGATAGGTTCCGTTTATAGGATGTAAGGATATTCTTTAACTAGTCTGTTTATTATGTCTTTCTTTAACGTCCTCCAAGTTCGTTCATAAATACCTATAAGTACCTAGGTATTTCCTAATTTGCGAAGTTGGAGTTTGGTTGTTGTTTAACGGATTGGTATGATTTTCTGCAATTAGTCTAAGATGCAGCAGAAGTGACATAACTACTCTTATGTATTAATACCCATGTATTATTCCGATATATTAAAGAACTGAGAAGAACGTGACCGTGTTCTGAACAACTTGACAGACTGACGGCACATACATAGCATGACGATGACGACGATGCCTGTGGCGATGACGATGGCGATGACGACGACGGCTATAATGATGACAATGACGATGACGGTAACGATAACGATGATGGTGACGATGACGATCAGAAACAATTAGAAAAACATCGCATCGACACCACATACACAATAAAATTGCTATATATCTATGCTTTAGACGGTTTTATAATATGTATTGGCGAGCACGCTAACCATATTTAACGAAGTAAGATTTGAACTGTGACAACAAGAAGTACCTAACTCAAAATTCGAGCGGGTAAAACCGCGGTAGACAGCTAGTAAACTATAATATCAACCTGCAGGGATAGGTAATCCGATCCCCGCGTTATATTAGTGTTGTATTTATACGGATACAACATCGACATCGGTCGGGACAGGCGCTGCGGTGGACCGCCGACGCGTGTGCTCCGTGGCTCGTCACTTCGCATCACGGTAATTTCGGTGACGTACCGTCATGGGCCATGGCTGTCTGTGATAAGTGATTTTATGATTCACTAGCCTGCCCGCGCTGTTTCACTCGCGTCACGTATTAAAACAAACAAACAGGCATATAAATATGTCAAAGTCAAAGTCAAATCCTTTATTCTTTGGCCCATAATGTGACTCTTTTTGACGTTAATATAATAACAGTTACTATGACAGCACCCATAAAATATCCACCCTTCCACAGCTTCCTAGTGCTATGGCTGAAGAGAAGAAGCTGCGGAACAAACTCTTCAGCAGCACGCTGTTAGTTTAAAGTTACATAGACAAAATATATCTATAGTATGTATGTAGTACATCCAAGAAAAAAGAAAATATAAAAGGATTCCGTAACTGACGTAACTGAGAAACATAATATATTGATCTATACGATGGGTATACGGAACCTTAAAAATTATAACAAATTTACCAGGGCGTTGTTTATATAATGTTTAGAGTTTAGACCAATAAGGTGATGCTGTGCGACACACTTCGATTTAACCATGGTCGATGGTGAAGATAAATGAAATATTAGGGATAAATCTAGTCATAGAATTAAGAATGAAACTATCGCTCTATGTGTAATATCAGCTCTATTATATGTATCTGGTTTTTTTTCATGACCTAATTCTAAATAAGTGTACTTACGTACAATAGATAGATACCTACGCCCTCCGAAATGCCCAGGGCCCTGATTCACTATGACCACACCCGTGACACTCCATACAAGCGAACCGATTGTACTCCCCACCACTACTGCACCGCGTGCGTGGGCGTGTGGCGTAGGAGCGTGGCGGAGGGGGACATACACATTCAAGTTGATATTGTCGCACATACACACGGCAGCATCAGCCCACATTGCTACCATCTCTAGGCTCACCGCTACGTCTTGGCGGGGCGTGGGGAGGCCGAAGTTGGCGGGAGGTGACAAGTGTCGCTTCTCTACATATTATGATGCTATTTTTTGCTATGACCATGATGGGCCACAAAAATTATTTTCATTCGTGTCTGAAGAATTTTTACTTCCGAAAAATACGTAGATAACGTGACTTATGGTAAACAGATTGCTAATAATTTTTGTCATGTAGAGCGATTGTGATTGCGAGAGACAATTCCGTTATCATATCATCTGCAAGGTAGGTATGCTGGTGGTCGTAGTGAATCAAACCCCGCTGCTTCGCGTTTGGTGCAATTTCCTCGCTTGTCAGTGGGTAGACACCATTATCTGGCTATCGTAACACCTTGATATTGCACCAGGGTTAGAAACTACGTGTAGGGTTGGCATTTTAAATAGAGGCCGTGACGTCAGTGTACTATATACCACGTATTAACCGTGGTTTCATATGCGTTAATTTAGGAATTCTCGAATAAAAAGTACCCTATGTTCTTTTGTATAAGTACCCCTGACAACATAATATGCAAGATTTCATGATGATCGCTTAAGTCGTTAGAGCGTGAAAGCGCAATAAACAAACAAACAAACTCACATTCACTCGACATTGTCTAGTGCAATGAATGCATAGGTACGAAAAAAATATTCACAAAATGTGTAGTTGTATTTCCAGAACCATCCCAAGTGCCAACCTTATGGACCACCAGCTGTGTGCGCGTGTCATTTCTATAAATTAACTGATTATCTCTATACGCTCTATTACTTGACTCGTAAAGTTGAAATTGAGGAAGTTTAACTTGAAAATACCTGTGTTTTATTTGAAAAATATTTATAAATGTTAGTCCTTAGGGAATATCAGGAATTTCATCATAGGTTCGATTACCTATTAGGTAACTATCTACCAACATGTTCTTTACTAATATTATAAACTAGCAGTTGCCAGTGCAGCGGTTTGACGCGCGGAATGGCAGGATTTCACAAAGGAATTCTTTGAAGATCAGTATAAAAATCATTTTCTCTGTTTACCCAGTACAGCTTAGAGCCAAAATGTTTTAGACCAAAAATATTACAGTTTAGGATCAGAGAAGTTAAACTTCACAACAACTAGATTTTAGGTTATTTTCAAGTTTCATTTAGACTTCACTTACCTAAGTCTAACTTAGCAATTTTTCTCTTTATCCATTTGGATCCACATCTAAGCTCCACTGATGGCTGGATAGATAACTTATTACTTTTATCCGAAGGTGCATCTATGGATTAGGTACATTTGAAGCAAGATCTTCTATTGTTTTGATTTTATTCTAAGGTGTAAGAGTTAAAAGAGTTGTCCGAAAATTAGACCCAGAAAAAAAAATACACGTCAATTTTTTTTTCAAATTCCGCGATAGTGAATGACCATTTTCGTGGTCCGTCGACTGCCATCAATGTTAAGAGAACCCACGCTGCCATCGTACTTTGGTTACCTGACTGACACGTTGGTCTGTCAAAAATGGAGTCGGGCGCGCCGTTCCGATTCATTGAACGATCGAGGTGCGCCAGTGACTTCCAAACTTCCTTCAGTGGTTTAGTTTAGTCATGTTGCCGGGGTTATCAAAATTATATTTAGTCCGTCAGTTTGATAGTTAAAAAAAAAATTATGGAGACGTACCTATATTTTGCTTTTTCAAATTATTGAAAAAATACTTGGATCTTTCACCTGGACCTCTGCTGTGCTCAGCTGGGCCGTTATTCACTATGCCCATAACACACCGCGTTAAGATAAGACGCCACAAAAATGTCTTTTCCTCATTCTCAAAAAAGTTTTACTTTAAAAAAACATATTTGCAACGTTTGTTACGGCATACAGAATATAAATTTCTAGTATTTTCTCACCTGGAACCTTTGGGTACTAGTATAGTATTATATTATCTGTGCTTTGGGCATGTGTTTTTGGTACGCGCGTTATGGGCAAGGTCCCACCTTTGAAGCTGGTTGTGGAAGCGTTTAAGGAGAGTGAATTCCTCTATCGTTATTTCAATTATTGAAATTTTATCGGTGGCGGCTTCATCACTCTTTATATTACGTGCAACACTACATAGTATAAAACAAAGTCGCTTCACCATGTCTGTCTATCCCTATGTATCTATGCTTTTAGATCTTTAAAACTACCTACGCAAATGGATTTTTATGCGGTTTTCACCAATAGATAAAGTGATTCATGAGGAAGGTTTATATCTATATTTTGTCTTGGAATTCCCACGGGATCTCCGAAATTACCGCGAGTGAAACCGCGAGGGACAGCTAGTAGCGCATATAACTGTCCTGAATCAAATTTTCTTCTGTTCCAAACACCCAGACAAATGCTTTATGTCCTTAAGTATCTACAGTAGGTATATACCTACCTAAGTGTGATATGATAACATTTGCTTGACATTACTTATACGATATAAGTTAATAAGAAAATGATTAGATATTTTTAAATTATATCTAATCAATAACATCATGATATAAAAGACCTTAAAATTTCATAATTATACTAAAACAATAATATTTTAACCTAGCGAAGAGAAGTTTGGGAGCCGCTGCCACATCCGCCGCTGTGGCGCGCGACAGGTCGTTCTGTTGTGACAGCTCGCCGGGACGCCATCTTTGTGATGCTAACAAATAAGTATAACAGCCACGTTTGTTCTGTTGGAGAGGACGTCAAAACGACGTCAGACATGATTTCATGACTTACTTTTTATGATACTCTATTCTGGGATATGGCTGGACCTATACAGTAACTGTTTTTTACCGTTTTAAACTAATTATTATAAGGTAGGTAATGTGTTTCATTTATTTCCTGCGCAAATTCCGTGATAAAAAGTACCTACCCTATATCTATTAATGTACCCTTGACAACATGCCCCTATGCAATACTTCATGATCACCGGTTGAGTAGTCAAAGCGCGAAAGCCTAACAAACAAACAAATAAATACTCGCATTCGCATTTATTAAATTTTGACAACAATAAATAAAAATAATTAAAATTGGAACAATGACGTTCCTTCATAATTATGTAGGTGAAAACTTGCCAACACTTTAGTAAGAAACTTTTTTTTACATAATATCTACCTTGTTTACCTATGTACCTAACTATACATACCAAAATAGAACCGCTTAATTTGCGAAGCAATACATTATGATAACACTGACACCTTTATAACAGGTAGCGATTATTTTAATTTTATTTAAAAGATAACAATTACTTAAATTGTGTAGGTAAGAAGATAAAGCAAGATTTCATCATGATTTTTTACGTAGTTACTAAATATACGTACTAAAAACACCCGGGGTTATGTAAATTTTGGAAATAATAATCATATAAAACTATTCCTTATAGTTTTACGAGCGTTTTTTAGAATTGCGAGATTCCGTCCGGAACTCCTATAGAGATATGAACCATCGGCATCGCTTCGACAAAACAAATGTTTTGTGTTAGTGATCGTATCGATTATGACATATCTTATGAAATAAACAAACAAATTCACTTTCGCATTTACTATAATATAATAGTAACGATTACCGCGCACATTAGTCATATTACCTGTTAAAAATATCACTTATTTTTTGTGAAATATTATATTTATAATCCTGTTTACTTCTTATTTACGACGGATAGAAAAACGTCTATTTTGACTATCAATGGCAAAGGAGTGGGAGTTGGGACGGATCCTAAGCTAACAATATCGACCGCACAATGGGCTAATCTCTGAGTCGTTGCCCAGCGGTAGCCGTGTCCCACGTCATATGCTCCTCAAAATTCTTATTGTTGATTTTTTTATAACGAAACTCGGAGTTTTTTGATCGGCAAAAGTTAATTTATATAATTATATCAACGAAGGACACTCGTAACGGCTCGCAAAGGCTTAATAATTTTGTTTAAAGATCTAGGGAAAGTGACTTACCTGGAGAGAACTCAATAGCTATGTGATAAAAGTTGCTCATAGAATTTTTTAAGGCGTTTACTTTGTTCCACGAGTGTAACGTATTAGATCTGCATAATGGATTATGTATATTATTATTTACTAGCTTTGCCCCGCGGTTTCAATCGCGGGAATTCCAGTATAAAAGTACCCTATGTCCTTCTCTGTACCCCTGACAACGTGTATGCCAAATTTCATCCAAATCCGTTCAGCCGTTATTGCGTGATTGAGAAACAAACATCCAAACATCCACACTTTCACATTAATTATAATATTAGTAGGATTAGCCAAAGAGGGTAAAAATATAATTGTGCATACACATGATACGCAAGCACCAGCAGATTTTTCTTCAATAGCTCCCTGATGTAACCTTGTCTTGTAGCAACCTTGTCATATTTACTTACATAATATTATCTACGAAGATTCAATTCAATTTTATTCAATATATACACATGTGATGTATTACATAAGTAGGTACGAAGGTGTACATGTAATATCTACATGGAAAATGATTAAAATGTTAGGCGAGATGCGTTGGAGTATCTCCTGCGAGAGCGAATCTTGCTCCTCATGCACGAGTTTTGGCGGGCGTTAGTTCTAATATTTCATGTGCCCCTGGTCAGAGGTGCTTTAATTTATAATTTGTATTTTAATAAAAATTTAATAAATCGAATTGCTTTGAAATATTGGAGACCAATGATGGACCAAACAGAATGGTGAAAAATAATGGAACCGCTAATAACGCCAGCGACCCTACGAAAGTAATGGACTGTATGTGCGGAAGGCCTGGATGCTTCTTTTACACTCGTCGGTCAATTAATATAAATTATACAAGCTTGTTACCACGCTACAACATACCCACCTATGCAACACTACAAAACCTATTAACAACTAGCTGTGCCCCTCGGTGTCACCCGCCTTTTTTGTTTATGAACCGATTTGTGCACAAATGCACAGACAAACAGGTACAAATTCTCACAATCATTGCATGGGGTGCTATTTCGTTGATAAAGGTCCCAATAATATTTTTTCTCATATATCTTCCATGTACAGACAGCGATCCGTTACATTTTTACTATCCATATTTTAGTATTTAGTAATCCATGATCCACATAATATCTCCATATTTTTAATTGCGCTAAGAAAGCTTCAGGCGTTAACGTACGGGTATATCACAACATAATATTTTGATTTAAAATAATCAACTATTATTTAAAACCATACACCACAGTTTTTTTTTTTTAATAAGACGATTCATGATTTTTTTCTCCTCTCATATATTCTCCCTCGTTTTATTCTTCTATGCAATAAAACAATTCTGTTTGAGAAGATAGGTACTCTTAGATATCTTTTACTTTTAGATTATAAATAATTAAATTTAAATGGCTTAAAGAAAAATATATTCCTAATAGATACTTAGTTTATTTTGATACAGTTTTTAAAACTCGCTTTAAGTAAGTACAAAATAACTTTTTTTATTTTGTTGTTTTTGACTGAACATGTATGTATCATGCGTGTGATTATTTATTTTGGTTGCCAGTTCTGTCTGTGAGTCTCGGTTTTTGTCAAACACTCGTTATTTTCTCCTAACATAACAAGATACTTAAAAATACTAATTAATTATAACACTATTTATTTATATAATGTCAGAACATTAGGTTTACTGTTTACAATGGTTACATAATATTTTTCATTACTCATACTCGGAAAGTAGGTCTGAAGTTGCCTGAGAAGCGGGTTGAAAGTAACCCTTTTCAGCCCTAGGGAGAATCGCTTTCAACTGACAACTGTCAAATTATTAAAAAAAAACTAGGTCTATTTTCACATTTCTATTGAACCATGTTTCAACTTTCTATACAGCCAGCGCGATGTAAAATTGAAATAACGTAAAGTTTAAGTAGGTATTAATTAAAATAAAATTCACTCACTTTTTCTTAAGCTAATTCCTATTTATATTTTTTTATTTTCTTTAATTAATAATTAAAGATAATATTTTTTTTAGGTCGCCACAATGTAAATAAAAAATACTGGCTGAATAGCTAGCCGGCCAAAGAAAAAGAAATAGGTGGGAAAGTGTCAAGCGACTATCCGATCTTCACTCATTTTTTCTTTTGCTAATTCCTATTTTTATTTTGACTTTCCTTGCATTCGTAATGAAAAGCACAGTGTTACCTTCGGGAGAAAGACTTATTTAGTCCCGAGACGGGGTTTGGCGCCCGAGCGTAGCGAGGGCGCCAATAGATCGAGGATCGATCGATCGATTACTTTCACCCCTAGGATAACAATGTACTATTAGTCGTTAACTCTAGCTTCCTCACACACAGCTTCAAACATGCAAATAAAGGTTCTATCCACTCTTTGGCAAACAATCTTCATCCAGGTACAGACTCGCAGGAGAAAACAGTGCGGTCAAGGTACGATGTAGCCTGTAGGACAGGAAACTTACTAACAGTTCTATATTCTTTGATTACCTACCTACTTAGGTATAATATACTATATTTGTGGATGAAGGAAATTTAACATTTCATTTTCAAGTCATTTTACTAAAAGTTTAAACTAATACGAGGCTGTAGTCAACAAATCAAGCACTTAGATGTACCTAATAGTAACGATACTCTCGTTTTTTTACTAAAACCTCATTAAGATTTTGTCAGATTTTGTATCCACAAAATCGGTGTCACGCCCACAGTTTGGTCTAGTAACCACGGTCATAAATAGTCATAAGGACTGATAAATAGCTGACCACTGGTTGAATGTTTGCTATCACGTATATATATATATAAGTGACGTGAAACTAAGCCTAGCATATTATAGATATACCTAGCATATAAGCTTTAATTGTATTGCAAATTGCAATAACTGCGTCTCTATATCTACATATACTCATATTATAAAGAGGTAAAGTTTGTGATTTTGTGAGGTTGTAGGGTAAATCTCTGGATCTACTGAACCGCCTTTATCCGTGAGTGACATAGGCTATATTCTAATCCGGAATTCTCGCGGGAACTCCGAAATTACCGCGGGCGAAACCGCGGGGAATGGCTAGTTGATGAAGGTTCATTTATACAGACATTGAGCGTGCCAGACACGTTCCGTGCCAGACACGTGCCAAGAAACAAAAAGGGGGAAAAATCAACATACTTACACCGTTTATTTGCAATAAACGTCTGCACGGTTCCGAGGCTCTATTCGACTGCTTGACATGTAACCACAGACACGTTATCACGTATGCTACTGCTACACCTGCATGTTAACGCGTAAATTAGTGCGCTAATTAAGGCATTACGTAGATGTGGCCAACGTTTTAACGGGTTAACTTACTAACGGCATTACTAATGACGTTAAACGTTAAGCGATAGCTCTGGTGTCGGTTTTTTGGACACATCAAAGGGTTTCAGCGCGTTATTTAGCGCACTAAGCGGTGTTGGCTACATTAACGCCTTCTCATTCTGCGTGGCGCACGCGCGGAGCAAGACCGTATTTATTTTGTTTTGGCGGGAATAAAAGTACGACAGTGAATGGTCTAAAATTACAGCTGCTTCTACCTCCATTGCAAAAAACAGCTGTTTGAAGCTTCGACCTCCAATGTGTTAACGCGTTATTTCACTAGAAATTAACGCTTAACGGCACGTTGCGAACTAAATGTAGCCAACACGTATTTTAATGACTTAATTAACGCGTAGTTGGACATTAACATCAACGTTAACGTTAACGCAGGTGGAGCAGTAGCTGTACAGAAATGAACCGCGAGACAAAATATTCTTTCCACGAATACTGGCGCGTGTCTGTCGGCGTCTGCGCGGTCCTGTCACCATAGATGTGAATACGTCAATAGGTACGCACTGTATAGGAGAATATTATTTTGTCTGCGACGGAACGTCGACGAACGGAGTGTCTGGCATGCTCAATGTCTCTAGCTTAGATAAATGACTGGTCTCCGCTGCGCTCCAACTAGATACCGTCGGCGCACTAGTAAAATGCGGCAACAGATAAAACGCCTATTCTGGCGTACTCGAGCATCTTCGCACATAGACAATGCACGCTGCAATAATAGAGTTGCAGCATTCGAAGAGCTACAGCTGTTCGTAGGTAGTGCGGTATCTAGTTGGAGCGCAGCTGACATCGTTCATTTAAGTTTTTAGATTTTCGCGTTTTGAGCACATTATATTATGTAAATTACGCGGGACTTGAACGCGATGTTTTTTATTACCTTTTTTGCCTGACGTTTCGGCTGAGTTGCATCACGCCGTGGTCACAGGCTGACTAAAGCATTGCGGCGTCGATAGCGAGCCGCGCGGGCAGATTCCACATCTACCCCCACTGGATGTTCTTTTTTATTAGATGCACTTTTAAAGTCCCAGCACACTACACTCACTCGGTCCGCAAAAGGTAATAAAAAACATCGCGTTCAAGTCCCGCGTAATTTACATAATATAATCGATCATTTATCTAAGGTCTCTAGATATAAATGGACCATAAAACGTTTAAGTCTACTGCTCGGTTGGAGAGAGTTGAGTGTATTTGGTTCATTGGTCGCCGGTGGATCGCTCGACCACCGCCCGGAAGCCGGTGTTGCCGTTAGCCGTGTAGTGCACGGTGCGCCGCTTGCCGTCCGCGTCCACGAACGAGTAGTGACCGCTCACGGTGTCGCCGTCGCGGGACTCTTGGGCGGACTTGGAGTCACCCGTCTTCTTGTCCTGGAACATTTGGAACGGCAACAATCGGCTACTTGACAAAATTTTTTTTTGTAGTCCGTCATCTTTTTTTACGTAATGAAAAAATAAAAGCGATACATTGAGTTGACATTTCGCGTGACGTCACAACCCGGTGCAGTTTGTATGGGGCTAGTACTGAAAATATTGATGTCACGAGTCCCCCACTCTAAACTTTAATGCGCTTTATCTATGCTTATTTTCATTAATTTCAAATAGCAAAAAATACGTGTCTATTATTTTTTTATTTTCTAACTGATGGACTAAATAGAATTTTGACATTCATACCCTGGAGAATACCCAAAGAAAGTAACCTAGAGAAAGTATAAAGGTCCAGGAAGAAACCAAGAAGTAACTATAGGGCCTTCCTGCAGGTCAAGTTTAAAGTCAAAGTCAAATAATTTTATTCAAATGTGGATCTCATATTATTCTAGCTGTTCCACTCAGTGACACCCACGTTAATTTTGGAGCCCCCCTGGGAAATCCAAGAAAAAAATATCCCTTGAACCCTTGAAAACGTGTATGCATAATTTCATGATGATCGGTAAACCCATGCAAAAAAAATTCTAAATCTATGGGTAAACCCAACTCACTTTGCATTTATAATATTAAGGATACCTATGGCTTTTTTTGACGCCAACTAAATTCCAATAAAGTATATGACAGCACCCATAAAATATCCACCCTTCACAGATCCCTAGTGCTATATGCAACTGAAGAGAAGAAGCTGCGCAAACAAACGCCCCAGTAGCACGCTCGCGCTGTAAGTTTAAAGTTATATTATAATCTTACTATTAGAACCAAAGTACTACAGCAATGATAGCTTATTATAGTTCGTAAACAGACGTGTTCGGATCTCACGCCGCAAGGTGTAGGTTCAAATCCCGACAGTAGATTTTTGTTGTAAATAGACTGTGACATTATTTTTGTGTACAATAAAGAGTATTCTCTTGTTTTCAATTCTATTGGAACCCAGAAATACATATTTGTACCTGTCTATTTGAAATAGGAATTACACAAACACAGACCGGAAAGCATTAATATATAAGTAGATACAAATTAATGAGCAGACAGCAGGCAAAAGTAATGTTTTTTTTAGGTTATTTATTTAATATAATTATAATTTACTGAACAAAACCTTGTTATTACGGAAGTTAGAACTATCTCAAATATAAAATTGAATAATTAAGTTACCGTTTAGATCTTTAATCAACGAAAAACCAAGTAGGTTAAATGTTTGTAATCAAA
This sequence comes from Zygaena filipendulae, assembly GCA_907165275.2. Taxonomy (NCBI): domain Eukaryota; kingdom Metazoa; phylum Arthropoda; class Insecta; order Lepidoptera; family Zygaenidae; genus Zygaena; species Zygaena filipendulae. Next base: position 12,024,668 of record OU015660.1, read on the forward strand.
ACTGTATCAAGGTAACACTAATTGAGTAATGGAGTTGATATGCGAGTGAAGTTATGAGCTAAAGTCGTGTGTCATGGGATTTCAGCATCCGTGGGAAGACCTTGTGTCATCCGATGTGTGAGACTTTAAACCTTCAAGATCTATCTGTACCTCAGAAGAATAACTTATCCTTCTGAGATCTGAACCAAACAGAATTGAAAGACAGGGGTTGACTTATGCCTTATGACATTAACAATTCTGTTGTCTTTAACATATAATACGGTTGTTGTGGAGTGAAAGCCGTATCGAAAACATGCGTATCACGTTTTTCGTTATTTCAGTCACTTTTCAGCATCTATTTTGGACCCCGAGCAGGAAACTGACTTTCAAGAGAGCCATGTTTTAACTTGGGGAACAATCTAACATTGTCATTGGCGTTTCGCCGTAATTGAAGAAGTAGATGAAGAGATTGTTATTACTTATTATTAAGAAACATTGTCATTGGCAAATTATAATTATAGACGCCATTATTAAAGAAGAAGAAGAACATATAATACGCTAGAGTAGACTTGTTCTCACCACAGAACAGAAAATAACAGATAGAAGGGACATCAACTTAGTTGAATTACTTATTTATTTATTATTCTTGCACAAAATAGTACAAATGGTGAACTTAATGCCTTGCGGCATTCTAGTTTAGTATGAAAACAGATGAAAACCAGTGTCGCCGGTTGATTTTCGCACACAAAACTTTCATGACGCACTAAAACATTAATTAACCTAAAGAAATGTATTAAATGCTTTGTGGTTATGTTTTTACTCACTCACTGTTTTCAACAAAATTCACAGTTTTGAGAATATTGTGGTAAATATACTTGGGATGGCAGCAAAAGAAGTTTTGGGCAAGTTAGAGCACATGCTCTACCTTTGCAACGGTAGCGCGCCTGCCCCGCCTACATGTCCTCTCTAGTTAATTTATTTGCTCCGTAGTTTTCACTATGTTTAAAGACACGTTACCACGCTACATTATAATCTAATCTTTTATAGTATCTTTCGCATTCGCAATCGTTTTAATTACATGGGAGTGGATAAGTGTTACACTTTTAGAATGACACCGTTTCAATTCTTAATGATTTTTTTTTTACCCACAAAAAAAAATGAGAATTGTCGTGTTAAAAAAAGAACGCATGCAACCCAGCAGACGTGATAGAAAATCTATCTATCTATACTAATAATAAAACTGTAGAGAGGTCAATTCAGTACATTGAATATATTATCTATGTATATTCAAAATTAATATTGGAGGATGAATGGTGATCGATACTGATGCCAAAAATGCAATCAGTAAATTTTTTGTCTGTCTGTCTGTCTGTGTACGCATGGGTCAAAAACTACTGAAGGGATTTTAACCAAACTTGGTACGATTGTAGTCCATACTCCTGGGCAGGTTATAGGCTATATAACATAACGCTAAGATACAGGAGCTGAGCAGTGACGATAAATTTGAAGCAAGTCCGATGAAAATGCGCTTTCGAGCTCTTATCCTCGCATACGTTTACTCAATCACGCATTGAAATTTGGCATGCACGTTGTCAGGGGTACAGAAAAGGACATAGGGTACTTTTTATCCCGGAATTCCCGCGGGAACTCCGAAATTACCGGGGTGACACCGCGGGGAACAGCTAGTAATTTAATAAAACCTCTTAAAATTAACATTTTGTTTAGGGAGGTATCGTTTAAAAACGTTACACTCAGATTCTCCCAATGAAATTTCACTGTCGAAACTTCAGTAAGCTTTAGTTTATTTGAGTTGGTATATACTTATTACAATAAAAAATTCGTAAATATATTTGTTCATCGTGACTAGGACGTTAAGCAAACACCTTTCGTTTGTGAATAATTAAGACGTACAAAAATAGACTTAGTACCAACATTATGTACGACTATTAGCATATTAGATATAGTTAAATTACAATATACATTCTTTTATAAACAAAAAATGCACTAAAAAAATATTCCTCCATTTCCTTGTGCTATGTCCTTGCAGTTTTTTCCTTTTGAACATTTGTAATTGTTAGTGTCGTAATACGATTTGATAGAGCGTAAAGTGTTTTAAATTGATCGCCGTAAGGTTTACAATCAGATTTTGGCGCTCGCAATTAGTTTTCGACACAAGTTCAATGTTAGCGTACGGTGCGGTCGTGACTCGGAGCTTGCGTGCGTGGACGCATGACGTGTTCTAAACTACCTTTAAGATATATATCTCCTACTGTTGATGATATCTATGGAAGAAGTCATAAATTCTCGCCTCTTCCGAAAGAATAGATAAAGTGAGAACTTCCTGAACCCTTGTTCACTATGACCATAACACGCCGCGTTAAGATAACACGCCGCGTTAAGATAACGCGCCCCAAAAATTGTTTATCCTCGTGCTCAAAGAAGTTTTACTTCAAAAAATACATTTACAACGTGTCTTATGGCATACTGAATATTTTTTAATACTAGCTGTTGCCCGCGGTTTCGCCCGCGTTAATTTCGGAGTTCCCGCGGGAATTCCGGTATAAAAAGTAGTACCCTATGTCTTTTTCTGTACCTCTGACAACGTGTATGCAAAGTTCGTGATGATTGGTTGAGCCGTTAAGGCGTGAAAACGTAACAGACAGACAGACAGTTGCTTTCGCATTTAAAATATTAGCAGGGATTTTGGCATCTGGTGCGTTTGGAATTGCGTTTTTTGGACGCGTATGAGCTACAGCTTCTAAGCGACATAAGTGATGAGATACTTTTTATCCCAGAACAGAGAGTTACTGCGGGAATACCGAAATTATCCACGGTAAAACCACAGCAAGATAGTTGTTCGTATGTTGTAGTTACCTACGAGTAATTTAGATCTTGGGATAGAAGAACCTTTACCCCTGTATCCTTCTACATTTCCTTCTACATTTGACTTACGACCACACCCTGTGGAGGCATTCGGTATCCGCACTGGATATATAACACTATGGCATTTCATGGTTAAAAATTTAACATTCTCTACTTCATGTTATCCATCGCTCGTTAACTTTCATTTACTCTTCAATTCACTCTATGTGGAGAATTCAATTCACTCTATGACCTTGCATGGCATTGGACTATGTAACTCTCTTGCAACATTTGATTTGTAATGTGCCTACGAGTATGCCTACCCTTCGTTACTATGGATATTCTACGGAGGATATTTCTAGATGAAATGATTTATTTGTTACGACAACGGTAAAAACAGGAAAAAATAAATAATAAATATGCAATAACAAAAAGTAGCAAAGCGGCATGTCGCAACAAAATAGACGATCTAGTTGTAGGTAAATAAATAGATATTTTTGGTTAAGTAATTTAAATTACATTTTTGAAATAGGATTACAAATCGGTATTAAATAGGCAGGTACTGTTAGTAAATAGTTATATTCTTAACATAATATTCTAATAAACAGAATCATATTATGGTATAATACCTATATAACAGTATCCGCGTGTTGAGAATTGAATATAGGGAAAGAAAGAAATACAAGGAGTTTATTGAAGTACCTGAAATTAAGAGAGGACTGCTGTGCCCCGTGGGTTCACCCGCGTGAGTTTCGGAATTCCCGCAGGAACTCCAAAGTAGCTGAATTTACTACTTATAACTCAGTCAATTTTTTACCAGTGAAAGTCCCGTCAAAACTGGTTCAACCAATTCGCAGATCCCCCAGGATCGCTTTATTTTTTTTTATCCACATCACAACTACTTGATCCCACAGTAAGCTATTATTAGCTTGTGTCGTGGAATAGAATTACTTACATATTATACTATAGATATATAAACACACCCAGACTGGAAAATGGAACCCTGTGTTCATCAGACAAAGTCCACCCCAACCGGGAATCGAACCCAGAACTCCTTGATTAGCAGGTATGGTGACCTCTGCGCTAATCGGGTCGTTTATATTAGGAACCTTTGCGGACGCAGGCAGAACAACCCACCAAAGTTTCATCACAATCGGACCAATGATTATAAACGCATAGAGGACAATCATACAAACATTCATTTTTATTAATAAAGATCAGTGGATATGTTGGTCTCCCACAGTCTCTACTAAAGCAAATTATATCACACTTTTTGAAAGTAGGCTACGCATTTTTGGAATGAACATTATATAACACCATGTAATTTGCTGTGTTAAAACATGTTTTTTCCATCTCAAACGACGTATGGTATAATATAAGTATTAACGCACTTTTTTAGAATTCTTTAATCTGTATAGGTCTATTTCATGAATATAAAACTATTTGGTATTATTGTTGTAAAAGGAAGCTCTACATAGACTCATTACTCATAAAGGAGTTCGAAAATTTTTTCGCCATTTTTGATAAATGACACATAATAATACTGGCTAAATGCTAAAACTTTATAAAACGATTAAGCCGTATCTGCATCTATTCTTGTACATTGATGAAATAAATATTTTTCATTACTCATGCTCGGAAAGTAGGTCTGAAGTTGCCTGAGAAGCGGGTTGAAAGTAGCCCTTTTCAGCCCTAGGGAGAATCGCTTTCAACTGACAACTGTCAAATTATAAAAAAAAAACTAGGTCTATTTTCACATTTCTATTGAACCATGTTTCAACTTTCTATACAGCCAACGCGATGTAAAATTGAAATAACGTAAAGTTTAAGTAGGTATTAATTAAAATAAAATTCACTCACTTTTTCTTAAGCTAATTCCTATTTATATTTTTTTATTTTCTTTAATTAATACTTAATAATTAAAGAAAATATTTTTTTTAGGTCGCCACAATGTAAATAAAAAATACTGGCTGAATAGCTAGCCGGCCAAAGAAAAAAAAATAGGTGGGAAAGTGTCAAGCGACTATCCGATCTTCACTCAATTTCTTTAGCTAATTCCTATTTTTATTTTGACTTTCCTTGCATTCGTAATCAAAAGCACAGTGTTACCCTCGGGAGAAAGTAACTTATTTAGTGCCTCGAACTATTGGCGCCCTCGCTACGCTCGGGCGCCAAACCCCGTCTCGGCACTAAATGAGTTACTTTCACCCCTTGGATAACAATGTACTATTAACCATATAGCAAGGAAGATATTTAGCTATCTTGCAAATTCGATGGTGTCTTTAAAACAGGGTGATGGATTCAATGTAATTAATAATAAGGAAAAAAAAATTGGGAATTGGACCTTCGTCATTATAAGATAAGAATTTATCACTTTCCCGAGCCGACAAGCGATGCATTCAGAATAATTCGTATGTCAACTTTCTCCCGCGCTCTCAGACTCGCCACACTATGTGGTTTTGGTGACCGATTCCACTCACGCAAAACACCAAACCTCAAGGCTCCTGCATCTATAAGGGTCTCTCCAGTCCCCACAAACACCTTTTGACGACCTGTGCTTGTGTGCCTATAATGCTATTACTAAGGGTAATGAGATCCCACAAAAAACAAATGTATAAGTTCCGACTTAATTTTTAGCCCATAAAAGTGTTAACATAGATAAAAGCCAAATTCTTAACTTCTTACTTTCTAACCTTTGTCAAAACTGATATCAAAACAACTTTGGACCGTAGCGAAGTAGTTTTTCCACGATTAACAGTTCCGATTAATAGCAAATCGGCGAACGGAAGGCGTCGTGTTGATGAAATGGAGAGTGAATTTGAAATGAAATGTGAAATCCGTCGTTACGGCCCAGTTCATTCATTCACTAAACTATTCCGAGATAATGCTAAGGAGCTTTGCCTGTAGAGGAGAGAAAAATCTATAGAGTAACAAACAATCATTTTAACCTTGATATTGTAGATACATAAATTTCATTCTTCTATCAAATTCCTTTTAAATTGCTTAAGTAAAAAAAAATTACGTCTTAATTTAACAAATTTGTAATCGCAATGCTTGCAAGTTTATTGCATATACTTTATTTGAAATTCCAATTCAAATATACTTTATTGTCCCAAAAAAACAGTCAAGTTTTATTTGTTTATTTGTTATCTTGTTGCATATTTAATACCGTTCTTCGCAATTTGAATATTTAGTCTTCACAATAAAATTTAGGTGCGATTCTAAAATACCTATTATGTGACTATTTACGAAACTGGTCCACGTCACCCTTTGTTTCGTTTGTTTTTTATTTACATCATGTCCATTGTTATTGTTGTTTGTAAACAACAAATCTTTTTGTAATCTTAATTAACACACTTCAAAGTCTCCATACATTTTTAAAACGTCTTCTTTGAGCTCGAGAATATAAAGCGTGTGTCTAATATTAATAATGGTACATTGGAAAACATCTGGACTTGGTTGAGACTTGAAGATAAAGCATTGTAGGTAAAGCATTTTTACTGAAGGAAAAAGAAGATATCAAGACGTGTCCTTTTTCACAAGGAGTGTAGTTCAAATTTTTCCTAATGATATCATAAGAATTATATGGATTTCAAGTTGAGATTAATTCAAAATTAAATGGAAATAATATTGATATCTACCTTTCTACCTCGCAGCTTTTATAAGTGTTGTTGATCGACTGGTACTGGACTGTTGTTGGTGATCGATGAATAATTTCCTTCTAGACTAGTATTAGCAGGATTTCACTCAGATTTTCTTAATCCTTTGATATTATCTTTACAGCATAAAATGAAAATAGGTATCTAAATTTTTAAAACATAAAATTGTATACTCACATTAACTCCGTAGGAATATGTGTATCGTGGATTATGATCGAAGTCCTGGTCATCTCGTGGCTCGTAGTCTGTCAACTTCTTGTAGTGCGCTAAACTCAACGTATTCTTCGCAACGTTCTGGTACCTTATCGGCGTTGGTCTTCCGAACTGAGGACCTCTCACTGGGTAACTGTCTCTCGAGTTCGTCGCTGGTTCTTGAAAGTGGCCTCTTTCAGGTAAATTATTCACAATTTTACGTATATCATCGGTTCTGAATGCATCATAATGCTTCACGGCCCCTGGATGTGTTCTCGTGAAGTATCTGTTGTATTCATTTAAACCGTACTGTTTTTGGTTTGATCCAAAGTCTTGTTTGATCGTGAACGATTGTTTGGGATTGTATTGACCGTAATCGTTTTGCGATTTCATCAGCACTTGCAAAGCTTTAGCTCTTTCGTGATCTGGCAGCGTGGTATCTGGATCATCTAAATATGCAACCAGTGCATCTTCTAAGGTATTGTATGTTTTATATGCATATTCTGTATCCTTCGCGCCCGGACCTGTGTCATCATATTTATTCTCGATGGCGAATCGTATTTGGGCTTCCGTTGCGGCTGATTGTATTGCAGCTCGGGTCTGGAGGAGAGTCAGTGAGAGTATCGTAGCTATCTGTGAATAAAAGAAAGCTGCTATAAATATTGTAAAACCAACTTTTATCAATATTATTAATATTGTATTACGTATAGCATTAGGCAATTTCGTGTTTTAAAGTTTGATGGTTTTACGAGTATTTCGGTTCATCTAGTTTTTCCATTATTCGACATTTCTTTTCTCACCTATCAGATAGATACACCTTATAATAATATTGCAATTTACTGAATTTAATAAATAATTTGTGGCGTACTTCTGTAAATTTTTCGTAAAAAATATAAAACCGTTGTCGTCGAATGGTTTTAATTCTTACGTAATACACAAACTTGTTTTTTTTTCATGTCTTATCTTAATCTGTACTTATGCACGATGACTTCAAGTCGTGAATGCACATGTCCACTTTATATTGGCATTTAGTACTGAGAGTTGCCAAGTCTCCAAATTATTGTCAATGTCTCAATGTTTTATCATTATATTATGTAGCTAATTAATAAGATACTGATGTATAAAATGTCAAATGAACTACTTTTACCCAATCGCTAACCGTTATGTACTTGCTACCCTTTAAAAAAATAATTGTCACGCTTTAAAACCGGTCAAGTTCGTTGCAGTTACAACACTAACTGGCTCGTGAACAGTGATGTACCCGAAAATATCCGTTATCGTAAGAGAGAGTGCAATAATGTGAGTTGTTATACTGGTCTTTCATTAACAACATAATATAAGTATTACAAGTGGTTTGTAGGTAAGGTCAGAATAAAAACATGCAAGTTACAACTCAACGGTCCTAATTTTGGTTACTCGACTGTTCATCGAACGAATGCTACTTCGTTATGTCCGACAATCGTTCATTCTTTCATTTATGATAGGTGTCTATCATGAATATGTCTATAGGTACGATCACAGAACATATTATAGAAGCATCAACTCAGCTAAGCTGGAAAACATGAAATCAGTGTGGTTTGTGATAAATGTTGCGTTCGTTTCCAACTTCATACGCGTCACTTTCGTTGTCTGCATGAGTGTTATTTCCGTTGTCTTTTTAAAAAAATTTACCCTCAACGTGCCAATAGGCAAGTGGTTGTTGTTGTTGCCAATGTCCACTCTACTTGGCTAATTAAATTCATAGTTGTCGGTGCAGCGTATGATTATTGTAACCACACGGAGTCGGTCGCATTTGAATAACTTTATAATTATCATCGTTCACGCAACTCACGTAACGCTTTACGCAATTTGTAGGTATAATTTCTAATTTTCGCACGTAATTTTATTATGTTTTTGTTAACAAATAAGGTATTTAATATATATCTGGACATGAAAAGCATAATGGTCGGATCTCAACATCCGACCAAACTACTTTTTGTATTTGTTAAAAAGTAGTTTTAGTGTTAAAGACCATAACATACTTTGTAACGCTAAAATACTAAATATTATAGTATTTTAGTGTTAAAAAGGAGTTTGGTCGGATGTTGAGATCCTTAAGACCTTAAGCTTTTCATGTCCAGATAATATTATGAAATGGAATAGTCGTAGTCAAAAAATGCAACAAATAGAAATATAGCATACTAGTCTGCGGTAATTTTGGAGTCCCCGCGGAAATTCCGGATTACGATATCAATAAATGGACCAATAAATAAAAAAATAAAAAACTATAACAATAAAACTCGTTTAATTGGTCCATGCCCATGGTGAAAGAATTTTTGAAATCGGTTCGATAGTTTTTGAGTTAAATCGTAACAAACAAATAAAAAATGTTTTCTTTTCCCTTTATAATATTAGTTTACATTCAGGTAGGTAATTACATACAACATGGGAAATGTCAAATTTTGAAAAGTTTTACAAAAGTAAGTAAACTCGAACAAACCATCATTTTCTTATAAATATCGTACCAAAGAAGTTTTTTAAAACTCATCCAAATCGGGAATGTGAAGAAATCTACACAAACCATCAAAGGTAGTTAGGTAAATGGTAAAAAAATAAACAAATCAGGAAGAAAATAAACTCACCAAAAACATTGTGTTTTAGTTTCTTATTCAATCACTTAGGTAATGATTCCAAAATAGTACACCACTAAAAGGGATGATGTGAATAAAAAAAATATCTATTATTAAAAATATCGATACACATAAAAAGCCGCAAATATTCAAAAGCGCGGTGAAGTGCGCTTAAGATTTAAATAAAGAACACAAGTCCACCACACCGTTGTCGGTAACGGAGTGGCAATTGGCTCAACGGCGTGACAGACAGAATGTGTTGTGATGTGTTTAATGATTTAATAAGCGCCGTCATCGCTCGGAAGTGCGTCCGCGGCGGATGTATCGATAAAATTCACAGCAATCGATAGCCCGTTGGCACATCATTAGGTTTTCTTACACAAAATCGACTTTTTACTTGACATTTTAACTATAGTTAGGTACTTACAAAACGATAGTTTTTTCCGATATCCTCAATACTGAATTTACGCAGAAAAAAGGATTTAATATCTCCATCTGGATGCAATCCACTGCCAAATTAAATATGCTATAGGTAGATGGTAAACGTGATTGCTGGTTTAAACTGAGTAGATACATATCATATTATTATGTTGTTGATAAAATTCCACAACGCAAGCCTATTTTTTTAACCAGTTATGTGCAATATGTACTTGTTTAATTAAAACTCAAACAACTATAGAGTATTTATTTGTATGATTGCAATGTAGAGTTATAGAGAAAAAATATTTTCAAACGAGCTTCAATCGAAATAGGTTCTCTTTCATGTTTTTAACATCCATTTGTTGACCTTATCATATTAAGGATTAAAGTGATTGTAATTCAAAAATATGAGTCATAAACTTGATTTAAATCATGTTTATATCTATTTTAATGGGAAAATAGTTCTTCAGCGTTAGTCTGAAAAGGAGCAGCAAACTGAAAGGGCATCAAATATATTTTGCTTACTTTTTGTTTAAAAATTTGTCCTTTACCTTTAAGTTCTGTCTGTTTCATCATTTCACGTCTGTAAGTTTGTTACATCCGACGTTGTGTAATGTCTGGGAACAATAAATAGCGTCGCCTAAAAAGAAAGTAGGTATAGCCGCTTTAATTTTATGGATTTGCAAATTTTGCAAACGAAAGTATTTTAATACTTTAATTTTAATTCTAATTTTTAATTTTAATTTATTTTAATACTAAAACAAAAAAGAAACGCGCGGCTGAAGTAAAACTTTCTCGACGTTTTTGACCGATAAGTATGATCATATAAATGATTTTCAAATAGTCATTATATACTAAACGAAAAATTATTACACGTTCCCGTAGTGTTACATCATTAAAATATTTAGAGAAGTTACAGTTTGAAAAAAAAAAGTGCAGTGTGTGAGTATAGTGGCACTTTCAAACGCTCGCAGTTTGGTACCCTCTTCTTGAGTATCTATACAAACGTGCATAACCTTTGATAAAGTTATTGTTAGGGGCATAATATTTTATAGCAGAGATGCATTGATGCAAATTGGAATCGTTTCGACGTGGAAGGTTCGCCTTAAGTGTCGATAGTCAAAAAGATACCTACGTGTGGTATATGATTTTAACATTTATGGTAACAAATTTAACAATATTTGGACATTATAACACAGCGCCACCTAACTAAGCAGAGTTTGTGCTATGGCAACCAGACATCTGATGATCTAATGAGAATTTGCAATCGATTATCATTATTTTTTAAACATCTACTTAATCTGAGATACAAACTCAATTTGACACAGCCTAGTCTGCAGTAAAAAAATAAGATCTTTATTATACAAGTCGAACCTAACATCATCTAAACTAATATTATAAAGGGGAAAGAGTCCCTGAGTAACATAGGCTATATTGCAAGCTGGAATTCCCGCGGGAACTCTGAAATTACCATAATTCAAATATAAGTTTATTTGTTTGTTTGTTAAGCTTTCACGCTTTAACGGCTCAACAGATCACTATACAATTTTAAAATTTTGCATACCTATACGTTGTCAGGGGCACAGAGAAGATCATAGAGTAATTTTATCCTGAAATTCTCTCGGGAACTCCGCAACTATCGCGCGTGAAACCGCTCGGAACAGCTAGTTTTATATATAAAGATGTTATGTACAAACTCGATTAAGGTTATAGATGTTTTGTTAAAGTTATTCTGATAGCTAAATAACACCTAGAGTGAGAGGCTGTAATTTCATAGGGCATTCCTGTGTATAAAGTCAATCATTGTGGTCTAGCTTGTTCTAGTTAAATCTAAAGTGTAAAGTGTAAAGGTAGGTATATTATTAGCGTCTATTTAGACTTTAGTTAGACGGTGACTCTTTATTGCAACATCTAACGTTTAGAATAGAATAAGTATAGAATTAAATTTATTTCTGCACAACACATAAGAATAATAAACAAACATTAAACTCCGAAATTACCGCGGGGCACAGCTAGTATAATAATAATAAAAAGTTTATTTACTTAATACAGTTGTAGTACACTAGCGCCCAAACTATTAGTAAGAAGATTTCACTTCGAAAAGCACCCATAATTTTTGATTTTGTTACAACTTTCGACTCGTGGATTGAAATGTCACTTTTGAGTAGTCCAGTCGGTCCACAGAACATGGAATATAGATCTCGCAAGATATAATATCTGCCTGTCAGTCGATCAGAGAGAGAATACTAGCTAAAAAAAATTATATAATTACATAGTATAAATGAATCCCTATTTGCCTTGGTCACTTCATCACACGTGGACGGCTGGACCAATTTAGCTTATTCTTTTTATGTTGTGTTTTTTATAGCAAGGAGAAGAAAAAAATAAGTTTGGAATTTCTGCGGGAATTACAAAACTTTAAGAGTTGAAAATCATGTTACATGCATGGAGCGATTGCTCATGAATAACTTCTCACTTTATTTATCTTCTCGAGAAATTCTACCTCTGCAACCCCAGCCACTGAACAAAAAAATAATCACTACGTTTTAAGAGTCCGCACTTTCGTACTGAACACTGAACCGATTTATGAAAGCATTTTGTGCCAACCTTAACCTTACCAATGTAAGACGCGGTCAGGGGGATTTGGTTAGGTATTCCAAAGCTGGTAAGGAAGTCATTGCATAGATCCATAGTACCGTTTGCTTCAAGGCAGTGTCGATGGGCCAGCACCAGCCGTATTAAAAATGAAATAAATGCGCTTTTGTCTATACTACGTAGGTAGGTACCTATACTGTTTAGTGAATTTACTGAATTTTGACACAAAACTTAAATGTTACTAAGTTAAGTTGAAAATCTGTCGCCAAGCACCTAGCGGTGTAACGGCCTGACTTGGAAGCCAGTCCTATTACCGGCTAGGTGTGTTTACAATCTTTGACCGCACCGCGCGTCACGTAACATCAAGAGAGATGTTGTCAAACGTCTAGCCTGCCCCCTTAGCCAAGTTGACATTCTATAATAGTCAACTCATACAAAACTAAGTAACTTAACGATCGTCGTAATTGCCATGTCACGTGATCACGTACAATCGACCAAATCAAAAGTCCAATTTTGCATGACATAAAAATCCGTTTCTTGGTTTTCTAAGCGTTAATGGGTTGTTGACGAGTGAAAACCGTACCGATAACACGCGTGTCACGTGTCTTCGTTATTTCAGTCACTTTTCAGCATCTATTTTGGACCCTGAGCAGGAAACTGGCTTTCAAGAGAGCCCTGTTTTAACTTGGGGGACAATCTAACATTGTCATTGGCGTTTCGCCATAATTGAAGAAGTAGATGAAGAGATTTTTATTATTAAGAAACATTGTCATTGGCAAATTATAATTATAGACGCCATTATTAAAGAAGAAGAAGAAGTTTATACTTTAGAGGTCATCTTGGCTAAGGGAGAAAAATAAAAATAAAGAAAAAAAAAGTTTTTTCTGCGAACGACGACGCAGCAAATGACGAAAACTGACGTTCTTGTAACTATACTATGCTTTCTGTGGTACAAACTGCGGTATTTGATACGTCGAGGTCACATCACTGCCGACCGCCGCATTGCTGAGTCGTGACTAGCTCGTATTGTGGGCAATTTTAAAGTAACCATTATACATATTTTTGTTGCATATAAACAATGAATTATGAAACGGACAGCTGATCGATTGTTAACTATTAACATTGGGCATTGGATAGGAATAGTTTGTAAACATGGTCTTTGTAGTTCATCGATAGTTAAGGTAGGTAAGTATATTTTTGTTAGACGATTTTATCACAAGTAGAGGTTAATGCTCATTCTATCTGTAGAATACTAAGAAGGAAAATAGTAGCAGATAACAGCAGATAGTTATCTGCTATTGTAATGATAGCTGACTAACTGATGATGATAACATGACACAATATAACTGAAGGTAGGGGTAGGTATGACCGAGACTATTAGCTGAGCGACACATCTAGAACCAACTAGAAACTATTACAATTAATTGCACCAACATAGAAGTTGTACAGCATACCAGATATCCGTAGGGAACACGGAGCAGTGCCTGGGACTTGCGACCCAGGTGTAGGTTTAATGGGGCCCCTTTACAATGCATGAACGCTCACTTCCACTGCCCGTGCTCCCGACTTCTCGCCGATATATCGTTTACAATATTTCTTATAAATCAATGCCCACAATCTAGATTTATCTGCGTTGATTTGGAAGTGGCCGCGGGAATTCCACGATAAAAAGTATGTCCTTTTCTGTTAATTGAGTAGTTAGAGCATTAAACCGTAACAAAAAAAATCACATGCGCATTTGGACATAGATAAGCAATAGTGTGTTAACCCACACTGGAGACATTTTGAGTAAATCGTGTTTTAAAAGTATAGCGCCATTTTGTGTCAACATTTTTTATGTCAAATATTTAGTTACATATTTAAGCAATGTAATGAGATAAACACATAATTAAAAAACGTTCCCTAACTCTCAATAAATCGTACTGAATCAATAACTAAATTTTGTGGGTTAACATTTTATTGGTTATCTGCGTCCATTTATAATAATTTTAGTTAGGATTATAACCACAGAGCAAAGATATACAGGGTGAAAAGTTAATCAAGTTATTATACTTACCGAATGTTAGTGTAGACATTAATCTTTCATTATAACTTATGTCTATTTTATGGTTCAAGTTGCATGTTATTGTGTAGGTACGGCAGAAAGGATCGTTAGTTTCACATTCAAAATAAAATTACGGTCACGAGTGACCATGGAATGAGAAACCATGGTCGCTTGCCATAGTAATTAGTAAGTAATAATGGTTAATTACATAGTTATTAATTAACTAGCGGTTCCCCGCAGTTTCACCCATCTTAATTTCGGAGTTACCACGGGAATTCTGAGACAAAAGTACTCTATGTCGTTCTCTGTACCCCTGACAATGTGTATGCAAAATTTCATGAAGATCGGTTGAGCCGATGAGCCGTTGTTTGACTATTCCTTGGACATTAGGGTTTATATTTTGTGTGAAGGTACTCAACATGGTGCAACGTACCCCCCTTTTGTCTGACGAGCTTTAGTAGGTAAATCCACAAATCCCCTCTTGGGCTCCCGTACTATTATGGTTGTAGGCTGGTGTATAGTAATTATTATCTGTGGTAGCACTCATTTCAATGGTGTCGCCAAACTTCCAGATAAAGCTGTATATTTTGGACAGCTTTTGAAAATACCTCTATTTTTCTGAGAAAAGTGAGAAAAAAATCGCTCGCTAATTCTTTACCCCTCCGGCGATTGTGGGGGTTGGTGAGGGATGAAGGGGAGACGGGGTCCGATCCATCACAGCTGCTGTCACATGCCATTAGCGAAGCCTACACAGTACGGGGCAGAGAAAGTTCTTTTGGCTGGTAGATGTTTCATTGAAATAGTGCTTGAAACATGTCTCAATGCGTTTCTGCTGATATTCATTGTCAGTCCAAAAGATGCATGTAAGTAGGTAGGTACTAACCGTCTTTCTGTTGCGCCTTGACGACGTATTGAAAGCAGAATTATTAAAGTATAATCCTGACATAGTCATCAAATCAGACCTTGCTTATACAACGTGTTAATGAATTAACTGAAAACCTGGTACGTCCCATTTAAAAAAATAAACAATAATATGGTTAAAATATATTTTATGTCGAAAAAATTAATACTTTAAAAATTATTCAACATTAGTTAGGAGGTGAACTATCTACGAAATTCCAAGCGCTACGCCCGCGCCTACCGGTTCGAATTTTTTTGCAGCGGGCGGCGTACGCTCCAAATATTGTATTATAAATAAATTAGACGTGGGTTCGTAAAAATGAAAAAATATAACCTATATTAAAACATAGTGCGATCGATTCGCTAGTCGATTCTGAGCAAACTACTTTCTAGTTTTCAGTTAATTCATTAACACGTTGTATGTATAGGCAAGCAAGTTTCTTCTCTGCATCAATAGGTATAAGTATTTTTCTGCGTATTTTTGGCATTCATTAGAAAAAATATCAGATGTTCTCTTTCTACTGATTGCCGATGCATATCATTTCCGTGAATTTTAGGATATCCTCAATAATTGTTAGACGTAAAGTAATAAAAAGTAGGTAGGTACTAGTTAGGTACAATTTTTTGTAGCATGTGGCGTGACCTACCACAATATTAGTTCCCTATCTACATAATATATTTACGTTCCAGATGAATAAGGTGATCCGGAAATCCAACAAGCTGAAACCACAGATAAAGCGTCTAATTTTTGCGTAGGTATACAACTCAATACTTTCCCTCGGCCGTACGAATGAGATTCGGCTCGAATAAATGTGTAAACAAGAAATATCTTCATTCGAGACCCGAGCCCGCCCGGCCCAACCGTGGGCCCAACAGTCAGTGGTCCGACTAGACGCGACCGAAACACACTATAGGCCCTATACTTATACCACGTAACGCTTGTCATGGTATAATTAGATACATCTTTAATTATTTTATTTATTTATTTATTTACTAATTTATAAACATTGTAACAACTTGACGGTGCTACATAAACCTTTTTAGGTTTTATTATTATTATTATTATTATTATTATTATTATAAACGGGAAAAATTTGATTTTAGTTTGAATAGAATAGAATAGAAAAAAGTTTATTTGATACCATAAAAATAAAATAAGTACAAGCGTGCATGAGTCTTGTGAGTCTTGTCTCGTGAGTTTATTTGTTTGTTACGATTTAACTCAAAAACTACTGGACCGATTTCAAAAATTCTTTCACCATTAGAAAACTACATCATCCCTGAGTAACATTTTTTCCTTTTTCGTATCCCTGACCACGGGTATTCAAAATTTCATGTTGATCGGTTGAGCTGTTAAGGTGTGGAAGAGTAACAAACAAACAAACTCACTTTAGTATTTGTAAGGATTGTATTTGTAAGGATATCTGGGGGCACGGTAGTGTCCGCGCCAAGGCAAACCAAGGGAACGGGACACCACCCTTGTCTGTATGTAGGCGTCTCGTTGTTGATATTATTGCACCGTTTGTCATATTTTTTACAGTGAAAGCATTATGAACTCGTGAGTCTCGGCGACCAATGTCACATGTGCTTTTGGTGGAATGTATTGCCTATTAATTATTTCTTTTACTAGGAAAGCTCTGGAGTAGTGACCGCAGTCGAGGGTCGGGAGTCTGACCGACCCTCGACGGCCGGGAAGGACTGACATTCTGGTGAAAGTCATCTAGATAAGAGCAACGCAGGGATATGTGGAGATCCTTGAAGTGTCCTTATCTAGTAGTGAATCGTATGTTTATGGATTTGTTGATAGTTTATTTGCTACTAGTTGTTTCCCGCGGTTTCACCCGCATTGATTCCTTTTGACAAAGACCTATGTGAAAGATTAACAAACTCACATTCGAATTCATATTATTAAGAATAGCTGGTTCTGTTTTAAAATTCAAAGCACTAGGCGAGAAATTAGCAAAACGTAACTGCTAAATGCTACGCGAGCGAAGCTGCGGGCAGCAGTTAGTTTCATATAAAGGTCCTTAATATGTGAATGTAAAGTAGGTACTTGACTATTTGACAACTTGGATCACCGCACCCTCAGTTTAAAGTCCACGCCCCGTCGAACAGCTGATTTAATCAGTCCTCTGTCACCAATGATATTCCCATACAAAATATAGATACGTCATTAGGTTGTCGGGTGGAAATCGTAACTCGTCATTGCAGGGTTTTTTTAATGTATCAATGCATTGCAGATTATTGTTAACTCTGAGCAACTATGTCTCTTGTTATAATTACGTATTTTGACTCAGGGAACAAACCCATACAATTGCCCATTGTCAACCAAACAATTGCCTAATAAACGATAGAAACACCATTAAAAAAGAAAGAAAAGATTTATCACGGAAATCTGAAATATAGCATATTTGAAGCTCTACATACTACTTAACTTGAATAATTTTGTAATCAATACCGGCCCTAGCCTTTGATCAGGGTAGAGCGAGATTGTCTTTAAGCCTATATGTAGCTCCAGGCTAAGCTTAATCTACTTGTGAAAACCGCATGACATTCCGTTCAGTAGATTCGGAGATTATCGCGAACAGACAAACAGACAGACAGAAATTGTGGTTGGGTAGTCTTCTTTTGTCGCCCCTTGTAAATTTTTGGTATGTATGTTAATGGTTTGATTTTTTAATAATGTTGAATGTTAAATAGTGGTATGATTTTCTTAATAATATGACATTTTTGTTGAAATAAATTATTATTTATTTAACGCCCTAGCTTTAGTCGGCGTTTCCATTTGACATAAAATGTACTTTGGCTTGGCCATCAAAATTTAATTTTTAGCTGAAAATAGTTTATCGAATTTGTTTTCTGACACCCCTTGCTACCTAGCGCCTTCAGCGACCGCTCTTCTTGCTCTACCCACTAGGCCAGCATTTTGAAATTGTTTCAATTACTTTTCGTTTCATTTCAAAAATCAATTTAAGCAGGTTTTTTTTTTATGTCATAGGGGGCAAACGGGCAAGTGGTACACCTGATGGTAAGTGATTACCGCCGCCCATAGACATCTGCAACACCAGAAGGCTTGCAGGTGCGTCGCCGACCTGGAATGGGGATGGGAACTGGCTTTCAAGTGGGGCTGCCGGAACACACCGTTAGGTGCTTGGCGACATATTTGCAACTTGAAGGTGGTAGCTAGCCAGCCGGGCACTAGAGAGCGCCCTACCACCATGCAACTGATATGACATATCTAGCTCTTTGTTACTGTGATATCATTGTCGGCCATCCCTCTCTAAACAGAGATTAAATTAACAGCGGTCTCGTTGAATTTACAATCGGCTGCGTCCGCTTTCATGCGGCGTTTGTCGCGGTTTAATGATGGATGATAGAACGGGTATTTAGGAAGCTAAGATGCGGAGATTTTAATGTTTAAATGGCGTGTTAATTACCATATTTGTGGTGAAAAATAAATGAACAGCTTAGAAACTACATAGTGATTTAAAGTAGATAATAAAGTGACCAGCTATTCTAGCACGTTGGCTGACAACTTTTATCATATTTTTGAGCAGTCAGCTGTGTGTCTGCGTTTACGTTTGAGGTCATTAAGTAGTGAGATAAATTTTGTAGCCGATTTTGTCTGTCGCTAATTATTATAAATTTAATAAAATCAATTAAAAAAGATATTATTTGAATAAAAAAAAATTTAGTGTGTTGGCATTTCTTGTTTAAACTTTTTAATAGACATCAAGTTTAAACGCTGCAGAATTATTATCATAATTATAATATATCATAATACTATAATTACTTATAATACATTGTATCCTCTATTTCTTTATGAATTCAAAATGAAATGTTGTAAAGATATGATTTTTATAGAACAGGAGCCGCTGCTTTCAGCACTATCATGGAACCTCCCGCTGCATATACCTACAAAATAACGTATCTTTATATGTATACTAGCTGTCCCCCGCGATTTCATCCGCGGTAATTTCGGAGTCCCCGCGGGATTTCCGGGATAAAAACTATCCAATCTTTTAAGTTGGACCATATTATAAATGGTTACAAAATTTTATCAAAATCCGTTCAGTAGTTTCGGAGTCCATCGCGGACAAACAACGTGACACGTGATTTATATATTTTTAAGATAAGATAGTAGGTAGGTATACAGTAAGTATATATTTGGTTATTTCTGTAGCGTGATTTTTAGGTATCCCGTTAATTGTTGCCACCGTCCGTAGGCACCGATGACGACGCACGTGCAAATACCCTGAGCCCGGTTCTTTTCGCAAAAATCTGTCCACCCGTCCATACACAGTTGATGGATCACCGCGCCACGAATTACCCATATTGTGGGGAGGAATACACGCGAATTATATTTCTATATCGAAGATTGACGTTTTCGTTCTCGGCGGGTTTCAATATAAATATTTTTTTCTTTTTTTTTTCGCACACTCCGCTCTTCAAAATGTCAACGGTTCTATATTATGTTAGAGGAATAATTTGACAAATTCAATAGATAGGTACGTTAGGTACCAGCTGATTGCCGATTCATTTTCATCCGCGTATATTTTGGGATTTCATCAGAAAGTGTGTGATCCTAAATATCGGCCTCAAATATTATAATCTTGCTAATATGCTCAGTTTCATTGAAATCCGTCTAATCGTTACTGCGTGATACGCGTTTTTTAAATTCCTTCAATATGTAGATACTTTATTTTGACCTCGCGTAAGCGATAACAAATAATTGTAACGTTGGTAGGTACCTTATTCTTTTCTTTTTAACTTAGGCGAAAAAAGATTTTTTTTTTTGAAAAATAAGCATTTACTTTAGAAAGATTAAATTAAGCGATATTATAACTTTTTTAAATTAAGCTAGTTATGTAACGAAGCGAAAATGCTAAAAATAACTGTGTTTTTCTTTCAGGTAAACATTGGTTGTGTAATGTGTATATACATAATATATTACTTATATCTATACTCTATAGTATAATATATATGTGATAATATGTGTAGTATATACCACGTTTGCTTGGTTTCCATTAAAACGTTAAAGCTTGGTGTGGAATCAAGTAGATCTGTGTGTTATGAAGTGGATTATTATTATTATTGAAACTTCGTTAGCGCAGAGGAAGGGTAGCAATTGAGTAGTACCTATTTGTTTCTTTTGGTTAAAAGGTTGGTATTTCTCATATTAAAACATCACGTGTAATTTAGTGCACGGTTTTATTCCCTTACCATAGATTAAACAAACACTAGTGGCGCAAACATCCACTCGGGAGCGAAACGGAATCCCGAATAGTCCGCGATCCATCATTCTGTCAGCGGCCGTCCCCCGGCACGGACGGCTCGCTCCGACACAGCGCTACTGTAGATTGTTGGAAATCAACCATTCAATTTATTTATGCCTACGTCGTTTTTGCAGTAGGTACGATTGTGTGCTTTTTATATGTTTCTTTGGTTGGCAGGAGAAATTTTGTGAATTAAATTTTATTATTAGTACTTTAAAGAGACAATGCTCTTTTTACGTCAAAGAGAACGAGGTTTTTTGTAACTTTTGATATAAAAATATGCCTTAAAACCCCTAGCACACGGCGTATTTTAAACGCGCAGACGACGCGCTGGTAACGCACGTATACGCGCTTCAAATGAGATTTGAACGCAAACTTGTAACCTAATTTAAGCACACGGGGTGATCGTGAAACGTGCGTCTACTGCGCGTATACGCGCAGATACAGCGATACAGACGCGCGGTAGTCGCTCGTAGCTTCCGCGTTTTGGTCAGATACTCCTCATCAGTTTTACAATGGCTTCAAACAACACTGCATACATTGACTTTAGTACTGCTTAAAGAAAAAGACTTAAAAATAAGCGAATCTACTGTTTATTTCGCGCCCCTCTACCCTTCCTCCGGCCCTTTGTACGCGCATCAAACGAGTTTCGAACGCACTTCAAACGCGCGTTTGTATCGCGTTTTACGCGCGTTCGAATCTATAAAAACGCAAAAATCGTCATCTACGGCACCGAAAACTCGCGACTGCGCATTTAAAATACGCCGTGTGCTAGCCCTTAGATACTAATTTACTTAACAATAAAAAAATACACATGTTGTTTCTAAAATATTTATTTACAAAATTAATATATCTATTCGTAAACAATACGACTTTCATTACGCGATTTCGTTCATATGTTATATTGGTTAAAGCAAACCATAAAAAATATTTGAAAATAAAATACAATTTACCTATTTTTTAATAAAATCGTTTCTTTTTTATTTACACTATAAATTAATGGATTATTATTTATCAAAGCAGTGCTAAATGTAAATTTTATTCGCTAAAAGAGATTTCCGGTTATTGGGCCTGGCTCGATTCTTGGCTGATCCTGAAATAGAAAAAAAATCTATTAGATTTTAGAAGTTAGAACTAAAACAATGACAACGGAATTACGTCACTGACATTAATTCTCTTTTGATTTTGCGATTTATTTCTTCACTAGCTGTTCCTCACGGTTTCACCCACGGAAATGTATGAGTTCTCGAGAGAATCCCGGGACAAAAAATACCTTATGTCCTTCTCAGTACTCCTGACAACGTGTAGTTTGCCAAATTTAACGCAGTCTCACTCGCATACATTTCGAAGTTCTCGCAGGAATTCCGAGATAAAAGTACCCTATGTCCTTCTCTGTACCCCTGACAACGTGTAAGTATGCAAAATTTCATGATGATCAGTTGAGTCGTGAAAGAGTAACAAACAAACTCAGTTTTGCGTTTATAATTAAGAATAAGGATTAGTGACGATTTAAAAAAATCTAGCACACATGGGAACGTCGAAGTCGCAGTGAGCGGATAGTTTGACGTTGGCACCTCAGGGAGCGGTGAGTAGCAGTGACCGATTGAGCGGTGGGGAGTGGTGGGTAGAAGTGACGGATTGAGCGGTGGGGAGCGGTGGGTAGAAGTGACTGATTAGGCGGTGAGTAGGAGTGACTGATTGAGTGGTGGGTAGAAGTGACTGATTAAGCGGTGCGTGGTTATGGGTAAAAACGACTGATTGAGCAGTGGGTAGGGTGGCTGATTGAGTGGTGGGTAGCAGTGACCGATTGAGCGGTGGGGAGCGTTAGGTAGGCGTGACCGACACGGACCTGGCGCCCAGCACGGCGGCGACGGCGGCGCGCACGTCGGCGGCGCGCGGCAGGGCGTGCGCCTCCAGCGAGCGCGCGTAGGGCATGGGCACGTCGGCGCCGCACACGCGCCACACGGGCGCGTCCAGCTCGAAGAACGAGCGGGACTCCATCACGCGCGCGCACAGCTCCGCGCCGATGCCTGGCACACAATACTAAATAGTTTATTTCATTACGAGTGCGGAAAGCCTGGAAAGAGTTTATGTGTCGGAACTCTTTTCAATGACGGTTCCGCACGTGTACTGAACGCCTATTTATAATACAGTTGGGAAAAATGAAGCAATTTTATAATAGTAGTTTATGCAACTGTCATATAATGAAGTTATATGCAGTTGCATACACTACTTTATCTTCACTAATGCAATTAATCAAACAACAAGAGTAAAAGCATTAAATTAAATTCACGCGTACGTGTATTGTCACAGTGATTTTGCCGCCATTAAAATCTAACCAGTGAGAGCGCAGCTGCGCGCATCAATAAAACGCGACCAACCTGATTGGCCCTGCAATCAAGTTGGTCGCGTTTTTGATGTTATAATGAGATTTTACGATATCGATGTGGATATTATACTATCATGTGAAATTGCTTAATGTAGAATTATGAGTAGAATGTTACAACATTAGTGTAGATAAAATAATAAAAATACAAACAACTCAACTAAGTTCCAACTGTGATCAAGAGATGGCGCTAGTCGTATTAGTAATGCGAAACGTGCAAAAAGTGTGTCAAAGTCGTGTCGCCATTTTTGACAGTTGGGAAAGAGAACGCACGAGTTCGGAAAAGGCAAAGAAAAAGCTCGAGTATGTAATAGCCCACATCCCGAACGCTATACGTCCATGCAATACGCCACTTTTTGAGCAACTGTATTAAAAAAATAATTAACTAAAATGCCTGTCATTACAAAACGCAGAGCTTTTTACCATATAGCTGATATCGACGGTCGAAAGGAAAATTGCAATAGAGCTATTTAAAGTAATTATTTTTCGAACGAAAATAATCATTACACAAAAAATAATAAATAAGAGAGTAAAATTAATAAAATATTTCTGTAAGTGAAATGCGCTGTTTTCAGAGCAATCTATACAAATATTATAAAGAGCAAAATTTTGTGAGTTTGTGACGTTGTAGGGGGTAATCTCTGGATCTACTGAACCGATTTTGAAAATTCTTTCACTAATAGGAAGCTACAGTGATCCTGAGTGACGTAAGGTACTTTTTATCTCGAAATTCCCGCGGGAACTCTGTAATTAACGCGGATACAACCGCGGGCACAGCTAGTAATTGACAATAATAATAAATAAATAAATAATGCAAGGCTAGGCTACCGGACTGCGGCCAGCCCTCCTCCACGGTGACGAGGTGGTGCGTCCGCGCCACGGACTCGGCGATGCAGCCGAAGTCCAGCGGCCGCAGCGAGCGCAGGTTGATCACTTCTATCTCGATACCTGTGGGCGGGTTTATACAACGTGTTAATGAATTAACTGAAAACTAGAAAGTAGTTTGCTCAGAATCAACTAGCGAGTCGAAAGCACTATGTTTTAATATAGGTTATATTTTTTCATTTTTACTAGTCCATGTCTAAATTATTTATAATACTATTAGGCGCGTACGCCGCCCGCAGCAAAAAAAATTTCAACCGGTAGGCGCGGGCGTAGCGCTTGGAATTTCGTAGATAGGTCACCTCCAAACTAATGTTGAATAACTTTTGAAGTATAAATTTCTTCGACATAAAATATATTTTAATCATATTATTGTTTTGTTTTTTAAATGGAGTGTATCAGGTTTTCAGTTATTAACACGTTGTATATGTATTAATTACACGATACGAAGCACGCAGCTGTACGTATGCATTCATGTTTTGAGTTGCAAGTTCGTGGCAGTGGCGCACTATAATAATAATAATCCAGTAAGCTATAAGCTTGTGTCGTGGAAACCAAGCAAACGTGGTATATACTACATATAATTACTTATATATTATACTATAGATATAATTGGACGAAGATAAGCAATAACATGTTAACCCACAAAATCAATTTATTGATTCAGAACAGTTTATTGAGAGGCAGAGAACGTTTTTTAATTATCTGTTTACCTTATTACATTGCTTAAATATGTAACTAAATATTGAACATAAGAAATGTTGACACAAAATGGCGCTATAATTTTAAAACTTTAATTTACTCAAAATTTCTTCAGTGTGGGCTAACACACTATTGCTTATCTATGTCCAATTATAAACACACCCAGACTTGAAAATGGAACCTTGTGTTCATCACACAAAGTGTACCCCCACCGGAAATCGAAGCCGGACCCTCTTGATTAGCGGGCAGGCATGGTGACCTACTGCGCCAATCAGGTCGTCAAATACGCGCTACATCATTACAAATATTTTTTTCTAGAAAAAAAACAAAGACTGTATTTTGGCTTGGGTTTGGCGAGGAAATTGCGCGAGGCGAGCAGGCCGGGTGTGGCGAGGGGTTCGTGTGAGCCTGTGTGTCTGTGTGCCTGTGTGCCTGTGTAGGTCTGTGTGTCTGTGTGTCTGCGCTCACCCTGGGCGGCGAGCTCGTCGGCGGCCTGCAGCGCGGTGTCGACGGCGCGGCCGGCGCACGCCACGGTCACGTGCCGCCCGGCGCGCTCGATCTTGGCTTTGCCTGCAAAGTCAGTCAAATCATTTATTCAAATTTGGCCCATAATGTGGCTCTTTTTGACGTCAATATAATTACAGTTATTATGACAGCACCCATAAAATATCCACCCCTCACAGCTTCCTAGTGCTATGGCTGAAGAGAAGAAGGTGCGCAACAAACTCTTCAGCAGCATGCTGTCAGTTTAAAGTTACAATATAGATATCTATAATATAGTTAGTGGTAACTCAACTTACAATTAATTATGTGAGAACAATGAGCGGTACCCAGCAATAAACTACCATGCAGATACAGAGACATTAAGAGTTAAACTAGGATTATCTATAATAGTAGAGCAGACATGACCAGCACCAACTGATTTCATTCAGTCAGTCAGTCATTTTAGCTGAGATGACCGCTACATGGCTATGAATGCTAAAGCTCACCGATGGGTAGCACAAAGTCCGGGGACAGCGCCTCGTCAGACATGGGGAAGGGCACGCCGTACAGCATCTCGTTCTCCAGCACCACCACCGGGTCCGGGTCGCGGATGGCCGCCTTCAGCAGACCTGACACCACACCACGAATCAACTTTACACATCTGTTGTATGTTATAAAGAAGCAACAGATTGCATCGTGGAATAAGCACGTTAACAATACTGTAGGACCATTTCATCTTAAATTAACAACTATAGATTGTCAACTTGTCTAAAGGGGAATCCCGCCTTCAACCCAGGGTCCTGCCAATCATTTTGGTTATAAGGACCAAAACTTGGGAAACCCTACAGATTCTTGTTTGGCTCAAGACCAGTCCCTTTGAGGCCACTCTCCCAATTCACAAGCATGACTACGTCTACTAGCCAAGTCTTGGCTAATGGGGCACAACACTTGGCTAATGGTGCACAACACTTGGCTAAAGGGGAACAGCACTTTGCTAATGGAGCACAAGTCACAACACTAATCTATCACAAGACTTGACTTAAGGGGCACAACACAGTTTGCTTCCACTCCACAGACCTTTTGCGTCCTCCGCGGAGTAGGGCATGACCACCTTGAGCCCGGGGCAGTGGCTGTACCATGCGCCGAAGCACTGCGAGTGCTGCGCCGCGACGCCCGCCGCCGCGCCGTTGGGCCCGCGGAACACGATCGGCACGGGCACGTTGCCCGCCGACATGTAGAACGTCTTCGCGGCTGAGTTGATCACCTGCGGACGCACAGACGGACACACGAACACGTCAGTATTTGTTGTACATATTTGAGGTAAAATCGGTTTCCGGCAGCTCTCTTCAACAAGCTGTAAAGGGCAGACGTTGTTGTGGGCGCTGATACATCGTAAATTAAAGATTGTAATAGGCATACTGCCGGAGTATGAAAATCAAAATGCGATGATATATAATAAAAAAATAAAAGACACATATATTTCGATTTTTCAAATTAGTGAAAAAATATGTCTTACTGATAGATAAAGCGCATTGCAGTTTAGGGTTGGGGGCTCATGACGACTTAACATAACTACTTATAAAAAGTACCAAGGCATGATGTCATGCGAAATTTCGACTCAATATATCGCCGTTATTTTTTGATCACGTAAAAAAGGAAAAGTACGCGTCCAACTAAAATTTAGTCATCTAGTTTATTTTTTTGAGGTCAAAAAGAGTAACACTTATACCCAACTTTGAATAAAAACATTTAATATTCACTAATGTTTATTTGGTGACTGGTATGGGTGGTACATAGGTACAAGCTAGGTTATGACCAAGTGGCAATGTGTGAGTGTCCAAGCATTATTATTATATTAACTAAAGAGCTGTCTTACATGATCAATAGCTTGCATGGAGAAATTGAAAGTCATGAACTCGCATATGGGTCGAAGGCCAGCGAAAGCTGCACCCACTGCTATCCCAGCAAAGCCAGCCTCAGTGATAGGTGTATCTACCACTCGTTTATCTCCATATTTTTTCCATAAGCCCCTGAAAACCATGAATACATATTTAGTTTTTTAGATATATTTTCCTGCTTAGTTACAAAATCCACAGATTTCGAAAACAAAAAGATTAAATTAAAATATGTCTATTATAAATGCAAATGTGACTCTGTTTGTTACACTTTCATGCTTTAACTACTCAACTGATCATCATAAAATATTGCATAGGTAAAAATTTTCGGTACAGAAAAAGGCATAATATTATGGTATTTTCTTTTGGTATGTTGGTTGGTACATTTAAGCGTTTACATTTTTTTTGTGTATTGTGCCAAATAAAGTTAATTTCAGTTACTTTTGATACTGGGATTTCAGCAGGAATTCTGAAATTAAATTGTGGAGATGAATAAATGATATTATTATTATTCATTTATTGTTCTTAAATTTAGGTTTTTTACAGTAGATATAAATTTATTATTATTATTATTATTATTATTATTTAAATAAATATTAATATAACAGAGAGCAGTTGCATAAAAACCCTTTTTAGTAACTACTTACACTATATTAAGAGGCACTGAGAAAAAATTAATGTTTCTACACCCGGTGGTTTAAGATGGTCACATGGTGATATGTGATTATTTATCCTACTAAAATTATAAATGCGAAAGTTTGTAAGTATGTATGGATGGATGGATAGATGGATGTATGTTTGTTACTCTTTCACACAAACACTACCAGATGGATTTAAATGAAACTTTACAATAATATGGCTTATACATCAGATTAACACATAGGGTACTTTTTATCCCGGAATACCCGCGGGAACTCTGAAATTAACGCGGGTGAAACTGTGAGGCACAACTATTGTGATTATATTCTCCTCAATTAGTAATTCATTCAGTCTTATGGTTTAAGTAACCATTCATATAATATATAAAATTTAATCCCTATTTCCCGGGAAAGGCATCACACGGGAATGCCAGGATCAATTTTGCTAATTCTTTTTTTGTCGTGTACGAAGGTACCTACTTACTTATGAAAAAAGTTTGGACTTCTTGTAGGAATTCCGAAACTCACGCAGGTGAGTCTCCAAAACAGTTGGACTGATTTGATGAGACTTTTACTGAATTGGCTGAATGCTATAAAAACTAAATTAGGCTACTTTGGAGTTCCTGCGGGAATTCCGAAACTCACGTTAGTAAAACCGCGGGGCACAGCTAGTCTTTGATAAATAGTATAGTTGTCTTCATTCCACACAGCGTCAAATTACGTCAAAAATCACAAACTAACTGTCAACAATTACATAACATTGGTGCACTCAAAATATGTGTTTACACGCGTTTTGTACACATTTTTATCAACTGGAAGTAAATGTACATCTCAACTGCAGAAAGAAGCTTAGGATTGTGGTTTTAGACGTCAAAATAAGGTTATATCATCATAGAAACGATTTACCTTGTCACTTTGTACGCGCCGTCGTATTGAGCTACTTCTTCACCTAAAATGAAGACTCGCTCATCTCTTTCCATCTCTTCATCGATCGCCTGGTTCAAGGCATCACGAACAGTCACAGGCTTTGATGATAAAGCTTTTGAAGACGAAAAAGCACGCCTAGACATACGCGTAAGCATTGCGAAAACAACCGGGGATGATTTTAAAGCCATTTTCACTTGAACACTACGTCTTTACACTTACTAACTAAGGGAAGGAAACTTTATAGATTAATGAGGGGTGTTTCAGTGATGTTTTTTGGTTAAATATTAGTTATTAACGCGATAAAATCACGATCGAAATGAAACGTAATGAAGGATGAATGGAGGTCGTGATTTGTTTGAAGATTTGCTGTCGAGTGTCAACTGTCAAGTGTTATTTGTCAAATTGGTCAATGTCGAGCATGTGGTCAAGCATGTTTGGCAGAACTTAGAATTACTCATAGTCGATAATAAAAAAAAACTTATACATGATCCTGCAATTAATGATAAAATTGATTAATATATTTTTTACAAATAAATAATAGTAAAATCAATATTAAGTTTTACAAAGAAAGGTAAAAGGTATTATGTTTTTGTTCTAGTTGATGGTCAATTAGTAAGCATGGACGTCTTGTGTTAGGCTGGTAGGTGGCGTTACTTACCACAAAGTCAAAGAATCTCTACTTACAATTTTATCACTAGCTCTAGTATTATAGAGTGATATTATTACCCAAATTTTCGAAAATATTTAAAAGGATATAAAATACAGCGTGAAGGCGCGAAGTTAACTGAGTAAGCTGCTCTACGTCAAATTATTTTTAAGTGATTTGACTGGAAGTAGGTACCTATATACTTAGAAATGTTTTATGACTAACTTGGAGACTTTGTAAGCGCCGTCGTATCTCGCAACTTCCTCACCGATCAAGAAAACTTTCTCATCCCGACTCAATTCTTCGTCCAGTGCCATATTCAATGCTTGCCTTACCGTCAATTTTTTAACCCCATCCATTGACATGTTTTCAGGTCCAGCGGCAAATTCCCGAACACACATCGTTACGTTACGTTTGAAAACTGTTTCGCGAATAATTTTTTTCATCATTTTTTTTCTAAAAATAAATAGGTACTTAAAAGTAAGCCTTCTACAAAGGATTTCAATGAAACTGTTCGTAAAATGTTTTCAAGGTCGTGCACGAACCCGTGACAATCTAGATTACTTAAATTACAAAAAAAAGAGGTTCTTAGTTGTCCTTGATTTTTTTTATGTAAAAAACTAAAACGCCAGCTTAGGTACCTACGCAACAGGGGTAAAAAAAAAATCCCTGAAATTTGAACGACATAAGCGTGATGGAAATATGCATTTAGTTTCCGTTCACCATATTAAAGACTGTTGAGGTATTTTTACTATATTGGCGATTCGCGCGTAAAGCTTACACGTGCTTATTTTTTTCATAAGGTGTGCGGCGATCCTTTGAAAAGATCTAATAAAAAAATTGAGTTGAATTTTCTTTTTTGTGGCAAAAGTGATGATTTAACATTATTCTCATTACCTACTCTTGTCTTACCTATGTCGCTTTGAGACAGTAAGGGATATAAGTGTAACCTTGTAACTTTTTACGCTTTTCAAGTAGATACGGTTACATTAGAAACATTAGGTACTATTACTCAATTATTTGACCATGAAACCAACGAATATATAGAAGAGCTTGGACGTTTATTGCCCAGGTTTTTATTGCTTGGAATACATCCGGATTTTTATCTTCTTGCCTCGTCCTCTAGACACGAGGCCGCCCAATTAGGAAGGCCAAAGGAAATTGGTTATATTATAGATATAGGTACTTACACTTAGGTAGTTTTGGCTACAATATCATCAAAACAAAATATGTGATGTTTGTAGTTTAAGATTTTTTTCACTTTTGATTGTTTTTTTCCTGTCAGATTTAGTGAACCAAAACAAAACATAAAAATTTTGTGTCTGTCTATATGTCTCTACGAAATGATTTGACTCCAAAAGTAGGTAGATATTTAAAATTCACAACGTACCGTTCGTTACGTAAGAAGTTACATTCCCCGCGGATTCACCCGCGTTAATTTCAGAGTCCCTGTGGAAATTCCGGGATAAAAAGTAGCCTAAGTTACTCCATTTAACATTAGCTAAAATTCCCGTCAAATCAGTCCAGCCGTTTCAGAGAAAAACAAACAAACAGACAGACAGACAGATGGACAGAGAAAAAATTTAAAAATGTTTTTTTTTATGTAAGTACCGTTTATATACTTTTGTATACATTTAGTGAAAAGCTGTTTATTTGAAATTACAAACAGACACTTCAATTTTATTATTTATTTCTATAGCCACTATGCTATAATATTACTTGTATAGCCACTATGGGATAAAAAAATAGAGTGTCTTTTTACAAAACCAACAAATTTGATTGTTGGCTAACAATTTTTAATTTCCATCACCTAAAGCCTGTTTAGAATTTCCACATCGTAGCTACGAAAAATGGTATCCCCTTCCCCCAAAATTTTCAGCTGAAAAGTTAGAGGATTTTTACTACTTTAGAAGTAAGACGTAGGTATACATAACTATTAACTGTCGATGTTGACGTAAAGTGAATATATAACTAAGTATTATGTGAATATTTCAAGCTTCTAGCTATCGTAGTTATCAATATCGAGCAAAAACGAGAAAAAAAATTACGTTTATTTATGGAAGCCCCCTTAAATATTTATTTTATTCTGTTTATTAGTATAGTTGTGTTGTTATAGCGGCAACAGAAATCTTCTGTGAAAATTTCTACTCTCTAACTATCACAGTTGACGAGATACAGCCTGGGGACAGACGGACATGCAGACAGACGGAGGCGACAGACGGATGGACAGCGGAGTCTTAGTAATAGGGTCCCGTTTTACCTTTTGGGTACGGAATCCTAAAAACAAATCGCCTCCTCCTCCTTTTGCCCCGAAGACATAGATTTATTATTAGACTCTCTTTGATCCTCTCCCGATCTTTCCCAATAACTAACTGTCAAAAGAATGTTATCAATTTGTGTTTAATATATATACATATTGTTATTTAACATAGGGAAATGTAGAGATAAAAGAAATTATAGCACATTTTTTAGAATCCAATTTTCTTCAAATCAGCCGTTTTGTGACGATATTATGTAGGTATATTATTTGTATTCCGAGGTTAATGTACGCTCGACAAACGTAAGAGAAACAAAATAAAATATCTTATGAGGTTTAATGAAACGACGTTATGTGCGTATTGTGTATAAAATGTAGACGTTCGTTTTTCTGAATGTGGAACTTTCAGTCGTTTACGAGCAATACTTCCTTTTGTACCATTCTTTTGTGACTATAGCATTGTTTAAATAATTTATGTTCAGTAGAACATGTTCGAAGTGCTATAGCCTATACATAGAGTTTGAATTCTCGGGTTGCGAGTGCCTTGAGGTTGATCTTATATAGTTCAAGCAATGGACTTTAAAGTGATGAGAAAACCTGCTTACAGCCTGGTAACTACACATTATGCTATATTTTTTTAAACAATTGACAAAATGACCCAATTCCTAAAGTCATAATTATACCTACTAAAACTTGTTATTTGTTTTTAAACAATGGATCATGTTTAAAAAACACTATATACGAGTAGTAAAGGCGTATAACAGATAGACAAACAGAGTTACTTTTGCGTTTTTAATGTTAGTATGGATGGTGCTTGGACATTGTCACACAACGCCACCTGGGCCAAACTGAGCAGAGCTTCAGCTATGGGTAAATCCACAGAGAAAATAAATTACCTAGAGATGACACGTAGGCATTCCTGATGCCACGGTTGCAAAGGAAGAGCAAATGCTCTAACTTGCCCAAAACTTCTTTTGCTAGTATCCCAAGTATATTTTCCAAAGTTAATAAATTTAATAAATAAATTAATAAATTTAATAAATTTATTAATTTAATAAATTTTTTACGTTGATGAATGTTTTTGTGTGCGAAAATCACCCGGCGACACTGGTTTTCACCTTTTTTATCATACTGAACTAAGTTGATGTCCCTTCTGTCAGTTATTTTCTGTTTCATGGGTATAGGGTACGGGTGCCAGTTCATTTTCCTCATGCATGATTACCCTGAAGCGGTGCCAGTGACCGAACCCACCCGGTACACAAACCACTGCACCAACGGGCATGTTGACTAATTTTTATTTTTTACACCGTCTTGTGGATTATTAAAAAATATTGGACACGTATTTTTTCTTTTTTTACGTACTTAATCAAAAAATAACGGCGATTTATTGAGTTGAAATTTCGCGTGACGTCACTATTCTGACAGTTTGTATGGCGGTTTTAGCGGTTAGTGACGTCACGACCCCCTTACCCTAAACTTTAATGCGCTTTATCTCTGTATATTTTAATTTATTTGAAAAAGCAAAAAATACGTGTATATTGTTTTTTTATTTTCTAACTGACGGACTAATTAGAATTTTGATTTTCAAAAGTAGTCCACATCCCCACTGTGCTATCAAAACACCAAGTACCCACGTATCTCCCAAAAAAAAAAAATGCAACGTCGAATTTCCACCTCGAAGATAATATTATTTATAACACAATTGCTCGTCATTTCCTAAAACGTCTAATCTCCGCCAAGTTGGGGTGATTGATGACGGATTAATGACATTTCGGTCACAAAGGGCGGTCGTGTCGCATCGTCGACGGTACCTACTCACCCCGTCAAAGCGTTTAAAGTTTTAAATCTATAGGGCGCATGCAATAGGGATGTTGACTACTTTTGAAATTCAAAATTCTAATCAGTCTGTCAGTTAAGTTAAAAAAACAATAAACACGTATTTTTTGCTTTTTCAAATAAATGAAAGTATACAGAGATAAAGCGTATTAAAGTTTAGGGTGGGTGACGCCACTATAACCGCTATAAGCCGCCATACAAACTGCACTGGTTCGTCACGCGAAATTGTATCGCGGTTGTTTTTTTATTGCGTAAAAAAAGAAAAAATACGTGTCTAATATTTTTTATTAATCTACAAGACTGACTAAAAAAAAATTTGTCAACTAGCACATTTGCATAATTTACCCGTATGAAAAGAAAGAAACAAAATACATTTATTTCCGAACAAATTTATCCCGATTCCCGACAGATTCAAACGCTTGTGCTTTGCATTTCCGAACACTCCTCCGATCTAGATTAGGTTGTTTGAACAGTGGTAATGAATTGTTTGCGAGATCTCGAGATAGGTGCCCTTTGCGAAAGTGATTTTGTTTTTTAAGGTAGGTACCCTACACGCCTAAGGCTTAATTTGCATACACGTTGTCAGAACAAGATGTTGTACAGAAAAAGATATAGAGTAAGTACTCTTATTCCGGAATTCCCACGCTATCTTCGAATTTAATGAATTTAAATTTTTTCATTTAATTTTTATTTTTAAAACGGACAAATTATAAAAATTGTCAGCGCCATATCTATGTATATATGTACATATTCACTGATAGTTTCACTTTTGCCTCACCGACGAAATAATATTATTTCAATAACCTAAAAACAATGACGACTGAAGGATAGGCGAATTTTTTTTTTTATCCACTTCACAACACACAGATCTACTCGATCTCACACTAAGCTATAAGCTTGTATCGTGGAAACCAAGCAAACGTGGTACACATATTATTAATATTTATTAAAACGCTTTTGGAGTGTTGGACTGCGGAGGGCAAAAAACCAATAATTCCACGTTTTAGTGTTTACTTGGTTGAATTAATTAATATTGTTTTTAATAATATTATGAGCTATCGTCAAATGCCTAGCCTGTTAACAATTTTTTTTATCAGCATACATTTTGCCGAGAATGCTAAATTAACACCCAATAAAATTCTGAATAATATTTAAGAAAGCAAAAAGAAATATCTGTTCTCCTTACGATTTCACAATTACCTACCTATGACATTCACAAATAACGTGGCTTTCTATTAGTAAAAGAATTTTCAAAATCAGTTCAGTAGATCCAGAGATTATCCTCTACAACATCAAAAACTTACAAACTTTACCTCTTCATAATATTAGTATAGATTTTATTAGCTTTTCCCCGCGGATTCATCCGTGTAAATTTTGAATTTCCCGCAGGAGTTTCGGGTTCTCTGTACCCCTGACAATGTGTATGCAAAATTTCATGATGATAGAAAAGTGTAACATACAAACTCACGTAATATTTGTATAAGGATAGTTAGGATCAAAGGTTAGGAAAGATATGGATTAATTTGTTCAATAATACAATCTGAAACCACAGGGAATAGGTAGGTACCTAGTTTTAAAAAAGGTGACCAAAAATAATATTTCTGTGAGAGAAAATTTTTGAGGCTTGATTTTTCTTAAAGAAATTGTGATTATGCTATAAGAAAAGGCTCTCCGCCGATTCTGTCTCCTGCAATGTTGGGTCAGTTGGGACGACAGAGTGTTAGCGACGATCCATCCGGGACCGTCGGCCGTCGACCCCGCGCCGTCAACGCAGACTAAATATATATCCTAACATACAATACGGGATTCCCCCTGACATTCCTGGACTCACGAGGAAAGACATCGTTGGAAACAATACAAAAGGGCACAACTTTAGCGCAATGTGCCAGTAGGCTCGTGTTCTATAAATAAAAATAAAAATTTTCAAAGCAATTGTAATTTATTATTTTGTTAGAATTTATTTGAGGAACTTTTTGGCGGCAGTAAGAAATGGCGGTGCCGTGACTTATTTTAAGGTTATAAAAAAAAAATTGTTACGGTGTTATATTGGATATGTTTTACCTACTTCAAACTGACAAAACGCGTTAAGATTACAAAGGTTTATAAAACTTTTTTTACGCCACTAATTGTTTGTAAAATATGAAAATAAAAATTGGCTAGTAGTTTCATAGTTCAAAATTTATGATATTAATACACTAGCTGTGCCCCGCGGTTTCACACGCGTGAGTTGCGGAATTTCCACAGGAACTCCAAAGTAGCCTAATGTATTTCTTATAACATCAGCTAATTAGCAGTGAAAATCCCGTCAATATCTCGGTCCAACCGTTTCGGAGATTCACCCGCGTGAGTTTCGGAATTGCCGCAGAAACTCCAAACTTCTTTTGTATAAACCTTGTCCTGACAATAACGAACACAAAAAAAAACAATTATCCAATTTGGTGCAGTCGTTTGGAAGTTATGCGCTTAGCAACACATTTGGCGATTCATTTTTTTATTATATAGATTATTTTTAACTGCCTAATTTATTTCTCTTTAATTTGCGTTTAACGAAGAGCGCAGTTGCCTTAAGGCACTCGTATCAATTGATTATCTTTTATTAGGGTGCATTGAAATCGACGATTTGGCATTTGTATTGTGCACTAATTTAATTATTGCCATCTTCTGAGACATTAGCGGGGTCCATTAGTTGAATTGATCGAGGGTTGCCAGCATAGCGAATTAATTCCACCACTGTTCACCGAGGCACAAAGTGCTGAAGCGGCATTCCTTTTATGACTTGTAAAGTTCGACGAACCGAGCGCGAGTAAAAATTTGTTTTACGGCATTTTAACTGGATCTCTACGAAAGAGGCACAACTCAAGTACACGTCAATCGTCTTGATATCAATTTTTTTTGGATTACGGGCGAAAAATAGCATAGCATTTTTTATAAATATCTACTTATCACTGAGTTATTACGAATATTATATTGTAACTTTAAACTGACAGCGTGCTACTGGAGAGTTTGTTGCGCAGCTTCTTCTCTTCAGCCATAGCACTAGGAATTTGTGAAGGGTGGATATTATATGAGTGCTGTCATAATAAATGTAACTTTATTGACGTCAAAAAGAGCCACATTTTGGGCCAAATTTGAATAAATGATTTGACTTCGACAATACATATCATAAAACAAAGTGCTCCACCGCATTGTCTGTCTGTCTGTTCGCGATAAACTCAAAAACTACTGAACGGATTTTCATGTGGTTTTCACCAATAGATAGAGTGGTTCATAAGGATTAAGTAGGTAGGCATATAATTTGGCAAGGTTTTGTTTAAATTGGTTGAAATATAATTATAATCGGAAAAAGTACTTTGTTACGCCATAGATAATAAAATATATATATTACTAGCTGTGCCCTGGGGTTTCATTTGCGGTAATTTCGGAGTCCCCCAGGAATCCCGGGATAAAAAGTACCCTATGTCCTTCTCTGCACCCCTGACAACGTGCATGCCAAATTTCATCCAAATCCGTTGAGCCATTTTTGCGTGATTGAGCAACAAACATCCAAACATCCAAAAATCCACACTTTCACATTTATAATATTAGTAGGATGTCACGCTTTCACGTCAACTACAACCTATTACCACGAAATGAGGTCTGTCTGTCTGTCTGGGGTACAGAGAAGGACATAGGATACGTTTTATTCCGGAAATCCCGCGGGAACTCCGAAATTACCGCGTATGAAACTACGGGGAACCGCTAGTTTTTATAAATATCTATCTACCTATTATATATTAAAAATTCACGTCGATTCGTTGTTCCGTTACTATGTGTCAGTCGATAAAACAAACAAAATACCCAACAAAATACAAGACTTTTTCGTTAACTTCACTTGTAACTGACATTTTAACCTACTTCCAACTGTCGTATCGAAATGAAACTTTGAATGTATGTATTTCGGATGACAATGCAATTTTTTTATGACACGGAGCTGATGATCATGGAGCCTAAGACGGCCTTGGAACTCTCTAAACGAGGCAACCCCATCGAATTGGGTTTTGTTTTATTGATCTCTAGTCCTAGGTGATTAGTTTTTAATTGTTTTGTCTCAAAGCTGGTTTTTTAGGTTTTTAAACTACAATATTTGATTTTGAATTTTTTATATTACTCAGTATGTGATAAAGCAGTAGACATACTGAGTAATATTAAAAATAAAGAGTAGTTTATGCAAGTACTTTGGTACTATGACTAAAATCTGGACACAATAAGCTCTACTAGTCTTACATAAACCCACGTTGCATTGTCATTCAAATTACTTTGTTTAATAAAATAGAATGAGGAGAGCTTTCATACAATACAATTAAGTTTTAACGAGTCCAAAGTTTGACAAAAGCTTTTTTAATGGTTAGAACACTATCTTGAAATCTTCTAAAAGCATAATTGTGGAAATCAAGGATATTGTAACAGTATAGGTATAGAGTATAAGCATTTTGGAGTTCCCTAGGAAACTCTAAGCTGGCCCTTTTGAAAGTTACAATACAATTAAACCTCTTTATTTATAACTAGCTGTTCCACGCGGTTTCACCCGCGGTATTTTCGGAGTTTCCGCAGGAATTTCGAGTTACAATATAGCCTAAGTATGTTACTAAGGGATAATGTAGCATTCTAACGGTGAAACAATTTTTGAAATCACTCAAGTAGTCTTTGAGTTTATTCTTTTACAAATCAAAGTGGTAATTTCTGAGTTCCCGCTGGAATTCCGGGATAAAAGTACTCTATTCACTCATGATCACTGTAGCTTCCTATAAGTGAAAGAATATTAAAAACCGGTTCAGTAGATCCAGAGATTACCCCCACAACATCACAAACTTTACCTGTTTAATATATTTGGTGGAAATAGATTAATTATATACGTGTAAAATATATTTTATATAATAACTAAAATTTATTGTTAGTCATAAAATTAATCAATGACTACAATCTTAATTAGCTAAGTAGGTAAATAGTAACCTATTATTGTCAGCGAACAAATAATACACTTTTATACGTACGATCTATGATTAAGATCAATTTTAATTCACTCCAAATAGGTAATTAATTAGGGTAATACTTAATTAAAAGTTCACAATAACTTAATACACAATAATTTTGGAGTCCCCTCGTTTTATGGGTGTGAAAAGTTACGACGGACAGAAAAATATAGCCGTAAAACGTTAAATCAAAATTCCCTTTTAACACGCAGTAGTAACAGCGCATTTACAATTATGGGGAGAACAGACGGACAACTTTATTTATTAGTACATAACCTAAAATATTCGATCCATCTTAATGCTATAGATTCCATGTTTCTTTTTTGGAAAGAGAAAATAGTCGCACAGAACTATACCAGCCCACTTAGCAAAGTTAACAATCTAGTATAATCATAATCGCTACAGAAAACTAAGGAATATAATGTCTGGTCACGCAAAATTCCTTAGTTTTCTATAGCGATGACAATGGGAATGTGAACTACTTTTGAAAATCAAAATTCTAATTAGTCCGTTAGTTAGAAAATAAAAAAACAATAGACACGTATTTTTTGCTTTATCAAATAAATTAAAATATACAGAGATAAAGCGCATTAAAGTTCAGGGTGAGGGGGTCGTGACGTCACTAACCGCTAAAACCGCCATACAAACTGTCAGAATAGTGACGTCACGCGAAATTTCAATTCAATATATCGCCGTTATTTTTTGTTTACGTAAAAAAAGAAAAAATACATGTCTAATATTTTTTAATAATCTATATCGCGAACTTGGCTAAGGCTGCAGGATTATATAGGAGGTGACTTGTTGATTTCTCTGCTCATCATAAATGTCTGGTAGGTACTTAAGCAGTTTTTGAATGCCCGTGTATCTTATTTTTTTACCACCCGCCTGCATGTCTTTATCTGTTATTGAAGTCAGTGTACCCACATACCTGTTTGTAATAGTGATCATGTATTTTAAAACGATGTACATACCTATATCTAGCAGTATATTCTCTGGAATAAACTATACTTTTATCAATTTCTTTAAAACCCTTCAAACTTCATTCGGAATTCTGTAGAGTACGTATATGAAGTCTAAAAATGAACTGAAATCAGTCTAACATTTGGAGTTGTCTTATTGGTCTAACGGTAGTATAAAAGTGGTGACAACTTAAAATACGACCGTGGAACTGCCTATTGTTCGTGGCGTGGCGCAATGAACTTAGTTTTTATTACCTGCAAAATGCCAATGAGTCAATTTATTTCAATTGGGTATCTTGATTTAATATCGACTAGGTGTGTTCCGAATCTAGACGAAATAGTTACTGACTATTACTCATTTAAAAGCCTCCCCGCACCCCACCATGACGCGACGTGGCGGCGAGCCTAGAGCTGATAGCAGGGTAGGCTGTTTCTTCTTTTATAAGGACTTTCGCATATAATGCATTTATCCAGATTTAAGTAAGTTAATTAGATCAATGTATTTTCTATTGAAAGTCTTCATTGTACAGTTTGAAATTGCAAGTCACGGTACTATAGCTTGCAAGAACTTTCTCGGAGTTCTTGGAGGAAACCGAATAAATCAGCTTAAAATGTCATAAATTTTCTTGAGCATATGAAAACCGTCACTGTTAAAATAATTTGTCCAATACAGCACCTTATAACACAACGAAATCCATTTTTAACCATTTTTTATCGACATGAAAATAAATGACCGAACTTAGATTCCCACCAAAAACTCGGGGTACCTAGGCTGTTGCCGCTGCGCTGTGTGTGTCTGATACACAGAACATAAAATAACGGATAGAAGGGACATCAACTTAGTTTAGTATGAAAACAGATGAGAAACCAGTGTCGTTGAGTGACTTTCGTACACAAAACTATTCATCACGCACTAAAATATTCACTAACGTAAAAAAACGTATTAAACGCTTTATAGTTATGTTTTTACTTAGTCACTGTTTTCATAATTCGCACTTTTAGGAATATTGTGGTCAATATACTTGGAATGGCAGCAAAAGAAGTTTTGGCCAAGTTAGAGCATGTGCTCTAACTTCCTTTGCAACGGTGGAGCGCCTGCCTCGCCTACATGTCGTCTATAGTTAATTTTTTTGCTCTGTGGTCGGACAATATCAACTTGAATGTGGAACTCTCCACGCCGCTCATTGCGTACCGGCGCGAGCCGTGCGACGCGTGCACACAGCCGCCCACCTGCAGTAGTAGGTACTAAGTACGAGTGTATGGGGTGTCACGTATGACATCTATGATCAACCATTACGATTGTCATGACTTCTCAGTTCTCATGCCATTTTGCGTTATTTTAGGATCGAAATCATAGCAAATACACACTTATGTTCCATAAGCAACTATAGACGGCAACCATCTGGCTAAGTCAGTTTGTTTTTATTAAACTGAAACGAGTCATTCATAAATCTTTGCAACATAGTGTACTAGAGTGCAAAGTTCTTATCAAATCACCATAACAAAGAACTTTGTTAAATGAAAAACTGAATTATTATACTCAACAATATAGACATCTTACAGAGTAATTTTGTAGATATATACGTAGACCCTTCAGTAAATATTCGTCGGTTAAAGTTTTTCATAGACTGAACTCCCCAAACTTATGAAACACTGGCCCTTACAATCTGCTAAAATGGGTTCTTTAAAAAGAAAAAAACATTTTGACGAGCGAAGGGCGCCATTAAACCATGTCTTTTGGCGTCTTGTAAAAGTACGTTATTAGAAACGCCAAAGAAAACTTTTCACAAAAACGTGTTCGCTGGAATACAGCGACCCGCATTTTAAGCGAATTAAGTAATTTCGCCGCTGTCAATGTTTTATTAAGATAAAGTAGTACATAGGAGTTAATAGTTATTATTATTATTTACTAGCTGTTCCCCACGGTTTTATCCGCGTTAAGTTTGACGATCCCGCGGGAATTCCGGGATCAAAAGCACCCTATGTCCTTCCCTGTACCCTTGACAAAACGTATGCAAAGCTTCATGATGATCGGTTGAGCCGTTGAGGCGTGAAAGCGTAACATAAAAAAAATTCCTATTATATTTATAACTAGCTTTTTCCCGTGGTTTCATCCACGTCAATTTTGGAGTTCCCGCGGGAATTCCGGGACAAAAACTGCCCCATGTCCTCTTCTGTACCCCTGACAATGTGTATGCAAAATTTCATGATGATCGGTTGGGCCGTTAAGGCGCGAAAGCGTAACAGACAGACAGACGGACAGAGTTTCTTTCGCATTTATAATATTAGTAGGGAATTAGGGATAGTAAGGATTATCTGTATGGGTGAGTAGGATTAAACAAACAAACGGATAAATAGACAAAAATAATTTTACAATGTGTATCCAGGCAAAACGAATTCCGCACTTAGGAACATCTTAGCGAGTCATGTCGTTTAAAGCTCAAATTGTTGTTTACATGTCAAAGTTGTGCTCCTAATTGCCGAAGTTACAAATCTCAACCTTCATCAATCCCATTCAGGCTTCACACACTTTCAGCATTGTACAATGTACATTATTATGACGTGATATTATGCGTCGAAAGTAAACAGATTTAACATAGAATAGACCAAGCGATTTTTCACAAATAAGTAAAAAAAAAAA
The DNA here is from genome assembly GCA_907165275.2 of Zygaena filipendulae. Taxonomy (NCBI): domain Eukaryota; kingdom Metazoa; phylum Arthropoda; class Insecta; order Lepidoptera; family Zygaenidae; genus Zygaena; species Zygaena filipendulae. The sequence continues at coordinate 12,066,465 of OU015660.1, forward strand.
AAAATCTATTGATTCAGGCATATTATGTAGTTTTTGTTGTCTGTATAAAGTTTTTTTTAATGGAAAACATCATATCAGATGATTATTACAGAACAGGTAAAATTAAATGTTAATTTAGGTGAATTTAAACTAAACACTGATGTTAGGTTAGGTTAATGTTTACCCTGATACGGAGGTCAAACCCACGACACATGCCATTAGGTTCGGTAACAGATCTTCTATACTAATATTATAAAGAGGAAAGATTTGATTTTTTGTTTGTTTGTTTGTTACGATTTAACTCTTCTTTCACCATTAGAAAGCTACATTATCCTTGAGTAACATAGGCTATATTGTAATCAGGAATTTCCGCGGGAACTGCGAAATTACCGCGGGTGAAACCGAGTGAATAAAATTACACCAAAAGCATGCACTGCAGATCAATGAATACTCATAATATCACTGGCTCAGATAAACATGGTATCCTTTATGAGTTTGCAAGGTCTACTCGTATTTTACTGTGTGCTATCATTATAATCCAAAATCCACACAAACACTTTAATATTGGAAAACGCCCGTCGTACGCGGTATCAAACAAAGCCTAAAAACTGAAAGCTTCGGGCGGCGATAAAAGGCAAATATAAAAGCACTGCGACGCACTTCCCCGCTGGGTCCATAAACCCATAAAAGCAGAGAAGTGACAATTCGGTAAAGTGTTTTCACTGCTCGTTATTTATTATTTTTTCAAATTTTATCACCTGCCAGTACCACCTTTATTAATAAGATATTATTGAACAAAAATGTGCATGTTGACTAATTTTTTTTTAGTCCGTCTTGTAGATTAATGAAAAATATTGGACACGTACTTTTTATTTTTTTACGTAATCAAAAAATAACGGCGATATATTAAGTTGAAATTTCGCGTGACGTCACTAACAGGACAGTTTGTATGGCAGCGGTTAGTGACGTCACGAGCCCCCACCCTAAACTTTAATGCGCTTTATCTTCTTCTTTAATAATGGCGTCCATAATAATAATTTGCCAATGACAATGTTTCTTATTATTAACAAAAATCTCTTCATCTAAATCTTCAATTATGGCGAAATGCCAATGACAATGTTAGATTGTTCCCCAAGTTAAAACATGGCTCTATTGAAAACCAGTTTCCTGCTCAGGGTCCAAAATAGATGCTGAAAAGTGACTGAAATAACGAAGACAAACGTGAAACGCGTGTTTTCGGTACGGCTTTCACTCGTCAACAACCATGCGCTTTATCTCTTGCTTTAGTTATTCTTCTGAGATTTTTGTATATTTTCATTTATTTGAAAAAGCGAACAATACGTGTCTATTGTTTTTTTTTTCTAACTGACGGACTAATTAGAATTTTGATTTTCAAAAGTAGTCAACATCCTTATTGCCGAAGAATTATTCCGTGACCGCTCTTTAATCTCTGACAGCTCTCCTGGAAGACAGGCGTCGTTGTTTTATTATTACAGACTAGCTGTGCCCCGTGGTTTCACCCGCGGTAATTTCGTAGTTTCCGCAGGAATTCCGGGATAAAAAATACCATACGTCATTCTCTGTACCCCTGACAATGTGCATGCCAAATTTTATCCAAATCCGTTGAGCCGGTTTTGCGTGATTGATTAACAAACATCCAAACATCCACACTTTCAAATTTATAATATTAGTAGGATTAGCATAGAGTTGCCAATCGTCCTGTTTGCCCAGGACATGTCCTGATTTTTACGGTGTGGTCCTGACTATTTCAAGCGTCTCCTGGGTTTCCAAACCCGGAATTTTTGCGGAAACTCTGAAATAAACGCAAGTGAAACCGCGCGGATCAGCTAGTTTCATTATAATAATAAGGTTTGGACTTGTGGAGATGGGTAGATTGTGTCAAAACATGTATAAGGGTAGCATTCCTTAAGGGATTCCGAGGGCAGAGCCTAGAGCCTATAGATATACCATAAATTATAATGAAGTACATTATAACAAGTCTGAAACAATATCAGTGTATAAATAGAAGAAGGAAGCGTCGTATCACAGAGAAAGGTCAACGAACTCCGACGTTGGCTCTCGAATGCCGTTCTAGTTGCGACTAGCGACGGGTCCTACGTATACTTATGCAAGTGAAAAAACACAACTTTAGAGCGGAAACAGTGTAAAGATTCTAATGCTTGCCCTACAATGATGTCGCTTGCATCATTTTACCGATTTTGTGGTGTCAAATAAAGTTTCGTCAATTCAATTCAATTCAATTAAATTTGTTCCTCGAAACTACTATACTTTGTCGATATTTTAAAATAAACACAGGATGCAAAATTACAGGCTATTTTAATGCTATTGATGCGAAAAAAAAATATTTTTGGTCAATTTGTGGGTTGCAGGCTAATGAACTCCGAAGTTATCTCTCGAAAAGTCGCCCAAGTTGCGACTACCTATAGGAACTCGCAATGTAGTGCCTTTGCCATTCTCTTTAACCTTATTTAATCCTATCCTTATCTTTACATAATTTATGATGTCAGGAGCAGAAAAAAGTTGTGAAAATCAATGGACCGAAGGATTAGGTACTGCAAAGAACCGGTTAGGTCAGGTTATGTTTTTTATCGTGCAAGAAAAGATATTACTTATAATTTTTCTATCCTACGACCTGCTGATATAGGTAGATATTTTGTCGGTGCGTTTGTTAATAATCACCTAACTCAATAACATATTGGTCATCCTTACTAATAATTATAAATTTGTTTGTTTGTTACGCTTTCACGGCTAAACCGCTGCCATGAGAATTCCGAAATTAATGCAGAAGAAACTACATAAAATTTGCATACTACCTACACAATATTGTCAAGGGTAGGTACAGAAAAAAATATAGGGTAGTAAGTACTTTTACCTCGGAATACCCGCGGGATGTCTGAAAATAACGCGGGTGAAACCGCGGGGAACAGCTAGTATGTACAATATATTTGTTTCGTCGAGACGATGGGGACGCATTCATACATTGTGTAGATATAATTAAAAAATCATACACTTCGGTGAGGTTTTAATATTACAAATCACAAGCTCTATCCAAATGGAACATTTTTAACGAATTTTTACGAACATTTTTACGAAAAATATCAAATAACATACCTATAAAGTTACTTTTCATCTCAGTTTATGTGAGAATACCTGTAAAAGGCTTAGACGTCATTTTGCATCGCTTCCTTTCGCATTGAACGGACACCAAACCGATGTGCTTTCGCTCTATTTTCATTCAAATCACGGACGTAGAAGGAGACTTTTGTGCATGAAGTAAGGTGGGTGGTACCTTAAAAAGTTGTGTGATAAATCGGAATTAAGCGTAGGCCAATGGCATCATGTGGTGAGGCATTGAATTAGCTATGAGTGAAGGGACAGGTAGTTAACTACAGAATATTTTTTCTTTTATACTTACATGCAGAATGTCCGATATAAAAAAAAAACTGTACTAATATTATAAGTGCGAAAGTAACTCTGTCTGTCTGTCAGTCTGTTACGCTTTCATGCCTTAACGGCTCAACCAATCATCATGAAATTTTGCATACACATTGTCTGAGGTACACAAAAGGATATAGGGTAGTTTTTTCCCGGGATTTCCACGGCGACTCCGAAATTAACGCGGGTGAAACCGCAGGGAAAAGCTAGTAATTAATATAAAAAGAATTCGATAAGATAAAGATGATAGTTTCTAGTGCTTACCGGAGTAACGACCAAATCCATTTGAAGTAATACGTGCGAAAGTAAATGTGTCTGTCTGTCTGTTACGCTTTTATGTCTTAACGGTTCATCCGATCATCATGAATTTTTGCATACACAGGCCAGGTGTACAGAGAAGGACATAGGGTCCCGGAATTCCTGCGGGAACTCCGAAATTGACGCTCGTAAAACCACGGAGAACAGCTAGTAATTAACAAAAAATAATTAGATAAGAGAATATGTAACACAGTTACTTATGTGATATTTAGTTTCTAGTCCTTAACTACCGGCTTAGCGACCAAATTATTGATTAAAGTAACAGGTACCGAAAATTATGACACGATTTTTACCCTTGCCTTTTACCGTTAAAAGCTTAAATAAAAAAGATAAGTTTATGTCGATAAAGAATAAACACAGTTATCAAAGAATTCCAAAAACCTCGATTCCAGGAACCCTACCAAAGCCTGATATCTATCAAGCCTACACTAGTGTAAAAATGGTATGAAAACTAAAGGAAAAATACAAGAGCCTTCGGAGAAATCCATCAAAAGGATCGGCTAGGCCTAGGCCCTAGACTATACGACCGGTGATAAAGTTCTACGTATTTGCTTATTGTAAATAGACAAAATGTTTTCTGAGCCTCAAAAAGCTTCTCTTTTCGATAGGGCTTTTCTTGTTATTATTATCTACTCACACTATTAGATAGACAGAAAGCTAGCTTTGACGAAAACAAACACAAGAAATTAGATAGACTGACTCCGAGTTTTCGTGTTACTTTTGTAAATGTCAAAGATCGAGTTACACACAATGATATTCTACTAGCTGTTCCCCGCGGTTTCACCTGCATCAATTTTGGAGTTCCCGCAGGAATTTTAGGGCAAAAAGTACCCTTTATCTTTCTCTGTACCCCTGACAACGTGTATCCCAAATTTCATGATGATCGATTGAGCCGTTAAGGCGTGAAAGCGTAACAGGCAGACAGAGTCACTTTCGAATTTTTAATATTAAAAGGGATTGTAATACAATAAGAATGACATACACAAAATAAATAAATGAAATGAAATAATAAACTATAAATAGTTAGTATAAATCTGTAATAATCTTGTATCTTCATAACTGAAAAGCGAAATGTCACTGACTCACTAACTCACCACGAAATCTCGAAAACAACTTGAACTACGTATATAAAGTTGTAATTTGGATAGAAGATAGTTCATAGGTAGGAGCCATCAGTTATGATTTCATGTAGTTCCCGCGGAAACTCTCAAATTGCCGCAAATCAAAGACAAAAACGAAATCAAATAAAGTTCACGTCTGTGTTTATGTCCGCTTAGTTTTTCTAAATTAAACATCGGATTTCTATGTGGTTTCCACTATCATTTAGATATATTTACATGTTTAATATAGAGTTCCTGAAGGAATCCCGCAGCAAGTTTACTCATAAAACAATAGTTATTGACAATGTTGCTTAGAAACCGACAGGTCACAATAGAGACCTGAAATTTTGCACAATAGGTAGATACTTCTATCCCAAAAAGGAGATAAAAAGAAATAAAAGTTGGTGACCGCGAGACTCAGCTGGTATTGTATTTACCTAATATATGATTAAGAACAAGTATTATCAGCTTAAATGAATAGGCTCATAAATACACGAATGAAGTGATCTACCCAAACGTTTTCCCCAAAACGTTTGGATACGTTCCCTCTAAGGCTTCATCGGGTATAAATCTGCCATATTGGTCCGCCTACGATGTAAAACGAATGCGCTGCCAATCCCAGACGACCAATGTTTAGCGATATAAGCATATAAACACGACATACTTATAGATAAGGTAATACACACAGTTAGCTAAGCGATGCGTAGCTTAGGCCGTGAAGCGAAGTGTTGTAAATTAATATTTATAGCACGAAAACAAACTGAATATATTAAAAAATCATTATTAACCATGAGATATACCAACCCACGGTAGAAGCTATTTAGAAATATTTCTATAGATAGGGAATCCCAGGATAGGAGTTCCCTCTATCCTTTTCTCTCCCCGTGACAACGTGAAGTATGCAGTAATAATGGCAGTTTCATCGCGTTAATTTCAGAGTTTCCGCGGGAACGCCGAGATAAAAAGTACCCTATGTCCTTTTCTGTACCCTTGATAACGTGTATGCAAAATTTGATGATGATCGGTATAGCCTTTAGGGCGTGAAAGCGTAACAAACAAACAAACAAAAATACTCACTTTCGCATTAATAATAATCTATACTAATATCTATAAAGAGGAAAGATTTGATTGTTTGTTTGTTTTTTACGATTTAACTCAAAAACCACCGGACCGATTTCAAAAATTCTTTCACCATTAGAAAGCTACACTATCTCTGAGTAACATAGGCTATATTGTAATCCGGAATTCCCGCGGAAGCTATGAGATTATCGCGGGCGAAACCGCACAGGACAGCTTGTATTAAATAAAATGTATAAAATGCTTCCTCAATATATTTATATTTAAAGTTCAAATATTACGTGGGTGCGATAAGACGCCATAAAAAAGCGAAGTGACCTATCTCAATTTCGGTGTTCATCCGCCCTTAAATGTCTCAATTACCTACATCAAGAAGTTTCGGGCGTGCCAAGATTTGAACTCTAACAACCCGGAATCGATTTTATTCAAGCGGACGAAAACTGAATTTGAATTGTAAACAAACCTCAATTCAAATAATTTATTTCTTCTAGTTGCCACAATCGATTTGAAACAACAGAATATAATAATAACATTCAATGAAAATCCAACATAAAATATCTATAAGTATTCTTCCTTACTAATATAAATGCGAATGGGTGTTTGTTTGTTACGCTTTCACGCCTTAACTACCCAACTGATCGTCATGAAATTTTGCATACACCAACGGTATAGAAAATGTCGTAGGCTCACTCAGAAATTAAGGTGAGTGAAACCGCATGAAACAGCTAATACATAATAAAGCTGATGTTTTTCAGTTTGTTTTGAGGTCCTACGACATTCAGGGATAATGTAGCTTTTAATGAAATAATTTTTAGATTTCGGTCTGCAGTTCCATCAGAGATTAACCATCGTACATCCAATCTTACCGCCGCACTCAGAGTCGACTTTAATGATTACTTAGTTTAGTATAGATTTTTAAAACAAAACTGCCGCAATCAGACAAGTTTAATAAATTAATGTTAATTGGCATTTAACTAATTAAGTTACATCTCATTAAATTCCGATTAACAATTTACTGAACGTTTCTGATTGCGGTAGTTTTGTTTTAAAAATCTATACTTAAGTAAGTAATCATTAAAGTCGACTCTGAGTGCGGCCGTTACAAACTTTACGTCTTTATATTGTAATAGACATAGACATAACTTTATTGGGCATCACAACTAACTTTATTTGGTAATACTACATCTAATATATATAAATCAGGTGTCACGTTGTTTGTCCGCGATGGACTCCGAAACTACTGAATCAATCGTGATGAAATTTCGTCTCTATGTTGTATTTGGCCCAACTTAAAAGATAGAATAGTTTTTATCCCGGAATTCCCGCGGGAACTTCGAAATCACCGCGGATGAAATCGCGCGGGACAGCTAGTATTATATAGTTTGGAAGGAATTTTAGGTACCTACCTATGTCGTTATTATTGTGAAACTACAACATGTTAAAAGCATGTGTACTGATTTGGAAGCGTTCATTATTAACTTTGATTTATTATAATTAATTCCCAGTTTTCGGTATATATAGTCTTAAGGTAATATATATATGTCAGTTTTCCTAATTACAACCTGTGTTCGCCGCACGCAGTATTCCGCGAAACGGCGAGATAATTAACGTTCAATCCAATTTGAAACAAAGTCATCCAGGTCTATGACTTATCATAACAAATATTATGTTCGAACTTGCAACTCGCTGACGAAGTACAGTCGGTATCGAAACACTGAAAGGGGCCGAACGCGCTAACCGATGTTACCAAAACAAAAAAAAAACGTGAAATGTCAAATATGTATTTGTTATTAGATTTCTTTATCCTGACGCTTTTCAAGTTCGTTCAAAGGTTAACCAACATTATCTTCCAAACATGAGTGGATTCGGCATTTTTTAAATAATGAGCACGATACGAAATTGCTTAAAACATGCATTTAATATTTGACTTTTCAAACTTTTTTGTCATAATAATGTCGTTATGATAGCGCGATCGGGTTGTTGTCTTCGTTATTTCAGTTACCTTCAGCATCTATTTTGAACCCTGAGCAGGAAACTGGCTTTCAAGCGAGCTATGGTTTAACTTGGGGGACAATCTAACATTATCATTGGCGTTTCGCCATAATGGGCATGTGGACTAATTTTTATTTTTTAATCCGTCTTGTAGATTATTAAAAAATATTATAACGGCGATATATTGAGTTGAAATTTCGCGTGACGTCACTATTCGGACAGTTTGTATGGCGGTTTTATCGGTTAGTGACGTCACGACCCACTCACCCTAAACTTTAATGCGCTCTATCTCTGTATATTTTAAATTATTTGAAAAGGCAAAAAATACGTGTCTATTGTTTTTTTATTTTCTAACTGACGGACTAATTAGAATTTTGATTTTCAAAAGTAGTCCACATTCCTATTGAAGAAGTAGATGGAGAGATTTTTATTATTAAGAAACATTGTTGTTGGCAAATTATAATTATAGACGCCATTATTAAAGAAGAAGAAGATAGCTCGAACGGTCTCCATTCATCTCTTATTTTTTTTTTTTTTTTTTTTTTCCTTTATTTACCAAAACAAAAAATTACATTAGAAAAGATAGCTAACATAGCACTTAAGAAACCACAAAGGTTTATGAGAAAGATGCTATTTTACCCAGTAGGTAGGTAGATACAATTTTGATTTAATAACAGTTAATAATTTAAACAGTTAAACAGATTACTAGCTAATTTAGGACAAGTGCACCTCTAAGCTTTATAATTATTGATATCTCTCCATATTATTTAAGAAGTAGAATTTTAGTTTATATTTAACATTTTTTTTGTTTATACTAATATGTTGGCTAACCTAAGCGAGTTTGTTTCAAACTATTTAAAGTTGTTTAGTTTGTTTGTTTGTTTTAAAAGTTTATTTGAACATAATTTTACAATTAATACAGCCCGGTGACTTTATTAACTTGAGACATATAGTCTTGAAATTAACAGTTACGACAGGCATATTAGCCTTTTACTAACTATTGAAAATGTAAATTATATCTATATTATGTTGATCATTATTAATAACCGAGTTGAAAACGTTTTCTACATAAACTTAACTTATTGTAACTTGATTAAGTACACAATGGGGATGTGGACTACTTTTGAAAATCAAAATTCTAATTAGTCCGTCAGTTAGAAAATAGAAAAACAATAGACACGTATTCTTTGCTTTTTTAAGTAAATTAAAATATACAGAGATACGTCGTCGTCGTGACGTCACTAACCGCTAAAACCGCCATACAAACTGTCAGAATAGTGACGTCACGTGAAATTTCAACTCAATATATCGCCGTTATTTTTTGATTACGTAAAAAAATAAAAAATACCTGTCCAATATTTTTTAATAATCTACAAGAGGGACTAAAAAAAATAGTCAACATGCCCATTGTAAAATAGGATATGAGTACGTGATTTGATATTATTGATAATAATTTACAAACACGCGGGTAAGTTTAAAGTTGTTTAGTAAAATTATATCAATGTTTTGCAAATAGAAAGCTAAGTTCAATTAGCGTCCTGCTTAAAACCATTTAACCGTAGCTGAGTGTACCTTGCAAACGTGATTGCCTTAATTACCGCTGAGTGCAAAAGGCAAGGAACTCAAACAATGTCGCCTCGCGTCGCTTGACAATCGACAATAAATTGCCAAGTTCGGTTTGACACTCGACAACTTTACGACTGTCTGTTAAATTTTATAGCGTTATATAGATCGATGATTTATTTATATCAAATCCAAAGATTAGCTGTTGCCCGTGGTTCTGGCTATGTCGCACCAGTATGTAATTCTATAGGATTTATGTATTTACTAGCTGTTTGAAGCTACCTATCTAATTTTAACCTACTTTTAATTTTCGTATGAAATTGAGACTTTTTGGGTACTTAGGTATATGCAGTTCAGATGATAATGCCGCAAAACAACACCATCTATACATATAATAAAATTGTAACAGGTCGATGTCTGTACATGGGAGATAAATAAGAAAAAATAAATGTAGGCGACTCAATGAGTGACATAGAAGCCAAAAATACAGTTTTTAGATATTTTGTCTGTCTGTACGATTGTATTCGTGCTACGCAAAAACTGCTGCACCAAATTGAATGCGGTTTTTTTGTTCAATTGCTAAGGATCTAACTTAGATACTCACTCATGTTTCGATTTTTTCGAAATTCCACCTGGAACTCGAGATATTAAAAAAAATGCTGGTCATCCTACTAATATTACAAATGTGAAAGTGTGGATGTTTGGATGTTTGTTACTCAATCACGCAAAAACAGCTGAACGGATTTGGATGAAATTTCGCATGCACGTTGTCAGGGGTACAGAAAAGGACATAGGGTACTTTTTATCCCGGAATTCCCGTGAGAACTCCGAAATTATCGCGGGCACAGCTAATGAAATGAAATGAAATGAAATGAAATGAAAAATCTTGAATGTATTCGCAAATAAAGTATTAATGATTATTGATTAATCAATTTATTTGTATTAATCTGAAACTGAACTGAAACTGAAAGAACTTTATTTGACACAACACATGGATACTAATAAATAGTTCATAAGAACAAAACTAGATACGATTTAAAGAATACAAAAGCTCTAATTTACAAAAAATATCTTTTATTTGAGCTAGCCGAGGATTATTACTTCCGAACCTCACAGACTTTGTTTTATATTACGTAATGAAGCGTGTTTTTAGTTTTTTTAAACTATTTGAAATAATTTCTTTTATAGTCATGTTTAATATATATATAAATAATTGACTAGTTTATAACTTAAATACTTGGTATACCTTAATGATAGTCTACTTCTTTGTATTTTATTTTAAGTGAACTAGAATGTTCTCATAAGAAATAAAGATTCCTTAAACCTATACCTACATACATACATTTTGCGTTGACTTTTGCTTATAATAAACCTCGATTCTATTCTATTCTATTCTTATCTCTCAGCACAATTTTCGTATGTTATGTTACTAGCTGGTGTTCATTTTGTTTCTCCCACAAGGTATTACGGGAATATTATAAATCTCGTCGGTGGGCAGTGACGTCACCATTGCTGCTCTGGGCTGAGATTTGGTGAGCGTGAGCCAAAAATAATAATGATTGATCCACCCACGACACTTCTTAGGTTCCAAGTTTATACCCAACTATAGCTGTTACTTCAGCGATTTGGTGTAAAGTTTCTGGTAATTAAAGACTTGGAATAGGAGACACGGTGCTTTTCATTCCGATACAAAGGGTTTTTGAGAGAAATCTTAACGCTGGAGAAATTGCGCAGTACAGATAGAACCCACATACAGGTTGTCCCGTAAATCGACGTCAAGCCAGAACCGGGTGATAGGCTAAGTCATAACTTAATAGAAAAACGTAAAAAAATAATCTTTAAAATTTATTAAAATTATAAAAATTGACACCCTGTGCGACGGTTCTTTAACTCCTGTTGCTACAAACCTTAACTTTTTTTCAATTTTCTTCTTAATGTGTAATCCTGAATAGTGTTTCTGAATACTACTGCTTAAAATTTTAAAATTTAAGTTTTGGCCAGCGAAGGTTTTAAAATTATTGCTTTCGTCAGTTTTTAATGTCCTTTTTTTTAAATAGGCAGAGCAAAGATTTTTATATTTTTCTGTTAACAGCCTATCACCTGGTTCTGGCTTGACGTCGATTTACAGGACACCCTGTATATATTATGTATTCAATTTATAAACGAACAGTTGCAACAGAGCTTTGAACCAACGTTTGTATTCTTCTTTAATAAGATTAGAATGCATCCAAAAACTTAAATCTGTTCTAACACTTGCAGATAACGCGTTCAGCCAGACTCCGTTCAAGTGATTGTATTCCTGCACTGTCTGCAGCACAGAGAAAATAATATATGGCACGGTCATAGAGGAAGTATGAGCAAATGTTCAAAAACGGTCTTTGCTGACATTGGAAATACATTTTTTCAATATTCCACGCGCTGTTTTCTTTGAAAATAACCTAAGTGAATACATAAGCAAAGGCGTTTAATATAATTTCTGTTATTGTCTGTTTGCGTGCGTGACGAATGAGTTTGTGTGCGAAATCACCCGGCGACACTGTTTTCCATTTGTTTTCATAATAAACTCAGCCGATTTCCCTTCTTTCTTTTCTGTGGCGTGAACCACTATAAAAAAATAAACAAGATAACTTCCACTGTAAGAAAAGGACATCGATATACAATAGTTGAATATCCATTTCTTTTAACTCCGGATCCCGTGTAGATGTGAACGGATTCAGTAGGTACGTAGCGCGCTCCCGATTTGTGAGATTAATGACCGATTTTAATAATATAATGAGTCTAGTTTTAGAGGAACGGTTCAGAACGAGTAATCCATGAAAGCTACATTGCCATTCGAAAATTGTTCGACGAACTCGCACATTTTGAATTACATACATCTGTACATTAAACTTGTCTATGTTTTTCCATCAGTTTTAATTGCAGCTTAAACTTTATGTTTATCTTAGTTTTTATTTGTCGATTGGTTGAAGTTTAAACTTGCCAATTATACTTGTTTGTTTGAGGTTGGTTGGTGGTAATGTTTCAGGTGGTTTGATGTATGAACTATGTTGGTGTAACTTTTCGATTCGATGCAATTTTTTTTAATTATTGTTATTGTCTTAGATCGCGAAGATCATAATAAAAAAAAGAACTATGACTTAGTTATTGCAACTCATATTAGGACACTACTTAATGGAACTTTTCAAAAAATCGAACCCCTGAAACGTTTGTGTGGTGCGTCTTCAAACGGTTAGGTACTGTATCAGCATTTGAGTGCGATTGATTTTCAGTTATGATCTTAATAGGTCACCAAGAATTGTATCTAAAAATGTCACAGTCCACACGAAACAGGCAATTTACTATACCTAACTTATATAAACAATGAAAAGATTTTGGAAATACTGTAGGATTTTAGACTCTAGTCGTATATCTATAACCATTTTATAGATAAGAAGTTGTTCCACGCGTTAACTTTACAGCTATCGCGAGAACACCCGGATAAAATTACCCTGTACCGCTTTTCGGTACTCCTGACAACGTGTATGCAAAATTTCATAATGATCGGTTTAGTAATTAAGGTGTAAAAGATAACAGACAGACAGATCGACAGAGAGACAGAGTTATTTTCGCATTTATAACATTATGAATCACAGAAAAATAATACATGAAATTTCGAGACCAACTTCAATTAAATCAATCGTCATTGCAATTAAAATATATGAAATGTTAACTGTTTTTTGTAGCCTTCCTGCATCAAGACGACCTTAAAGCCACCGTCGAGAGCCCTTGTGATCTAATATATATCTTATCACTAGCAGAATAAGGTCTATAATAGGTGCCTAAGTAAATTTGTCTGTAGCACTACCACTGAAATGCACATGCGTCGAAATTGCCAGCCTACGACGCTCCGTAGCACTCCTACGGGCAGACGGCGCGCGAACGCCGCTACACACGCGCGTAGACCCGCTACGACACGACGCGCTAACAATCCTACGGAACTTTTCATACTTTTCTAATATTATGAACATTAGATACTTAGTTTATGTGCTATGAATAATTTTAATTTGCCAAATTTTGATGTGCGAATTGTGGCTTGATGGAATATTATGTTCGGTGGATGTGATTTTACAAACTTTTATTATTAAAAAAAAAAGTATATTTTTCGCTTCATAAACTTTTGTCATGTCACCGTGAATCTAAAATAAATTGCCAAAGTTTTTCTCGACGAAAATGAAAAACATGGCTCCCATGCGGGTGCCGGGGGACTTTATGGCGGACTATTTCAATTATTCCACGCACCATCCCAACCACGAGACCCGTCACCACGGGCACCATAGAAACCATTCGCACGCGCGCCTCAACCACTCCAAAGCCCACGGCGTCGTCGAAATGCTATCAAATTCGATCGCGGACGTGATAAGCACGAAATACGTGGCGGAGAACAGTGTGTTACCCGATTTGGAGCCGTTGTCTTCGCATATGGAGGGCGCAATGGACCGCCACCACAACGCGCGTATGAATGTGTCCAACCGGTCGGATTTTGAGATGATGAGTGACGAGTTCATGTACAGACACGGTGGGGTGATGACCGCGGTGTACTGTGCGGCGTACTTGCTGGTGTTTGTGGTGGGACTGGTGGGGAATTGCTTTGTGATCGCGGTGGTGTACCGGTCGCCGAGGATGCGCACCGTGACCAACTTCTTCATCGTCAACCTCGCCGTCGCTGATATCCTGGTCATCGTCTTCTGTCTGCCAGCCACGCTCATGTCCAACATTTTTGTTCGTGAGTAATTTTTACCTTTTTAAAATACTATGTTCTATCCTTACATTTAGCTTGATAAATCTGCTTTCATTTATAAAAAAAATTACAGTATTTCAGTAACCTGGCCATTAAACTACGTTTATTTTATATCCTGTATCCGATCTGCCACAGTTTCACCCGCACTAATTTCAGGCTTCCTGCAGGAATTCCGGGATGAAATGATGAGTAAATTAAAATCGGCTGAGCAATTTTTGAATTACCATTACAAACATATGAAAAACTAAATCTTTTATTCATCAAAGAAAAATCTATACTGCTATAGATAGATCTTGCTGTAGTATAAATGAATGTCTGCAGTTTCGGAATTCCTGCAGGAACTATGTATTTTGTTTTCAAATACGGTTTAAGAAATTTATTTCTTTAAAAGAATTACAATCATTCACTTAACTAAAGAAATACAAGAGAACTTATAGTATAGTTAGCAGAAGTGTAGGTAGGAAGAACGTGTTCTTAAAACTAGGTAGGTACCTATATAAATGGTCATAGACTCATAAATAAAACAAAACATAAATAAAACTTACTCCTTATAACATTGGCTATCTCCCGTGAAAGTCCCATTTAAATCGGTCCAGCTGTTTCAGATAGCCGAAACAAACAGAGAAACAGACAGACAGACAGACAAAAAAAATGGGTTTTTTTATCTAAGTACTGTATATATTTTCATATATTATATTTTCATATGTTTTATTTCTATGTACTAAGTGAAAAACTATTATAATTACAAAAAGACACTTCAATTTTATTTATATGTGTAGAAGATGTATAGATAAACGAAATAGATTAATTTTAAAAAAGTCTATTTAATGTTAAAAATTTTTCAAGGTCTACGAGTACGTAGTGAGTATGTATTTTAGTAAGGATGTATAATAATTCACACACATTTATTATTGTTTGTGACTGGCTCGATTCCAGGCCACAACTCACATGATATAGCGACTGATATTAAATTTTATGAGTTTCTTACCCCACCTTAAGCGCTAAGTAGAGTGTCCTTTTTTGATAAGTATCTCTTAAGGCTGTGGCAAATTTTAGTAGCTATACCTATTGCATATAACAATTTTTTCTTACCGTTTTTTTTAGAGTAAGTTATTTTTTTTTGTCGAAACTCCAAATATTGACCCTTAAGAAGCATATTGGTAGTTTATGGATTTATAGATTAAAAGCCCTTTGTCGAAAGCGCAAATCATAAGTATTAAACACAATGTTTATTTTATAAAAAATAAAAATAACAAATTGCATTAAGTACTTACAATTTAGGCATAGGTACCTAACGTTACACCAAAATAAATCTTTCTAATTTGCGCCCATGTCCATTCCCTCTTAATAAGGGAGCTTTCACATTGCAAAAAAGTATCACGTTGTTTTTTCGCGCAAATAATAAAATATGTAGAGTTACGCCCAGTGGCGAATAAAAATTCACATAAGCTACCGCGTCGGGGTATAGTCACCTAAACTCTGCCTTTCAAAATATCACTAGGGCTTTATCGTAGAACAGATGTTGATCGTGTTTTTGTTTAATGCTGTTTAATGATTTAACAGCAATGTTTTCTCCCTTAACAAATCTTAATATATATAAATCACGTGTCACGTTGTTTGTACGCGATGGACTCCGAAACTACTGAACGGATTTTGACAAAATTTTGTAACCATTTATGATATGGTCCAACTTAAAAGATTGGATAGTTTTTATCCTGGAATTCCCTCAAGGACTCCGAAATTACCGCGGGTGAAACCGCGGGGGACAGCTAGTATATATAATAAATACGAATCAAATAATTACTTCCCAATTAAATTGTTATTTGCAACCGTCTCGATAATTCTGTCTCTTCGTCGACGATCGGAACAAGCCGAGACGTCTCCGAGTTTCGCACAAACAAAAATGTATTTTCTGAGAAATAAAATGGAAAATTTTGCTAACCTTTTACTCAGGGATACTGTTACTCAGGGATAATGTAGCTTTCTATTGGTGAACAGATTTTTGTAATCTGTCCAGTAGTTTTTGAGTTGGATCGTAACAAATAAACAAACAAAAAAATCAAATCCCACTTAATAATATTTGTGTAGATAGATAACAATGTGCATTACGAGCTTGTGTAACTAGAAAATTAAAAGCGTATTGCTTTTGCAGATTTAATTGTTCATGATATTATTATTGAGATAAAGTTTTCGGCTTGGTTCTCCTTTGGTTCTCTTTCTCTTTGTTTTAAACCGTTGGGAACATTTGTCAACGAGTTTGTTTACTGCTGTTTTTGCGGTGAGTGTTCACAATAACTTTAAACTTGAGATTTTATTGGCAACTCGAGAAGTTCAGTCAAAGTCTCTCAAGAGCAATTCGGTTATTTATTTTTTGTTCCCATTGCTGTTGCTGTCTGTATCACTTGTTACACAAAAGCTGTACCTACTTTATATTTTAACAGTAGCTTAAATCTATACTAATATTATAAAGAGGAAAGATGTGATTTTTTGTTAGTTTGTTTGTTTGTTATGATTTAACTCAAAAACTACTAGACCGATTTCATAAAATCTTTCACTATTAGAAAGCTACATTATCTTTAAGTAACATAGGCTATATTATAATCCGGGATTCCCGCTGGAACCCTGAAATTATCGCGGATGAAACCGCGCCTGACAGCTAGTGTAATAATATATTGATAGAATACAATGGGCTTGTGCAAAACTTGCGATGATAAAAAAATCCTATTTATTGAAAATTCCACCTCCGCCGGGAATCGAATCCGTGACTTATTGACTGTGGAAGGACGTAGTGACCGCTCGGTACCACCCGGTCTTCCTTGTAAAACTCCAACAAAACAAAAGTTTTTTTTTAATTCAGTCTCCTATCTAGGGTTGCCAACCCTCCCGGATTGCTCGAGAGACTCCGGCAATAATGACCTCCCGACCTCCCGGAGAGC
The DNA here is from genome assembly GCA_907165275.2 of Zygaena filipendulae. Lineage (NCBI taxonomy): Eukaryota > Metazoa > Arthropoda > Insecta > Lepidoptera > Zygaenidae > Zygaena > Zygaena filipendulae. The sequence goes on from OU015660.1 coordinate 12,083,663, forward strand.
AGTAATTTCTCTGGTTTTTCTAAAAATTAAATGCATCCGTCGCTCGCTCGTGTCACTATTAAGCTTTGCGGCCACATAATCGAGTGGATTCACGCTGGGTTGACTTCTTTACGAAATGTATGTCTATGTCTATGTCTATGTCTATGAAATCAAAAGACAGAAATCAGAATGTTTTCAGAACTAGGGTATATCAGCATCTCCTTGGTAGGCAGTAGATATTCGGAATGTGCAGCATGTTGTGCGTAGGTATGCTCTGTGCATTTGGGTCTCAGTTTTGTTTTATGTATAATTTATAATAATATATTGTGTATGTATTTTGTATTGAACTAGGAAATTATATTTAGTTCCTCTCAAGCACCACCAAGCACACTTTCTGAACACCGTGACGGTTGACTGGTAGAGAATGCCACTGTGGCATTAAGTCCGCCTTTTGTACCATGTTGTGCAATAAGCTTAAATAAATAAAAAATAAATAAAAATCCCTCTCCTGAATTGAAAAAAATGGTCACGTTGATTCTTTCCATTCCTGTCTCTAATGCTTCATGCGAGCGCGTATTGAGCATGATGGAGGAGCAAGTAGTACTAACAAACTTCGATTTTTCATGTGAAAACTAACTTTTACGATTTTGTGAGTTTGTTGTGAAAATTAATTAATGATTTTCTCCCCCCCCCCCCCCCCGATAAATTTCTCAAACCTACAACCCCTACAACCCTCCCGGGTTGGTGTCATTTCGAGATTTGGGAACCCTACTCCTATCCCTAGCATGCAATTGTCATTTGAAATCACTCCGAACCAATTATCCTGTAATTAGTCAAAAGTTTGAAGTGAGATTAGGTACTAACGACATTTTAATGTTTGATGTAATTTATTACTGTTTGACCACATTGAGTTTGTACTAATGGAAGTAGCTACCGACGCAGATATAGAAACAACACTTTACACATGCAGCGGAAGTTCGTAAAAAATATTAAATTATCATTCGTTGCAATACAGTTTCCAGCATTTCTTTCCTACGTAACTCACGGCGTTGCGTCACTAGAACAATATTATTGTTCTTGGGAAACTCTCAAAGAATAATTTCTATACATTTGGTACATTGGCACAGCTAACCTCAATTTAGTGATAAAAACGTCCGATTAAATTGCACATAGGAACCTAAAATAGTGTTTGCGACCGTTACGATATCTGTTCTTTATTAAGTCTATGCTGAATAGGCAATTAACGCGATGCTTTTTATCAAACCGTTCAATCGTGGGGGTGATCGTAAAAATATCATAAGACTAGGTTTATACTGTACTAGCTGACCCCCGCGGTTTCACCCGTGGTAATTACGGAGTTCCCGCGGGAGTTCCGGGATAAAAAGTACCCTATGTCACTCAGGATCACTTTAGCTTCCTATCTATAGTAAGTAGATCCATAGATAACTCCGGAATTCCCGCGGGAACTCCTGAGTTTGTGAGGAAAAACTCAGGAGTTCCCGCAGGAATTCCGGGATATAAAAAGGATTCTCTGTCACTCAGTATCACTGTAGCTTCCTATAAGTGAAATAATTTTTAAAATTGGTTCAGTAGATCCAGAGATAGCTGTTCCCCGTGGTTTTACCGTAGGGAAATTCGGCGTTCCCGAAGGAATTCCGAAATATAAAGTACTCTATAACACTCAGGACCGCTGTAGCTTCTTATAGGTAAGTGAAAGAATTTTCAAAATCGGTTCAGTAGATAAAGAGATTACCCCCTACAACGTCACAAACTCACAAACTTTTGCTCTTTATAATATTAGGTATAGATACGTGTAGTAGGTATATAATATAGGTTGCCCCCGGTTTGACCGCGTGAATTTTGGGAGGATTTCCTGAGGAACTACAGGTATGCACTGGAATAAATAAGACATTTATACAACGTGTTAATGAATTAACTGAAAACTAGAAAGTAGTTTGCTCAGAATCAACTAGCGAATCGATCGCACTATGTTTTAATATAGGTTATATTTTTTCATTTTTATTAGCCCATGTCTAAATTATTTATAATAAAATATTTGGCGCGTACGCCGCCCGCAGCAAAAAAATTCGAACTGGTAGGCGCGGGCGTAGCGCTTGGAATTTCGTAGATAGGTCACCTCCAAACTAATGTTGAATAACTTTTAAAGTATAAATATTTTCGACCTAGAATATATTTTAGTCATATTTTTGTTTATCTTTTTAAATGGGGTGTATCAGGTTTTCAGTTAATTCATTAACACGTTGTATACGAAGGGAATGGTGAAAACCTGCTCTAATTACCTACAGTTTTAGTACATTTTAAATAACACAGACAGACAGAAGTTCTAATTTTTTTAAGGTCTTGCTCATGAGGGCCCACTCTGGGTCTGATTTGTTTGCCGATGAGTGGATGGAACTCTTGTCTGTGTGTCTGAAGATGTGTGAGGAGTTGTATGCAAGGCCTACTAGTATTTGTTAACCATTGTAATTGGTCCTGTACAGTATGTGTTAACAATAAATAAATAAATAAATGATTGTCCGCTCTATTTTAAGAGAGAAGATTAAATTTTTTGCATGTGTGTTTGTTTAATCGATCGGTTATTTTTTTATCGATTGCTTATAATCGATTTTAAAAATTCTTTCGCTTACAGAAAGCTGTATGTTCTTGAGTGACGTATAGGGTATGTACTTTTACCCTCAAATTTTTACGGGAACTTCAAAATTAACACGAGTGAAACCGTGGAGCATCGACTAATATCTATATTTCTGGATATCAGACTCTCCTATAATTTGAAGAAGTGATCTGTACCTACTGCCTATAAATATTATAGATACATACCTTCAAATTAGAAACTGGTAAATATTGACTTTCTTTGACTTAGTTTCAAAGAGCCAGAGGCAGACGAAACAAGTGTTTTAACTGAAAGTTATCGCAACAACTTCTAAGTACCCTAAAGTTCAGTAGGCGCGTGCCTTGGAAAAACACGCAAATGGATCTCTATAAACGATTCCTATAAATAATTCAGTTATTTTAATTCGTACTTATACTATAATAAAAGAGTAGAATCCGCAATTCTGTACATTGAATATTTTTAACAAAAATTAACAGGGACTAACCACAAAAAAAGAGTTTTTTAAAATTCTTTTCTGTCCGTCTGTCTGTCTGTCTATTCAATATAATCTCCAAATCTACTGAACGGATTGTCATGTGGTTTTCACATGTAAAGCTTAAGCTCACCCTGGAGCTACATATAGGCTTTGTTTAATTTAAATCGGATGTCGCGTCGGGAAAAAAGTTGGTAAAAACGTTTCATGTAGGAAAAATCGCGGGGCACGGCTAGTATATAATAACTATTTAATTTGCACCCCTTCTATTTTACTATTTATGTTAAGCTAGCTATCCCGCGCAATATTAGAAACCTCAGGGTTTCCTCGAAAACTGCTTATGAAGTGAAAATCGCATCAGTATCCTTGGAATAAATGGACAGACCCGAAAAACGAGTTTGTATATTTTATACTATTTAAAGATATACAGACATTGCACATTGCAGTTAAGTTCTGATTATAAAATGATTGAATTCAATTGTAAAGTGACGTCATCAAAAACATGCAGAATTTATGAGTGCAGCAGCTATAGAAAACAAGGCAAAATGATACAAAACAGAAGAGAAAACAGCTGATCTGAAAAAAAAAAGAAACAATCAACTGTCAATTATTAACGACAGGAGAAGAGGAAAGCAAAAAAAAAGAAGACAAGTTCGTTGTGGATTCGATTAGAAAAATACAATTCGATATCGTGTGCAGCTGCCGTGCCGGCTCGTCGCGTGATCTCAGGCGTGATAGCTCGAGGCTGTTGTTCGAGTATCGAGAACAAAGCTTGTTGGCATTAAAAATACAAGGTATCGTCAGCAGAAGAGCTTTGCTGCAAACTTAATTAGTATCTATATCTAATTAAGAGTATACAGTAGAAATTTAACTTACAGTACAATACATAATCAGAAATTAATAATTGTTTTTTTTTAGGTATATTTCATGTAACACAAAAAATGTATTTACATAAGACAACTGACTACAACAGACTGACTACCTAACCTACTTACTTTTCGGGGAAAATTATGAAAGAGGGGAAATACCACATTACTTATGTAGGTGCGGGCGTTAAAAGTTAGATTTCTTAATTAAAAATAAATTTTTAAGTTCCGAACAAACTTTATCCCATTTTGTTATGTAAAACTGGCTGTGCCCCGTGGTTTTACCCGCGTTAATTTCAGAGATACCGCGGGAATTGTGGGATAAAAATTAGCCTAACTTACTCCCTATAAATTCAGCTATCTGCCAGTGAAAGTCCCATCAAAATCGGTCCAGCCGTTTCAGAGATTAGGTGCAACAAACAGACAGACAGACAAGACAAACAGAGAAAAATTAAAAAAATGGAGTTTTTGATGTAAGTACCTATATATTTTCGTATGCATTTAGTGAAAAGTTGTTAATTTGAAATTACAAACAGACACTTTAATTTTATTTATAAGTACTTTAATTATTTTTCGTTATGTTATGTACTTTAAGAAACTAATTTTTTTTAAAGTTGAAATAGATGTGATGTCTGAAACAGTTACTACACTTACCTAAACATAATATTTAAACCAAATCTCCTCGTATGCCTATAGAAAATCAGGTTAACCTCTGTCTGTCTGATGAAGGTCCCAATAAATAAAAACTAGATAATACCTTAAGATTCCCTCGGCGAAATTGGTAGAACCTTTTTACTTTATTATCGGCGAGGACATTTGCTAGCTTAGACTAAATTCTGTTGACTGAGGAAATTTTTCAATTCGCAACCTCTCAGAGTCTGATGTGTTTGTTATTCCTGTCGCAGGTAGTTTCAAAGCTCTGGTTTTACTTATACAACGTGATAATGAATTAACTCAAAACCTGATACACCCCATTTAATAAAATTAACACTAATATAATTAAAATATTATATTTTATGTCGCAAAATTTATACTTTAAAAGTTATTCAACATTAGTTTGGAGGTGACCTATCTACGAAATTCCAAGCGCTACGCCCGCGCCTACCGGTTCGAATTTTTAGCTGCGGGCGGCGTTATATTATAAATAATTTAGACATGGCCTAGTAAAAATGAAAAAATATAACCTATATTAAAACATAGTGCTATCGATTCGCTAGTCAACTCTGAGCAAACTACTTTCTAGTTTTCAGTTAATTCATTAACACGTTGTATTTATTGTATGGGGATAAACTTTTTGGCAAGCAATTAATCTGTGTATGCTACGAAATACTCGTATTAAATAATAATCTTTTATTTGTACCTAGTTATAATATTAAAATTATCTCTCTAGTCAACTTAAAGTGGAACATTACCAACACTATTGTTAACTTACTAAATCTATACAACTGTACATATAAATACAATTGAAGTGTCTGTTTGTAATTCCAAATTGCTAGCTTTTCACTAATTGCATATGAAAGTATACTTATGGTACCTTACACAAAAACTTAGTATTAATTTATTTATTAGACAGCGTTAGAGTAAAATAAGGCGCTGTGAAATTTTCGAGTATGTTCGTATAATACATATTTTAATTTTACTGACACTGCAAATATTACAGCTTCGTTGTTGCTGCCGGTACTGTGTTCATAAACAAGAGTTGGTTGCTCCCTTCTTAACGTGATTGACTCGTTGAGATCTTTACTTATCATTAAATTAAAAACTCTCGCATTACGTTTTTGAATACATTAACATAAAGCTATGAGGCATGCTCTTAAAAAAATATTGGAGCGGGGTTGTTTGTTTACATGTTTTTTATTATTAATTAATTATTATTGTAATGATGCTTAATGCCTATGCTCGGCCGTTATCACAACGCCATCTGGTTTACGAGCACCACTGAACCCGCGATATCTGCGTAGCAGTCAGTTACCACTACACTAGTGGTACTGTATAATGATAGAAATCCAAACATTTGTTCTTATAATTTTTGTCTGTATGTGTAGTTGTAAACTCCTGACTACAGGTACTGGATTTCAATGAGTAACCTACCTAGATTTTTGCAGGTTCAATGTTCGGTTTTCCTAAATATTTTTTTTATAGTTTCGAGACTTGCTGAGTGATGTCATAAATCTAGATGGAGCATCATTGCGGTCCTAAATACAGCTTTAGAAATAGGTTAGTCACCGTATAAAGTTGTAACATTACTTCGCAGTCGGTGAAATAGATTTGAGTTTCATCCAGCCTCTCAAAACGGACGGACCGACACGCGCGTTCGTGATCCATTTGTGTTTTATTACGCACAAAACGTCGTTCGGTTTTACGCAGAGATTCCCTTTACGCGTCGGCCATTTGGTGCGTTAAGTGTGTCGTGTGTTGATAGACTTGCGTGTAATGTGGCGTTGCCTTGCCTCCTTATGATGACCGTAAATTTGGTGAATTTCAATGAAATAATTTTTAAGAATCCGTTTGTGTCCAGATTACTTCTTACATCCGAACTAACGAACTTAAAACTTTACCTTATTTTGATATTAGTAACAACTGGCTGTCGCCTGCGTAATTATACGTATTATAGTACTTTACATTTTAAGTGCAACTGTTAAACGTACCTATAGGTATCTCTTTATTTCATAAATTGATTACAAAGAACGCATTAAAACAAAGCTCAGTTTGCCTTCTTTAACTTAGGGTAGCTTGGTAGAGACTACTTATTAGTGATAAGGTCGCCAATTGTAGCCTCATATTTATAAATTTTAGTAGTATTAAGTCGCAAATTTGTGGGTATACAATAAAGTTATTTTTCATTTCATTTTATTTATGTTACCGATTGCAATAAAACGAAGTATAAAAAGCATAAATACATATAGTGAATGAAAAAAAAATCTAATTTTAAAATTCTAATTCCATTTCATGGACACGGGTTCGCCGAGAGTCTAAAGTATGATTCCGTTTAGACGGTTACTACTGAAATTTGTTCCAATGTCGATGTGAAGTGAGTATAATCGCATTATTTCGGTGTCTCATTTCCTTTCCGAGTTGTCTGTCGTTAAGTTTGACACAGTTCTAGTAATCCTCGCGTCACATACCCTCGGCTATCGAATTTAAACGCCAATTTGAATCCTAAAGCGCCTAAAGCGCCACTAAAACTAAGGGTCACTTAACAAATTGTTGTCATATCCTGACATTTCATTACGCCTTGGTATACAGGATGATTTTTTTTACTGGGCGCGGGTGGTTAAGTCCTAAAGTGTGAAAAACAACGAAAAAGGCTCAAACGCGTCCCTAGGCCGGTTTGTTGGAAACTAAACCGAGAATGGAACCCGTTGATATTGAAAGACAGGACAGCCTGTATGTAGGAAGTATGACGGAAAGGTTTAATTTTTTAGAAAATACAAATTTTTTCCCATTCTGAATAACTGATTACCTAAATATAAAAATAATTTTAGATTAGATTAGATTAGATTTATTTCAGTTTTACAAAAAAGATTAGGTAGGTAATATACATAAAATTTGAGTAAATTTTTTTTTTTTCTAAAAACGACTACTTTCCTTTACTTCGGTATTTAATTTTAATTTCCTGGCATTAGTCTTATCGAAATCGCCTCCGAGACTCTTTTGAGCATTTTTCGCTATTCTTCACAGTTTGGGATATGGCCATCTACGTCCAATTGAAAAAATCGCCCTATATATGTGTTTGAAGCTGTCCCATCGCCTCACATCTCCTCTCATGTATTTGGGAAGCGTTTTCACGATGGCCGCGCCGCCCGGACCCTCGAACTGTCAGCCGAGACAAATTCGCGAATTATCCCTATCGGGGTATCTCGTTAGTGTCCCATCCGAGGCTCGATTACTCCGAGTATCATCGGAGCTTTTAGTCAGGCCGGCATTTATTTGTTTATTTATTAAGCTCACAAATAGGTAACAATCGGTAATCAATATAATATAATAATATAGCACAGTTGTACATATTTCTAAACTGCAACTGTTACCACATACATGTAGGCAAAATATATCTAGTAAATACGCGAAAGGCTGTTTAAAAAAATCTATAAATAAGGTATATAATATAAATAAAATTTAAGTGTCTGTTTGTAATTTCAAATTAACAGCTTTTCACTAAATACATGCATGCGAAAGTATATTCGGTACTTACATCTTAAAATCAATTTTCAAAATTTTTCTCTGTCTGTCTGTGAACTAAGTATTTGATACATAACAAAAATTTTGTTAGCAATAAGATTTTTTCTTTTTTTTTTCTTTCTATATCCTATTCGAGAATCGCAAGTAGGTAGTTACTTGCTTATAGATACCTCGGAAAATTATTTCAGCTATAATGGAGTTGAATAGTGACAAACATAGACATACACACTCACACCCACACTTTAGAATTAAATATATTAGTTGATCTAGTATTCAGATTATAACATTGGCGTCAACAAAATAAATGGGTATGTTCCGAAATCCAATTTCGACTGAAATCAACTTTAGATGGTTGGCTGAGATAAACTTCTATCGTTAGATTAATTTAGTGATCAGGCAAAGGATAGAGCGTTAGTACCTATAATTTTATTAGTGTAAAGGTTTGGAGTTCCTGCTATAGAACTGAGTTCGTACTCCATATCTAGTTTATTGCAATAGTTAGATCTGAACGTGATTGTATTTTAATTGGTTTTCAAAACTGCATTGTACCTATATTTTATATGTCTAGACTACCGAATTTCACTGTGCGTACTTCGATTCCAATTTACTACAGTAGAAACTATTTCCGTCGGCTCCGTTTGCGTTTGCTCAGTCTCTGCAGTTGCGTTTGAAACAAGCGTTACGGTCAAACCTACTTCCAGTTTTGAAAAATCTTAAGTTAATGTTTAAGTATTGTAACTAGCTGGTTATCTGCGGTTTTGCCGGCGTGGAACGCTTTTATTGAAGAAAGAAGAATGAAACCCATATGTTGCTGAAGCCAAGCTTAATCTGCGCGTGAAAACTGGATGAAAATCTGTTCAGTTATTTCGGAGATTGGCGAGAATAGACAGATAGACCACGGACAGAAGGTAAAAAATAATAATAGTTTCTCTTTTATTCTTTCCCCTCCCCTTCTTAATTTTAAATGAATTGTTTTATAGTTATTTTTTAATGTACTTATTGAAAAGTGAGTTCTATTGTTTTATTAGGTACCCTTTATTTATCAACACATTAGGTAGATTATAGATGAGTTTTATTATATGTATAGCTTTTTGTCATATTGTATATCTAAGTTCACTAAACTACGGACAAAAATCTGCATCACGAACCTCTCAAAACATCTCTTACGTCCCGAATCACATTGATCGCCTTATGTGGAGATTAGTCTCACGCAGTTGAGCCAAACAAACATGACAGCTAAATATATAGCAATAAAGTTGTTTTGGATAGCGAAGGTTTTGTTTGTAAAAGGTTTAGTTTAAAATTCATTCGGTATGCAGACAGAAAAAAAATGCTGTTTCTATATTTATTCTAGAAAGTGTTTTTGGTATAATATTGTGGTCTGACAAAAACAATTGCAGCATATTTGGCTATAAGTTAACATCATTGACAGTTTTTACATTTTAAATTTACAAGCTTGTCCAAATTGAGACGGAACTTTTGTGTAAGTAAAACGAGACTTGAAACGCTAGCCGTTAAGATATCCAATCATAAAATTAGAAGGTCAATACGTAAAAACAAACATCCTACCGCCATAAACCACAAGAACAATTCACTCAGAACTTTATTATGGCTGTTTCGGTAAAAACAATGCGCAATATAAGATTTTTGACGGTTTTTAATTTACATTTGACTTTTAATTAATGTTAAAAAAAAATAGACCCGATTTTCACTATCGGAGGGGTCCATAAAAAATACTTGATTATAATTCCATGTAAGATGTTCAAAAATAACTGAAAACGATTAAGAGGCGTGTTCAAGAATCGTATTTTTTCTTTCTTTAGAATTAGTGAGGCGTGTTTCCAACAGCATCTTGGACCTTATTTCACTTCAAGGATGGCTTTATTCAATTTTTGCTCTTAAACATGTTTATACTCTACCTACCTTGTTTATCTATCTTGTCTATGCTTCATGTTTTATCTTCCTCTCTACATTTTGTCTTTTACGCATTAATGTAAAATAGTAATGTGAAATAGTTTATTTGCGTACAAAGCGCTCTTTTATAGTTTTTTGGATTATTAATATTCAAAGTGATAGTTTTCAAGTTCTGGGGACTCACTACCACGTTGCGTAGTAATAGTTTAACTTTACACTGAATTTTGCGAAAAAGAAACGAAAATATAAGGAATTTATTGCATCAAATAAATAGGTAGGTACCTAACCCTTAGCTACTTATTACAAAGTAAAAAAAAGGATGTTAGCAAAGTGTAGATTGTAGGTAAAATAGATCTAAAGTTGAGATAACCTCAATATTCTAATATTATATCATTCCAGTAAATTCAAACTTAAATAAAAAATTGCTATCTAGAATCTACTGAACTCTTTCTCAGTTCAATGCCCAATATTTTGTGTCAATGACCAGGAAACTTAATTGAATCCGTTTTCTTATTTAAGGTTTTTCCTTCGTTTTAATTATTTTTTGCCTCTATTCAGCAAAATCATAGTTTAGTTAACCTTTCCGCTTTGTGATTGGATGATTGTTATTTTATATTTATTCATAAAACTTCGATACTAAAAGCACTTGTACAGCAACTTAATCAATCACTTAACTCACAAACTTAATCAAGCAAGAAATCTTATCAAATAAATTCAAAAGTAATTATCATACACTTACACAGTACCTATCCAGTATCCATTTCGGTACGCAAATTATTGACGATACTTATAATATCTTTGCCATAACCTAAAAAATAGAATGACCTAGCAAAATTTAAAGTGTAGTCAATGAAATGTAGGAGGTACCTACTACCTGGTACATATGTATTGTGTTGAGACTAGTTTTAAGTGTCATTTAGTTTAGCGCCATCTGTTGTTGCGAATTTGACATACAGTCACCAGATGGTTTTTTTGTCAACATCATGCACGTAAACTTCCGTTAAAAATGTTTTTACTAATATTGTGTACACCAACTGTTTTTGTAAGTTTGTACAACGTATTACAAAAAAACTATGGAAGTAGATACTTAGTATACTTTCACTGAATCATATAAGATGAGAGAACTCCTGAAGGAATAATGAAATACACGCAGGTAGATATTTCTAAAGTATTTCCAGAAGCCTAAGAGTTACATTTTGTAATTACGTCTCATGATATACCTACTTAATTAGATTTAAGCCTCTTACCTTTTATCCACCCAGGCATCCTTCACGTTCTCTAATTTTAGAAAATTAACAACCTTTTAAATAATTCTCCATCATTTGATCCTGAGAACTGCTTATACTGAATTTATTTTTGGCATTTTTCTACCAACTTTTTATAATTAATTGTTGATATTGTTTGTTTATGCCCGCGTAGGTGAAACCTGTTTATATTCTAGCATTGTGCCTAGACCTATCTACATTTTCAGTCTACTTTTATAGCTATTTCTGTATATAATGTTTACCTAAAAATAACGTGTAGGTGGCGTCTTAAATGTGACCTTCGTCACAATTAATTAATTATACTTTTACCTATTTATTTTTTACAATATATACGTCGCCGTAAAGTTGTCAAAAATCAATTGGACATAGATAAGCAATAATGTGTTAACCCACGCGAGAGAAATTTTGTGTAAATCGTGTTTTAAAATCATGGCGTCATTTTTTTACAACATTACTTTAAGTTTAACATATTGTTAGTATTTTAACAATATAATAAGGTAAACACACAATTAAAAACGTTCTATAACTCGCAATAAAGCGTTCTGTATCGATAACTTAACATTGTTGGTTAGCATGTTATTGCTTATCTACGTCCAATTTTCCTAAAACACTGTCCAAGATTAATGACTACATGTTTACAAGCGGTGAGCAACACTTTAACACATTTCACCAAATATCTCATCACTATGTCACCTTTGCGCAATCAGTCTTCCTGCCCGCCATCTTTATATAATACATACGAAGATAATATAAATAAAACCAGTATAGACTCAATTTTTCAGCTAAGTACATCACTAGCTATTGCCAGTGGCCAATGCTAAACTTGAGTGAATTTGGTGATTCTTTCGGGAATTCCAGCATAAAAATGGATATTTTATTTTGATACCAACGGTGGTGAAGTGGTTAGAAAATTACTAAGTTAGGCTACCGTGTGTGTCACGGGTTCGATCCGTTCGATCGATTTATTCGCTCGCGGTTATAATCCATCTAATTATAAGCAAAAGGTCACTCACTCACTGACGAAAAGTCGAAAACTACTTGACCCATTAAGCTGAAAGGCAGGCAGATAGTAAAGGATTTCAAGGAGGAAAAAGCTGCTATCGTTGTATCGGTAGTTTATCCTAACATAAATTACGATCTATATTTAATTTTTTTAGCTAGTATTAGGATTAGGGTTTATCATAATAATCAGGTAGATATATACTCATAAAATAGGGTTTCAAATTTGAATAAAAAATAACTCTATGTAGGTATCTAATATTTACAAAATCAATTAGGATCAAAAGTTTTCAACAATTAAAAATTATTACAGACACGAGTTTGTCACAGATTTATTATTATTATTGATTGCTAGCTGTGCCCCACGGTTTCACTCGCGTTGATGTCGGAAATCCCGCGGGAATTCCGGGATAAAAGTACCCTATGTTCTTTTCTGTACCTCTGACGACGTGTGACAAGTATGCAACAATTGATTCTATTTCACCCGCGTAAATTTCGGAGATCCCGCGGGAATTCCGGGATAAAAGGTAGCCTATATTCTTTTCCGTGTCAAAGACTATATTCATGCCAAATTTCATCCAAATCCGTTCAGCCGTTCTTGCGTGATTGAGTAACAAACATCCACACTTTCAAATTTATAGGTAAGTAAACCACGGTTTTCAGCCGGGATTCCGGGATAAAAAGTACCCTATGTCTTTCTCTGTACCCCTGACAATGTGCATGCCAAATTTCATCCAAATCCGTTCAGCCGTGTTTGCGTGATTGAGTAACAAACATCCAAACATCCACACTTTCACAGTTATAATATTAGTAGGATATACGTATGTACAGTTATATAAGTAGGTACATAAAAGCATTCTTAACTCACTGATAATAATATACGGACTCGTCACATATCGGGTAGTAAAATACATACTCGGTGTCGACGACCTCGCCGATATTTGAATTCGTAAGAGAAATGTCCCAAAAAATACTCCGGAAATACCTAGTCTGGAAAGGATGTCGGTACGTTCTGATTTGTGGTCAGTCATGTGCAATGCAAACGTAGTATACCTACAATCTTACGCGCCGTTCTCAGATTTTACCCACATACATTTCGGTGTTCTCGCAGGAACTCTAGGATGAAAAGTTCCCTATGTCTTTTTCTGTACCCTTGACAAAATGTATCCAAAAATTCATGATGATCGGTCGATTAGTAAAGCCACGAAAGCACGAACTCACATTAGCGTTTATAATATGAAGCTATCTATGGTATAAAAATCTTCATTCATTTCCAGCCGGGCTAAGATGCGCAACACAATAAAATTTAACCGAGCTATTTTATCGATTCTCGTCGACATATTGTATGGCTTTGTCGACGAGAATCGATAAAATGGCTCGATAAAATTTTATCGTGATGCGCATCTTAGCCCCGCTGACATTAATTATTTTGAGGGTGCCGTGGTGTGGTTGTGATGACGTATTTTGTGTGTGTATAAACCTCTTTCAGTATGGTAACCTTGATTCATGTCGCTCGGGGTATATCTTCATTGCTTATTTCAAAGGATGAAATTTTCATGCGAAGTGAATATCATTAGAATGTATTTACAACAAAAAGGATATAAGTATCTTAATATATTAGGTGCCTGGTGGCTTTATGTGAAAATGTCCGAGTCTTGTCATTATCCTTATGCCTTCGATAATTTGCGCTTACATAATATAACTTACTAGTTGTGCCCCGCGGTTTCACCCGCGTTAATTTCAAAGTTCCTGCGGGAATTCTGGGATAAAAAGTACCCTATGTGTTAATCTGATGTATAAGCTATATTATTGTAAAGTTTCATTTAAATCCATCCAGTAGTTTTTGCGTGAAAGAGTAACAAACATTCATCCATACAAACTTTCGCGTTTATAATATTAGTAGGAAAAATGATTCACTTTTTAAAACTACTACCTATTTAAACTTATAAGTATGTATATCATCAGCTAATTAGCATTCAAAAGTGTCCTGTCAAAATAACGCAAAAACAGCTGAACGGATTTGGATGAAATTTAGCATGCACGTTGTCAGGGGTACATAGGTTACTTTTTATCACGTTTATAACGATTATAAACGTGAAAGTTTGTATGTATGGATGTTTGTTACGCGTTTACGCAAAAACGGCTGAATGGATTTTAATGAAACTTTATATTATACAGCTTATAGATCAGAAAACATAGGGTAGGTACTTTTTATCGCGGGATTCCCACGGGAACTCTAAAATTAACGCGGGTAAAATTGAATTAATTATTGAATTGAATTGAAAAACTTTATTTGACACAACACATTATTGTTTACTACACGTTGTCAGAGGTACAGAAAAGTCCATAGGGTAGACTTCTTATCCCGGAATTCACGCGGGATCTCCGAAATTAACGCGGGTAAAACAGCGGGGAACCGCTAGTTAATAATAATGATTTGGTCTTAATACAGCATTTATTTTCAAAGGATTTAGATGAGAACTTCATTCAGGAGGCTGCCTATGAAAAAATTGCTTTCAGCAATATAGGTCGCCTCGTTGTACGTATCCATATGTTTCTGTGTTTTGTAAATTTTGTGTCTTCTACTGTGTGTGCAATAAAGTATATTTGATTTGATTTGATTTGATTTGAAAACCATTGGAATAATTGAAAGAAACCTTTTTGATAATATACATTTCCCCTCGTTACATCATACCTACTCGTACGTGAAGGTTAGAAATTACATCTTGTGAAATTGTATTCAATCGACTTTGACCTTTTGATATCCTTATATCCTTACGACGCCTCATTCAGCACGTCCTTGCGAAAGTATGGGTTCAAAGAGGGCGTTACGGAATTAATTCGTATTTGAAATGTTTATTTAGTTATACGTATTGCTAACGAAGCAATCATCTGCTGTTAAGAGGCTACGTAAAAAAAAATGGTTTATTAAAAGTGTAATTATTTTTAATTAATTTTCGCTAATTTTAACTTTCACGCAGGAACTCAATTCTTTGTGCCGCTGAAAATGTGTAGGTATGCAAAATTTCATAATGTTTGGTGGTAACCAAACCTGATATAATGCTTAAATACTTGTTTTGTACAAACATACATGCATACATACATACAATATGCTTATGATACATACTGAACACCCAGACTCAGAGTGAACGCAACATAAAAGTTCACCCTGATGTGGGGATCGAACCCGCGACACTCCGCGTAGCAGTCAGTTACCTTACCGCTACGCCAACGGTGTTTTCATTTCAATTAATTAGGTACCCATGCAAGCCCCTATTATTTTCTCTCACATGCAGTAATAAAATACTCTATCATTGTCTTTTTACAGCCCAATTATTTTTTGACGCAGCCCTTTATCACTACACAGCAAAAAATAAAATACAGATTTAAAACCGGCTTTTATGACCCATTTTTTTTTTTCATATAGCCTCTTCGTCCCTCCACCGACCTTTTTCCCACCCTTACCTACGTAATCCTTAGAGTCGAAAAATCTCACTTATTGTTTAATTTTAGATGTAAAACGTCGATATTAATAAAGAAGGAATTGTTTATTTTATGCATGACTAGCTGTGCCCCGCGGTTTCATCCGCGGTAATTTCGGAGTTCCCGCGGGAATTCTGGGATAAAAAGTACCCTATGTCCTTCTCTGTACCTCTGACAACGTGCATGCCAAATTTCATTCAAATCCGTTCAGTCGTTTTTGCGTGATTGAGTAACAAACATCCAAACATCTAAACATCCAAACATCCACACTTTCACATTTATAATATTGGTAGGATAGTAGGATTTGTGACCCAGAAAAGTTCCATAAGTTTCAATTAATATTATTATCAATTTTAATTTGTCAATAAACATCTAGTTTTATAGGTACCTACCAATTACTATTAACTGTGTTACCGTTATAATTAAGTATAAAACCGGTTAATACAATTAATAAAGATCATTAATTAAGTAGGTATAGATACTTAAGTTTTTTTGTATAGGTACCGTTACAATTTGCAATGAAATTGTAGCCGGAGCAATGCGGAGAGACAATCAGAAAATTAATATGCACATAACGCCTATTAAAAATAATTTGTAATGAATAAATAGATAGATAGAGATAATCTATCAATTCTGTACATTGAATATATGTATATTCAAAATTAATATTGGAGGATGAATGGTGATCGATACTTATGCCAAAAATGCAATCAGTAAATTTTTTGTCTGTCTGGCTATCTGTCGGTATGTGCACGCATGGGTCAGAAACTACTGAAGGGATTGTAACCAAACTTGGTACGATTGTAGTCCATACTCCTGGGTAGGTTATATAACATAACGCTAAGACACATAGGAGCTGAGCAGTGACGATAAATTTGAAGCAAGTCGATGAAAATGCGCTTTCGAGCTCTTATCATCGCATACGTTTACTCAATCACGCAAAAACGGCTGAACGGATTTGGATGAAATTTGGCATGCACGTTGTCAGGGGTACAGAGAAGGACATAGGGTACTTTTTATTCTCGCGGGAACTCCGAAATTACCGCGGGTGAAACCGTAGGGCACAGCTAGTCTATAATATGAAAGACACTAAAAGCAATAAGTACTATATAGAGTTTCATTCAACCTTCAGAAATAAACTGATTCTTTGATTTATTGATAATAACCGAAACTCACTAAAACTGTCGTCGGGTAAAACTAACGATATAAATAACGCATCAGTGACAGATATATGATTTGATGCGGAAAAAAAGATAGTAATGTAATAACTAGCTCAATAGGGCGTTACGGATTTGAGGCTCAATTAGGCGACGAGGGGGACAAAAAGCGGGACTGAACGACTGTGACACAGATTGGTAGCTTGATGGTTAAGGCACAGATTGTAATAGGTATATGTAAGTATCATACAACCCTAGTTAATAGGCATTCCGTATTACGTAACGTTAAAGTGCTATGCAACCTGAGGAAGAAGTTGTATAAAAATGTACGTTTCAGATCGATTCCGTAGATTTCTTGCCATTGATCAAACAAACAATACGTAAAGCAAACAATACGTGTCTATTATTTTTTTTATTTTCTAATTGACGGACTAATTAGAATTTCAATTAGAATTTGTATCCAATTAGGTTACAGCATTCAATCCCTCGTTTCCACCCTTGTCAGCAAGTTATTGTAATTAAAAAAAAAGTAGCAACTACGACGTATTATTTACGCAACAATGTATAAAGAAATTATGAATTTATTGAAAGAACTTTATTGCACTTTATTGGTACAAAAGGCGGGCTTAGTGCCTAAGGCATTCTCTACCAGTCTATCTCTACCATAATTGTGAGAAGTAAACATTGACCAATGAAATCAACTCCATTTCTACAAACTGGATAGGTACCAGCAATCAACTAGTTACGAAATTCAGTTGTAATCCACATCAAATATGCAAAGAGCGTCGCGTCGTCTGCGTTTATACTTTATACATGGTGTTGCGTCGTGACCTAAATAAATGGTCTAGCACTGGAGTTGGTTGACTCCAAGGCATCCGCAAATTAGCCCACCCACCGGGCAACAACAAAAGATAGCTAGCTAGGCCAGTAGAGTTAAGTCATGGTTAGACTACAGGAAACTGTCAAAAATGTTCCCTTTTAACCGACTTCCAAAATAGGAGGAGGTTCTCAATTCGATTGCAGGTTTTTTCTTGTATCTTTGTTACGCGATTACTCGAAGACGGCTGGACCGATTTGGAAAATTCTTTTAAAAAAATGCAAAGGTCGAGAAAATTTATTTTTTATTGATTTTTTTTTCAGTTATAAATTTGTTTTTGTGGTGTTTCTAATATATTCTATCTTTAGATAAGAGTAGAATCCGCGATTCTGTACATTGAATAGTTTTACTAAAAGTTGAGAGAAGGCGATAAAGAAAGAGTAACCAACCACAAAAAGTTATTAAAATTCTTTTCTGTCTGTCGTCCGTCAATTCGCGATAATCTCCGAATCTACTGAACGGATTATCATGCGGTTTTCACAGGTAGATTAAGCTTAGCCTGGACGTTTAAAAACGTTTTTTTTTTATGTGAATCAACAGTGTTTGTACTTCTTAAGCTTTATAAAGGTGTTCAACATATAAACATACATTCAGTTTATACTGCGAACCCGCTTTTTTTTAAATCGGTTAAAAAAACCTTTGCAGGTTGTTCTAAACACCGAAATTCGTTGACAACACTAGGTACCTGCTTACTTTATACTTAAAAAATGCGGGTGAAACTGTGGGGCACAGCTAGCTTCATTTTAAAACGTGTTAATTGTGAGCTCAACAGTCAACACTATCTCAGCACATTGTTAAAAGCATAAAAATAGCTATTGCGTTAATAATATACGGCGGGTGTGTGTTTAGTGTAGGTAAAATTTCCATAAAACGTAACCGAAATTCGGGTCAACTCATAAATCAAACAATCATTCCATCACAATTTGAATAAATGCGAAAATTTATGATGGAAATAATGCGGTTGCTTTAATTAAGTGCAAAAGTGTTCCTCAATGCTCCATTTCAGGGTTCCATAAAAACACGCGAGCCATAAAAATGAGTGTCCTCACCAAAACTATACACTGTAATATTGTTGTAATTTTGATATAAATCTGGACTAAAATGATGTAAACTATTAGTCCTTACTAATATTATAAATGAATAGAATAGAATAGAATAGAATAGAAAAAAGTTTATTTGATACCATAAAGATAAAATAAGTACAACTGTGAGTCTTAAACTAGAATAGTTGGTACCAAAATGGCTAAATGCGAAAGTTTGTATGTATGGATGGATGTTTGTTACTCTTTCACGCAAAAACTACTGGATGGATTTCAATGAAACTTTACAATAATATAGCTTATACATCAAATTAACAAATAGGGTCCTTTTAATCCCGGAATTCCCGCGGGAACTCTGCAATTACGCGGGGTACATAAATAGATGGGCAATCCACCCGCTGTTTGAAGTTCTTTATCGCACGGTACGGATGGGAGTAAAAATTCATTTTCCGTCATGGCTTCAAACGGCTGCTCTACGGAAAAACAAAGCAACTGAAGATAATATTTTTTGTGTTTTTTCCTCTTTTCACGCATAATTGACATAACGAACTCAGTTTAATATGGAAAATACTTCGTTCTAACCAAGTTTTTCACGACACTCGTGCATTTTTTTACCTACCTGTAAAAGAAAGAATTTTTCAAAATAGTTGGTAGTTTTTGTGTATATCTTTATACTAAGAATATATTTATAGATTAGATATTATTATTAGATATAAGAAAACAATAAATAAATAAATAATTATAATATTCAGTTGAGTTGTGTCTGCTCCAACGAACATCCGTAGTATTTATCCGTCCCTTTCTAAATGATTTCTCTCGGCTCGACCGTTTTTTCCGCACCCAAGACGATTTGTGGTAGATAGTCCGTTAGGAAAAGTTAAATTATACGCACCAAGTGTGCACGGATTATTATTTGTTTTGCTAATTTACGACTCGTACTCTCAAGCGTTACGAGCGGCGGAACGTTAAAAATATAAGAGACGAAATATAACGCGTTTTTAGGATCATTTTGTATTTGTTCTTTATTTTCACCGACGGCGCAAAGGTGAAATTGTATGATTACTAGGTGAACCCGCGGTTTTACCTGCTTTGATTTGGAGTTCCCACAGGAATTTCGGGATAAAAATGCTTACTCAATACCGTTTTCTGTAACCCTGACAACGTGTAGTATGCAAAATTGAATGCAGTTTTACTCGCTTTATAATTTACAATTTCGAGATAAAAAGTGCCCTATGTATCTTTCTGTACACTTGAAAACATTTATGCAAAATTTTATAATGGTCGGTTCAGCCGTAACAAAAAAACAAACTCACTTTCACATTTATAGTAGGTAGTAAGGACGAATAGGACGAAGGCTATTTATGTGATATTATATCTACGTACCTATAGAAGAAGAAGAAGAAGAAAATACATTTATTTCAGCACAACACACAAGAAAAAGAAACAAGCATCAACAGTGCCTAATCTAAATGGGTAGTATAGCTAAATGGGTAGGATTTAGATTCAAGTCTAGTGTTAACTTTCGTCCGAACGAAGAGAATCTAACGCCGTTTTACATTTATATTGTTTACCAAACGTCAACAATCAAGTTGTAGAAAGGGAACATTGTCTCGTTTCTTTATTTCCCCAAGGATCGTTTCGGAGTGGCAGTAACTGTTCCACTGTCCGGGAATTGGGGCGATGCACCCCGGAGGCTGGCAACACAGCTGTGATAATTCTAGGTTACCTTAATTGAAGACCGTCGCCATTTTGAGGAAGCTTTTGATGGACAATTGACGTGATAAATTAATTATTTTGGGTTAAACTATTGATGGTTGATCATAATTTTTGCACTTCCACTTATTTATGGACTTATTGAGTTTTGTTTTTATAGAGCGAATCTAAGTCAATATATACGTAGTTGTTTTGTGTTTATATTATTATCTATCAGTGATTCTTATACCGTTTATGGTTTGAGAGCTCTTTTCGAACATTATGCATTGAATCTGTTTTACTGTGATAATTAATTTTTGCCTCTTGTTTCTTCTACGGGAATTCATGATAAGTCTCGTTTGTCAAACGAATAAAGCTGAGTAATAAGTTACGATAAAAACAAATACTCCATCTATCGCATACTGGGCCTTTGTTCACTATGACTGCGTTAAGATAACGCGCCACAAAAATCGTCTTTTTATCTAGCGTTCAATGAAACTTCACTTAAAAAAAATGTATTTATAACGTGTCTTATATATGGCATAATAATGGAATGTTAGTTTCTAATATTTAGGCATCCGGAGCGTTTGGGACTGTATTTTTGGGACGCGCGTTATGGGTAAGAACTGTTGTTGGTCAATGTGAATAATTGCCCTGTTTGTATAGAGGCATATGGTATCTTACACCGCGCGTCGTGAATAATTCATACTCCACAGAAAAGTAACTCGTGGAAGACTGAAAGCCCCCTCTAAATCTTAGTGAAGCCTGTCAAAGCAATATATTATTATTGTATCGACATGGAATTCAATAATTTTAGCCGTTGGATTTTTCTGTTGGGAGTTTTCCTTTTGTGTGTGGTTAAAAGAAATGTTTAGACTATTTAGAAATTTGCCGACTTGAGATTATTATCCGCTTTCTGTCTGAAAAGGTATCTCGGTAACTCGGAAAATACTGATTTGAATGGACCATAGTGTTTTGGTAGCTCCCATTTCAATGGATATATAGTACATAATACTTTTCTTTTTTTTATCTCTTAAAAGAGAATCCTATAAACGTTTGTGTTCTTTACACGGGCAAAGCTGGGGTGATAACCAAGCTATATCTCTTTTCTTTTAACAAGTATCAAAGCTTCTTTTGAGTTTTTATGTTACATCACAAATATTTCTTTTCCTTTGTGACCTATTTCATGTGTAAAAAGTCTACACACAGGTTCATTTTTATCCTTTAAAATATTTTTCATACTACCTATACCTATACGGCTTAAGAAGGAACAAGATTTCACCCTACAAACATGGTTACATACATACATTGCAAGTTAAATAAAAGCTTTTAAAATAATTTGAATTTATAAAATCTAAGTTTAGTACCACAATATTATTGCCAACGGAGTATACATCTGGAATAAACCGTATAGCGCGTCGTCCTTAAAATTTTGGTTCATTGGAAAATTTATAAATTTTATAGTTCACAAGAGTAGAGCCACTAGCAACAGCGTGTTTAATCTTTGCTGCTATAAATGCTTGCTACTATAAATGCGAAAGTAACTTTGCCTGTCTGTTTGTCTGTCTTTTCATGCCTTAACTTCAACTGATCATCATGAAATTTTGCCTACAAGTTTTCAGGGTATAGAGCAGGACATGGTATACTTTTCATTCCGGAATTCCTGCGGGATCTCCAAAATTAACGTGGGTAAAATCGCGCAGAACAGCTAGTAATTTTATATATCTAATAATGTATATCCGGAAAAAGAGTCAGGAAAAAACAAAGCATGTTTGACTTGTATGTGTATCCTAATCCCAATTCCGATTGCAATAATTTATCTTTGTTCAATGTATTGTATAAGCCGACATGGCATCGTAACAACATACGAACTGAGGATTATGCACAGACTTAGCAGAGTAGATGAAGCAAGTTCATAAATCTGAATGAAATTAGTGCGCGTATGTAAAAAAACAGGTGAAGTGTGCAAAGCTAAAAATTTCTACAAACTTACTGTTTTAACAACAATTTGCTTTACGATTGATAGAAAAAACTGGGCCCAAAATCTACAAAAGGTTGCTGTTTTATATCGCTACTAGCTGTCCCGCGCGGTTTCACCCGCAATAATTTCGAAGTTCCCGCAAAATTGTTCCATACAAACTTTGCAACCCCTTTTCATCATCTTAGGGGTTGAATTTTCAGAAATCCCTTCCTGGATGCCTACGCCATACAATCTCTCCAAGAACACACCCTCCAAGTTACTGGTCTCTACCATCAGCGGTTTAGGCTGTGCGTTGATCCGTCAGTCAGTCATTCAGGACAAAGCGTTTTATATATATAAATGGTCGGTTTTGACGTTTTTAGTAGTCTTCTTAATACAAGTTCATATCTGTAAATTCAATCGTTTTGATTTCGCGGTCTAATCGTGTCTTATCAAATATTTTTTGGTGAAAGTAGAAGACAGCAGAGAGCTGGCTTAGTTGGTGCAATAGAGCATAAACATGGCAAGCACGGATTAGCAACTCGAGTGCTCTATTCTTTATGATATATCTATGGAATTATGGCACGATGACTGGCGAAATGTACCTAAATCTAGGGAATACGTTTAGTGATTGGCACTGTTTTACAGGGTACTGGGTACCCAACTGATAATACCAATAGATAACCGGGTCACGAAAACTACAGGTTTTTCGTATCACCTATGTAGTTTGATTATACGTAGCTACTCGTAGGTATTTGATTCGTTTTATTGACATGTCACTTCGCTTTCAATATATTTTTTTTTTATGGAATAGGGGGCAAACGGGTGGCACACCTGATGATAAGTGATTACGGCCGCCCATAGACATCTGCAACACCAGAAGGCTTGCAGGTGCGTTGCCGGCCTTTAATTATTCATATACTATTTATATAATACTATATCTTTTGATGTCGTTGAGTCTAGATTTCTGATGTTGAAAAATAAAAGGATTTGTTTGTTTAAGTTCATATTTGTTTGTTTACCTAAATGATTATTAATTATTATTATTGTTTAAAATAATATTGTTTTCGCACTACAAAAGTAGACACCGAAATATATTAGTAACTCTATTATTACGTAAAGGTGGAGACTTCATTGGTTGATGTAATATTATTGTTTTCAATTTTCATGATGTAAAAGTAAAACAGATGTAACCTTTTGTTTTCCCAAACACACGAATAAATAAATAAATATTAGATTTATACGTATGACGATAATTCTACATAGTTGGGACTGCAACATAATATAGGTACAAGAAAAATTTGCGAACCTGGCCTTTTTTGGCACTTCTTGTCTCCCTCATCTGTCCCAGGGTCAACTGCTTCTCCAACTCCTGCATATGTGATTGATACAACTCAGTTCAATATTTTCAATTATACTCAATTACCAATTACTTTGTCTTTGAAGCGGTTGTCGGTGGACGATCGCGATATAACTTTCTACTCAAAAAAAAGCGTTTAAATTACTATCTAAGTCCTAAGATATTTCCGCTTAGCTGATCATATTTTCAATTAACTGTCGTTGAATAGTTTGAAAGTGATACCAATTGAAAGCATGAGGCAGTGTTGTTTTTCAGGAAAAAATCCTATGAATATTAACTAGGTATTATTTTACTTATTTTAATGGATGTTTATAGAAAAAGTCTTAGAATTTCGTAGTGAGTAGGTAGGTATAACAAACAAAAAAAAGACTTTATTCTCTTTATAATATTAGTATAGATAAGAAAACAGCGAAAAACATAAATAGTACATTACTAACGTATACAACGTAGTAGAGAGAAGCTTTAAATTGCGTCATCTGGCATCATAATAATAATAATTAAAAAAAAAATACGTGTCTATTATTTTTTTATAACAGAACAGACTAAAAATATTTTAGATTTTCTTACCCCGGCAACATGCCGTAAATGGGTGAACAAACTTTACCCGTCATTCGCTGGGCGGACTCAGTTCCGCGAATCCGTTCGTTTGCCCCACGAGGCACTAGGCGGTTGCGTTTGCTCGCTTTGTGGATAAACAGACGAAAGCAGAGCAGCGCGCAGCGCCGCCGGGGCCGCCCGCCCCGACAACCCTTAACTAGGGCGGGTCGGGGTCGCCCGCCGCTCCCGTGCCAGATGCTCAGAGTGCTCCACAGCCAACTGTTTATATTTCACTGTGCTAAATTAATTCATGCCCAGGTTACTATAAAGATTACTCAACAACGATAGGTTCTTTAATGCGGTATTCGGCAGGAATTGATTGGTGGAAGTTGTCACGCGTCACGTAAGGAAAAAGCGTTATGCCCCTCCAAATCGAGACGTTCGGTTCCGTCTGGCGTGGTGCGAGTATCATCAAGTGCCGACCGCTATACTTGTTGACATCATGTGTTAGTTGAATAGGACTGTTTTGTTTTGTCAGTGACTATAGGCTGAATCTTTAACAGGTTATCAGTCACTGAGTAAACAAGGCCTGGGCTGCTGTACTGTATGTCAAAATAGCACCATAATATAAAAGCTAAAAATAAATTTATGAAAAAAGTACCCAAAAATAGAAAGGAAAAACATATTGTGTAAATTGATAAAAGCCGGCCAAGTGCGAGTCGACTCGCGCACGAAGGGTTCCATACTGTTATCTTTAAAAAAACGGTAAAAAAATGATGTCTATTGTTTGGGAGCCTCCTTAAATATTTGTTTTATATTAATTTAATTATTTATTTTTAAAGTATTTCCTTTAAGTGGGTGTTTTTATTTTTATTTACTAATATATTCAAATATTAAGTACAACTGTCAAACCTACCGCATACATCAAATAACCCGCCCCTGACCGTTCCCGGTGCAAAGGTGCCCATGAGGCTGGCCGCATTCCCGCGCTGAATCGCAATGGCCAACCTCTGCACCAGGAACGAGCCGGAACGGGAGTCACCCGGAGTCAATTTTTAAAGTGAATATAATATAACTAAGTATTCTGTCAATATTTCAAGCGTTTAGCTTGTGCCGTTATCAATATCGAGCAAAAACGAGCAAAAAAATCCCGTTATTTACATGGGAGCTCCCTTAAATATTTATTTTATCCTGTTTTTTAGTATTTGTTGTTATAGCGGCAACAAGAATATATCATCTGTGAAAATTTCAACTGTCTAACTATCACGGTTCATGAGATACAATTACAGCCTGGTGACTGACGTACAGAGTACGGACGGACAGCCAGCGAAATTTTAGTAATACGGTCCCGTTTTACCCTTTGGATACGGAACCCTAAAAACAGTTTAGTGCAAAGTATGTTTTTGAAAATAGAATAACACACACATACACACACCGCTGCGTCGGTGGCGAGCGTCGGCTCATTGACCCGGGTGCATTGCGAGCGAGGGATGGCGACGAGAAAAGTGTTTTCACTAGATATAACAGGGTCCCTGATAGAGAGGGGGATACCTTATTAGGAAGCGTGCGTCCATCAGTCTGTCTCGGACTTGATGTTGGACGTTAAAAAAAAAAACAGTGCACATACGTAAGTGCACTGTTTAGGTAGGTACGTTTTTTCTTCTTCTTTTTTTATGGCGACAAGGGACTTGGATTAGTGGCGGACTATTCATGCCAGTATCAGTTAGAGGAAACAGTAGACAAAGAATAATACGTGAAAGTTTGTGTGTATGGATGCATGGATGTTTGTTACTCTTTCACGCGTACTAATAAAACATTACAATAATCCTACTAATATTATAAACGCGAAAGTTTGTAAGAATGTATGGATGGATGGATGTTTGTTACTCTTTCACGCAAAAACTACTGGATGGATTTAAATGAAACTTTACAATAATATAGCTTATACATCAGATTAACACATAGGGTACTTTTTATCCCGGAATTCCGGCGGGAACTCTGAAATTAACGCGGGTGAAACCGCGGGGCACAACTAGTATAGCTTATACATCAGAATAACACATAGGGTACTTTTTATCCCGGAATTCCGGGGTTTCCGGGTTCGATTCCAGCGTCAAGGTGAAAATTTATATCATTGATGTTTACTCTGTCTGGGTGTTTAATATGAGTCATACTGTTTCGATGTTCCCAGAGGAATTCCAGGGTGAAAAGTACCCAAGTTTACCCAAATTTTCTGCACCCTTAACAACGCATACGTACCTACTTATGTGAAAAACAAAATAAGGCGGGAAAGCGTAACAAAAGAAAATACACAAGTGTCGTGGAACAAGTTGGAACACTTGGTTAGAACGAAGTTTTTTCCATAATAAATTGAGTCCAATTATGTGTGAAAACAGGCAAAAATAAAAAATAAAACTTATTTCGAAAAAAATTACAGTTGCTTTGTTTTTCCATAGAGCAGCCGTATGAATGACGCCGTGACGGAAAATGAATTTTTTCCCATCGTACCGTGCGATAAAGAACTTCGTTTCGGAAAATTAATGGCTATTTGGATTATTGATTTTCGATGTTTTTTATTACAAAAACATGGATGCCAGTCCTTCAGTCAGATACATTTATATTATAACTCACCAAAAACCAAATCTTGTCTATCCTGATTTTGCTGCTGCAATATATCTAATAGAATATAACTGATCGCGTAATAAAGATACAAGAAAAAACAAACATACAGTCGAATTGAGAACCTCCTCCTTTTTTTGGAAGTCGGTTAAAAAGTGCTTCGATGATTGCGAGCGGAGTCACAGGCGATGATAATGCACTTAGTAGGTGGGTACATCACTACATATTGTATAAAACAAAGTCGCTTTCGCTGTCCCTATATCCCTATGTATTAATTTTTAAAACTACGCAACGGATTTCGATGCGGTTTTCACCAATAGATAAAGTGATTCATGAGGAAGGTTTGTACTATACTTTATCCTGGAATTCCCGCGGAAACTTCGAAATTACCGCGGGTGAAACCACTCGGGTCAGCTAGTAAAATATAAATTGATGATAGCGCTTCTGTTTTATTTACACAGACCTTGTAGAGTTTTAACGAAGGTTCTACAATTGGAGTTTAATTAGATTCTTTTAATTTATCCGACGCCCATTGGGAGCGATGTACAGTTGGCATCAGAAATAGCTTTATGTTACGTTGTCAGAAATAGCTACTTTTGCCATCCTTTAAACCTTATTTCAATGGTAATAAAGTTCAAAGATAATTATTGAAAATTTCATTAAACCTAAAAATATATTTTTTTGTACATAATTATGTTCGTTTTTATCCCGGAACTCCCACGGGAACTCCGAAATAAATGCCGAAACCGTGGGGATCAACCTGTATCTAATATTTTTCATGACTGACATTTTATTTCTATCCTTATAAAATTTTTACGTTTTAATAGATAACGTTGTAAAAACTTTTATTTTATTCGGTGTAAAATAAAGTGTTATCCATCTATCTATCTATCTGTCTATCTATCTATCTATCTATCTATCTATCTATCTATCTATCTATCTATCTATCTATCTATCTATCTATCTATCTATCTACTTTTGTTACTGGCTGTACCTCAGTTCTACCCATTGCTGTCGTTTATTTGAAAATTGATTCTTTAGAATTGTAACGAACAATGGTAGAAGTAAACAGCAATGGCTTGATTGGATTCCGTTCGTATCTTTCGGAGCTTTTCCATTTATGTACTGGCTATTTCGAGTGGTTTCACCTGCGTCGATTTTGGAAATTGGGGAGGAATTCTATAATAATAATAATAATCCACATCACAACACACAGATCTACTTGATCCCATACTAAGATATAAGCTTGTGTCGTGGAAACCAAGCAAACGTGGTATATACTACATATTATTACAGATATAATATTTATTTATTTATTTATTAATTTATTTATATGTATTAAAATATAGATATATATGTATATACACCCTCAGACTGGAAAATGGAACGCTTTGTCCATCACACCAAGTCCACCCCCGCTGGGAATCGAACCCGGAACTCGTTGATTAGCGGGCAGGCGTGGTGACCTACTGCGCCAATCGGGTCATCATAATATAATATGTCAAGATGAAACTACTCCTTCTAATATCTGAGACCTAAAATCGCGAACTCGAATAGCACAACTAAAAGAATTCCTAGAAAAACAATATTTAGAGAACTTTTTTATGACGCAGTAAATGTGTGGATCCCGCGGGAATTCCGGAACAATAAATACCTTATGTCTTTTTTTGTACCCTTGGCAAAGTGTATGCAAATCATGCGGTTTTACCCGCGCGTTAATTTGGCATGTTGTCTTATGTTGTTTATACCCCAAAAAACGTGCTTGCATAAACTAGATAATGATGAACAGTTGAGTTGTAAGGTGTGAAAACGTAATAGACAGACAGCAGTGGCGAAGGTACCATACAAGCCGATTCCCACCGGCTTCCCTTCAGAAGTTGGGAACACAACCACTCTCTCTACCGTAATTTAGAAATGGCACAATCAGTAATTTTTTGTAGTATTTCAGTAGAATCTACTGAAATACTACAAAAATTATCTCTACTGAGTAGAAAACATTACACAACGCCTAAACTATCAACAAAATTTGCTCTTCAACAACAAATTGTTATAAAATAAGCCGCTGGCGCGATCGGCTTTTTGGCAGTTAAACTTCCATACAAAATAATGCCGTGACGTCACATCAAGGTCGCAGGCAGCCGGCTAAAATAGCTACTTTGGTAAGCCGCTACAAATCGAGTTACTCTCTCCATTTCACTCACGCGCACGCATTTTCTATTACTGTCTCAACAAATATCCTTATTGGTCCTAGAGATTCGAAACGAAGCGGACATTCTGAGATGACTGTTGACAGACAACTTGAGTTTATGACGAAAAAATTGAAAATTTGAGTTTGTTAGTTAGTGTCACGTATTAGAATTTATTTCTTGGTATTAAATTAAATAGTGATTAGTATTAAAGTTGGACTTTTTTTGTTGTGTGTAGTGATAGTGAAAGCAGTTACGCAAACGTACGTTGAAATTAGGTACGTATTTGCGGTAAGTAGATAGTTTAATAAGTTGAAATTACGTATTTATAGTAGGTACCTACCAAATAGATTTCCGGCTTGCCTCTCTCAATATTTCACCCTTCGCCACTGACAGACAGACAGATTTACTTCCGCATTTATTATAGCTGTTTGTTTGGACCTTTGAAATGCTTTTAAAATTTCAAAAATTCTAACACCGATAGGAAATTACAGTATCTATCAATAAAATAGGATGCCTTTTATCACGAAACAAATAACATCCAAAGTAACCTTGAAATTCACCAGACGAGAACCGCAGCTCACGGACTAATTATTATTTGTTATCTGTACAGTTACAAGTAAAGTCTTAGGGCCGCACTCAGAGTCGTTTTAATTATTACTTAATTCTGAGTAAAGATTTTCAAAACAAAGCTGCCGCAATCAGAGACGTCCCTTAATTAATGTTAATTGGCATTTAAATGAAGTTAAATTTAGTCGAGTCGAAACGATTCTGAGTGCGGTCGTTAGAATAGAACATAGTTTAGAACTTGACATACCGAAATACCAAAAATAAACCGATTACCATGAAATTTGGTCCTCTGCCGGATGATTTCGTTACGGATTCTATCCCGTAGCGAAATACCGAGCATAGATCTTTCCATAGCTCGCTGAGCGACGTGCAGTCGGTGGGCCAGCCTGACCGTCATGTTCCACGTCTCGGCTCCATATGTCATGACGGATAGGACGCACTGATTGTACACCCTACTCTTTAGACACTGCGGTAGTGGCGATGAGAAGATATGACGTGGCAGAGGACCAAAGTTATAGACATCATCCAGAAGTGTAGCAAGCTGAAGTGGCAATGGGCTGGTCACATCTGTCGCAGAACCGATGAGCGTTGGAGTAGACGGCTTCTGGAATGGAGACCACGTCTCGGTAAGCGTAGTGATGGACGCCCCCTGTCAGATGGACCGATGACCTGAGGAAGGTCGCTGGTAGTGGCTGGATGAGGAAAGTGGGAGATCGTGTACTGTGGCGTACCCTTGGGGAGGCCTACGTCTAGCAGTGGACTGCAATAGGCTGATTGATGACTGATGACCATGAAATTTTGCATACACGTTGGCAGCGGTACATAAAAGGGCATACGTAGCTTACTTTTTATCCCGGAATTCCCGGGGATCTCCGAAATTAACGCGGCTGAAACCACTAGTTTCTTATTTTGTACCTTTTATGTGGGGACCAATAAACTCCTTTTCTTTCTTTCTTTCTTTCTAGTATTACAATAGTTTGTTAAGGCTCCCGCCCCTTACCCTCCCTAAATTTATGTCATAAACACTAACCTCGTTTGATGAAATAAACAACTTATTCCACGGACATTCAGTTCGCTCGTTGTTATTTGGCTACAAAAAGAAAATGTACATTGTACAAATCATAGTTTTTACGCAAAATAAATTCCTTTGTCGAACGACCATTTTGTTCGTCCGACGCGTGATGGAATGATAGAACAGCTAGTTATGCGGAAAAAATAAGGCTGTGCGCACTGAGGATTTGCTGATAAAAACTCTTCCGCTCCCATGTGAAAAGGAAACTGAAGGAACTAGTGGTTGTACATAAAATAAAAAGTCGTGGTTGTTTTTATGTGTTCGTAAAATTAAGTAAGTACTTGGGTACGTAAAAACAATATCACATTCGAATGCAAATAGCGTTTGCTTGTTAAGATTATATTTTTATTAGCAAAGGAAAAAAAAACTATAGTCTCTATACTATATTCTACCCTAGCAACCCGCCCCAGCTTCGCACGGTTGAAAAATTAATACTTAAACCTTTCTCATGAATCAGTCTATCTATTGGTGAAAACTGCATGAAGATCCGTTCAGTAGTTTTTGAGTTTATTGCGAACAGCAGACAGAAAGATGCGGCGAAGGACTTTGTTTTATAATTACTTTTTAATTTTAAGTAGTGATTGTAAAAAAAAAAAATCTGTAGGTTTACATAAATATTCTCCAAGGTTTCACCTGCATCAAGCTTTGGATTTCCTTGCAAAATCAAAAAGGAAAATTCATTCTTGGCTGATGTATACTTTTCATAAATAAAACCGCCCAATTTTAGTTAAAGTATTTTTGGACGTTTTGTGATTGGATATTTTAATATTTAGATGTTTATGACTACACTTGTATTATATTATTCTCAATATTACGAACACGATCCAAAGTAAATATTTTTTGACATGCTCTCTTTTGTTTTCTTTTGTTAAGGTTTTCTTTTGTTTTGTTTTAAACAAAAAATAAGCTTTATATTTTGGTCGTTATATTATTTTGCACACGGTAAGCAACGGGCAACATCTAATAGAGAGCTGGCAGATTATGAAAAAAAAAAAAATTTTTTTTTTTTATTTGACCGTGACCTTCATCTGACATAAGAAAACAACGTAGAAAAATCTCAAAATATATTAAAGATGATCTTTCGCCGACTTTCGTGTGGCGAGAAGTGGGTCACGATTACCATAATTAGGTGGGGCCAATGTTTGACACAAATTTTCCGGGAAATAATAACGGATGTAACCGGGTTAGGCTAGATTAACATTGAGCTTAGGACCCCACTAAAGATGGTGGACAACAATATGACCGCGGCATCACATCACAACTCACAAAGGACTGCCCTTGGACTCCGAGTACCCGAAATGTCCGGCAGATGCTAAAGATACTCATAATATTACGTATTTACTGTGGCAGGACAAAGGCGCTTAGCGATGCTGTTTAGAAATGCCATTGCTATATTTTAACTCATATTAATAAAAACTGGGGGTCTTAGGCAAAGCTATTACTTGTATCTTTTTAACGATATCCTCATATTATAATAAATGCGAATGTGAGTTTGTCTGTTTGTTATGCTTTTTACGAAACTTTGCATAACGTGTAGGTATAAAAACGGGATAAAAAAGGGATGTAGATACTTAACTTTTATCCTGGAACTCTCGCGGGAACTCCGTTTTAACGCAGGCGAAACCATTGGGAAGAGGTAGTAAGTACCCTTACATATCATAAAACAAAGTCCTCCGCCGCATCTGTCTGTTTGCTCGCGATAAACTCAAAAAGTAATCGGATTTTCACCTGGTTTTTACCAATGAATAGAGTGATTCAAGAGAAAGGTTTTTTAATATATTTTATCCTGGGATTACACTCAGGGGTGGAATTTTATAAAACCTTCAATAAACATTTCTTTATTTAAATAGAAAAGATTTAAAATAACGGTTTCCGTTACTAAACAACACTTTGACTGTGTTTTTTTCATCCCCTTCGGAGTTTAATTTCCAAAAACAATTTATTATTTATTGCTAACATTATATTTATAAACAACTTAACAAGTTTGGTTGTGAAAAATTTAAATATGTAAAATAACCTTGACATTGATATTTAGGGCAGAGCTTTGAAAGCTAGTTCAATGCAATTCAACGTTTATAACCAAGCGAATAGAGTCCAAAATGGTTCGCAGTTGTCTAACTTTTTCACGTGTAAGTACTAGAAAATTTAGGTCGCCGGCAAGAAAAATTATTCAAATAGGTGCTTCAAAGATTCGAGCACGAAATCTCTTCTAGAGCACGAGTCTACAAAATTCGCTCGCTCTTTATAAAAATACTAGCTGTTGTCCGCGGTATCACCCGTATTAATTTCAGAGATCCCGTAACTGTAACCTTACTCTAAATCCTTATTTGTACCCCGGACAACGTGTAGCATGCAAATTTTTCTGCAGTTTTACTCGCGATATTTTACAACTTCCCGCGGGAATCCCGGGATAAAAAGTACCCTATGTCCTTCTCTGTATCCCTGAAAACGTGTATACAAAATTTTACGGTGATCGGTTGAGCCGTTAAGTCGTGAAAGTGTAACAAACGAACAAAAAAACTCACTTTCGCATTAATAATATTAAGTTTGAATTACTTTGGATTTCTTATGAGTCGTTTCCCTCGGCTTCTTTATTATGCTTGGATTATAGAATTAACATAAAATCTAGCGTTTATTGATGATAGTTTGATGATGATAAACTGAACTGGGAAACCATAAGGTTCCAACATACAATCCATAGAATTAGAAATGCACGCAGAATCGATTGCACGGATTTAATATTCAATTGTTTTTGTGTTTAAATTTCGAACGCGCGGAGTTTGAATGAAATCGAGGCTTTTTATTTATTTATTTAAGTTTGTGAATACAGCAAATAATAAGGTGTTAATGTTAGTATTGCACATCTGCATTCTGCCAATGAGGCGTACAAACAATATTCTTATATATATGTCATTTTTCAACAATTTCTATATGACTTGAGAAAAATTAGTTTAACGTCCAAATCAAATTATATTACACAAATCAATTGAATAAAAAAAAATTGAATCAGATTGGCAAATTAAATTACATTATACAAATCAATTGAATAAAGAAATCAAATGAAATTAGCAAGTTAAATTACATTACTAGTCGACCCCCCGAGGTTTCACTCTCGTTAATTTCGGAGTTTCCGCGGGGATTCTGCGATAAAAAGTACGCTGTCACTCAGGAAAACTGTAGCGTTTTATATCTAAGTGAAAGAATTTTTAAAATCGCTTAGTAGTTTTAGAGTTCATCACACAAAATCCACTCCTACTACCATTTTACCTACACACTATCGAATGGTACACACGTACCTACCTACTATCAATCTGACCTAAGTGTAGGAATATAGTTTTTTCGTATTAGGTATTAAAACATTGAAAACCCATTGCAGTTACGTCAGTATTGTGCACGAAAATTCGCGCTGTAAATATTTATTGCGTAGCACTTTTAAGCTGGGCTTAACTCTATGGTGGACTGGCGATGGCGTTCCATAATTCATACAGAGCGACTAGCGACTACTCTCTTAGACGTCGCGTCGTTATAAGTAGGTACGTAAGTCTAATATATTTTAAGTGAAAATGGTCTCTCACTCCGGATTTTTCGACTGTATCTTCACATACTTTCGTACAAAACTGGGTCAAGGTCACCTAAAAATTGTATAAAAATATCGAGAAATATTTTAAAAGAAATTTGTTTTGTTTAAAATATGACTTGGACTTGAAGTTCTTTACAAAGTCCTATGAGAATCAACTATATTTATGTCTATATTGTTATCTATTATCTAACCATCTTTTGCTGTGCTTTATTTTCATAAAGTGCATAGCTTAACATTTAAAATTTTGCATGAGAACCGTCCATTTTGTGTAAAAACATATTATTATGTCGATGGTGTATTGACATCTTTGCAGTAGCTGCCGATCGCTGAAAACCAACATTCAGTAGCAAATGTTTGCTATGTTTTCCATTGGTGTGGTAGTGCTTGGTACAGAAGGCTTTTTGCAAAGTGAGGCCAGGTGAATGACCGAGTGACCTGGGTCGACGACCCAGCTTGCAACTGCAACATGTAATATTGATCTGTTTTGTGAAGTACTTGTCAAATTATATCAATTTTCTTGGAAACCCGCGATCGATTGGCAGTTGTTGAGTTTTTTGTTTATAACCATACTATGCTTTCTGTTTTACTAGCAATAAATGCACAGAAAAAAGTACAAAGTTAATTCAGGAAATTATTGTCCAGTAGTTTTGGGTGATGCGTTCAAACGAACAGATAAGCAAAAAAGGGTACCAAAATAAGGTATTGAAGATACTTCAAAACACTGAACAACTGCATTTTTCATTCATTGCCCTTATTTCAGAAGATCTTTATTAAAAAAAAATATAAAAACAAATAATGCAGGGATGCAAAATGTGTGCGTTATGGTACTTTTTGATTTTTTTTATCTATCAAACAGTTTGTTTGTGTGTTTTTGAACAAAACTCGTCTTGCATGTGGTTTATGTCTCAAGTCGACGTTTAGAACACTCACCATCTCAGTACAACAAAGAAAAATTCACGAAAGTAAAACTGCGTGAAGTAGTTTTTCCTTTTAT
Source organism: Zygaena filipendulae (assembly GCA_907165275.2). NCBI lineage: Eukaryota > Metazoa > Arthropoda > Insecta > Lepidoptera > Zygaenidae > Zygaena > Zygaena filipendulae. The sequence continues at coordinate 12,119,096 of OU015660.1, forward strand.
TTATTTAAACTTGTTGCATAATATGGTAGCAAAGGCTGACCTACCTTCAGGCACTTTAAAGGATGCTTGCAACAAAACAAGCCAAGAAATACCTAGGTACACATAAAAATCTGTAAATGAAAAATGAATGCGTGATGCGTGAATGGCTGGACCAATTTCGCTTATTCTTTTTTGTTGCGTTTGTTATCTGTGAGGAGAAGAATAATAAAATAAGTTTGGAGTTCCTACGGGAATTCCGAAACTCACGCGGGTGAATCACAGAAACGGTTGGACCGATTTTGACGGGTCTTTCACTGCTAATTAGCTGTTTTTATAAAAAATAAATTAGGTTACTTTGGAGTTCCTGTAAGAAATCCAAAACCCACGCAAGTGAAACCTTAAGGCACAGCTAGTACAGCTACAGATGAAATAAATAACGTTCTCAGATAAATTTTATGTGTTAAGTAGGGTTTATAGTTTGTAGTAGTAAAGTACGTACTTGTAATATTTCTCCACCATATTTTCTAATTTATCACGACTGCTACCATCTGCCCGTAGGTAACCTACTTTTTAAAGTACCTCGCAGCACTAAGATGAACGTTGCTCAAGGAGCTATCGTTCAGGTCACCGGGTCAACAATCAAGCAGTATCACAGCGAGGCGTCATATGATCCAGAAGAATTCCGTTGCTACGGCTTCGTTTAGTCATATTTTTTAAACATCTTCTCAACTTTTTATTGTATACGTTAAAGGAAACTTTGCGCTGTACATCTATATTTATTTTATATTGGTTTGAGTACCATTTGATTTGTCAAGCTTTAAAAATTTTTACGTTTATTATATTAGTAGGATGGCGTGGCGCGCGGTTACAAGCCGGTGGTAATCTGTCGTGAGTAATGAGGATAGCGCCACCTACCGCGGCCGTGCGACAATATTTCAACAATTAGCCGGCCCCCGGGCCCCGTCGTCATGCCTCGGAACACACGGGCAGTAAGCCCGGGCGGTGCCGCTGACCGTGTTCCGTTACCACGTAATCGCTCGACAGATTAGCCCGGCGTCCGGTTGGTGGTGAATGTTATTTATGAGCTAGAACTTAAATGCCTTTTTAAATCTTCCATATACCTATTATATGACAGCGAATGTTCACTCACAGACTAAACACGAAATTTCGAAATCTACTTTATCCATGGAGCTGAAAGGCAGGTAGTTTGTTAATAGGTAGGAGACGTCAGCACGAGTATAGAGAGAGTATATAGAGAGTATATTATCTGTGCGTCAGCTAAGAAAAGAGTTTACGAAATTCCTGCGGGAGCTAGTTTGTAATAAAATAGTTTGTATTTAATTATTTATTTCAATGTGAATTTCATATTTCTGAGCGTCACTTGGACACCTGATTCCATTACCAATTTTATTTGCATTCAGTCACGTGCATTATAAATGATTCTTGAAATCTCTTATAAATCAGATAAGGAAAGATCGGATGCCAATAGGGAAAGCTACAGCAGATACCTAATAGGTATACTGCAGCGTCACGTTTTGTGATGTCGAACGAATGTCGAATACACTTGCAAGTTTCCTTCAACAAAAAACGACGTGAACCTATATAGATATAGAAGTCCATAAATTTTTCAAAAAAGCGACGCTATCAATCGTTTCGTTCAACCATACATTTCGCTAAGCGTTCGCAAATTAATATTAAGACCACGTAACACACTATTAAGCGTCTCAATACCCCTGTTGGGGCTCAGGAGTTTAATCGTGATAAATTGGGGCGCTTCTCGCCTCTCCTGCTCGCCTGGTACTTGGGATTATTTCAATTGAGTGGGTAAGAGTTGTAAGGACTAATTGGATCAATGACCTGGAAAGAACCGAGTCTTGAGTACTTAATTAGGCATTAGGGTAACAGAGGGTCGTTATAGAGCCTAGATTAAAATTAATTTTCATGATATTTTATGCTTTATGCATTTAATACAAAATTACACCATAGTCTCATCGATAAGGGTCTACTTATCACTGCGTCGATTTGGGGTTATAGAATTTCAGAAATCTTTAAGATCTGTCATCATTGATATTATTTTCCGGTAAAAAATTAGGCAGTTTTGCTCCACAAAATGTGGCAGTTCGTAAAACTATACGCAAATTCAGTTTCTTTACAATTTTTTCTGGTATTTTCATTCAAAACTTCATATTAGGTACCTACTTTGAATATAACAAAGTCTATATGTATATTTGTGACTACATCACCTGATATAATCGCTACACAAATCCAAATGAAATACAAAATGCTTTATTCCGGTAACTAAAATTCCTTAAAGAATCCCGGAACCGACTTGGGTGATATCCCTTTGTCATTATAAAACATTTTGTTTTTGTGATCAAGATTTGCTTCGGTCACATTGAACCAGCCGCTTATAATCGTAGCAATTAACATAACGCTTGAATTAAAAAAAAATGCTTTATTTTTATGCTTTATTTACTCTATACACACTTATAATTTCGTATCCTGAGAATAAATAAAATAATTTCTTTCTTTCTTTAAATAAAAAGGTTACATGTTACAATGTAAATGACGATGACGTCGACGGATCAACGTCCACACATGACACAACCCGCCCCAAATCACTGAGTCTAGATACCTACTTGAAATTACTCAACAGGCTTCATTTCAACTAGCGGTTCCGCGCCGTTTCACTCGCGTCAATTTCATAGTTCTCACAGCATATCCGGGGTAAAAAAAAATATTGCAAAAAAAAATAATATAAATTCCTATTAATTAATTAATGGACAGAGTCGCAAATGCGCCACTCACCTTAGCACGACAAAAGAAATATATATACTTACATATACTGTGGTAATAGGAGTTCCAGAGTGAAAAGTACCCTGTATCACTCTGGATCACTGCAGCTTTTTAAAAGTGAAAGAATTATCAAAATCGGTTCAGTCGATCCAGAGATTACCCCATACAACCTCACAAACTCACAATCTCCGGAGTTCCCGCGGGAATTCCAGAACAAAACTACTAAATGTCACTCAAGATCACTGTAGCTTCTTATAAATGAAAGATTTTTAAAATCGGTTCCGTAGATCCAGGGATTACCCACTACAATCTCAGAAACTCACGAACTCACAAACTCTGGAGTTCCCGAGGGAATTCCGGCATAAAAAGTACCATATATCACTCTGGATCACTCTAGCTTCCTATAAGTGAAAGATTTTTCAAAATCGGTTCAGTAGACCAGAGATTACCCCCTAAAGTCTAAACGTCACAAACTCACAAACCCACAAACTCACAAACTTTTTCTCTGATAATACATATTAGTATAGATATCACGAATCCCTATGATGGTCAATCATGTAATCCCTAACTCCCAATGCGCATTATCTGTTCAACAGTTATAGGTAACTCTGCTAGATTGTTATACAACGGAGCATAACTTTACCAATTCGTAAATTGTAATTACACTAGCTGGTCCCCGCGGTTTTATCGCTCTAATTTTGGAGTTCCCGCGGGAATTCCGGGATGAGAGTATCCTACCTGGCAACGGGAATGCAAAATTTCATGATGATTGGCGAAGTAGTCGTGTAAAAGTAACTGATAGAGTTACTTTTGCACATCTAGGTATATTATTGACTTCCTTATGGAAGATAGACTATCAAAATGTTACGGAAATCGTACTATCAAATGTACAATTGGACGCCGATAAGCAATAACAAGTTAACCCACAAAATTAAGTTATTGACACAGAACGCTTTATTGAGAGTTATAGAAAGATTTTTAATTAGGCATGCGTTTACTTTATTACCTACATTTTTGAAAATAAATAAATTGATGAGACAGTCATAATGGCGCTATAATTTTAAACCACGATTCACTCAAAATGGGCATGTTGCCTAATTTTTTTTTTAGTCCGTCTTGAAGATTAATAAAAAATATTGGACACGTATTTTTTTATTTTTTTACGAAATCAAAAAGTAAAAGTGGGTTGAAATTTCGCGTGACGTCACTATTCGGACAGTTTGTATGGCGGTTTTAGTGGTTAGTGACGTTCACGACCCCCTTACCCTAAACTTTAATGCGCTTTATCTCTATAAATTTTAATTTATTTGAAAAAGCAAAAAATACGTGTCGATTGTTTTTTTTTTATTTTCCAACTGACGGACTAATTAGAATTTTGATTTTCAAAAGTAGTCCACATCCCCATTACACAATTACAAATACACTATTGCTTATCCACCTATGTCTAATTCTTCGTGAACACGTGACATGAGGATACCTTTCTAAGTTTTCTGCAGCGTTATTAACCGACTTCCAAAAAGGAGGAGGTTCTATGTTCGATTGTATGTATGTTTTTTTTTTTAATGTATGTTCACCGATTATCGAACATAGATTGTCATCTAGGCTGAGGGGGCTGGTCGATTACTTATTTGTAGCGATGATACGAGTTGGTGCCTCTAGTGAAATGTCCGTGGCAACCTAACGAGTAACGACCAACTTTTTGCCATTCGAACGGAATCCGTTTGTCGGACGCGCGGATTAAGTGCGTAGGTACCTATATATCATTAGTACTCCTCGTTACACGCATCGCAGCTTAGTGTTTTTAGGTTACGTCCTGTGAAGGTCGGTTCGCTTAAAAAAGTAGGTTCTAATACGGCAAGTGGAGCAAAATTTAATAAAAAAAAATATATGTATACTAGCTGTCCCCCGCGATTTCATCCGCGGTAATTTCGAAGTTCCCGCGGGAATTCCGGGATAAAAAGTACCCTATGTCCTTCTCTGTACCCCTGACAACGTGCATGCCATATTTCATCCAAATCCGTTCAGCCGTTTTTGCGTGATTGAGTAACAAACATCCAAACATCTAAACAGCCAAACATCCACACTTTCACATTTATTATATTAGTAGGATGTTGTGTTTCGTCATTTTCGCAACTAATTCAGTTCATTAAACTTACGACGAGCTGACACAACAATAACGCTATATAGATGAGCACATCAATGCGAGTTGTTGTTTTCAAACCAGGCGTGTAATGAACATGAAACGAGTTTTATTTTTACACACATTGCACGTGGTATCTAGCGGTGTTACAATGTTATAATATTAACTTTTACTTCGACGTTACGGGATTTTTAAATATAGGACACAATTTTATCATGTACTAGCTGACTCTCGCGGTTTCACCCGCGGTAATTTCGGAGTTGCCGCGGGAATTTCGGGATACAAAGTACCCTATGTCACTCAGGATCATTTTAGCTTTCTATAAGTGAAAGAATTTTCCAAATCGGTTCTGGAGATTTAGAGATAGAATAGAATAAAAAAAAGTTTATTTGATACCATAAAGATAAAATAAGTACAAGCGTGAGTCTTAAATAGCTGTTCCCTCTTAGTTTTACCAGCAGGAAATTCGGAGTTCCCGCGGGAATTTCCAAATAAAAAGTACCCTATGACACTCAAGATTACTCTAGCTTCCTATAAGTGGAAGAATTTTCAAAATCGGTTCAGTAGATCCAGAGATTACCCCCTACAACGTCACAAACTCACAAACCCACAAACTCACAAACTTTTGCTCATTATAATATTAGTATAGATATAGAAAACGTGTACATACAATCACATGCCTGAATCCCAGTGGGGGTATGCAAAATAGATATAGATTTACTAGCCTCAAATGTCAACCACTATACCTAGTTTACTTTTAATGAAATTGTTACTACAATCGATCCTGTATGAAAAGAAAATTATGGAATATTTTATTTATTAATTGAAAACCAAAATAACGATCTGTATAATTTCTGTTCGCTTGTCGGTCAGTTTGTACGCGTCACGCAAAAACCAAAGGACGAAATCAAAAGAGAATACAACAGTATGCTTTTCTTATTGTATCTATAAAATTTAAAATATAGGCTATGTTTCACTGCGATCGGTCAAATAACCTTTCTTGTAGTATAGTATTATACTATCTGTGGTGCAGGCAATATGAAATTTAAAGAGTAGACCGTATGTGCCCCAGGCTATATCGATGTAAGGGTATTTATAAACCCACGCAAAACCTTCACGGACATAACTTCCCATAACTAACATCAACTAGTACCTAATACTGAATAATGTATGATATGAAAATAATATATGATAAAAGTTTAATGAAATATACTCGGTATTTGCTTATAGCAACTCCTAAAAGCGGGTCAAAGCGTATTTCAGATAAGTACCTACCGACCCAGTGAATTAGGGTTGTCAAGGGGCTCGCGTGCGTTATTCGAGATGGATTTAAGGTCACGAACGGGGACACAGCTGCGGCACGGCACACGTCCATCCCTGATGACCTACCATGAGTTCAACAACTCAAAATAAATATCTATTTAAAAGAAGAAGAAGAAGAAAATACATTTATTTCAGCACAACACACAAGAAAAAGAAAAAAAATATAAACATGCCTATCTAAAGATACATAGATAATATCTCTTGCATGCTTTGCCGAAAGGGTCACCAACTCAGCATTAGCTAGGTGCGGGAACACCTAGCGCTGGTTTTCAGTTGGCAGCCTATTGTCACGTACGGACGGAAGTAACAAAAGAAGAGGCAAAAATGATACTCATACATATAAATATAAATACATCAACTTAAATATAAAAGATGAATAATAGTAAAAAATAAAAGTTAATAATTCTTACCATTCTTACTCAAATAAACATTACGTATAAAGTACCTAAACAATATAACTAAATGCTGTATGTTCTGTAATACACTACTTACACACTATTCAGCACCATTGTCAAACTACGTACCAAAGTCTATGATTACCTTAGTGTCTAGGTGTTATTTTAATTTCAAAAAATATTTGTTTATTACATCAGTCCTCTGGTGCTCATAGTACAAGGTTTGCTTAGTTTAGGTCCAGGTGAACCTGATTATTATTTTTATAAAAAAAAAACTAGGTGTAAATTGAATATACCTATGCAGGTATATGAAAAAACAATGTAGAGTATCTTATATCATAAAGAAAATAACCTATTATTATCATAGTGTTTTAAAGCAATGATAATTTCCATTTAGTTATTTAAGAAGTTGTCTTACAAAGGAGATTTTACATAATCTATTACGTAAGTTTTAGAAGTTCACACAACTCATGGTAGAGTCATTTCATGTCTTCGAGCGTGTGAAAATTGACGGTAAATAATCTGAAGTGTAACTCTGATCGAGTCACATTATAGGGCCTAGATTAGACAAATAGATAAATCTAGGGTGCCAGCCCTTTGGCTGATGATAAATATCCAATGTTCTGGCAATCTGTTGTAAAGGTTGAATTATGGCCAGTGGATTAGGTACTCTGAAAAATAAAAACATTTTTTTTCTTTTTTTTTTTCAGTGTACGAATTTCGAATAATGTCTGAATAGGTCAGGATCTAAATGCGTGAATTACCGTTTGTACGAGTAACATGTTAGAACAGGAAGTTAGGGACTGCGAGAGTTACCTAAATCATCAATTAGGGCGTACCGGTACGAATTTAGTAAATTACACAACTGGTTAATTTAGTTACAATACCTACAAAAACAATAAAATATCCCTACTAATATTATAAATGCGAAAGTAACTCTGTCTGTCTGTCTGCCTGTCTGTTACTCTTTCGCGTCTTAACGACTCAACCGATCCTCATGAAATTTTGCATACAGGTTGTCAGGGGTACAAAAAAGGACATAGGTCACTTTTTATCCTGTAATTCCCTCGGAAACTCCGAAATTAACGTGGGTGAAGTAAATAATAAGTAACCGTAAACCAACAGTGAAATATTTCACCGCCACTAAATTGTGAACTAGTCGATTTCTCACGGTTTCACTCGTGTTAATTTTGGATTTTCCGTATAAATTCCGAGGAAAAAAGCACCGTTTCACTCAGGAACATTGTAGCGTCCGACAAGTGAAACAATTTTTAAAATCAGCCAGTAGTTTTTGTGTTTATTATAAACAAATACAAAAAAAGCTGATCTTTTACTTTTATAATCCTACTAATATTATAAATGTGAAAGTGTGGATGTTTGTTACTCAATCACGCAAAAACGGCTGATCGGATTTGGATGAAATTTGGCAAGCACGATGTCAGGGGTACAGCGAAGGACATAGGATACTTTTATCCCGTAATTCCCGCGGGAACTCCAAAATTACCGCGGTTGAAACTGCGGGGCACACCTAGTATCAGTATAAAAGTAATAGACAAACAGCAGGCGTTTCCAACAAATGAGAAAACTTAACCGAGATAAAATAGCGATAATCCATTTCCTTTTTTCGAACAAAAAACAGAAAAGAAGCTTACTACGTCACTTAACCCAATTCCGAACCGGCGTTTACGTAATAATCTTATTTTTTTCTGCGGAATAAAAAAAATATACCTAAGAGCAATCAATTGCAAACACTCCAGTTAGACCCATACGATCAAGGTCGTGCCTATAAATAAATAAAGTTAGTTGACAGCTGAACTGGCAACCCGCGTTCATGCGGGATTGCTGGGGATTGCCAGGATTGGGCACAAATCCCCGCAGAGTGATACCATCCTCGATTCTATTGAAATTCCATTTATACGCGTGAGCCGATAGAAATTTGTCAATAGATACATAAAAAACTTCTCCCGGATTATAAGTACCTATGTTCATGGAGGATATACTTCTTATATGTTAAGAATTAAAAGTCTTTACTCTTTATAGAGAAACCTTTTTTATAAAACAAGCTTTTATTCAAATGCGTTAAAAAGAATATACTATTGTCATCCAAACTAAATGTGTATATAAAATTTCAGCTCAATCGGTTTAAGATATCTGTTTCAAAATTGAGTTGCAAGATTCCATCCGTACAAACATTGTTATATACATACTTAATTATTGCATTGCAAGTTAAATAAAAGCTTTTAAGTATTTTTACTGTCCACACGAGAATTCCGGAATAAAAATTATCCTATGTCATATTGCAGACTATCTCTGTGCCAAAATTCCATCCAATTCAGTTCAATCGTTCTGTCGTGATTAAGTAACAAACATCCATCCATCCATTCAAGCTTTTGGATAATGGATACTAGCGGTATCTTATGGTTTCGTCCGTGTTAATTTCGGAGTTCCTTAAAAACTTACATTCGCATTTATAACATTAGTTATAATAACCAAAAGTTTCACGGTCGGTTCGGTGGGAAAGAAAACTAACGAATATATTCCAGAATAATTTCCATTTGTCTAAACCAGGTCACGGACAGTTGCGGTCAATTGAAAGTTAGCGAAATTGTGACTATTAGCTAAGTAACTTTTAGGTAAAGTTAGCCCATGAATTATATGTTAAGGAACATTTGTGTTACATAAACTATTAAGGAGTTAAATGCCCTACATTTTAGATATTACAGCAAAATATTTTGGAGACTTGGTTTTGGAGTCAAAAGTCCTGTATTTATACATAGTTAAAAAAAAATGTATAAATGAAAGTTTTCCTACTTTGCAAAACCTTTCCACCACTGCAACTGTTTTTGTTTCCAATAATAGAATATAAACATATTTAAAAAAAGACGTCTAAAATAAAAAAAGTGTAATAAAAAGTAAAAGTAAAAAAAAAAATGGCTGTAATTATAAATTTTTTGTGCATTTATACAAGATAAATGGCGATAAAAATGCCTGAATAAAAAAAGCAAGTCTCTTCGAGTTCAAGGCTTGACTAAAATAGGTAGTAATTAATCACTTCGTTAATTTTATATTATTACTAACAAAAACACTCTACCCTTATCTAATTACTTTATTTTAGTCCTTCGGAGTCCTTATTTAGTACTAGCTGTTTCCCGCGGTTACCCGCTATAATTTCGAAGTTCTCGCGGGCATTCTACAATAAAAAGTATCCAGAGTCCTTTGCTGTACTCTTGACAACGTGTATGCAAAATTTTATGACGATCGGTTGAGTAGGTAAGGCGTGAAAGCGTAACAAATAAATGAATAAACTCACATTCGCATTTATAATAGGAAAAGACTTTTTTTTTACAAACTGGAATTAGCAAGCTTCAAAAGTAGGTCATACGTATGAACCTTCTGAGGATATTTTGTAATGTAGAGGCACACATAAACATAATATAACCCATTTAAAAAAAAAAACTAGAGAGAGCCTTCTCTCTGGGTCGACACAATGTTGCCAATTGTAAATTCATAACAAAAAGATAAATGGGTCAGAGGTTCCAGGCGACCGGTTTAGCTATATATAAAAAATAAGAAAAACATGTTTTTATCGACAGTATCCAACTTTGTGAAACGGGTTAGGAAATCCTTTTCTCTAAGATTTAAAAAATGTTTATTAGATTTTTGTTTTGGCATGGTTGAACTCCATTAAAAAATCTATAAATAAATAATGTGCTTTTATTTAAAACTTTATAATATTAAATAATATAAATTGCGACATTTCCCCAGAATTCGGGGATAAAAATACCCCATATTCTTTCCTAACCCCTGACATTGTGTTACATGTTGTGTGTGTGTGTGTGTGCAAAATTACATGACAAACTCAAATTCGCATTTTTAATATTAGGAGAATAAAGAAAAAAATGGCCAAAAACCACATGTAGAAACACATAAAGGACCAAAACCGCAATTATTTTATAGTAGGTAACTGCAATAAAAATGATAATCATAATTATATTCAGATTTATTATAATGCTTTTCAAAGTTGCCAAAATGCAGGCTAGAAGTAAAGGGGTCAACGATTCCTATGCCCAATAAATCAAGTGGGTCTGCTTACTCTAAAATGATGATAAAGTCCAGCGCAAACTCCCCGTCAGCCCCACACACAAATATTATGCGAGAGGACTAAGTAATTTCAATAAAAGCTTCCACGCATTATTTGGGAACCGGCGAGGGGAAATGTGCTCGTGATATAAAATGTGGTGGTCGGATATAATGAAAACGACTGAGGAGATTTACTATTTTTTGCGTCCGGTACATATTATACATACATTAAATGGGGTATCAACTCGAAAGGATATCTGTTTGTAGTACTTCTCACTTCCTTACCTACCTAACTTTTTACGTTTGACGAAAATTAAAAAAAAAATTACAAATTTAATTCACCTATTAATTACTAGCTGATGCCCCCGGTTTCACCCGCGTGAATTTTCAACCCTTGCAATGACAGTAATGACGTTAGATTTTCTCACTCTTTTAAAACGTAGCTTAGTGGCTATATACGCTTTAGTCTCAAAGAAAATATAATCACATCATCTGTCTCTGCAAGCTTTAAAAGCGAAAAATCAATTCAAAAGAAAAAAAAAATCATATCTCTAAAAAGGTTTTATCATGTTCGTTATGCAACATTATATTGAAGCTTTTGACCATTGCATTGCGCTGAAGTCTTTAACTGATGATAACTTTTTTCCCCTATGTCTTATTTCGATGAAACAAAGCCTATATGTTGCTCCAGACTTAGCTTAATCTACTACTTAAAACTGCATGACAACCCGTTCAGTAGATGCGGAGATTATCTCGAACAGACAGACAGACAGACAGAAAATAATTTTAAAAACCTTTTTTTTATTGGGCTTGGTTACTCTTCTTTTATCACCCCTCTCAATTTTAGGTAAAAATATTCAATATACAGAATCGCGGATTCTACTCTTTTATTATAGTACATAACCATAGATATCCGTTTGGTTTTATTTATATTACTACGCGAATCACACTATTGCGTAGTAACAAATGCGATTCAATGTCTTGTAAGTGGAGATAATGCACATGCACGCAAAAAGTTTTGAAGTTCAAGTTTTATCTACTGAGTTTTACTTTTAGCACTGAGTTTTACCCCAAAATTTGGTTATTCTACAACCATCAATGTATTTAAGTTAGTTGGCAACATACTACTTTTTCGTCTATGAAGGCAACAATGAAAAACATCAACAATCAGTGAAACCTGGTTAAGTGAGACATCAAGGGACCTGCAATGTCGTTTCACTTATAGAGGTATTCCACTTACCCAGTGTCTCAGATATACAGGTATAAATAAATATCTGTCTCATTTACAGAGGGTTCCATTAATAGAGGTGAGAATACAGGTTATTTCAGTTATACAGGTGCGATCATTAAATAAAATAACGTGTTATGTATGTAAATGAGTTTTAATAAAAAAAATATTATGTACTTAAAGGTAATCATACAAATGTAATCAACAAAAATATTCAAGCACGTTTTTACACGTAATATGTATGTACGAATATGGAAACAGAATGTATCAATTATAAAAATCTGTCATTTTAGTTTGTCGTTTGGAAGTATCAGCCATCAGATGTTTTTCGATATTATAAATTTTATCAAATATGCTTTGGTCACCAATTGATGACATTTCAAAATAACTGTGCAAAGTTTCTAGTGCTTTTACTGCTTCGCGTTTAGAAATTTTTACTAAATTTACTTCCGCGCTCATTTCATCGTCTTCTTCTTCATTTTCCAATGAAGAAGACGAGAAGGCATGAACAATGTCGCTTTCATTAAGTTCTCCTGAAACAATTAAACCGTCATCGACGTTTACAAAATCTTCGAATGTTGGTTGTTGATTATTGTCGTTGCTGATGGCTAAGTTCCAATCTTCAGGATCAGTTTCTAAATTTTCGTCCTCCTCTTGTAAGCTTTCAGCTACAGTTACTTCAGATTTAAATCCAGATTTTTTAAAGCAGTTTGCTATAGTAGTTTTAGTCACAGAAAACCAAGCTTTCCTAGCAAACCTCATCGCCTGAAGAACATCGATTTGTGAGCACTGATTGTCTTCTATAGATTTAATAACATGTCGAACAACTTCTTTTCTGTAATAAATTTTGAAATTGTTGATGATGCCTTGATCCATTGGCTGCAATTTACTTGTCGTATTTGGAGGCAGATACACGAGTTTAATTTGGCTTAGCTCGGGCATATTATTGTGAGCAGTACAATTGTCCACAAACATTAAAATTTTTCGCTTCTGGGCTTTCATTTCTTGGTTTAAATTCTTCAACCAATCAGAAAAAATAGTGCATGTCATCCATGCCTTTTTATTATTTTGGTAATTCACAGGCAACGTTTTAACTCCTTTGAAACATCGTGGAGACTTAGATTTTCCGATTAATAGGATAGGCAACTTTTCAGTTCCTGACATGTTAGCACCTAGAAGTATTGTAATGCGCTCTTTACTAAGTTTCCCGCCATGACAAGACTCACCTTTTAAGGTAAAAGTTTTATCGGGTAGACACTTATAAAATAAACCCGCTTCGTCTGCGTTAAAAATATCATCAGCAGAATAATTGCGTAATAGAACTGGTAGGTCTTCAATCCATTGGCTACATTTGTTAACATCAACAGCGTTACTTTCTCCACAAATTGCTTTGAAAACTATACCGTTTCTTTTCTTAAACCCTTCCATCCAACCATTGCTGCTACAAAAATTATGAATATCGAGCCTTCGCGCGAAATCTTGTGCCTTTTCTTTAATCATCGGTCCACATACCGGAACGTTTTTGTTACGAAGTTGCTTAACCCATGTTAGCAAACACTGTTCAAGTTCAGGATATTCTGATAAACGTACACGTTTTAGTTTTCCTTGTCCTTCAGAACATTGTGATTCAATTTTATGTTTACTCTGAATTATTCTACAAAGAGTAGATTTTGGCACATTAAATTCGGCACAAACTTCTTCGCGTGTCTTCCCACTTTCATAAACGAATATTAACTTCAGTTTTTCACGTAATGATAACGATTGTAGCTTTCGTTTTGACATTTTTCAAATAAACATCTGTATGATAGTAAAGCGAAACTAAAACTGAAGGTAATTGAAGCTCAAAATTTGTACTTACGTACTTGGAATTACGTGTGGAATTTGTGGGTAGAATAAGAATGAGTAAACAAACAATGTTATCTATGATGATAAATCGAAAGAACAAATCCCAGATATAGAGGTTTACCTCGTCCAACTAACAGAGGTAATTCAGTGCCAAAGTGTTGGGACCTCAGCATGAGTTCCAGTTATGGAGGTTTCTCACTTATCCAGGTCCCACTTAACCAAGTTGCACTGTAAAATGTTTATAAAAATGGGTATTTCTTAAATTTGTCTCCAAAGTCTATAGGTTTTGGAAATCACAGATTTACAAGAGGAGAATATTGTACGTTCTTTGTTAATTTTTTTTTTTTTTTTCCTTGTATGATATTACCCAAGGAGGTAAATCATTATAATACAATCTAGCCAATCTAGTTATGACTAATAAGTATTTTAAATTTGACCTAAACTTCTAAACAAGACTATACTAAGAATGTGTCCAATAACACTTTTCTTATTGTCTCTATTAAGGGGAAGACACTTTGTTCTTGTGTTCTTTGGATACAGTACTCACAGCACTAAATACACTATCACTATACACTACACTAACTCAAAAGGTTTGGTCCTTTTTAGTCTTCGTTTTATATTTGTGTTGTCGTTGTGTTCTTTGTTAATGAGTTATTTTTTATTTCGTGAGTTTTGTGTGGCCGTTAATTATTGCATGAGACAAAACATACCTGATATTTCACATAATTTAGTATAACATTTTATTTGAACGTTATTCATGCTAACACCACAATTCTCTCGCGGGAATTGCGTTATACACTTTTATCGTTACGTAACTCTTTTGATGGCTCGTTTGTAATAAAATAGGATAAAAGCTGTATAACAACAGATTTTTAAACGTATCTATACATATCTTACAATTTTTCATCAATATTTGAAGCCTTAAAATAAATGGATCCATACAGAATTCTGTTGTTACTCGCTCATCTGGATATTTTCCAAGAAAATGACCAAGATTGGAGAAATTATCATTATATAGATCAAAATACTTCTTCTGCTGGATTAAATATCATCATGACGACTGCGGTTGTGTTGATTCTCTTAAGGATCTCATATTCAATTTGATCTTTCTGGAAAACTGGAAACTGCTCTCTCAGTTTTCCTTTGAGTAATTTTGACCTTGCTTATGAGGTCCATAGCTCACTATGGACCATGTTTTAGTGCCGTAAACTAGGATAATGCCTCAAACAATTCTCCGAGTCATTTATCTTCGCCCTCGATAATGTCGGACCACGTCTGATGTGAACGCATTTCGATATCCGAGGGTCAACCATTTCGAGTAAATCATTGCAAGGGCCTCATCATTTATCTTACATCATCCATTATAACTGGGTGGCCATCAAACTCAGCTTCCCAATCTACCTAATTCAATCCATCTGATGTGTTCTAAAGAAGGAAGAAAAATAGTAAAAAAATAAACATATATACAATCGAACATAGAACCCCCTCCTTTTTGGAAGTCGGTTTATAAATAATTAATTATTCGTTTTAGCAGTTAGTGTGAACACGCATCTGTCACTAATCAGCATTAATTTATAATTTTTCTTTGAATTGTGAAAACTGAAAAGCATGTTTTTTTTTATTGTCCCTCCCATTACTGGATAATTTAAAGTTTAACTTAAGATTGTTATTATTAAAACAATAACTTATATAAGGTGTGTTAAATCGATGGTTTTAATATAACTGATTAACAGTATTGAGTAGGTTGGTACCTAGTCCCTACTCCATACTATCTATACTAATATTATAAAGAGCAAAAGTTGGTGAGTTTGTGACGTTGTAGGGGGTAATCTCTGGATCTATTGGACCGATTTTGAAAATTCTTTCATTCATAGGAAGCTACAGATCCTGAGTGTCATAGGGTACTTTTTATTTCGGAATTCCCCCAGGAACTCCGAATTTCCTGCGGGTAAAACCACGGGGGAACAGCTGCTATCTCTAGATCTACTGAACCGATTTTGAAAATTCTTTCACTTATAGGAAGCTACAGTGATTCTGAGTGGCATAGGGTACTTTTTATGCCGGAATTCCTGCGGG
Organism: Zygaena filipendulae; assembly: GCA_907165275.2. Taxonomy (NCBI): domain Eukaryota; kingdom Metazoa; phylum Arthropoda; class Insecta; order Lepidoptera; family Zygaenidae; genus Zygaena; species Zygaena filipendulae. Next base: position 12,134,958 of record OU015660.1, read on the forward strand.
AACTCCGAAATTACCGCGGGTGAAACCGCGGAGGTCAGCTAGTAATATTATAAATGCGAAAGTAACTCTGTCTGTCTGTTACGCTTTCACGTCTTGACGGCTCAACCGATCATCGTAAAATTTTGCATGCACGTTATCAGGGGTACAGAGAAAGACATAGGGTATTTTTTTTCCGGAATTCCTGTGGGAACTCTGAAATTAACGCGGCTGAAACCGCGGGGAACAGCTAGTAGTTTAATAATTTGTAACCATCGTTGTCATTCGGTGTAAGTCTTCTATATTTAACCGACTTCCAAAAAGGAGGAGGTTCTATGTTCGATTGTATGTATGTCTTTTTTTTATGTATGTTCACCGATTACTCGAAGACGGTTGGACCGATTTGAAAAATTCTTTTTTGTTTTTATTTTAATATTTATTTCGGATATCTACCATTTGAAATAATATATTTTATTTAAAGATTGTGAATTTGTTTGACTTTGATGGCTTATCATTTCGGTTATTGTTTAGTATTCAATTTACAAGTTAAGCGAGGTAGGCGTGGTCCGGTCGCTCCACGTCCAACAACTTTGCAACGTTTCTCATGACTTTCAAACTCCACATTAAGTTTAGATCTAGTTCAGTTGGCGCGACGCTTAAATGAGATTACCATTTAGATGATTAATGCAAATAAAGTTCACGATGCTGACCCGAAATCAATAGATAACTAGTCTGCGATGCACCTGAACCGTATTAATTGTTTAATTACTTTAGTGTTTAGACGGTAATTGAGCAGATTACATAATTAAAATGTTTTTAAAGGTCAATCTGACTTTAATAATTATTAAAGTCAGATTAAACTTTAAATATAATTATGCTTACAAACTCGGTTTACTTTTTACAGATAATTATGCATATTATCATTATTAGACACGGTTTTTTGTCATGCCTTTTGGGACTTGTTCAAATTCAAACCACAATCACTAGGCTCCACCGTTGTCTGGAAGAGCTCGGTTTATAGCCGTCTTTCCGCCGCACTCAGAGTCGACTTTAATGATTACTTAGTTAAGTATAGATTTTTAAAACAGAACTGCCGCAATCAGACAAGTTTAATAAATTAATGTTAATTGGCATTTAACTAATTAAGTTACATCTCATTAAATGCCAATTAACATTAATTTACTGAACGTCTCTGATTGCGGAAGTTTTGTTTTAAAAATCTATACTTAAGTTACTTAACTAAGTAATCATTAAAGTCGACTCTGAGAGAGCCACTTAGAGAGCCACTTACTTCCCTATTTTATATTATTTTTAGTTATTTCTATTAATTGCGGTGTTTGATAGTGTATGTTTTTTTATTCATTCTTTGATTCATTCATTCGCAGTATTTCCAAATAAATTGTAGACACTATGTTTAAACCCTCTGCTGATTTTGTTGAAAGGAAACTAAATATTTTCTTAGTCATCTATTTCATCCATCATCACGGAATATTATAATATAATATTTAATCTCATATGTAACACATTCACTTCGTGTATTAACATAAGAAAGCAAATGATTAATTTCAGCTCCTTCAATGTGGTTTCTCAGACGGATTCATTTATCACGTTATGTAGGTCGCGGTTCAACTCTGAGAGATACAAATACCTAAAACAATATGGGAAAACAATTTTTTTCTGTAACATTCTGTAAAATTGAATTTCTGTAACTAATGGATAAATTCATATTCAAATATAAAGTGATAAATTATTTCTTAGAGTCCTGTGGCTTGCCAGGAGTGGCCATTTAAAACCTGCAGTCGTTCTTAACTCTCCCACCTTTTCAATTATTATGTATTAAGTTAGATATCCCTATTATTAAATGTTTCTGTATATCCTTTTGGTGTGTGTGTGTGTGTGTGTGTGTGTGTGTGTGTGTATATTTACTTATATATATTTATGTATATTTATATAATACCTAAATATTTAAGTACGTATTTTATGCTGTGTAATATTTATATCTCTATATTCAGTCCTTTTTATGTCTTAGTTTATAACAGTTTTTAGTTTTTAATACTATTATTTTTATTTTCGTTTTTTCCGTAGGTTGCACACCCCGTCCCTTTTATCTCTCTGTCAACCCAATGGTTAACTGTCAGAGAACGCCGCAAGGCATTAAGTTCGCCATTTGTACTATTTTGTGCAAGATGAATAAATATATAAATAAATCTCTACAAGTAATTGAATCATGGAGAGATTTCTTAAGAATTTTCGAAGGAGTGCAATAGAAGAAAATGGTAATATCGAGGTACCTTCGTACTCTGTGTAAGGTTTTCAGAGATGATGTCATATGGTGACGGAAAGGTGACAAAGCAGTCTGTAAAATTTTGAAACAAGTCAACTATCGGCCTCACTGAAAAAACTCAGTTATCTATTTCACCACTTCAATATTTCAAAAAAAAAATTATTACAAATCGCTAATCGCTAATGCTTTGCTTTTATATCCACTCCGCTGTTATTGAAGCCGCAAACAATCCCATATGCAGCATCCTCTAAGGTTCCATACAGTATCAGCTATGACGAGCAGTTTTGGTATGATTGACCAGTGAGGTTAAATTATAATTGATTGTATAAATCTTTTCATAGTCAGCTCCATAAACTACATATTGGAAATTGATCTTCACTTCATAATTCTAACATTGTTGAAGATAACTCTTTTTTAACCGACTTTTAATATATGAAAATATGAATGTCAATTAACACATCTATAATATTACGAGTAATAAAGGAAGATGAACCACAAAAGTCACCACAAAAGTGTTAACAAAGTGTTAACACAACGTGTTAATGAATTAACTGAAAACCTGATACACCCCATTTAAAAAAATAAACAATTATATGATTAAAATAAGTATATTTTGTGTCGAAAAAATTTATACTTCAAAAGTTATTCAACATTAGTTTGGAGGCCGCCTACCGGTTCGAATTTTTTTGCTGCGGGCGACGAACGCGCCAAATATTGTATTATAAATAATTGAGACATGGGCTGATAAAAATGAAAATATAACCTATATTAAAACATAGTGCGATTGATTCGCTAGTAGATTCTGAGCAAACTACTTCTAGTTTTCAGTTAATTCATTAACACGTTGTATTATATAAATTATGAAACGATCTGAAACTTGATCAAAGTGTTGCTAGTAAAACATAGATAAGCAATAGTGTGTTAACCCACACTGGAGAAATGAGTAAATCGTGTTTTAACATTATAGCGCCAATTTGTGTCAAAATTATTTTATATTTAAAGTTTTGTTGGCATTCCAACAATGTGATAAGGCAAACACATCATTAAAAACATTCTACAACTCACAATATAGCGTTCTGTATCAATAACTTTGTGTTGTGGGTTAACATGTTATTGCTTATCAGCGTTCAATTTTGAAACTTGCTGAATTTAATGAATTTTACTGATATTGAGGCAGACGTTGAATCCGTTGAATAATATAAATTTAACAATCTAAAAAGATAACGTAATGAGTTCGTTTGTAAATAAATAAAGGCTGAATCGTAAACTTTTATTATGCTCGTTATACTCTATGACAGAGTGGAATGCTTTTATATGTGCGCAAATAATGTCCCTAAAATATCTATGGGCGACGAAATAGGTTATAAAACATGTTGGTAATGTCGAATGACACTGTTTTAATATAGCTTCTCATGGTTTAACTGACTTACTCGGTATAGTAATAACTAACAGCGAACAAAATACAAATACTTAATTTTATTTAACAGTTAAGTATTTGTCATGACCATTTTAGTCATCATGATTTTAGATCACTCTTCACTAAAATAATATCGGGTAGGTATAACTATTTATCCCGGAATTCCCGCGGAAACTCCAAAATTAACGCGGCCAAAACCGCGGGGAACAGTTCCTGGCACAAATATTTGTGCGCAGTAGCTTAGCTTTTTCACTGTATCGGAACGTATTTATAGTACTTCCTAATATAAAGATGACAAAACGGGCTCCTTTCCAATAACAGAAGATTGAAATGTCCTTGAAGGCAGTTGAGGGAGACCTCCATCCAACAGAGAACCGAACTGATAGTGAAAATGTTATCGAAACGCCATCCTTGCTAATATTATAAATGTGAAAGTGAGTTTATTTGTTTGTTTGTTACGCTTTTAAGCTTAAAGGCGCAAGCGATCATCATAAAATTTTGCATGCACGTTGTCAGGGGTACAGAGAAGGACATAGGGTACTTTTCATCCCCGAATTCGAAGGATCTCTGAAATTACCGCGGGTGAAACCGCGGGCTAGTAACATAATAAAGTTAGAGACATTTGCTATCCAGAACATTTTTATTTAAAAATTTATTTAGTCAAACTTTGGAATATTATATTTTTTTCTTACGACGCGCTAAAATTCACAGAGTTGGCTTGTATAGAAACAAGTTTTGATATTAGTAAGCAATTTTTATATAGGTATTATAGCTGTGCCCCGCAGTTTCACCCGCGTCAATTTGATGCTCCTCTCCTTTTGGTCGAAGCGTGATGTCATAGAGCTTATAGCCTTCCTTGATAAATGGACAAGGTATCTAACGAAAAAATAACTTTTCAATTCGAACCAGTAGTTCTGGAGATTGGCGCGTTCAACCAATTAACAAGCAAACTCTTCAGCTTCAGCTTTATAATATTAAAATATAGTATAGATTTTTACCATTGCTTTACAGCTGTCATGAGGTTGTAATTGTATCTCAATAAATAAAAAAAAAAACATACTTACAATCGAACATAGAACCTCCTCCTTTTTGGAAGTCGGTTAAAAATAAATAAACACACCATGGGATAAATAAAGAAGGTAACAAACTCGAAATACCTATAGAATCCGACGACCCGATTGGCGCAATGGTCACCATGCCTGCCCGCTAATCAAGCGGTTCCGGGTTCGATTCCCGGTGGGGGTGGACTATGTGTGATGAACACAGGGTTCCATTTTCCAGTCTGGGTGTGTATATATATCTTTAGTATATTATGTATGTGATAATATGTGTAGTATATACCACGTTTGCTTGGTTTCCACGACACAAGCTTATAGCTTAGTGCGGGATCAAGTAGATCTGTGTGTTGTGAAGTAGATTATGATTATTATTATTAAATAGAATGGCAGTCCTTCGTTTCTTTAGTCATAAAACAAAATATGTTATTTAAAAAAAAATATTAAAAATTTCGGTACACTTAATTGTTATTCTGTTGTTGAAGATTGTTTTCTTAAGTACCAATTTGGACGTTATTCTAACAAGAACCCTTTCAGCTATCGCTTCGGGAGGGTTTTCAACATTTTCTTACAGATGAGACTGTGGAATAATATTATTCTCGTTTGCAAATTTCGTTTATTAAGAGCAAGCGATCCCAAATATACTTCTGTCGAGAAATAATTTCTTATTTTTGTGATACCGAAATATTATTATAAAAGCGATATCAAAGCAAGGAAATCTCGTATATCCTATTTCCTACTGATATTTTAAATGTGAAAGTGTGGATGTTTGGATGTTTGTTACTCAATCGCGCAAAAACGGCTGAGCGGATTTGGATGAAATTTGGCATGCACGTTGTCAGGGGTACAAAGAAGGACATAGGGTACTTTTTATGCCGGAATTCCCACGGGAACTCCGAAATTACCGCGTCACTGTTGCTATAAATAGGTACTGCGACATTTCAGTATACCTACTTCCATTTAATTAAAAAAAAAGAAAAAAAAAGTACCACAGTAAGTAACACTAGCATATAAGTTACGATGGTTACGCTATGGATCACGGTCCGAAATAAATTATTATTATTATTATTCATTTATTTACCTTAAATTAAGGTTTTTTACAGTATAAATTTACAAAACAATAAATATTATAAAAAAAAACCTAAACCTATTATTATTATTACTTTTTTCAATATCATTTTTATACATATTCGACGTAAAATCGAGACGAAACTAATAACTATAATTGTCTCCAGTCGCATTAAGTCCTCAACAGGACACTAGGAGTTGGAGTGGTACTACTCGTTATATGTATGTACTTATATAAGTCCTATCCCGGGCCCAGGGCCGTTCAAATATTAATACACCCTTAATTTCGGCTAAAGGTACGTTCACATAATTTTATTTCTTTGCTTAACGCGCCCAGGTTTATCCACCGACTGCCGAAACTGGGGCACGTGTGCCTGCTAATATTTCAGTATTTATATCTTGCCTTATTTTTTTTAACAAGCGCACGAAGAAACCACTCGTTGTGACCTATCTAAGGCTGATGCTCGCGATATTGAATACGGAACGAGTTTTGAACACGCATCATGTATCAAGTGTTGAATATATACAGAAATATTTTTTATTCAGTGCGCAAACTTTTACAAATTAAACTTAAAGGAGTTTTAATAAAAACCTTTTTTATTTTGATAGGTCTTAGTACAAAAAATTAAAGTTATCGTGATCGAAAGATGTATACTTTGCTTTTGATTTATTGGCTACTCTATTCGCCGCCGCCACCGCTGCGCGTGAAGCGCTCGTTCGGCTAGGTATGTACGTAGGTTACAATGTACCGACAGCTGATTGAGGTCGTTCACCCCCGCTGCAACACCCCCGCGTACGCCGCACGGCGCGCGCGCCCATTGATATTATTATGAATAGATAGTGTCCATATTTTACTAATTTAAGGCCGGATAAAAAAATATAAAAAAGTTTTGAACAAATAATGGAAATGTGTTCTATTACTGATACTGAACCACCAAAATTTTTTTTGCGCATTGCTTTAAAAATATTCCTGTATATATATCCCCGCGATTTCATCCGCAGTAATTTCGGAGTTCCCGCGGTGATTCCGGGAAAAAGTGCTGTAGTTTACGGTGATAAGCAGTTCCCCGCATTAATTCCGGAGTTCCCGCGGAAATTCCGGGATAAAATCCGGCATTTAATGAGATGTAACTTAATTAGTTAAATGTCAATTAACATTAATTTATTAAGCTTGTCTGATTGCGGCAGTTTTGTTTTAAAAATCTATACTTAACTAAGTAATCATTAAAGTCGACTCTGAGTGCGGCGGTTAGTGTTTAAAATGAGGTAAAAAAAATTATATTTCACTGGTTTAAGATTTCTTACTACTATTGCATATTTGTTTTGTTAACCGATATTATAGATTTTGAAGTATACTTTTACGTACCTACCTTAAAGTTATGAAATGTTTATTGTTAAAATTTTTGGACATGAAAGTAGAAAAAAGTGTTTAAAAATTAAAATGTAGAGGAGGCATGGACATTATCACACACGTCACCTGGTCCTTGCTGGCCCATGCTAGACAAGACAAGTAATATAAAAATATATAATTTATTCTTTAATTATATTCTTAAGATAAGTACCCAAATTACTCGTAGATTATTTGCCCGTGACGACAACGTAGGTACTGCCAGAAGCGGTGTGAATAAACAAAACAAATCGCCTTAATGAGTTCTGTTGATGAACGTCACTGGAGCCAGCCGGATTAAGGTATACCAGGAACGGTCGTCATGGAGATCGTTGAGGCAGGCTTTTGTCCAGTTTCGTCCGTGACGTGACCGCTTCTTATCTATACAATCCCTTAGTAATGTGTGCAAAGAGCTTAACGTACGGGCGCAGTGTGTGCCCATAAAAATATTTATATCGGCAATATTTCGTTAGCGAAATGTGAAGCGAGCTGGTGAAGTGTGAGGTAGGCTTTATTACTGGGATTCTATAGGTAGGTTACTGTAAAAACACACACACATACAGACACTACCTCATTTACTACGATCTTTACATAGCTCTTTCGCCTCTTCCACATGCGTAATCCTCCGTGATTATTTTGGAAACCCAAAGTCGGAATTAAAGGAGTTTTGTTTATACTACATATATACTATTAGTAATTAAATCTAATATATAAAATTCTCGTGTCACAATGTTCGTTCCCATACTCCTCCGAAACGGCTTGACCGATTGTTATGAAATTTTGCATGCATATTCAGTATGTCTGAGAATCGGACAACATCTATTTTTCGTCCCCCTAAAGGGAGTTCCTGCGGGAATTCCGAAACTCACGCGGGTGAAACCGCGGGGCGCAGCTAGTAATATATAAAAATTTATCTCTATATTTTCCTTGATCACGGCATCATGCGTTACCGGCTGGACCGCTTACCGTTAAATGTATACACGTTTCAGGGGTACAGAGAAGGACATGGGGTACTTCGTATCCCGGAATTCCCACGGAAACTCCGAAATTACCGCGTGTGAGACCGCGGGGGACAGCTATTTTTTATACAAGTATAGATAATGTTATACTATGTATATATACATCAAAAATATAATTACTATAGATAATGATTGTTGAAGTTGAAGTCGGATGGAGTCCACCCACAGATCTTCGGCTGGCGGCGTCTGTCCGTCGGTTGAGAAGCGTTATATATATGTTTAGTTGTTGTATACGTATGCTGTAAATCTTTGTGTTGTGTCAAATAAAGTTTTTTTCAATTCAATTCAATTCAACCACAACTCTATGGGTATATAGGTAATTTAGAAATTCATCCGTGGTAATTTCGGAGTTCCAGCGGAGGTTGTGGGAAAAAAGTACTCTGCTCTACCCCCAGTAGTTTAAGGTGATTAGCTGTTCCCCGCATTAGTACCGGAGTTCTCGCGGGAATTCCGGGATAAAAACTATCCTATCTTTTAAGTTGGACCATTTTATGAATGGTTACAAAATTTTATAAAAATCCGTTCAGTAGTTTCGGAGTCCATCGCGGACAAACAACGCGACACGTGATTTATATATATTAAGAATAAGATAAGATAGTAATAATTGTTGAAGTTCATCGCGACCCACAACTCTATGGGTATATGGGTAATATAGAAACTTATAACTCACTTTTCAACATTTACCAGGTACCTAGATAAAATGTCGGGAGCCAGCGATTATGTAAATATACACCTCCCTACGGAATACATCGACTTATCACCCTAATCCTCAGAAGGATAACTAAAGCATATTCTTCTGAGCCCTAATCGTTTGTAATAGTATCTACCTAGTCTATTATTTGTATTCATAAATGTTTCGTCTTATTGTTTGTAGATAGGTAACTGGTAGGTAGAAGAAGAAGAAGAAGAAAATACATACAAAATTACAAGCTGTTGTCTAACCGCCGCACTCAGAGTCGACTTTAATAATTACTTAGTTAAGTATAGATTTTTAAAACAAAACTGCCGCAATCAGACAAGTTTAATAAATTAACGTTAATTGGCATTTAACTAATTAAGTTACACTCATTAAATGCCAATTAACATTAATTTAATGAACGTCTCTGGTTGCGGCAGTTTTGTTTTAAAAATCTATACTTAAGTGAGTAATCATTAAAGTCGACTCTGAGTGCGGCCGTATGTACTTATGTATTTATCAAAGTGAGATTGGGAGTTCCTTATGGGACTCATACCTAACGGAATACAAACATAAAGACCAAAATAAAATCTTAAAGACGGATTGAATTACATATTGGATGGATAGGATCATAAAACGGTTTACAACTATTGGAAATTTAACCTACTTTAAGTTGTCATAGACAAACCTAAAGATGATCTTCTAATACCTAATCAGTTATATTGCACTTAAGATGGATCATTGAGTTAAATTTCTGGCGTCTAATTTTCGCCATTTTGTTTTAATTACTATCATATATTTAGTGACAATTCAACTGATGTATAAGAATCATTAAAATCGGCTCAGTCTCAAAGAATATATTATAACCACTATGCTCAGTCTCTAGAGAGCGTCATTGGAACCAGTGATGGTGCATTCGGATCAAACGCCGCAAGGCGTAGGTTCAAACCCTCTAATGAGCTTGAGCTGTCAGTGAAGGAAAACATCGCGAGGAAATCATAGCGTGATGGTAGGGCACTTTCTAGTGCTCGGCTGGCTAGCTACCACCTTCAAGTTGTAAATCTGTCTGTAAATCTGTCCGGGCTCCGGCAGCCTCACTTGAAAGCCAGTTCCCATCCCCACTCCAGCCGGGCTAAGATGCGCAACACGATAAAATTTAATCGGGCTATTTTATCGATTCTAGTCGACATATTGTATGGCTTTGTCGACGAGAATCAATAAAATGGCTCGATAAAATTTTATCGTGTTGCGCATCTTAGCCCCGCAGGTCGGCAACGCACCTGCATGCCTTCTGGTGCTGCAAATGTCCATGGGCGGCGGTAATCACTTACCATCAGGTGTACCACTTGCCCGTTTGCCCCCTATGACATAAAAAAACCAACATATACTTATGTAGGTACATTTATAGACCTATAGACACATTACCCTCCTTTCCGTCGCACAGTCGGGTAAAAAAGGGTTTCAGACACGATTTAATTTGCAATATTTAACGTTTCTATTCGCACAGTCGGGCTAGCAGCCATCTCATTTTATAAACACAAGCCGCAGATACGAAGTGCCCCTAGCAATGGCCCAGTTCGAGAGTCTGACCCATTTCGTCTGCACCTTATACCTGCCCCTTGCGGTCTTGCTACCACTTCTAATACCATGAAACGGCGGTCTTATAGGTACATTAATATGTACAAAGTTACATACCTAGTTACATAGTTACCTACTAACCTATGTACTTGCTTTTACTCCCTTTTAATAGGCTAGTTTCCTGGGTAAAAAAATCAAAATTCTATTTAGTCCGTCAGTTAGATAATAAAAAAATAAAAGACACGTATTTTTTGCTTTTTTTAAATAATGGAAATATGCATAGATAAAGCGCATTAAAGTTTAGGATGGGGGACTCGTGACGTCACAACTCGCTATAACGTGCGAACAAACTGAGGCGTGACGTCATGTGAAATTTCGACTTGATATATCTCCGTTATTTTTTGGTTACATAAAAAATAAAAAATACGTGTCCAATATTTTTTAATAATCTACAAAACGGACTAAAAAAAATTTAGGAAACTAGCCTATTTGCTACAGTATCGAGATATCGACTTTGGTGTGTTGGGATAAAGGTTCTCTGTTGACATAACATCCCTACTTGTCCCTACTAATAAAACGCGCAAGTAACTCTGTCTGTCTGTCTCTCGGACTATCTGTAACGCTTTCATGAAATTTTGCACACACGCGACGTTGTCAGGGGTGTTTCGGATTGATATTTAACTAGCTGTCACTCGTGGTTTCACTCGCGGTAATTTCGGAGTTTCCGCGGGAATTTCAGGATAAACTATACATATAAATGGACGCAGATAAGCAATAACATGTTAACCCACAAAATTAAGTTATTGATACAGTAACAATATGTTGAACATAAAAAAATGTTGACACAAAATAGCGCTATAGTTGTAAAACACGATTTACTCAAAATTTCTCCAGTGTGGGTTAACACACTATTGCTTATCTATGTCCAAATATTCCACATGAATCACTTTGTCTATTGCTGAAAACCGCATGAAAGTCTGATCATTAGTTTTTGAGTTTATCGCGAACAGACCGACAGACAGCTAGTATCTAATAAAGTAAAAAAAAAAAACCGAAAGTATAGGTAAGCTTAGAACCATAGAACCAAAGAAAATATGTAGAAATGCCGCCTCACAGAATGTGTTAAAGAAAACATACGGCCGCACTCAGAATAGAGTCTGCGATTCTGTACATTGAATATTTTTAACAAAAATTGACAGGGGGCGATAAAGGAAGAGTAACCAACCGCAAAAAAAGTTTTTAAAATTCTTTTCTGTCTGTCTGTCTGTTCGCGATTATCTTCGAATCTACTGAACGAATTGACATGCGGTTTTCACAGGTAGAATAAGCTTAGCCTGGAGCTACATAATTATAGGCTAATAGGCTTTGTTTCGTTAAAATCGGATGTCGGGAAAAAATGTTGTTGTATAAAACCTTTCACGCGGGTGAAACCGCGGGGCACAGTTAGTTATTTAATAAAAATTTAAAACGAAATTGCCGCCAATCAGAGACGTTTATTAAATTAATGTTAATTGGCATTTAAATAAATTTAACTTAATTCGTCATATTATGCTAATTAACATTAATTAAATAAACGTCTCTGATTGCAGCAGTTTTGTTTTAAAAATCTTTACTTAAAATAAAGTAATCATTAAAACGACTCTGAGTGTGGCCGATATAGGTACTAGAAATTAGATTTTTGCTTTAGAAGCAGTTCTTGTTTCTTCGTTTTCATCATCTTGGATAGTATTTTTAAATACCAATACCTAGCCAATGGTCTTAAAAAGCTTGCCTCGTCATGAAAACTCACCTTAAGCATTCGATATAAGTAGTAAATGCAATTGAGAAATGTTTTTTCATTGTCCAGCGATGTTATAGATTGGATAGCTATGGATTCGCTTTTAATTCCAATAATTTTGTATAGAAAATCTTTATAATTTTGCTCTATAATTAATTCCAATAGAGATCTTTGAAACAGCTAAAAATATACGTAGTAGAAATCTCCAATATACTTAAATTTGCATTATGAAAATGCCTTTCATATCTATTACACATTATTACATTTCTTTACCTAAAAAAATCATAAATATCATGTCAAGGATGAACATGAATTTATATGCTGCATATTGTAGATTATGAAGACAGCGATCTGATCGACTGAAACAGATATCATTAAAATCAAATCAGTAACTTCATTTAGAACCCTAAGTTAAATCGATACAGCCAAAACCGTATGCAACTCTTCCTCGTCAAACTCATAAAGCATTGGAATAGAAACTCTAAAACAGCGTTCCACGATACAAATTAGATTGAGAAGCGTCGTGTCATTTCCGACTTTTGTATTGTAATGCGGGGCAAGGCCAGGAGCGAAAAGAACGGGGGAATACGCCTCGAAGCACGTTAGAGCGGGACGCCGAGACAAGAATGCAAGGCTATGAGGTCGCAGGTAGTACAGTGACCTGCCCCAGTTTCGGATGCAGGGCGCCGTATAAATATTGATTCGAGTGACCTGTTTTAACCTGTTGCTTCAGGTAAAGACCCGCCGAACATGTTCCTCCGGGTTTTTGAGCATGATTTATTGATAGATTTTCCGCTTAAAGTGCTCAGCGCACTGCGGTTTTTTGAGCGCTCCAAAACGTGACAGTCTTAAACCATGATACTCCAGTAAAAATTTAGACACGTGGTTGGTGCTCGTATAATGATGGTATACTTCTGTTATGCATCTTATGGCATCTAATATTATAAATGTGAAAGTGTGGATGTTTGGATGTTTTGATGTTTGGATATTTGTTACTGAACGGATTTTGATAAAATTTTGCAACCATTTATAATATGGTCCAACTTAAAAGATAGGATAGTTTTTATCCCGGAATTCCCGCGGGAACTGAAGGACATAGAGTACTTTTTTCCCACAACCTCCGCGGGAACTCCGAAATTACCGCGGATGAAATCGCGGGGGACAGCTAGTAATAATATAATTTTATACTTATCGCACAAGATAATGTTGTCTCACTTTGCAAAATTGAGACTTGGGTTGGAACAAGTCTTTTTTTAATAAAATACATTTTATGTACGTACCTACGCACGATGTCAACTTTTTAACATTTTTAACTTTGTTAGCCAGTGTCCATGATCTTTTTAACCGACATTTAAACTTTATCTACTCTGGAGCTTTACGACCCAAAACTACGTGAGTTTCATGGCTTTGCAGAGAAAACTTTTAAGTATCCGTGACTTTTGGTTGAATATGTTTATTACTTTCAGCAGAAGCATTAAGTTCTCGACAAATTCATGGTTGTATAAGTTCATATACCATTTTTATTTTAGAAACCGACAGATACACTTACCTAAATATAACATAGATAATATTATAAATTATAATTCAAAATGATTCCACATATTGATTTTTGTACTCAATGTTCTTCTTTCATGTACAATATTTTGTTGCTATCGTGATTGATACAGCACAGGATACGATTCAGTAGATAGAGTAGATAGACAAACGGATTTTAGACTGGATATATTAAGATGATTCGTGTATTTTCTTAACTCTTCTGTTTTACATCCATGACACTGGCGGATTTGTGGTAGTCACTAAAAAAGTATTTATTTTTAGTTCTTTTTTCTTTCTGAATCACAGTCTTTTGTTTCAGCATGGGTGCTGGGCTGGCTGATGTGCAAGACGGTGCCCTACGTGCAGGGGTTGTCGGTGGCGGCTTCTGTCTACAGCCTCGTCGCTGTGTCACTTGACAGGTAAGATTAATCTAAAGGCATGTCATAAATATCTACGTCATAGTTACGTTATAAGACGCGAGGCTCTAACGGAGGACCGGCATACGTTATGCCAAGGCTTGTAATGATCTATTTGTTTTTTGTCAAACTCAATTAAACTTTATGACTTGCAATAAGATTCAATGACTGCAAAAAGTGATTACATATTAAGATAAAATTGCGTCAAAGTTATCTCTAAGGAGAAATCGTTAATTTGTTCTTAGAGATTAAATTTGTAGATATTATGTTTGTAAATTACTAGCTCTAGTATCCACTTAGCTCGCGTAGGGTGTAAAACTGCTTCGCTGGTGCCACTGACACGTCCATAGTACCTATTTTAGGGTATAATTTTCAAATCGTAACTTCCGTTTCCGTTTACTAGTTGTGGTGAAACAAAAATTAGATTTGACTAGAAATTATTAGGTATCAGAAGGGCTATTATGAAACTTTTATTTCTATCATTTTTTGGTTGCAACAAAAAACATAGCGGTTTTGCGATTACATTATGCACGTTTTGACACCAACACTATCTAGCAATCAACCAAATTAACATACTTCAAAATTTAAAGCTTAATTAATTAATCACAAATTCGCCAGTTTTTTGATTGAAACTGAAATATAGCAACAAAAGTTACATAATTGCCCTGCAGAAATATTTTCGTTAGATTCGGTTCAGTAGTTTCTTCGTGATGTGCATAAAGACTGCCGAAAATCATAAAAAAAGCTGTTTAAGATTCTGATAGTGGTTTTGAAGTCATTCTCTTTGAAATTGTTGATTCCTAAGGAACTCTGGGATAAAAATGTTTTGTTAGCCGACGTTTGCTCCCCATTATTTAATGCCATTTGTTTTTTTTACCTGGGAATTTAATTTTTCACATCGTGCATACGATAAACGAAAAGGAAAATCCCTCAGTCACATCCCGTCATTTGAATAAAATTGGCGAGCGAAAATTTGAATACAAAATGCTGGTGGTGAAAAGGCATTCTGCACCCACGTGGGGAGGGGGTGGTTTTAAATAAAAAAGACGCCCTAGATTCCATGGGACCGGAAACCTTGACCCGGACCAGTCTATTCTTATCCAGGAATATTTCCGGCTGTCGGTTTATTGCATTCCGAACCGGGGAGATGCGTACGAGCCTATTGATATGGAAAATTTACGTGTAAACATTGTAGACAACTGACGGATGCGGTATGGAGATTGACTCTGAGTTTCCGCTACACGGAGCTGCTTTGGAAGATAAACAAAACGTTCCAGCAAGTTTTGGTTTGTTTCTTGCAAACAGTGCTGGTAGAGACATCTATGTTTATATTCAACGAATAAATTTAAATCTTAATATAGGTATATAAATCACGTGTCACGTTGTTTGTCCGCGATGGACTCCTAAACTACTGAACAGATTTTGATAAAATTTTGTAACCATTTATAATATGGTCCAACTTAAAAGATAGGATATTTTTTATCCCGGAATTCCCGCGGGAACTCTGGAATTGTTGCGGGAACTGCTTATCACCGTAAACTACTGTCAGGGGTACAAAGAACATTTTCCCCGCAATTCCCGCGGGAACTCCGAAATTACCGCGGATGAAATCGCGGGGGACAGCTAGTATATCTATATATTATTATACATTACTATTATAAATTTATTATCTATACTCGAAACTATAACTAAACTAACTTGGGTACTTATATTTGAAACACAAACAACAATATGCTTCTTAAAGGGAAAAAAAATCTTATATTTTCCGTTCTCCCACATTTCAGTCGCTATAGAGATATTTTACCGCTGTACCTGTTACAAAATGAAAAAAAACAATTTTTTTTCAGTGGAAAATAAATTTCGCCTATTTTCGTTTATTTGGACGATCGCAGTCACAACGCACAATAATGCTGAAAAATAACGACACAATAAAATGTGTAATGAATGAAAGTAAATAATGTACAGGTAATCCGAAATTTATGTACTTAGGTAAGTGAATAGAGTTGTAAGACTTCGGACCAACAAAGGAAGTACCGTAACTAAGAATATACAAGTAGGTAGCGTACAGTATTGTTTAATTTATTGTGACGCAACGATCTCTGTTGAATAATGGTTTCTCTGTGAAATTGTTACTCGGAAAACAGTTTTCTGGCTCTAGAAAATACATGGCGTAATTAAAAAATAAGTATCAGAGCGCTGATATGCCATGCCATGTGGATTTTTCGTTATTTTCGGTCAAAAACCTTCAAAAACGGTCACATAAGTTTTCAACAAAGTTTCATCGTAATAATGAATTTGAAGATATTAATCCTTACTAATATTACAAATGCGAAAGTGAGTTTGTTTGTTTGTTACGCTTTCACGCCTTAACGGGTCAACCGATCATCATGAAATTTTGCATACACATTGTCAGGAGTACAAACAAGGATATAGGGTACTTTTTGTATCGGAATTCCCGTGGGAACTCCGAAATTACCGCGGGTAAACTGCGGTGAACAGCTAAGCTAGTATTTAATAATATTATTGATATTTGCCGATTTCATGCATTAATTTAAAATTCAAACACACAATGTCAACGGTGGTACGTGCATTAAATCCTTTAAAATCTAAACTAAAATATAATAAGAAAATCCCCAGTAATTTCTGAGAGGAATAGATAAGTAGGTATGTGTTGTTTGTCAAACGTCTACTAGACAGCGTTCGAAGATATTTGAAGTAAATAGACAGATAAATGTGTAGAAATGACAGCAGAAATCTAATTGTAATGTGGAATAAAGACGCAGTTTCTTGTGTTTTATTTCAGTCGCACGAAGACTGGTCTTTCTTTTCTGCTGAAATTATTATTTGGGCATCGATAAAGGTGTGGTGCCACTTCACTTAAGCGATGGCGGGAGTCATTTTTGGAGAGCTAAAATTTCAATTTGATCCTTAAAAGATACAATTAATAATAATAATCCACTTCCAACACACAGATCCACTTGATCCCATACTAAGCTATACATTTTTTAAAGTTTTTAGATTTTCGCGTTTTGAGCACATTATATTATGTAAATTTTTTGTCGTGGAAACCGAGCAAACGTGGTATATTTCTACATATATATTATCACATATATATTACACTATAGATATACGTATATACATACCCAGACTGGAAAATGGAACCCTGTGTCCATCACACAAAGTCCACCCCACTGGGATTAATAAATAATAATTATTACACTAATTTAAGCAGATTAAATTAAAATAAAATAACTTAAGATTGAGTGTTTTTACACGATTAATCTAAAGTAAAAAAACTTTTGATTGAGCTTTATGTAGGCTTATGTACATAATCATAATTTATCACTAACTCCAATAGCAAAAATTTTAGTGATAATTATGAGTAGAATAATGTAAATCAATATTTAAAACATTATTATTATAAGTAGATTCTGGCATATTACAGATGTTTTTTTTGCTCGCCATGTAGCAGAAGGTGGAAGAATATAATTAATGGAAGTGGAAATCCTTAATATGTAATATCAGATGGTAATCTAACGGCCGCACTCAGAGTCGTGTCGCTGCGATAAATAAAACTAGCACTGCTATGTATCAATAACCAACATTTATTAATTTGACTCAGCAGGTATATCCAATCTCAGGAACTGAAAACTATAGCGCGATACAAAATACTACTAGCGCCATCTTATTGTAAATCTTAGAACTAAAAACTCTAACAAAAATATACTTTTTGGACATCCCGCCCACCAAAGAACCTTGTTCTTTTACAAAGAATAAAAAATAGCATGAATTTCTTAAGTAAATACAATACAACTCCGTGTTCGCTATATAAACTCAAACTTAACTCCTATTGAATGACATCTAATAACTAAAGTAGGTACCACAAATTTTAGTCTTAATGAATCTACAAACTTAATAAGTTAACTTCTATTAATCAACATAAAACTCAACTTTAATCATTCCTCTGATTTAGGCAAAAAACATAATTTATTACAGGGTCTTTTACACAGTCCTGTTTTAGTTTTAATAGTAACAACTCTTGTAATATTATCCCTACCAGCATGCTTTTCAACAATTTTACCTAAGAGCCATTTGGCTGGAGGTACATTATGATCTCTTATAATAACAATATCGTTAATTTCTGGCTCAGATCTCTTAACATTCCACTTAAATCTTTGATTGAGAGTCACCAAATATTCTTCCGACCACTTTCTCCAAAAATCATTTACCATTTTTTGAGTAAATTTCCATCTCTCTAACCCAGTTATCTTTCTATTCTCCAAGCTTTCGTCAGGAAGAATAATAAGTGGCTCCCCCACAAGAAAATGTCCTGGCGTTAAAGGCATAGGATCCTCGGAACAGGTGCTCAAATGTGACAGAGGACGCGAATTAAGGCACGCTTCAATTTGGGTTAAAACAGTGGTTAACTCCTCGAATGTCAAGGTAGAGTCCCCTATCACCCTCTTTAAGTGCGCTTTTGCTGAGCGGACACCCGCTTCCCATAATCCTCCTAAATTTGGGGCGTGTGGAGGAATGAAACTCCACGTTGTTCCATCATTGGCTAACAGTTTGCTAATCTCATCTGGCAGCTGTGACTTAGAGCGATCAAACATTTCTCTTAATTCTCTATTGGCACCAATGAAATTGGTGCCATTATCGCTGTATAACGTTTGACAATGACCTCTCCTCGACACGAATCTTCGAAAAGCAGCAATAAATCCCTGAGCAGTCAAATCTGACACTGCTTCCAGATGTATAGCCTTCGAAAACATACATACTATCACGCAAATATATCCTTTATAAGATTTTGAGCCCCTTCCAGGAGAAAATCTTATATTGATGTGTCCGGTAAAATCAACTCCGGATATCTTGAAAGGTCTAATAGGTTTCAGTCTCGCCTCTGGTATTTGACCCATAAGAGGATTGTTATTCTGCTTCGCATACCTCACGCACTTTATGCATTTGCGATAACATCTCTTAGCCAAATCTCTTGCTCGAATAATCCAAAATTTGGATCTCAGTAAGTTCAGCATTAACTGAGGACCTCCGTGAAGAGTTTTAATGTGTGCATTCTCGACGATTAACTTAGTGAGGTGGCTCTCACTAGGCAGGATCATAGGATGCCTCATGTCGAATCCTACTTTAGCTTCATGTGTACGTCCACCTACCCTCAATATGCCATTACCATCTATGGAAGGACACAGGGTACTGAGTTTGCTACTAGGAAGAACCTTTCCACTAGTCTTAAGATGGTTTATCTCCTGTTTAAAGTGTAGTTTTTGTGTTTCCTTGATACAAAACTTCAAAACTTCTTCTCTTTCTTCTGGTGTCACAACTATAGTCATATTCTTTGGTCGTTTATCTTTTTCTAATTTGTAGTGAGCTACCCTTCTGCAGTATGATAACACAACCAACAATCTCGATAGGCTAGAGAATCGTAACCAAATAAACTCCTCTTTAATTACTGTCGTAATCAATGCTTTGATAGGTCTCGTTTCTTCGCTTGTTGTGAATTCTGTACAGTTCTGACCTGTATACTCCTTTTGCCGTAATAAGTCGGGTCCATGCCACCACAAATCATGCGATATCAGCTCTGCAACCGACATACCACGAGAGGCGCAGTCAGCAGGATTTTG
This sequence comes from Zygaena filipendulae, assembly GCA_907165275.2. NCBI lineage: Eukaryota > Metazoa > Arthropoda > Insecta > Lepidoptera > Zygaenidae > Zygaena > Zygaena filipendulae. The sequence goes on from OU015660.1 coordinate 12,154,783, forward strand.
GTGAGTACTCACATGGTGCCATTGCTCTCTATCTAGCATAGTAAGTATCTCCGAAACTCTGTTACTGACAAAAGTCGTCCAACGACTCGTTTCTCCAGCTATCCATGCCAGCACAACCGTACTATCCGACCACGCGTGCAGATTCTCCTTAGGCACATTCATGACTTGCGACACTTCAAATATTAATTTTGCAGCAAGCTGAGCAGCACACAACTCCATCCTCGGAATCGAAATTTCCTTCTCTACCGGTGCTACTTTAGTCTTCGCAGTGATCAGGTTAGTAACTATATCTCCACTAATATTTATGGCTTTCAGGTAGACGGCGGCGGCGTATCCGGCTTGGGACCCATCGGCAAACACATGAAGATATACGACATCATCTCGTTTGACGTTTAACCATCTGGGTATCGACACTTTCTCTACATTCGCAAGATCTTCTCGAAACCGGTTCCACACACGCAGAAGCTCCTCGTGGAGTGTATCATCCCACTCTAGCTCAGCTTTCCATAGCTGCTGCATAAAAATCTTAGCCTTGAAAATGACTGGTGCGATCCAACCTATAGGATCGTAGAGTCTTGCAATATCCGATAACACCTTTCTCTTAGTTATCGTTTCCGTTCTCTCTGGCAATTGCAGGTGGTATTCAAAATCATCAGTATTCTTATTCCATACGATACCTAATACTTTGACCATCTCATTTTGTTTGAATACCACAGACTGATCCCTCATTTGACTCTCCTTCTTTATGTGTTTCAGCAGCTCTTCGCAGTTTGTACTCCATTTTTGTAGCTCAAAACCTCCGGCTCTCATCAACCCACTCATCTGTTCGAATATCTCGATCGCTTCTGCAGGACTCTCACAGCCACTGAGTAAATCGTCCATATAGTAATCTCTCACCGTGATTTCTGAGGCTATCGGGTATTTTTTCTCCTCCTCCTTCGCTAGTTGCTGCAATGACTTCACGGCCAAATAAGGTGCACACGCTGTCCCAAAGGTAAGTCGTAACATTCGATAGTGCTGAACAGGTTCGACTCCGTTCGCTCTCCATAATATTCGTTGGAAATCCGCATCTCGTACATCTACCTTAACCTGGCGGTACATCTGTTTAAGATCAGCCACAATGCAAATGCGGTGGCGCCTCCACCTCATCAACGTGTGCCTCAAATCAGGCTGCAATTTGGGACCCACCAAAAGGTCGTCATTCAAAGATATATTATTTGTACCCTTGCTCGATGCGTTGTAAACAACTCTCACTTTGGTGGTCTCTTTATCTGCTCTAACGACTGCATGGTGAGGAAGATACACGGCTCTACCTTGCTCAATTTGCTCCTTTTTCGTAATGAGCTCCATATGCTCTTGTGCAAGATAATCATCCATCACCTTTTGGTACTCTTTCTGCAGTGAGGGATTCTTGCACAATCTCTTTTCTAACTGTGTCAGCCTCTTCATCGCAATATCTCTCGTATTTCCTTCTAAACACTCTGGATTCGAACTCTTAAACGGCAGTCTTACAATAAAACGCCCACTCTCATCTCTTTTTGTTGTCATCTCGAAAAACTCCTCGCATTTGATCTCTTCAGCAGTCATTCTTTTCCCAATAACATCGGGCTCTCTCTCAATCTCCCAAAACTGCCTTAGCAGTAGATCTTCTTTCACCTGAACATGCAGACTGATAACCTGGCGTTCCACTGAATTCGCACCCGTCTCGACTCTTCCAGACAAAATCCATCCAAATTGTGTATTCTGAGCTATAGCACCGCTCATTGACGGATGTTTCAGTAGACCCTCACTCATAATTGCGCCATAGACATCAGCACCCAATATCATGTCAATTTTTCCCGGTGACCCACACGTCGGATCTGCTAAATTCAGATTTTCAATCATGGGCCAATCTTTAACTACAGTCTCTCTAGACGGGAGAAATGAAGTTAAGTTCCTTAACACAAAGGCATCAATTGACACAGAAAAGTTAGGGTTATGAAGTGACTCTACCTTAACTGATACTATACTTTTTGGCTTGGTTTGACCCTCGCCTATACCAGAGACTACGGTGTTCACAAATGATTTTTTAAGACCTAAAGCTTGTGCGATTGCCTCTGTCACAAATGAAACTTCAGATCCTTGATCAATAAGTGCTCGAACTATTAAAGAATTTCCGTTACTCGATTTTACCCTAACCAAAGCAGTGGCTAATAAAACACGACTCTCATTGCTCTCAGTTGCGAAATGTGCAGCGACCCGTTTCTCAGTCTCTTTCTTGGATTGCACGTCCCGAACTGGAGGTTCCACGCTTCCTTGGCTGGTTGACTCTCTCGGCATGGACTCTAGATTTTTAACTCTCTCATAGTGTAGCATCAGATGGTGTCTTCTTCCACACTGACGACAGCACATAGACTGACGACAAAATCTCACAGAATGGTTGGCGGACAAACAATTGAAGCATAGCCGCTTTGATTGCACTACATTACTCCTCTCTTCTGGGGCTAGTCCTTCGAATTGTTTGCATTGATATATAGCATGTGCTCCATCACACATTGCGCAGACTTTCTCATTGTTTTTCACACCTTTTGTCTCTTCCATCTTCGTGGTGTGAAAGGCTTTCTTGTTAGTTGTAGACTTGATATTATATGTGTTTGGTGTCTTGTGTGCGGTCTTTCCTCCGTCTAACATCTCTAAAGTCCGAAATCGCGTCTCAAGAAATTTACTTAGTTCTTTCCAGGTAGGCAATTCCTCCGACTCATGTTGATTCACTTGAAGTTCCCATAATTTTCTTGACTCAGAATCCAGTTTAGTGAGGACTAAGTGATTTATGATTGCATCCCAGGAACTCGTATCTATCTTCAAATTTGCTAACGAATTCAGACAAGACGATGTAGTGTCTAGTAGATGTCTAATACCAGTAGCCGATTCTGATAACAAATTTTTCTGACCAAACAACACTTTCATCACTTCGTTACAGTTGAACCTCTTGTTGGTGTAACGCTGCGTTAATTTCGCCCAAGCTTCTTCATAATTCGTCTCGGTTGTGGGGAAATTCTTTAGTAATTGTTCGGCTTCTCCATGTAAACTACATTTTAAATAATGCAATTTCTGAACGGCGCTCAAAGATTTGTTCATGTGAATGAGAGACAAGAACATATCGTGGAAGGTTTGCCACTCTTCGTAATTGCCAGAGAACCTCGGCAATTGTATCTGCGGTAGCTTGACTTCCGTTGGCTTAGACGGAGCCGCACCAACAACCGGGGTTTCATTCTTTTGCAATTTCGCCATGTCTTCCTTCAATCGTGTCTTGTATTCCATATACACGTCTTCAAACTGGCTATACATGTCCTCCTTGAAGTAGGAAACCTCTGACTTTTTTACCGCGACATCCAAACTACAAATAATCTTGAAGTGCATATCTTCAAAAGTCTTTCGGTAGTTCTCTAAGCTTTCTATTCGCGACTCAATGTATGACACAGTCATTCTGTCCTTAGGAGACTTTTTATAATTTTTATAAGACTTGTTTACGCGCTCTAACAAATCTTCTTGGTTCAATATAAAAGTATTCATTTTGGAATAACTCGCAAAACAATTTCTCCAATGTTAAATTTAACTGTCCGAAGTTAAAGTTCCTATTCACTCCTAGGATCAGAACTAAAATTTTTCAAAGTCTCGATCAGTAGTCGAAAATTTTACAAGTGTTTGAAAATTCCAACTATTCTAAGTACAACACACTGTCTAAAATTTTACAAGTCTTTTAATAGCACATCTTAATTTTTCTAAGTTCCAAATCACTTTGCAAATTCTAAGTCCAAGATCACTTTTTCGAAATTTTTCTAAGTTCTTTATTTAACTCTGATTTATATAACACTTTTTTACTCACGATTTTGCGAAGTCCTTTTAGTTCCTTTTCACTTGACACTTTGATTTTTCACTCACACTTTTACTCACAATTTTTATAAGTCCAAACTTCGCTTCCCTGGTTTCGGCACCACAAATGTCGCTGCGATAAATAAAACTAGCACTGCTATCTATCAATAACCAACATTTATTGCTGCTGAGCCATCTCTTGCTGCCCCCCCTTCAGGGGGGCAGTAGAGGAAACTGTGCCGGGGCTGAGCCCCCTACAGTAGTCAATCCCACGCTGTCCGCTAAAGAACGGACAGGAGATTGGGTGGAGTCCTACGGACTCGTTGGATCGCCTGGGCGAGAGCCGACGCCACTATCGGTAGTGGCATCCAGGCTTCGCCCTTTTCCTCGGAAGCAGGTTCACGGGTCGCGAGCGACGAGCTCGCGCGGATATCTTTTCCCCTCGGGTGGCCGAGCGTGAAGAGGCGCCAGTTCTCGAATGTGCTCGAGGTCCGACGCATCGGCACGCTCGAACATCCGAGTGGATAGACGCTGGATGAAGTCATCCAGCGGCTCGACTCCCAGGTCCCTCCGGATGACATCGTTGCGTACATAACGCGGTGCTCCGACGATGGTACGCAGTGCCAGAGACTGCTGTGGATGTATAGTTTTGCGCAGCGTGGCACACGGCAACGCGTACCACGCCGGGGCGGCGTACGTAAGTCGGGATCTTACATACGTTTTGTAGATCCCGACCTTCACCCTCAGAGGGAGCCGGGAGGCGAGCACGCCGCGCAGTAGTATCCGCGCCGACCGCGCACTCGCGACTATATTTTTAACGTGTGGCTTCATAGTGAGGCGGCGATCCAAGGTCACCCCGAGGTACTTGACCGTCGGGGACCATACAATCTCCTGTCCGTGCAGACGGAGAGGTTGGGGGACTGGCAGCTGCCTGCTGACGACGATGGCCTGCGTCTTCCCGACATTGACCGACAGTCTCCATTTGGAGAGCCAGTCAGGGAGGAGATCGAGCGTGCGCTGCAGCCGCTTGGCAGCGAACGTTGGCCTCATGGAGGAGGAGTAGTACGCCGCGTCATCGGCGTACAGTGCCAACTCGACCCCATCCCCCAGTGGGATGTCGTCGGTGTATCGGGAGTAGCAGGCCGGAGAAAGGCAGCTACCCTGTGGTACCCCGGCCTCGATTCGACGCTCGGAGGATGTGGCGTCCTCGACCGCCACACAGAAGCGGCGGTCGGTTAAGAAGGACGCCACTACTCGAACGATGCGTCGGGGAAGAGTGGACGACGACAGCTTCAATAGCAGACCCTCATGCCAGACCCTGTCAAACGCCTTCTCCATGTCGAGGAATACAGCGACGGTGTGCTCTTTCTTGTTCAAAGCCACCGTCATGTGATGTATCACCCTCGACAGCTGGAGAGTAGTGGAGTGTTCCGCCCGGAACCCGAATTGCTCCCGTCTCGGGACGATATGCGGAGTCATACGCCGCAGCAGGAGCATCTCGAACAGCTTCGAGAGCGTGGGCAACAGTGTGATAGGTCGGTAGCTGCCGGGGAGAGCGACGTTCTTCCCCGATTTGGGCAGCATAATGACCCGTCCATTTTTCCAAATGGAGGGAAAGTGCCCCGTGCGCAGGATCCCATTAAACAGGCGCGTCACCGCCGCTACAGAGCGGAACGGCAGGCGACGCAGCGCTGTGTTAGGTATACCGTCTGCACCCGGGGCCTTCCTTGGCCTCAGTCTGTGGGTCATTCGCTGCACCTCGCCGGGAGAAAACACGACTGCATCTTCCTCCGGCGCCACCGGCGCTGCAAAATACTCCCGAAGCTGAGACTCAACCGCTGCGACGTGTTCCACATCGTCGGTCGGGTTTGGGCGGACAACATTTATTAATTTGACTCATCAGGTATATCCAATCTCAGAAACTGACAACCATAGCGCGATACAAAATACTACTAGCGCCATCTTATTGTAAATCTTAGAACTAAAAACTCTAACAAAAATACACTTTTTGGACAGTCGACTTTAATGATTACTTAGTTTAGTATAGATTTTTAAAACAAAACTGCCGCAATCAGAGACGTTAAGTAAATTAATGTTAATTGGCATTAAATGAGATGTAACTTAATTAGTTATAAATCTATGCTTAACTAAGTAATCATTAAAGTCGACTCCGAGTGCGGCGGTAAGTCTTTAATAAGAGGAGCGGGCAGCGTGTATTGTTTTAAACCGCTCTCTCTGGGACCTGATATTTCGATATTACTATTCCGACCACATTTTACATTGTCGAGTATTTGTCCAAAGCCTATGACCGGGACTCGTCTGTCATTCGAATCACGTAAGTAATTAAATCTCAGGCCAATTACCTCCATTCACATCGACAGTCAAAACTGACAATGTTCCTGAGTGAATTTATTACGATTTCCAATGCAGTTAAGTAGTTTTGGAATATTGCTAAGTGAATTTATCATTTGGAAAGTATTTTTAGACAAAACTATTTAGGATGTGGTGTTGTAATAAATCTTTGAACTGCATCTGATTAATTATTTGTTACTAGAAGATCCTTGCGATTTTACCTACTCCCGTTAATTTAGAAGTTCCCGAGGGAATTTCGGGATCAAAAGTACCCCGTGTCCTTTTCTGTATACTCCTAATAACATCCAAGTTAAATTTCATGAGGGTTCACCCCCGTTAATTTCAGAGTTCCTGAAGGAATTCCGGGATACAAAGTACTATATGCCTTTTTCTGTACCCCTGACAACGTATGCAACATTCTATAATGATCGGTTGAGTATTGAAATCGTGAAAAGGTTACAGAAATACAGAGTTACTTTCGTATTTATAATATTATAAGGTATGGATCATGGTTATCTGGTTATCATAAAAGTGCCTTGTAACGTTTAATAAAATTGAAACTAAAAGCAAGTCTGTACATTAAAAAAAAAATTCCTGTACTTACTTGTAGATTGGAAAAAGAAAAACTAATAGTTAAATTCTGGGTTAGGTACCAGTGTTAAGAAATTGTGGGTTTTCGAAATGTGAAGATATATACACGACCCGATTGGCGCAGAGGTCACTATGCCTACCCGCTAATCAAGGGGTTCCGGGTTCGATTCCCGGTGGTGGTGGACTTTGTGTGATGAACACTGGGTTCCATTTTCCAGTCTGGGTGTGTTTATATATCTATAGTATAATATATAAGTAATTCTATGTAGTATATACCACGTTTGCTTGGTTTCCACGACACAAGCTAATAATAGCTTACTGTGGGATCAAGTAGATCTGTGTGTTGTGATGTGGATTATTATTATTATTATATATATAAGAGTGATCAACCATAAAAAAAGTTTTAAAAATTCTTTTTTGTCTGTCTGTTCGCGATAATCTCCGAATCTAATAAACGGATTGTCATGCGGTTTTTCACAGGTAGATTAAGATTAGCCTGGAGCTACGTATAGGCTTTGTTTTATTAAAATCGGATGACGGGAAAAAAAAAAAAAAAAAAAAAAAAAAAATATTGTTATATAAAAACGTTTCAAGCGGGGCTCAGCTAGTTTATAATATACGCTTGAATTCAAGAAAATAATACTTCAAACCAAGCATCCTCTTCTCCGCCGCAATATCTCAAATCCAGGAGCGACGATCTCTTATAGAAACATTGACCGATATATTTTCGCAAATCATATAATAAATGACCCCTTCTCTCTGTTGCCATCACCATAGCTTGGCCATGAAAATATATCACTGCCACCGACACCATAAGCCCCTCTCTCCGAGCCATTGTTTTCTAAGAAAAAAAACACCGCAATAAATTTCCCCATGCAAATCACTGGATAAGCTCCGCATTATATTTTATGTGCGGCAATTTCCTCGAACGCCTCAATTGTGGACTGCCCTTGACTGCATATCCCTTAAGAGTCGAGAGAAATGGGGTGGTTGACTGACCTTCGCTTACTAGCTTCCGCGTCTCACGAGTTTTTGCAGTGGAATTTTATAGAATTTTTAGCGGAGCTCTTTTTAAACTTACATTTTCACATTTACTCGTGTAACAAAACCAGCATCTCCCGGAATGCCCTCGGGAACTCTTGTTTTGGGAAAAGGTTCTATATGATAATCTACAACGTGTTTTATTTATGTGCCAAAACTCATCCAAATCTGTTCAACCGTTTATACATATAAGTAAGATTGATTATAATTATTATGTAACAAACATACAAAAACGTGCCCTCGGGTTGACTTCTACTCGACGATAATTTCTTTGTTTATTTATTTAAACTTTATGCACAACACGGTACAAAAGGCGGACTTAACGCTACAGTAACATTCTCTGCCAGTCAACCTTCAGGTAGGTAGTGCAGAGAGTAATCCATTATTTATTACCATCAACATTGCATGTCATGTTGTAGATTGAATAAAATATTGCGTCAACTCTCAGACATTCGTTTTTACACCTTTAACATATTATTATACCTAATTAAGTTCTTTTATTTTTGAGTAATCGATACAATTAAGGTTAAAGGCGACCATGAAACTTTTGCAAACCACCAAAGACAGACGCCCATTACGATCCGTTTCCCTTCCAAGGACAACAGTCAAAAGGAAAATTGTTTTAACCACACGCTAGACTATATCCCCATTAATCATTTAACGAGAACAAATTACGTGGGTCAAATTTAGGTCATTTAGTTCAACGATTGAACTCATTCATTTGAGTGGTAACACTTTAGTATAGGAATGAGAATAAAATTATTATAACTGGACGCCGATAAGCAATAAACATGTTAATCCACAAAATTAAGTTATTGATACAAAACGCTTTATTGTGAGCTATATAACGTTTTTTAATTATGTGTTTACCTTATTACATTATTTAAATATCGGCAATCCTACTAATATTATAAATGTGAAAGTGTGGATGTTTGGATGTTTGTTACTCAATCACGCAAAAACGGCTGAACGGATTTGGATGAAATTTGGCATGCACGTTGTCAGGGGTACCTACGGAGAAGGAAATAGAGTACTTTTTATCCCGGAATCCCCGCGGGAACTCCGAAATTACCGCGGGTGAAACCGTAGGGTATAGCTAGTATCTTTATAAAAAAATGTTGACACAAAAATATGGAAGCTATAATTTTAAAACACGATTCACTCAAAATTTTTTCAGTGTGGTTTAACACACTATTGCTTATCTATGTCCAACTGACTGAATTTATTTTACTTCGGGGCCAAATACTTATTCTCAGGGAACACACTTGCATCAAAAATTTTATTAAATTTCAATGAGTTCTCATTAGCTGGACCTGTAATTGCGTATCTAACAGAATCTTTCACGATCTAAGCACAGACATTTTGGATCAACGACAATGCAATAATACACCTATTATTTAGTTTTGATTCTGTTTTGAGTACAAACAAAAGAAAATAATTTTATAGTTTAAAAGTTTTATTAAAAGTAAAATTTGTTATTTTGTCAAAAAATATTCAGAGAACATTTGTAACTTTCAAATTGTGTGCATTTTTAGGAATTTTCACTAAAAATAGTTTCACATTAATTGAATGTATTGAACTTGAATGCAATATCCTCCGCACTGTCTGTCTGTCCGTTCGCGATAAACTCAAAGACTGCTGAACGGATTTTCATGGGGTTTTCACGTAGAGATAGCGTGATCCAATAGGAAGGTTTGTACGTATAGTATCCTGGGATTCCCGCGAGAACTCCGAAATTATCGCGGGTGAAACCGCGGGGGAAAGCTAGCAGGTTCTTATTATATTAATGCACGTTAAACGGACGCAGATAAGCAATAACATGTTAACCCACAAAATTAAGTTACCTATTCAGAACGATTTATTGAGAGTTAGGGAACATTTTTTAATTATGTGTTAACCTTATTACATTGTTAAAGTATGTAACAAAATATTGAACATAAAAAATGTTGACACAAAATGGCGCTATAATTTTAAAACACGATTTACTCAAAATTTCTGCAGTGTGGGTTAACACACTATTGCTTATCTATGTCCATTAACCTTATCACATAGCCCCATCTGATCCCAAATTAAGCAGAGCTTATACTGTATGGTATCACTAAGCACAACATAATTATGCTATAAGCATATGTGACCTAAATAGACTGAAATAACATTACAATTGCTAATCTACCCTTACACAACGGACCCTATCCTAATGAAAGGCTGTATTGCATAATGTGTTCCATAAAGGTCGACCCGTTTAAAGACATTGGGCTCGATAATGGGGATGTGGACTACTTTTGAAAATCAAAATTCTAATTAGTCCGTCGGTTAGAAAATAAAAAATCAATAGACACGTATTTTTTGCTTATTCAAATAAATTAAAATATACAGAGATAAAGCACATTAAAGTTTAGGGTGAGGGGGTCGTGACGTCACTAACCGCAAAACCGCCATACAAACTGTCAGAATAGTGACGTCACGCGAAATTTCAACTCAATATATCGCCGTTATTTTTTGATTACGTAAAAAAAGAAAAAATGCGTGTCCAATATTTTTTAATAATCTACAAGACGGACTAAAAAATAAAAATTAGTCCACATGCCCATTGGATAGACTTGTATTCAGTAAAGTTGTTTTTATGTAAGTAATACATATTAAAAAGCGGTAAAGTTAAAAGTTTGGATGTAGATTTAGATGAAATTTGGCATGCACGTTTTTAGGGGTACAGAGAAGGACAAAGGGTACTTATTATCTCGGAATTCACAGCTAGTATGCAATAATTACAAGTCCCTATCATTAATATATGAAGGGAGACCACAACCTATAATCCGAATTCATTGTCATTCAGTGTTTATCAAAAGTATCAAAGATGTCTTCGCAGAAGCGTTGTAACCATCGAAATATCCATTAATATCTCCGGGGATTGCCGAGTGGCCAGAATCTGCCAAGGACATAATTATCCACCAAGGATATACACGTAATTATCCTTGGTTGAACTACTGTTCTATAGATAGCTCACGTCTTTTATGGAGCCTTAGTTGTCAAAATACTTGAATCGCATATACCTACATCACTGTATCCATGCTGAATGAATATTTTATTCAATACAAGCTGTTCGCTGCGGTTTTACACGCGTTCATTTCGAATTCCTGTCCTGTAGCTCTAGCAACGTGTGTGCAAAATTCCATGGTGATCGGTTGAGTAGATGAGGCGTAAAAGCGTTACTATAATAATAATATAATATAATAATAATAATCATTTATGTTACAAACTCACTTTCATAATTTAGTCAGTATTATTTATAGCTTTTTTGACGTCAGTAAAATAACAATAATAGGGATGTTGACTACTATTGAAAATCAAAATTCTAATTAGTCCGACACGTGTTTTTTGCTTTTTCAAATAAAGTAAAATATACAGAGATAAAGCGCATTAAAGTTTAGGGTGAGGGGGTCGTGACGTCGCTAACCGCTAAAACCGCCATACAAACTATCCGAATAGTGACGTCACGCGAAATTTCAACTCAATGTATCGCCGTTATTTTTAGATTACGTAAAAAAAGAAAAAAATACATGTCCAATATTTTTTATTAATCTACAAGAAAGGCTAAAAAAAAAATTAGTCAATATGCCCATTGACTTTATGACAGCACCCATCGTCCACCCAACGTCCACCCAGCACCAAACGTCCACCCCCAGCCTCCAAAGCTTCCTAGATCTATGACTGAGGAGAAGACAAATTTAGTGGTCTATATCCATAGTCCGTGTCTGCCGGGCTACCTTTCCAAAACAAAGTGTAGCGTGATATCTATGTACTAGGTCATCTGTCAATTACATACAGTATTCAGAAAAAAGCACCAAAGAAGAGTCCTGCAAACTGATTTGTTTGATTTGATTTGTTGATTAACTTGTTCAAACCATCACAGTGTATCAACAATTTCTTACCAAAGCCTCACAATGTCATTGACATCGCAAACAAAATATGAAACGCGTATTCGCTTCGTGAATTTATGTGGAATATAAAACAGTCGCGAAAATATCTAACATTCATGGAAAAACCAGCTTTATAACAACTTTCAGTAAGACCGGAAATACCTTTTCTGATTACAGGCGTGTTTCAGATTAGGAATAACTTGATAATGTGTCGAGTTCAATTATAGGTAATTTGGAATCTTGTGATATTTTACACGTTATTATAGTATTATTCGGATATCCAAAAAATACTTCCGATGAAAAGAATGTAATCCCTACTAATATTATAAATGCGAAAGTAACTCTGTCTGTCTGTCTGTGACGCTTTCATTCCTTAACGGCTCAACCGATCATCGAGAAATTTTGCATATACCTTTTCAGGGGTACAGACAAGGACATAGGGTACTTTTTGTCCCGGAATTCCCGCGGGAACTCTGAAATTAACGCGAGTGAAACCGTGGGGAAGAGCTAGTGATATTATAAATGCGAAAGTAACTCTGTCTGTCTGTCTGTGACGCTTTCATTTCTTAACGCCTCAACCGATTATCATGAAATTATGCATAGGTACACGTTTTCTGGAGTATAGAGAACGACATAGGGTTTAAGGTTTGGGGAAGGGTCCTCCGGCTAGCTCAATAAATATAAGAGAGAAATTTTATCCCATTACAAAACAAACAAAAAGTATTAGAAATGAGGCGGGATATCTTAACGAGTGGCATATAGCCGCCTCATTACAAGGGTACTTTCTATCTTGAAATTCCCGCGGGAATTCCCAACTTATTGTGGGTGAAACTGCGGGGAACAGCTAGTACTTAATAACATGTCAAAAGAGATTTTAAGTTACAAGCATGAAGATAATTAGGGTGTCTCTTGAGCACTTTGCAAAGTTTTTCGTGTAGTAAAAATAGAGTAGAAGAAAGTTTTGCAATCTCACATCTTGATTGATTTAATATTGGAGTTAACACTCCGTTGGTTTTGAAAGGGAAAATATGATTTGACAGGGGTCATTCTGGTTCATTCGCTCGTCAACTACAAAAGTAGCAAAAGCGAAGAAAACTGTTCTTTGCGCTTGGGGAAACTTGTATAGTGCCTACTTCCTAGTAATAATGTTGCAAGAATAAAATTATTTTGCAGAGCTCTCAATTCGTCAAGTACCTATACAACGTGTTAATGAATTAACTGAATACCTGATACACCCCATTTAAAAAAATAAACAATAATATGATTAAAATATATTTTATGTCGAAAAAATTTATTCTTTAAAAGTTATTCAACATGAGTTTGGAGGTGACCTATCTATGAAATTCCAAGCGTTACGCCCTTGTTTACAGTTTCGACTTTTTTTGCTGCGGGCGACGAACGCGCCAAATATTGTAAGTATTATAAGTAATTTAGACATGACTGATAAAAATGAAAAATATAACCTATATTAAAACATAGTACGATCATTTCGCTAGTTGATTCTGAGCAAACTACTTTCTAGTTTTCATTTAATTCATTAACACGTTGTATAAGTAACTTTTTACAATTGCGTTTGATATTCTGTAACTAAACATCAATCTATCCAACTGGTTAAAAGTCTATTGGTGCAACTATTACTATACCTAGACTTAAATTAGTCTGTATTCTAGTTGTATTAGTCTATATTTAAGTGTCCAAAAATATCTTAATTCATTCATTCAATCTAGCGACCGAAACTGCAGTTAAAAGTACAGTGGCGTCTCTAGCCCATGTAGCGCCCGTGTGCAACCATTACCCTAGCGCCCCCTAGTAAGCGCGCGGTCAAAATGGAATGGGTGCAAAGTACAAGACGAACAGCATATCAAGTTAACACAACTTGCCTTTCCCCAATCGATAATAAAGTTTATTATTTGAAGATTTTTGAAGAAGAAATTTCCGTATCGAGCAACGCACACCCTGCACCATAGGTAAAGACGCCTGTGTAAAAGTAATACCACAATTAAATCAATAAAAACATTTATTTTTTATTTTTAATAAAATTATTATCTCCCCTTCTTAATATACAATCGAAGTCGTTCCATCTTGTCAATGGTGGACTATGATTGGAGCGTGTTTGACGATCGGCACGATGGCTGCATGATGGACCACCGCGGGGGCGGGGTGCAGCACGGGGGCGGGGTGCACGAGGGCGCCGTGCGAGACCGCCACTGGATGCACCACGGGCACTGTGTGGGCTACTGGTATTACAGGAGCAATGACGCCCGCGGAAGCCACGGCGATAAACGCCAGGAATGCAACCTGAAATCATACACATAAAATGTGTAAGGTTAAAATGGGGTTTAAACCTTCAAGCGGGCGCGCGGTCATTTGTAACGGGAGCGGGCGCGCGTAACCGAAAAGACCTATGAGATGAATCAGAGAAATAAAGCACTAATTATTCAATAATCATTTATTTTTTGGTACCCAGTTATATTATCATTGTCTGTATAGTCTAATTTATCAAAATTTAATTAAAATTTTGAAAAAGCAACAAGAATTTCCACCGCATCTGTCTGTTTGCAGTCACGTATAGTCCCTGCCATACGATGGCACTTTTTTTTCGAAAATATTAGTTGGTATGTCTAACAATTTTTTCAATGATGTTCTCCGAAATAAATAAACTTCAGGCTTGCATAAATTTTGTCACTCCCACACCATTCCTACGTGTACCCGCATCTTCAGTACGAATATTTTGAGCTTGACGCCGCACTCTGTTATATAATTGTTAGATTTTTGCCACTTCATTACTTTATCGCAACCTGTAAAACAGCTATTTATTTCTGAAAGATGTAAATTATCCTCGTTTGAGTCCGAGCAGTGTGATTCTTCAGCAGATTGAGGTTCCCCTGAAACGATGTGATCGGAAGTTTCTGAGCCTTGGTTGCTGAGCTCTGATTCACTCTCTTAGTAATTCTTCGAGTATTCTATTTTGTGGTAACGGTCTACGACTCATTTTATATGAAAAAGTAGTATTACAAACTTAATTCGAGAATATTGATTGAATGCCGACGAAATATTCTGTCGCGTTAAGCATCGCGCGTAACTTTTTCGACGACAGGCGCGTGTAGTCCTTTCGACGACTGCGCCGCGATTAAAACAATTGTGATCTGTGAGGTGGGAGAAGCACCCAAGCGACGGTAAACTCTTTATTTTACTCACAATGACATAGTGACAGGCTACTAGAAATGAGAAATGCATGTGATGGGTAATAACAATAATATGAACGAAAATTTATCAAGCGCGGTCGAATCGACTACGCGCGACCGCTTGAAGGTTAAAGGAGTGTTCAATGTTCGATTCTCTTTTCAAATGTAAAAACATAAAAAAAAAACTAAAAAGAAAAAACGTAAAATATATTAAAAAAAAACTTTTGACGTGGGAAAGAGTAGAAAACGTTTCTTTTATTTGGACGCAGATAAGCAATAACATGTTAACCCACAATATTAAGTTATTGATTCAAAACGCTTTATTGAGAGTTATAGAGCGTTTTTTAATTATGTGTTTACCTTATTACATTGTTTAAATACCAAAAAACATTTAAACAAAAAAAAAATGCTGAAACAAAAATGACGATATGATTTTAAAACACGATTTATTCAAAATTTCTCCAATGTGGGTTAACACACTATTGCTTATCTATGTCCATTTATCAGTGGTTTATTATTTATATTCTAATTTATTTTAGCCTTTTTCGTGAAATGACTGATTTCTCGAAATTACTGCTCTCCCGAATGACTTGCTAGTTTTTCGGAAATGACTTTTTTGAAATCATTTTTATTAACTATTTGTTTTTACCAAACTTACCTGGGTACTTACCTACCTACATAATTATATTATTACACCGAAAATAATTATATTCCCGAGTTTGTAAATAGCTCAATAGCTGTTTACTTGAATTTTGTATTGAATAATACAATAATAACAACAACACGTGATAATATTCAAAATAAACAGATCTACTTAATCCCACGCCTTGCTTAGCATGTGCCGTGGGAACCAAGCTAATTTGGTATACTTTCTTCCATTCCAAACAACGGATTAGCACAAGTTTAAAAATAAAATTAAATAGAATAAGACTCTGACATTTTATTTCGTGCCATAGCACTAGGAAGCTGTGAAGGGTGGATAATTTTACGGGTGTTGCCATAATAAATGTAACTTTATTGACGTCAAAACGAACCACATTATGGGCCAAATTTGAATAAATGATTTGACTTTGACTTTACTTTCAATAATTTATAATCCTACAAGCTACACTGTATGGAAATAAAACAGAACCTGACTTTTCAATCCGGTAAATAAAAAAGTTTTTTTTTTAATAAATCTGAGTATGCAAGCTTTTAGTATTTATAAAAATCGGCTCCAAGTTTTAAATTTATCTGTATTTTACCCTGTCTATTACACTGTTGATACATAATATATTAAAGTTTATAGATATATAAAACCCGCAGAACGAACGATGGAGGAGCCCTTTGTTCATCATACAAAGTCCGTCACCACCGGGAATCGAACCGGGAACCTCTTGAACGGAGAAGCATTGTACCTAACTGCTGCGCCAATCCTGCCGTTAATCCCCAAATTAATAAACGTATCGATGCCTATTGCCTAATATGCAGACGATCAAGCATTCTGACCTTCATCCTAATTAATTGTGCCCATAAAAAAACTAATAAGAAGTGTGTCAAAGAAGTTAAGGGTCAATAACTTTCTCTCTACAACGGACGCGCGTTTCTTTTTATATTTTTTGCAGTTTCAACTATGAGTAAATTATGACGATTAAAAAAATTGTGTAAATATTCTTGTACCAAAGTGTCCTTGTCCTTTGTCAAATGTGGATTCTTTGAATAAGTTGCTTTTAGCTTTAGGCAGATCAATTTTTAATTACTTACTAGATATCATGTAATTTCGCAATTACCGCGGGAATTCGAGGATAAACTATACGTATAAACCTTTCTCCTGAATCACTCTACCTATTAAAAAAATCGCATCATAATCCGTGGCGTAGTTTCAAAGATCTAAGCATATATAGGGACAGACAGACAGCGGGAAGCGACTTTGTTTTATACTATGTACAGTAGTGATTTGAAAAAATAAAAAATTACAACCGGTGCTTGGTTTGGGATAAGATGGCTGTGTGTTAATTACCCAGTATTATTTCTTAAATACTAGTTTTCGCGGTCTTACAATTTCGGAGTTTTCGGAGAACTGAGATTAAAAGTGCCCTATGTCCTTTTCTGTAACCGCTGACAACGTGTTTACAAAATTTCATGCTAACCGGTTAAGTAGTTAAGGCACAGATAATATGGTTAAGGCGTGAAAGCGTATAACAAACAAACAAATCCACATTCGCATTTACAACAGTAAGAATTAGTTAAGAGTTAAGACTAGCTGTTCCTCGCGGTTTCACCCACGATAATTACAGAGTTTCCGCGGGAATTCCTGGGTAAAAAGTAGCCTATGTCCTTCTTTGTATCTTTCACAACGTGTATGCAAAATTTCGTGGTGACCGGTGCAGCCGTTCAGCCGTGAAAGCGCAACAAACAAACAAACTCACTTTCGCATTTATAATATTAGTTAGGATTAACTAGGTACATCACTGCGTGTCGCTGTGCTGTTTGATTGGAGTTTTAAACAATTTTTTAAGCGTGAAATTAGAAATAATACCTAAGTAATAGATAAATTATTAACTTACCAGTTTATACATGGTTATTAAATTCAATTATTTTACTACTTGTTGTTTGTTTAACGATGTGCCGATGATTGGCGACTGTGTTCTCGATCACCTAGCAATAGTCCTTTTATAGCCCTTAAACACATGGTCTAGGGCCTAGACTCTAGGCTATCCAATGCACTGCAATAAATCTAACGTTTGCTAATACTGCTTGAATGTTTCTTGGTTAGTATAGCACGGTCGGTTTAAGCTGTGTGCTTTCAAAGAGATAATAATTTATTTTTGACAATTCTTTAATATTACTTTTATCTAATAACTTTGTCTTATTACTAATTTGACATGTTGAACGATTAATTAATTCTTTTGTAATTTTAACAATATTTTGTTGCTGTAGGTAATAATTATTTTTGTCTTTGATTCAGTAAGTTATTGTAATGTCTAAATCTTATCTTTTAAATAAGAACATAACTTGTAACTAATAACCAATAAACCAAAAAATAAATATGAATATTAATGAGAAAGAGTGTTTTTTCGTTTTTCTATATTATAAGTTTTTTATTTGCTTATTTAAAAATATGAAATTTGTATTTTCATGAACTACTTCTACAGATATACTATTTCAACATACTAAATACCTACTCTGAAGCTTTAAAGGTCAAAGTTTATACATGCTTACTAATTGAATAACTTCTAATTTCATAAAAGGTATTTATCTATGGACCCATGTTGCCTGACAACAAAACAATAAATAAAAAAAGTGTTTAAATTCTAAAATTTGTAAGTATTTTCTTGTAAAACATTCCGGCCAGCATAAATCGAACGCGCTATACTTAGCAGCAAAACAAAGTGATTCAGAAGGGTATCCGCAGAGATGACGGAAGGAAGGAGATATGTTATGATTAAATGGATGCGGTAATGAGCCAGTAGTTTACCAGACCAGTTCTCCTAGAATAGCAACATTTTTTTTTGCTCTGGGAGCAAATCGACGAACGTTGTCCAATATTGGCAAAAAGTTTTAAATCCTGGCGCTGGAAAAATTATTGCCTTGCTTTTATAATGTATAGAAGCTATAGCATTTAATTGCATTATTGGTTTGAAACCTATCGAAACTTTTTTAACCACCACGGTGGATAGATTAATTGTCAATATATCTAGTATTCATATCAATAGCTGTTTTTATTTTATTAAAAAAAATCTATTTTGCCAACATCATTGGTTATTGATTAGTTTTTTAAATTTTGCTTTAAGAATCTTTGACTGATATCTAAAATCGCATCTAAGAACGCTAAAATCACGTCTTAGACGATCGGCTGATATGATCATGGAGGCGCCTCGCGCTTAGTACTCATGCCGTATCTCCCTAGTTTTTATGATCCGAGAACACCCGTACTTAAGGAGTGCTGTCAACAAGATCCGACCGTGATTGCGTTCCCTTGGTAGTTAAATCACAAGCAGTTACTTTGTTAAAGGTTATAATGTATAAAACGTATAAATATTATTGAACTACAGTTAAGCTGTTGATTGTTTACCGGAACTATATCTATGGATCTACATATACATAATATAATTATGGTCTCCGTCAGAATTAAAGTTACTTAAACACGTAAAATATTATATTTCTTTTTGTTTTATACATACTACACTAGCTTTTCCCCGCGGTTTCACCCACGGTAGTTTAGGAGTTCCCGCGGGAATTCCAGGATAAAAAGTAGCCTAAGTCACACAGGATCACTGTAGCTTCCTATAAGTCAAATTATTTTCAATATCGGTTTAGTTGATTCAGAGATCACAACCTCACAAACTCCGGAGTTCCCGCGGGAATTGCCGGATAAAAAGTAGGTACCCTATGTCACTCAGGATCACTGTAGCTTCTTATCAGTGAAAGAATTTTCAAAATCGGATCAGTAGCTCCAGAGATTACCCCTACAACGCGCAACGTCACAAACTCACTAGCTCTTTATAATATTAAGTATAGATATGATATAATATTTAATATTTATTATGCTAGTCCAAAGAAAAATGGTACCTAATTCTAGGATAAAAGACAAGACTAAAAGAATCGACTTATATATTACTAAGGCAGTTTTCTGACACATAATTAGATTTAGTAGATATAATAGGTAACCTAGTTATGGAAGAAAGTTCTAGTGAAAGTTAGGAGTTAAAGAAGTAATATTTATACAAATTGTTTTGGACGCAGCAGGTACTAACTTGTTGCTAACAATAGTTCATTTGTGTACAAATGAGCACAAAAATATTATGATACAATGTTTTCCTTACTCTATGCTCTTATGTACCTATTTCGTCGTTATTTGAAAATGACGTCCGAGTTGAAATGATTGCTGCGATTACCAATAAAAAACATACAAAAATTTTGCTTGATTGTCCATAATATGTATAATTTTCATCAAATTGTTTTGCGATTCTCGAAAACAAAACACGACCTTGCCGCGGACAGGTCGTTCACCTCTATTAAATCGACGAATCGATTTTCAAATCGAATAAAACACGAAAATACTCGATCCACTCAACAACGACTTTTCGATCGAGTGAAGTGTTTTAAGCAATTAACCGCCGCACTCAGAGTCGATTTAATGGTTACTTAACGGATTTTAAGTAAGGATTAAAAAAAATTCACTCTCAGAGACAGTTAATCCTCCATTAATCACGTTTAATGAGGATTAACTTTAAGTGGCGCCTGACCCTTACTTAAGACTTAATTGGAGATTTTTGACATTTAAAAGTAAGGTTATGTTTGTTTTTGTTGTTAAAATTTCAAAACCAAAGTTGGATTTTTTAAACTTTTAGGGCGTCGATCACGTCACAGTAATTAGCAAAGCATGTCTGACCTAGAAGATTTTATTGAGTTTACGAATTGCTGGACTTCCAGGTGTCATGTGCTACACATATTAAAATAAGAAGTCCTGGTGGAATATCATAGAAGAGGATTGTTTTCTTTTAATGTTCAGGCAGTAACAGGCCCGAATTTGGATTTTTTAAAGTTGTAGCTCGATGGCCTAGCGGAACTCATGATAGTTTTATTCATTATAGTAGTGCACTAAAACAGCTGTCAGGTGTATTGCAAGGTATACTGCTTGGTGAGTGATTATGTAGTAGGTAAATGATGTGCATTTAACACCATTCTTGTCCTAATTCAAACAGTCAAGAAAAGTACAATAAAAGCCATATCAGTAATCAAAACGAAAAATACTGTTGAGAGTTTTTAGTATTTGGAAAAGGAAGTTTCCATATCTTCAAGTGAGTATGAGTATCAAATTAGACACAGTTGTGGCTGTAATTTGTGTGTGTGCTACATTTCACAATATCTCATTACCATTAGATGAACTCCTGCTTTATACTGACAATAGATCACCATTGCGATTGTGATTCTGATCATATTATATCCGGTACCTAACATAAATGATATACATAAGAAAATCCCAATAGTAATGGTTCTTGTTCAGGCAATCCATAGTTGAGAGATTTTTTAGAGATAACTAGTTAGGTATAGATAACTTTTTATGAATAGCTGTGCCCCACGGTTTTACTCCACATGAGTTTCGGAATCCCTGCAGGAACGATTTTCTTTTAAAATAGTTTTATTCTTCGTTATAACATCAGCTATTTGCCTGAAAGTCCCGTTAAAATCGGTCTAGCTGTTTTAGACAGAACAAACAGACAGACGGTTTCACCCGCGGTAATTTCAGAGTTACCGAAGGGAATTCCGGGATAAAAAGTACCCTATGTCCTTCTCTGTACCTGACCCTGACAACGTGCATGCCAAATTTCATCTAAATCCGTTCAGCCGTTTTTGCGTGATTGAGTAACAAACATCCAAACATCCACACTTTCACATTTATAATATTAGTAGGATTATATTATACTTTCATATGCATTGAGTGAAAAACTGTTAATTTGGAATCACAAACAGACACTTCAATTTTATTTATATGTATAAATTTATAGATTAAAAACCATAAAATAATAAAAAAAGAATTGGTTATACTCAGATTTTGTTTGTTATTTGTTTTTTTAAGGTGTAATAACAATTTTTACTTACAGAGTGGTTGCACCTTGGAATGGGCTACCGGAAGAAGTCTTGGCACCTTACAATTATTATTTGAAAACAGACTGGACAAATATTAGAAACAAAAGATAGAAAAATAGTAATGTATAACTGGATACAGGCACCTATCAGCTGCTTCAACTACCTGCCTGAATTTTAAATAAATAAAATAAAACTAGTTCATTTAAAATAAATAATTTTATTATTGTAATTCTAGTTTTTTTTTAATTCAGCTAGCTCTAGTTTTGCCATCTACAATAGCTTAATTTTTTTCTTCCTCAAACTCAGCAGCTCTCTCAGCAGCTTGTTTTAATGTCTCCAACTAAAAAAATACACTCATTAGAACTACATATTTTAGAATACATATTATAACACACATTAGCTGTGCCCTGCGATTCCACCCGTTTGAGTTTCTGAATTTCCGCAAGAACTCCAAAGTAGCATAATTTACACCTTATAACATCATTTAATTGTCAGAGAAAGTCCCGTTCAAATAGGTTCAACCGTTTCAGAGATTCACCTGTGGAAATCTCAAAGATCCCACAGGAATTCCCAGATAAAAAGTACCCTATGTTTTTCTCTGTACCGGTGAAAATGTGTATGCAAAATTTCATGTTGATCGGTTAAGCCATTAAGGTGTGAAAACGTAACAAATAAACAAACTAAGTTTCACATTTATAATAAAAGGATTTCAATTACAACTTGGTATTTTGCCCAGCCCTGTTGAGTTGTTATTGAATGTTACCTTTTCTATTATGCTTATTATGCTTCGGTTGAGGTGGTGGATTTGATGGTCCACCTCTAGTTTTTAAAAGATAGCCTTGCTTTTACGGGCCATAGCCTTAAGGTTATCCCATGCTCTTTTTAATGTAGTTACATCACGCTGCAAGTAAAAAAAAAAATAATTAGTTCTAGTTATATTAACAAAAAGTGTATACAAGCAATAACTAGAATACAAGTATATACAAGTAATACAATACCTTGTATACAAGTGCATTACTATTGAACTCGTCAGCGACTGAAATCCAGGCCATTTTTTCTTTAAAACTGACTTTCCGTCGATCAGTTTTTATTCAATTATCGATGTTTAATTAATGTGCAAATAAAAATTTTTCGTCCGGGGTAAAGTTTGCAACTCATTTGCTTTGTGTTTTATTTTGCTCCTGAAATATAAAGAAAACCATATAAATACATGCCTAACATATTTTTATCTTTTAACAATATGAAACCAATAATAATTACTTAATACTCACCATTTTTTATGCAATAATTTCAAATTATTATTATATAACTAAAGACGAATTCTCCTCCTTCTACTTCAAGCGCTCTCCACATTCGCGCGTAGTTCGCGCGCGAAGCCGCGAAACACCCGCGAACTATAAGTGTAGAATCATGGTTCGCGGGTGTTTCGCGGCTTGGCGCGCGGTTCGCGCGCGAATGTGGACAGACCTTTAATAATGGCGGCTATTCCAATTTGAAAAATTTCGCGGACTGATTTGACGTAGGTAATTGAAAAATGAAAATGGCGGCGTTCAATGTTGTCATATCACAAAAGTCATGGCATTCACGATTTAATTTTATTGAAATCAATTATTATTTCCGATTAAAGTAATAGTAAATTAACGCAATTAATTATTTCTAAAGAAAAATAATAACTTCACCTCATAAAAACTACAAAAACAAAAGTATCATTTCCATGAGTTTATGCATGTGGCAATGTCGCACTTTATCGATACGCATTTCGATAGGGTGTACCGCCCTATGCTTACATATAGTTGTCAATCTACTAATCAACATTAAATTTTTGTCTCTGGGAGCTACGGCGATTTAATTGTCACTAGAGGTTTTAAGTAGCATTAGTTATGGGCCGATTAACGTTATTTTAATGAACGACTCTGAGTGCGGCGGTAAGTATATTAGCGAGTTGAATAACGCGTTTTGATTTATATGCCGTTAACGTCGGTTGTGAATTGTGATGAAAATTGTAGGGCGGAGTCGTTAATGGCGTTTTATATTAATTGGTGATTAGTTTGTCTATTAAATTAAAAGACGGGAAGCTATCGAGCGGTGTTTCTTTGCCGCGGGTCAACGGCCACGATGTCTGAAAGGGAGAAATAGAGCTTTTTTTAAAAGCCCCAATAGATTATTGAAAAATTCCTCCACTATATCGGGATATTTATCGATGTCAGACGAAATAATAACTTGACTTATATTACAAAAATAAGTTGATATGATGTACGGGTTTAGTTAGATGGTGTGATATTTCAGTTGGCTTTTAAAGGTTATATTCTTTAATATATTAAATAATATAGTCAGACGGGTCGTTATATTATCTTCGCTGGCATATCAATTTCTTTTTTGAGACGGTTTTCTTGAAAATCTGTTAACTTTGAAACCTATCTTACTGTTCAAAGTTTAATTTCTAAAATTCTTGACGACTCTGTGCAACGGAATTAAAAATATAGGTTCTTCACTATCGTTATTAATTTTAATCTAGAATTTTCATAGAAAACTTAGTTTGTCTAGATTCTACAATTTCGTTTAGCTGCAGTACGACAGTGAGTGAGTTATCTGTTTATGTACGAGTGTCTTGTTAATATAGATTAAGTCTAATATAGAAGTTAACACAGTATTATTATTTATACATATTATTTTACTAGTAGTATTTTGGCCTTTCTTAGTTTCTCTTTATTCTTCTTTCGTCCTCTTATGCCCTCTTTTGTTCTCTTTAGTTTCCTTTCGTCTTTCTTGTCCTCTATTTTCCTCTTTAGTCCTTTTTATCCTGTTTCGTCTCTTTCATTTCTTTCGTGTCTTTCATCTCTTTCGTCCTATTACGACCTCTTTGTCCCCTCTTATCCACTTCATTATTCGTTTTGTTTTTTATTTGAACTATGTTATGTAAACTGTCGCTGTACTCTCGTCGAATGCTAAATTTCATTTCATTTCAAGTAATCAGTTGAGCCGTCAAGGCGTGAAAGCGTAACAAACAAACATACGAATTCTCCTTTTCAAAGTAAGGTCGTCACTCGTAAACCATACAAGAATACGAATATTTTTCTGTAAAACCCTAAATAATAGACTCCTACGCATTAGGTACGAATAGGTCCGTGCTACTACGTATTTTTGGATCATTCATAACTAACTCATTGTCAGATAGTTGTATGATAATATCTGTACCGTACTAATGCTGTTCATTGCACAAATATTTGCTTCTACTCATATTGAAATCATCCCACGCGATGAAATTGTTAAAATAATTCCTCGTACCTACACACTGAATAGTACCTAGAGTTGGTTGACTCCTGTTATAATATATATCTATAATATCTTTGTACCATAGATATTATTCCAGTAAATAAACCGAAGGCCCGTTTGTTTACTGTTAATTAAAAAGAAAGAGTCTGCATTCAAAAAAATATGGGTATTTATTTAACATTGACATTTTTTACTTTATTTTAGAATTTTAATTGACTTATACAGTAAATAGTAATGATAGGTATCTAATGTATTCTAAAAACAAAAAAAAAATCACAATTTTTTTTTTAATGAAAATTCCCAATACTTTTTACTTTTTACGTTTTGACGTCGTCATGATACTTGAAATTTCGTTTTTAATTCAGTATATTATAACTTTTTATCATATTATCATGTTTAAAAATATTATTGAACAATGAAACCTATTATCAATGCTGTGGGCGTAGTTTGAAAATTTTCGATAACCTCCTTTTTTAAAAACCTGGCGACTTTAAGTAGGTTTTCACACCACATGCTCGACAATGCCGAATTATATGTCATGTAAACCTTACCGAAAGCAAGACATTATATCTCTTGGCTTTAGCCGGGTTATAATGTTCTATTGAATTTCATTATAACCCGCTGGTCAATAATGTGATTTTCACTTTCATAATTCTTATTGCTATGTCCATAACGTCTCATTTCGCTAAACAGAATGTGTTCTCAGCGGGCGCGGCCAACTCGATTTTCGAAGACCGAAGCCATGGCCCACTAGATTCGCAGTGAGACGAACTTCATTTGTTTGTCAAATCGAGTAGGCCACGCCAGCTGAAAGAAGTGGCTATATAGGATCTACTAAGCCTGGTTTTTTATTGTCTCGCATTATGTGAGAAAAGTAGAGTATACACCACAGGGATAAAACTGTTTTTTTCTTGGGCGCTTGAATCCCTCACTGCACTCAGGACTCAATCTTAATTCCCTCCCTTTGGTCGGGAATTAACTTATAACACCCTCGCTGCGCTCGGGAGTTAAATTTGGAGTCCTTCGTTATGTTCAGGATTCAATGTAGCGCCCGTGACATAAAACAGTGCTTTATCCCCTTGGTGTATAATCTACTATTAAAGAAATATGTATACGTAATTCAACTATTATTTTTTTTATAAACACTTTTATACGCTTCTGGCTTAGTACTCGCCTTTTTGAAGTTATTTTTAAAATAGCAAAGAACTGTAAATATTTTACTCTATTTTTACACTTTGACATCTTAGCGCTATCACAGTGGCACATTGATAAAAACACTTCATTTCCCATAACCTTGGTGGTGGCAACCGTGCTTCGCTTTGTATGATGTATATTGCACTTGTGCATAATGCGGTTGTTTATAGGCCACCGGTCTGAAATGGACCACTTGGGGTTGGTACACAGCCACTGGTTTTGCGTACACCACAGCCACCGGCTTCGCTACGGCATATGTTTGCACGCTCTTGGAGTGATAGTGGCCTCCCGGCACCGGGGATGCTAATGTTGTAGCAGCTACGATCTGGTGAAAAAATATTATGATCATTGGAACAAGTTGGGTTTTTCGGGGGTGAAACTTTGGGTAAAATAGTACATAATATAGAGGTGGATAATAGAATAAAAATTAAAAGTTTGGATAAAGGAAACACACGTTTTCATATGCAGCGACAACAGTAAAAAATCCTACTTAATATTATAAACGCGAAAGTTTGTAAGAATGTATACAGATGGATGGATGGATGGATGTTTGTTACTCTTTCACGCAAATACTACTGGATGGATTTAAATTAAACTATACAATAATATAGCTTATCCATCAGATTAACACATAAGGTACTTTATATCCCGGAATTCCCGCGAGAACTCTGAAATTAACGCGGGTGAAACCGCGGGGCACAACTAGCCTTAAATATAGGATAGAACTTTTAATGAAAATGGATTTAACACGTATTACGCAAAAATTGTTACACGGTTCTAAATATTTATCAGTTATCCTGGCTACGTACAACAAAGTAGGTGGTCTTGAGTTCAGGCGTGGAAACTATGAGAAAAAAGTTGTATGAGAAATTAGTTACAAAATTCTAAATAATTGCAATACCTATTTAAGAGAAAAACACCTCACCGTCAGTAAAATAATACAGCATTTGGTAGCCATTTCGACGTGTACAATGTACATCCATACGAGTGCACCCAACTGATATCGGAACACCTTTATATAAAGATGGCTAGATTTTTCCATAAACAAATAAGAACAAAGATACGTAATGATATGCCCACGACGTCATAACAATATACTTTGTGATGTCTGCGATTAAAAAACCCGGTGAAGTCCATGTAAGTACGTGTATTTACCTATTTATGCAAAAACAAAAACAGGATTCCGCAGCAATTTTATTATGAAGAGTTGATGGAATTATACGTATGATCGATATTAATTTTAAAAGGCAAAGTATTTAATTGAAAATTAAAACAAAAATTGTAAGTATACATTGTAACAGCCGCACTCAGATTCGTTCATTTAAATAATGTTGATTGGCATTTCACTAATGGGCATGTTGACTAAATTTTAATTTTTAGTCCGCCTTGTAGATTAATAAAAAATATTGGACACGTATTTTTTTATTTTTTTACGTAATCAAAAAATAACGGCGATACATTGAGTGGAAATTCCGTGTGACTTTACACCTATAGTAGGTACACTTTACACTTAGTTATGACGTCGCGACCCTCCTAAACTTTACTGCGTTTTATCTAAGTATTTTTTCAGTAATTCGAAAAAGCAAAAAATACGTTATTTTTTTTTACTATCTATCTAACTGATGGAATAAATAGAATTTTGATTTTTATAACTTGTCATCATGCCCATTTAGTTAAATTTAGTTAAATGCCAATTAACATTAATTTAATGAACGTCTCTGAGTGTGGCCGTAAATGTAACGCATTGCTTCGTGAGAAAATACGCTAAAATTAATGCTGACGGTTAGGTTAGACATGAACAGCGACAACACGCACGACCTGAGCGAGCGCAGCGAGCGTGTCGAGGCAGTATTCAGCGATTTGCCAGAGCCAGATTTCTTTTGGCGTGCATATTTTGATATGCAATTAGTATGTATTAAAAGAAAAATAAAGCGACCAGTATTATCGCCGGATAATCAGTATGGGTAAATAACATCTTTTCAGAATTGTGCAGAAGCCAAATTTTATTCACGTAAAACAAAAATCGCACCGTTTCTGAATCGACAAGGGTCTACCTTCAAAACTCTCATACTCGGTTTGTGTAATGCGTGAGCAAAACTGTCAGTAATTTATAAGTATTATTACATTTAATAAAGTCGGGAAAGATTAACAAATCAAAGAAATTCAACTTATTTATTGCGTTTGTAAATAGATACATGCACTTGTTTTTTTTATTTGATGTAATAGAGTCATTGAAAACAACATAGAGATAGCTGCTCTAGCAACACGGAACCCTTGCACTAGGAAATTGGTGGCGCTTGACTATTTTTTTTCTCCGTTCTAAAGACTGCGATTCCGGATAAATCGGTTTTTTTTTTTAAATTGTTCGGTTTTGTCGGTGGTTACAATTATTATGACGCATCTCGGCGAAGCAAAAAGTCATCGTTAAGAAAAATATTATCTACTTAGTTACCTACATTGTTCTATACTAAAGAAGTTATTATTGTGTAGTACTTTTTAAGTACCTGTCTCTTAATGATTTCTTGCGTAGTACCTATATTTAGTGGGAAAAATCTTTGTTAAATTAATAAAACTATTAAAAAAACGCAAGATGAGATTGATTATATTCTGAACAAAGCAACGCGTATAGATTTACATGCGTTAATTTAAGTGTTTCTTTGGGAACGCTGTGAAGGTGTACGTCAGCATCAAAAAAATGTTTTTTTTTTTGCAGTCATTGAACTTTATTTACTATTGTAATTTTTTTTACTATTGTGATAAGAATCAAAAGTCAATAGTGATTACATGTTTATGATGCTGACTGTACTGGGATAAAAGTTTCCCAAATGTTGAACCAGGACTAAAGCTACAATAATATTATGACAAGTTTGATTTGTTTTTTAATTTATCGAAAGTTTGGTAACACGCAAACAGCAAAAACCAAGATGCCTATAAAATTATGAAAAAAAAAAAAATTTAACATATATTTATATACCTACTAGCTGTCCCCCGCGATTTCATCCGCGGTAATTTCGGAGTTCCCGCGGAGGTTGCGGGAAAAAGTACTCTATGTCCTTCAGTTCCCGAGGGAATTCCGGGATAAAAACTATCCTATCTTTTAAGTTGGACCATTTTATGAATGGTTACAAAATTTTATCAAAATCCGTTCAGTAGTTTCGGAGTCCATCGCGGACAAACAACGTGACACGTGATTTATATATATTAGATTATAAATACAAGAAATTTAGAACAAAATAATAAATAACAGAAAAAAAAACCATAAATTATGACAAGTTTCATGTCATGAAAAAGAAATACCACAAACTGCAATCGCGCTTTTAGCAGATAATAATCTAACCTTGCTTGAAGTGCTCACTATTACAAAACTGCGAGCCTTTTAAATCAACTGACGACGCTATTTGTAGATAAACGAACAACCTAATTTGACAATTACACAAATATTGCGTTGGTTCGAGGGTCAAGGGAGGTTGGCTCGATACGAGAATATAGATTGTCCACAAGAGACCATAAATTTGATACATATTGTACACTTCTAACAACACGTGTCATCTTATTAGTATCTTTAACTTTGCTAATTCTACCAAGTATTGTATTACGGTCGCATCTATGTTTGTAATGTCACGGTGACAAAGGCAAATGTTGCTGTATGCAGCCATTGGGTCGGTAGAGTAAATATTGTGAGAACCAGCTATTTTAATCATGCATGTAACTTGTGAGCAGATATTAAATATTTAATGTTTTTACAGATAAGACAACATGAGATGAGATAAACTTCATTTAGCCAAAAACAATCACGTAGACCACGCAAAAAAATAAACAAAGTCAACTCATACCATATACAGTGTGAGTCTGGATAAAGTGTACAAATGAAAATGAGGGATACTATGTTCAATTTTATCGACGAAAAAAATAATAAAAAAATTAAAAAAAAATTTTTGAATTTTTGACGATTTTTTTAAAATTTTGGTTCGCGTTAGGGTTCCCCTCGTAAACAAAACACTATAACTTTTAAAATAAACGGTAGATTGTCAAGATAAAAACTGAATTATGATCAGAGCTTATGGGGCGTCTACCTATATAGGGGAGCGGGGGGCATGTTGTTACAGGGGTAAGAAGTTATATGCCTTTTTTACCGGGATTTTAAACTCCTTGGTGGACATAATTGGACTCGTTTGTTTTCTTATAACATCATCCATTACATAAAAACGATAAGTGACCCGCCAAGTGCCCAGCTGCTAGGTTGTGTGCATGAGTCTAGATTTCAACCAAGAAAGGAAAAAATCCTTTACGAAATTTTTGATTCCTGATATTTATATTTTTTATTTTCTCAAAATTTTTAAACCTGATCGTTCAGAATATATCTACCATTAATTTGCAATATTGTTTTTTTCTACTATAGATATCCATTAATGGTGACTTCAATTTATATTAAAAAACGTGCCATGGGGCAGGTAGTTACAATTTTTTGGGGTAAGTTGTTACATATAAGATTGGGTAGAATGTTATGAATGCAAAATGTGAGCCCATGTCAAATGTGTAACAAAAACGTTCACTCATTTGCATTTGCATTAATTGCAATTCTGATGAAGCCTAATTTAATATTAGTATGTGATATTGTTACCTACCTCTATATAAATAACTATATATTTTTCTGTAATATACCTAAGTACCTTACAATGTTGGAATCTAAAATATTTTAGTTTGCTAAAAGTTTATTAAAATGACTAATGAGCATAAATAATTTACTACAAGTTGTTAATTGCAGACAAGGTTTCTGTGTTTTTATATAAAATTTCAAAAAGTTACTGCCAAAGTTATATTATTTTTCTCCAAAAATTACGATATAGGTAGATAATATTATAATTCTCATAAATGTTAAAAGACGGTTTAGTGATCTCTTTTGTTTATAACGTTTTGAAATAAAAAAAAATATTAATCATGGATGATTTTGTTTATTTACGTACCGTAACATAGTGCCCCAGGGATGTAACAACTTGCCCCAAATCTGGGGTAAGTTGTTACAATCGACTTTTTTGGTTAAATTGTCCATTGTGAAAAAATTACATAAATTTTAATAACTTTTCGATCACATTTTGATAGCTGAATAGACATACTAACGATAAAAGAAATCAAATGTATAAATTATTTGATGACTTTTGTCATATTGACAATTATCTAAAAATTGTAACAACGTGCCCCCCGCTCCCCTAAGTTTGGAGCGGGATGAATTGACTACAGAGCCGTGGTGCAGTGCCTTGCTAAAAGGCACTCTACTTAGCTGTTGATTTTGAAACACAGAAAATAAATATTCCTATGTAACGATATAATTTCGACATTTTAATGTTGTATATTAGGTACCTATGTATAAAATGTCAATTTATATCTTTTTTCTATGTAGCTAATTCAAAAATAAAAAAATTGATTTTCAGATGTTTTTGCTCAATCATTTTTACATGGCTGAAATCGATTTGGATGTTTGGCACACATAGAATAAGTAAGAAACTTTTAGTGCAATTCTATAAGATCACAAAATAAAATATACTTTACCATAAAAGGCGTAGAACAGTATTTAGCAAACGCAGAGGCAGAGTAATGTAGTCTCACGGGTGGTGGAACCACCTTAATACGTCTCTTCTTATCCCTTTGTGTTATTTTGAATGTATAAGCTACATTATTGTAAAGTTTCATTAAAATCCCTTCTGTAGTGTTTGCGTGAAAGAGTAACAAACATCCATAAATCCATACATGGAAAACTTTCACGTTTATAATAATACTAGCTGTGTGCCGCGGTTTCACCCGCGGTAATTTCGGAGTTCCCGCGGGAATTCCGGGATAAAAGTACCCTATGTACTTCTCTGTACCCCCTGACAACGTACATGCAAAATTTCGTCCAAATCCGTTGAGCCGTTTTAATAGGATTAGTAAGGATAAAACTAAAAAATTATGTGTATTTAGGTATGTGTGTATGTACGTATATTTTACCTAAAATTTTCACTGGTCAAGTACCTCGGCAGCTAATTTAACAGCTGAGCAACTCGAATGATTGACACAAATAAATAACATTGCGTTATTACGTGTAGCTAATGAATATTCATATCAGTATAATAACAATGAATTCATTAACTTTCCAACGTCCTTTAAAACTCAAGTCCAATGAATTTTCGCACTCACAAAATTGTACCACTTGTATTGGCAGAGATATTACCAGGCGTAACAAAGTTGGACAAAGACTAGGTCTTCGTAAAAAAAAAAGAAAATATAATCTTAGTTATATGGGACTTGATAACAACATCGTTTTATCTTGTCTCAAGTAATGCTCCGAGTTTTATGATCTATACTAATATATAGAGAGGAAAAGTTTGGAAGTTTATTT
Source organism: Zygaena filipendulae (assembly GCA_907165275.2). Classification (NCBI taxonomy): domain Eukaryota; kingdom Metazoa; phylum Arthropoda; class Insecta; order Lepidoptera; family Zygaenidae; genus Zygaena; species Zygaena filipendulae. Next base: position 12,187,134 of record OU015660.1, read on the forward strand.
ATGTAAGGAGTAATATTATCTGGAACTACTAAACTGATTCTAAAAATTCTTTTTATCACGGAATTTCCGCGGAATCTCCTAAATTACAGCGGGTGAAACCGCGGGGCACAGCTAGTTTTGTATGAAGCTAAGCATATTATAACATAAAATTAAAATCTGGTCTATGTTTTCATAAAAACATAGACCAGATGTTTTGTATTTGGTGAAAGTGTTCAAGAACTATTTTAAAATTTTTTGGTGTTCTTGATCCTTTATTTTCGAATGCTTGACCATTTTATCTGACAGTAAATGATAATGCGGGCTCTTTTAACGGTTGTCATTCAATAGACAATATTCGCATTCGGAACTACAAAAGGCTTTAAAGGCTAGAATGAATCTAGTCTTTAAAACCTCCAGTTCCGCATACTTGTTCAATCTTTTATCCTTCTTTTTGGATGTTTCTTTGTTTATGTGATTAAGTCATTAAATACTGCATCTATCATTTCGTATACATTACTGTGTAGGTACTTAAAGTGACATCACATAACGTTAGATTTAATTAAGATTGTCATAGATTAAAACAAGTTAAGGGTAATTTGTTTTCAATTTTAAAATCTATGTAAATAGGATCGTCTTCTACAGATGAGTTCGAACACCTCTTAACCTTGTTTGAAAGTTTGCAACTCGTACGAATGAACTTTATTTCAATAAACTTCAAAGCTCTCGATCACGATGCATTTATCTCTGGAGCTTTTAATATTTTTCGCATTATTTGAAGTGCGTTTAATTAAGTAATGCTGGTTCGTGTTTGGTGAAAATTTAATTCAAATTTGTTATTGACAATTGAAGTTGTGACTGCAGTCATCCACCAGCTGCCATTTTTTCTACTTTGAGCAAGTTTTGACTCTCTTGAGTAGGTAAATCTAGGCAGAAAGCAAATCTTACCGTATAATGCCTACAGTGTTAAACTTTTTAACTCAATATTCGTGGTAGAATACGAAAAAAAAACTATTTTTTTCCGCTAGTATTTATTACAGTCCTTTATACTTAAATAAAAACAGTTGTCATAGTATTTTAAACATAATATAAAACTTAATGAATAGCCAAAAGTGGCAGGGCCTTGACGTACGGGGTATGACTGACCACGGAGCTGCTGTGCGAAACGGCAGAAGGGGCGGTCTTGACTAGGAGGGGAGCGGCGTGCACCACAGGGGCGGCATGAACTATGGGGGCGGCATGAACTACGGGGGTGGCGTGGACAATAGGGGCGGCATGAACGATGTGAGCGGTCCGCAGTACTGGGGTGCCATGGTTGACCAGCTGGCTGCTCTGGGAGATTGTGGTCTTCGCAGCTATGACTGGCACCGCTGCGTGGACTACCGGGGTCTCATGGGCTAGCAGGTAGCCGGGGGCGGCGGCGGCGCAAGCGACGATGGCGGCGAAGAAGATCTGGAGAAGAAACCAAGTTGATTTGTTGCTAGAATCAGCAGAATATCAAACTCACTCTACTAATTAAAATATATTGAAATTCAGTAAACAAGCAATCTAAGGTTGCAAAGCCGAAAAGAGTCTATCAGAGTCTTTTGACCTCATTTATATAATTTTACGATATAATAACAAACATAGTAAATTTATTATCATAATATAGAATAATATAAACAATTTTTCGAGCCTCATTTTGATGAATAAATCTAATTAGATAAAGATAAAATTTGGGATAATTGAGCTATTCAAATAAAATTAATGAGATAAGTTAAGATGTTATTCAGGACTAATTGACGAGGAGATCATAAAAAAAAACAAAAATTAATAGGACTTCTTATTATCTTTCATTCATATTCATATTTTTTTGCCTGGTAAGGCTTTTAAATTTTACCTTCGGACATCACTTTCCCGACGACCCGTAATATATCCATATTCCATATGGATGGATCCTTAAGAAAACCCTTTCAGTTCCCTTTATCACTCCACCCGTCTATCACTTATTACGACGGATATTTCAAAGCTTATTCAAAAATGGGCATATGAAGTACTTTCACTCCCAATTTATGATACTTTTTCCGTTACATATCGTTAAAATGTAAATAGAGCAGGTAACTTACGTATTTCTGCATGTTTGTTGGTTTGTTTGTTGTACTGTAGTGCACAAGACGAGCTTTGTGTGATATCTAACAATCCGTCACTGCCCACCGCTTATATATAGCGGTGGCCACCGAAAACTGACAATGAATTCACGCAATACCGCGCGTACTTGAAATTCGTATGAATTAAGTTCGGATGTAATAAGCGGAGCTTTTATGGATAAGGTAGCTTACCTTGTACGCGAACAAGTCTATGAAACTGTTTGCAACTCAAAAAGCACTTGTTTACTTTCCTGTTATTCGCATGAAAGTTAGAAATTGCTGTGCTAATTCTGGGGTTAACCAGGTTTGCTTCAGATACTCTGTGAAGACTAAACTTACATAATTATTTTTGGCTTTTATAACAAAATTTTAATATAATTTTACTAAAGTAGTAAATAGTTTTATTAGGTATACATAACAGGTTTTTGCTTCATTATGTGAACTGCTAAGAACTGAATTGACTTTACGATTGATATGAAACTCTTCCATACTGGAGAAAATAGCTATAATTTATAGATTAGCACATGTACACCTGAATTATAGACATCATGACTTTTTTATTATTGTTTACCATTACCGGATTAAAATCCAACATTCATCCACCATCCATCCTTATGTATACACTACTGAAAAAAATACCTCTTTCTGATTTTTTTTTCTTCCATTTATAATTCGGGTAAATCATTACTATGCCATACAAAGTACGTATATTATCTGCTGCCTGTAGTCTGCACGTGAATTATTGAGCAAGCTTAATTACGTATATTTATTTATTTATTTATTTAGAACACAAAACAGATTATAGTCTTAACGAACATAAAACAGAAGTGTTAATAAAACAGAAGTCTGACTACAATCTTTTTACTTGTGTCCCTAGCGTGCTTTAAATTAAAACTGCTCATTACAACAGGTAAATTAATTGATGATTAAAATTGAACTAAAATACTGGATATTAAAAAATAACCAAAATATTGTGATGAAATTACATTAAAAAAATGAATGAAAATTAAAAAGTGTAAAATAAAAAGGGTAAAAATAAACAGGTAGGTATAAATTTAAGAAAAAGTAATTAACTAAGAATAATGATATTGGATATAATGCGAATGCCGCGTCCAAACGCATCACTAATTTCATACATCAGCGGTATCCCCGTGTGCTACTTCTGGGGATTAATGAATACACAAACTTGTAACTAGTCAAAGGACGACAATTATACCAATGTTCCCCAACGTGTAGGTTGATATGTCAAGTTCACACTTGTATTAAATTGCAGTAGTCATGTTGTTATGACCAATTAGTTAGCAATTACACCTTTATTTTCATTTGTTTTAAATTACACATAAATACAAATTACCCGAAGCATAAATTACGTTTATTTTGTCATTTATGTGCGGTCAGCTGGATTTTAGTGAAAAGCTTCCACGGGAGGTCTCTGAGACTTTATATAAAAAAGGAACTCATTTTCAAACTAGACACACGGCTGTGTAAAGGACAACATAATGTCCAAATCCAACAAACCCTTAGAAATGCAATTGCATAAACCTCATTAAAAACCGTTCAATACATTTTGCGGAATCAGCCAAAAACAGAGATGTTTATAATTTCCTTTTAATTTAATCATTACCTTATTTAGTTTGACTATATTCAAACATATTAAATGACAATATTTTGGTATCAAGAAAAATAAGTAAGATTAAGAAAATTATACGTTACGCGAAAAGGCAATCTCTTAAATTACGAATGACTAGAGTCTTGTTAAGAAAATAGAGAAGAATAGAACGTAAATCAGGAAATCTATACGAGTACAAGCAGTAGGTAAGTAATAAATACAAAATACACACATCAAAAGTGTCTAGGGATCAAGCATTTTTATGCGGATTTCTTGAGATTGAGATGTGGCTTTGTAATAAATTTATGATTTTATAAATTTATATGGATCCTTTTTGGTGCATTACATAATTTGAATCAGGAACTATCAATCAAATTCGAGTAAAAGATGAAAATCAGCTCTCAATATTTTCCCTATAAAAACATACAACGCATTGAAGACATTATTAGTGCTACTGTTTCCCTACTACTGATTAAAACCAACGTTATTATGGAGCGGCGACGTCATTTAAGCAGGGAAGAAATGCTCAGAGCCGTGGGAATGATAGAAGCTGGTTCCCGGCAACGTACTGTGGCTTTAGCTCTGAATACAAGTCAGAGTGTTATCAGTCGACTTTGGACACGTTACCGAAGCACTGGTACCGTGGCTGAGCGCCATTGAGGACGGTATCGCTGCACCACACGGAGACAAGACCGATACATTCAAATCTTAACTCGAAGAGCTCCAACAATAACCGCCATGATGTTAGCCGTGAGACTTCATCACTCTTCAGGGAACTTAATTAGCGACCAAACAGTCAGAAACCGCTTGCATGAAGTGAACCTTCATTCCCGAAGACCGCTACGGGTACCACCTATAGCAATGCACAATCGTAGGATTCGATATCAATGGGCTCTTGAACACAGAAATTGGGCAGAAGAACAATGGCGTTTCGTGTGCTTTTCTGATGAGTCTCGTTTTGGTATGAGACCGGATACAAGACGTATACGACACTGGAGAACCCCTGGACGCCAACAGCGATTAAAATCCTGCCAGGAAGTCCATCCTTATAGTGGTGGAATCATCATGGTATGGGCGGGTATTTGGATCGGCGGAAGAACTGAGTTGATTTGGATCAGAGGCAACCTCAACGCTCAAATTTATGCTGAGACGATTGTATCAGACGTCATCGTTCCTCTACAAGTGCAAATCGGTCCCTTATTTCAGTTAATGCATGATAATGCACGACCGCACACCGCAAGAGTTGTAAGACAGACTCTCGCCGCAGCTATCATCAATGTCCTGCCCTGGCCTGCTCAGTCGCCAGACTTGAACCCGATTGAGCATGCATGGGATATGCTACAGAGAAGAGCTCTGCCGAATATGGAGGGTATCCAGTCGCAAGAAGACCTTTTTTTGTTGTTGCAACGAACATGGGCGGCCATTCCACAGCGTGATTTGGATGAACTCATTTTGAGTATGCCAAACCGATGTTCTTGTGTTGTTAGTGTTCGCGGTAGAAACACGGATTATTAATTGTTTAAGTTACCCAATAAAATTTTAAAGAAAACTGTTATTTCAGTCTTTTTTTCGAACTTTAATGTTAGTGGTTCAAATGTCAAAAATCCCTTTATTAGGAAAATGGCAAATTTCTTTATTAATGCAAAGGTGACTTGGTTTATCGTTACTGTGACAAACGAAAACACTTTATTTGATGAATCCTTAAAGAAAATTTTAATTAATATCAATCAGGAGAAAAGTTATTGCAAAAATATATGTTGATCCCTAGACACTTTTAATGTGTGTAATAATATATGGTAAGAAGGAGAGAGAATTTAGCGAAATTTAAAGTGAGGTTAACAATTTGATGCATGTTAAAATTCATATCTGATCTATAAGTACAACCTTCTGTAGATATTTTTAAAGTAAGCTTACATACTTTTTGGACCTATGACCTCTTTACAACCAGCTTTAGATTTCTATCAGTCCATAATCCACAACGAAAAGACACGACTGTTGCATTATTTGTTTTGCAATTTTTATTGTATAATTACAGCAGTAATACCTACTGGGACGCAAGCTCTCGGATCTGGGGTCTAAGCTCGGACAATGGTCAGGCATTTGATGGACCGAAGGTCGCAGGTTCCGAACATTAATGTCGATAATTGTTATTATTGTGTACGTATTGTAATAATTTAACAATTGTCTGATCTTTATCTGATTTATTATTACAAGGACAAGAATTGGCCAATTTATGAATCCCAACCATTGAATCAAATTAGAATGCGGTCCGCCTTTTTATGCTTAACTAACTGTAACCTCGCGGTTTCACCCGCATAAATTTCAGTACCTCCTTGGGAACTAAAAGTATCAGTACCCCTAAGTTGATACTTAGGGGTACTGATATCAGAAAAAAAAAATGTAAAATTCTGTTCAGTAGTTCCAGAGATTACATCAAAACAAACAATATTACCTACTATAAGTGACTAGGTACATAGTTTTTTCCTTGTCAGTTTCATAATTATTGTCTCGAATACACGTTGTCAGGGGTACAGAAGAGGACATAACCTTTCATCCAGAACAAAGCACTGTTCCCAAGGGATAGAAACTTGATTGAGGGAATTTACATTGACGCGAGTAGAGCTGCGGGTATCAACTAGCTATATATGAAGTAGCTTTTCCGACTTAGGACTTCTCAAAACCCAGTTAAAACATATTTTTCTAACTGGTTCTTTTCTACATAAAGATTCAAGAAGAAAGATTTTTTTTAATTTCATCCCCAAAGGCAAAAGAGGGTTGAATATTTGGAACCATGGAGGGAGAGTTATAAATTTATTTTGCCATAACACAATCAAAAGACTCATTTCGTTGCCAACATAACATCATTGCAATGACATTGTCTATCTATACTTAACAAGCACAGCGGTTGTGTAATATATAATATAAATTATACGGCATACGTATGCATATCTCAAAGAGTTGACAAGAATAAAAATGATTACAATTATTAAATTAATCTCAAACATTAATCACTGTGGTACGTTCAAGGGAAAATAAAATGATCTGAAACTAATCAATCCCGTGGTTTCGCCTGCGTCTATTTCGAAGTTCCTTCAGGAATTCCGAAATGAAATATACCAGAAATTTATTTCTCAACCACTGACAACGCTAATTTCGAAATTTCCGGTGGAATTTCTGAATAAAAAGTACCCTATCTGCTTTACTGCACCCCTGAAAAAGAGTAGGTAGGTAGAAAATTTCATCACTATCGATTAAGTAGTAAAGACGTGAGAGCGTAACAAACCAACTCACTCACTCAATATTGGTATGGATATTGTATCAGTAAATCATGTCGTTTGCAATGAGCCACACTGCGCAGCTTTGAAAGTTTGCGCGTGCGTCGAATTGCACGCAATTGCGTCACGACACGAATGTCAAGTTCACGTACCTACCGAAAGCTCTTACAAAAAAGCTTTTTGCTTAAAATAAGTCAGTGGAGTAAGTACCTACTGTTTATATGAATTGAATTTTTCAGATGATCAAAGTTTCAATGAGAATAATGATGGTATAAAATGACATATCTGGGTAGCTTATGTCCCGGTAAAATAAAGAGATCCCGAAGGGATCCCAAATTTCATTTCACTTCCTCTTGCCTATGCTTCATAATTTCGTTTTCTTTTCCGTTAATCCAAAATGAGGCCACCAAACTGTTTTATATCATTAAAACTAGCTGTACCCAGCGGTTTCACCCGCGTGAGTGTCGGAATTCCCGCATGAAGTTCAAATAGCCTAATTTACTCTTCGTAACATCAGGAACTCCAGTTTTTTTTTTCATATTCTTCTTCTCCTTACAATAGCAAACACAACAAAAAAGTATTAGCGAAATTGGTCTAGCCGTTCACGCGTGTTGCCGTGACCAAGGGAAATAGGGATTAATCCCCATCCCATCCTGATTCCAGCGGAGCTAAGATGCGCAACACGATAAAATTTTATCGAGCCATTTTATCGATTCTCATCGACAGTATATTGTATTGTTTTGTCGACGAGAATCGATAAAATGGCTCGATATGCGCATCTTAGCCCCGCAGGTCGGCAACGCACCTGCAAGCCTTCTGGTGTTGCAGATGTCCATGGGCGGCGGTAATCACTTACCATCAGGTGTACCACTTGCCCGTTTGCCCCCTATGACATAAAAAAAAGTTAATAAAAATGTTTTTAATCTAAAAAAGGACACTAAAGGATCTATTAAAAAAATGTCCTCTGAAAACAAAGCAACAAACTATTTTCTAGTAAACCTGACCTTTTGTTACGAAAAAAAATCCATCGTAAACGATTTCGCAACCCGCATTACTTGTTTTATTGAACATGAGTCTTATTGAATAATCACAAGTCAACATAACTTGACAGTCACAAGTTATTAATGATACTGACAGGCGATGTAACTTAACGTATCGTATTGCAATCACTTTGTATCTTGTCTTAACCTATTGACTTCAAAATCTCACCGGGCATTTTCATAAAACTCCCGTGTGTTAGATCCAAAACTTGACATTGGCGGAAAAGTTGTGTTAATTACAGTAGAAGCCAGAATAGACAAGTTCTCCGTTATTTTTTGATTTACGTAAAAATGAAAAAATACGTGTCCAATATTTTGTATTTATAGGCGTAAAAACTAAAATTTGGTCAACTAGCCCATTAAAAAGTAAGTTAAGATAAGAATAAATTTATTACCATAAGTTTTCTTTACATCGAGTAAGTTTTGGATCCCGCAATAGGTCAAGCCTGAATCTGGGGATCTGAGTGTAGTGGAATATTTTATTGCGCTAATAAATAAATACACACACAACGCAGGATTCCTGTAAGATACATGCTTACAACTTCTGCATTTATAACACACTAGCTGTCCTCCGCAGTTTCACCCGCGGTAATATTGGAGTTCCCGCGGGAATTTCGGAATAAAAAGTCACTCAGGACTACCGTAGCTTTCTATAAGTGAAATAATTTTCAAAATCAGTTTAGTAGATCCAGATATATAACCTATCTCCTACAGCTACACAACGTCACTAACTCACAATTCACAAACTCACAAACTTTAGCTCTTTATAATATATATCAAGTATAGATATATAGCACTAGCAGTTTCACCAAAGTAGATTTTCGGTTCTCTGTCCTCGCTATTATTTAAGATAACGGTCGTTTGTAAAAGGACGAGTTATACAATATGACGACGACGCATACACTAGCTGTCTGTGATACAAAATCTACTCGTAAAATTTCAGGCAACACCTCATTTATCATTGCCTCTAACCTCGAGCGAAATGGTCAGACGTAGTGTACCTAATTCGATATCATATTTTGTTTGTGCCTAATACTAGCAAGACATGCAACTACGGTTATATTGTGTGGGTTTTGTTCCAATCTAATAGATATTCCAGATGTTGCGAAATCTTCATTGTCTTTGAATTGTTGGTTCTACACTGTGACTTTTGCCTAAAGCAGTTATGGCAGTTATTTATATAACCGATTAATATTACATGTTTTTTGTGTCTAACTTTTATTTTTTAACGTCAGGTCCGTGGGTTTCAGAAAAACATTCAGTGCCTACTTAAATTACATGAATTAACCACATATTTGTTGGTTCATATACACTATAAAAACAGTAATATTTCGTTGTACCACCACGGATTCTGAGGTAATTAATAATTTAGAAGACAAACGATGAAAATACAATCAATAGAAAAGTATGCCAAAATACCATAGCTAGAACACAACATGACCCATTTCTCGTTCGAAAGAGCCTGTCCTTAGACTATAACGTCGTTACAAGAACTCCCTTTAGTCACATCGTTTAATCAAAACATTCGATTATGTAGGTACAGTGTACAGGCATTAATGGGAGCGTCTCCTTGGCCTATTTAACTGCCGAACAGAGGTTGCGGTTTCCAAGTCCTGTGAGACATATAGCTTCTAACTTTGACATGTCTCCAATGAAGCTATTAATTTTAAATGGGAAATTCAATTTTGTATTTCTGATGACAATTTTCGATAAGGGTCTACAGAAATTTTCTTTTCACCAAAGAAATCTTTGGGTTAATGAAGAGATGTTAAATTAAGGAGACATAAACTCAGCAGTTGAAATAAATATATGAGATAACAATGATATCCTAAAATATTAGTTCTTGTATGTAAAATGCGAAAAGTAAACAACGGCATATAAGTAGTTTTAAACTTCTGTATTAATGAATAATATAAAAAAATAAAAATTTACAAAAAATAACATTGATTAAACATTGTGTATTGGTAATAATTAATAAATAATAACAAAAACGAAATCCTTTAGATCCTTATCAATGGTAAAGAGTTTCATGCACGGAGGAACTCTGATGTGACACCGCTGAATCGCCAGTCTTGTATACCAAGGGAGCATGGTAGTGAAGAGGCACATGGTGCAAAACTGGAGTATGGTGTACCAAGGTGCTTCCATGGTCGATGGCGTGGCTAGCCCTGGTGAAAGTAGACTTAGCTCCCATATGGACCGGCACAATTGGAACTGCGGCGTGAACTATTCCACCGTGGTTGACAACTTGACTGCTGCTGGTGATGGTCGACTTGGCCAAAGGTACGATCGTTTCAGCATGGACCACGGGGACGATGGGTGTATGTTGGACCAGGGTGCTGCCGTGGTCTATGGCGTGGCTGCTCTTCGTAAGAGTCGATTTGGATGACAGATACGGAGTTTCCGCCAAGATGAGGCCGGGGGCGGCGGCTGCGCACGCCAGGATGGCACCGAAGATGATCTGGAAAATGGAATACAATTGTGAAAAATACAGACAAAAATTGCAAATATTGCAGTCTTTTTCTACCAGTTTGAGAGGGAAAAGAAGATTAAATATTGCATGAAAACAAAAACTTCAGTTTTGATTTTAAATAAGGGTCTTTGTGATGAAGTATTAACTCTTCCCTCATCCTTTTACCATTCAAGCTTTACGATTTTGTCATCACTTGAGTTTCCCAAAAATCGAAAGCTATTTCTATTTTAAAATGATTGAGTACTCACAAATGTTTGCATGATGCTATGTCACTGCTGTCACAGATACAACTGATGCATCCAAATTCACCAGTGTCCTTTTTATATGCAGTTGAAAAACATACATCGGCCCAGATTGCGACAGTTATCGATGGCGCGTACTTGAGACGAAATTTCTTTTGATCGCGTATCGCGAATGATTATTATTATTACGAGCATGGGCATTCGTTAGTGGACAATATTACGACACTGTTAAGGTGCGCGCAGATAAGTCTGATAAAGTCGCCGTGCAAAGCTTTAGCGGTTGACGAAATTTTTGCTGCAACGTTTACGTTCTATTGTTTCGGCCAATCTTGGAACAAACCAACATTGTTAAATATCATTGGTTTTTGTAATGTTTTTATTCTAATATTGTTGAGTAAACTTTTTATTTACGTGTAGGTATTGTTTGAATTTTTTCGTGATTAATTCAATAGATAATAAAATTTGACCGTGTATTATTTATTTTATGGATGGTAATTTATTTGAAATCACAACTTCTTACGTAACTTTGATGAATTTCAGTTCATGATTTTAAATTTAGATAAAAAAAAACCTTTTTTTTTTAGTTATAACAAAATATTGTATTGCTAGAGCCGAAGCTCTGCTCGGCCAGATATCGAGATATCGATATCAAGAATTGACCGAAAATTAATTAGTTATTCATTTCATTCAATAAGAGAATGAGAAGAAAAGAAACAATGCAATCTAAGTCGAATCAAGGAAAAAGAAATTATAATAATACTATATATAAGGCGTTGACAATTCTATTAACTTTATTTTGAACCGGAAAGAAGAACATTGCAGTCTATTGCATTATAGAACTTTGCAAGTTACCAAATCAGAAAAAATCACTGCATACATAGTATAAAACAGAGTGGCTTCCCACTGTCTGTCTGTCCCTATGTGTGCTTAGATCTCTCAAACTACGCTACGGAATTTTATGCGGTTTCTTAATAGATAGAGTGATTCAAGAGGGAGGTTTATACGTATAGTTTATTCCGGATTTCCCGAGGGGACTCCGGAATTACCGCGGGTGAAACCGCAGGGGACAGCTAGTACTTTATAATACTTTATATGTAATTAAGTTGTAGTAGTACCTTATAATTAAGGTATTACTTAATTAAATTGTATTTAATTAAAAGCACAGGCGCTAACCTCTGCGTAATGACGTTAGTCGGCAAACACCTTTACATAGAGTCGTATTGAGTGCAAGTTCAAGCAACTCTTGTTACTCGATATTTTCGCATCGAACCAACCTTGGATTAAACAAAAACATGTCAATGCAAATCAGATCATGTGATTGAGCTTCTAATCATGGATATTGTTAATTTGCTGTCTAAAATCAAACGTGAACCTTGATTGTAATAATCGTATCAATTAACATTTTGAATAGTTATTTAGCTTTGATTTTAACTTGAAGAGTGGCGTTTCTGACACCTGTCAGCCTACTCACTCTATTCCCGCGGTAACCTACAGCTCCTATAAATGTCTTTGGTAGACTTTGCATAATTACCGTATATTTTACAGTATAATCTCGTTTTATTTAATATAAATTACCACTTTTTTGAAGTTTAATGTAGCCCAAGAGAACACGATGGAAAAAAATGGCAATGGTACAATCCACAGAACAGAAAATAACAGATAGAAGGGACATCAACTTAGTTTAGTATGAAAACAGATGAAAACCATCGTCACCTGGTGATTTTCGCACACAAAACTATTCATTCGCATTAAAACACATTAACGTAAAGAAATGTATTAAACGCGTTATAGTTATGTTTTTACTTAGTCACTGTTTATAAAATACTCAGTTTTGGGATATTGTGGTAAATATACTTGGGATGGCAGCAAAAGAAGTTTTGGGCAAGTTAGAGCACATGCTCTACCTTTGCAACGGTAGCGCGCCTGCCCCGCCTACATGTCCTCTCTAGTTAATTTATTTACTCTGTGGTACAATCGATAGGACTACGGAGTAAGACCACGGGTAACAAACGCTTGGGTGCCGGTTCGAACCTCACGGTTTAACTAAGGACTTTTTGTTGTTTCATCTCTCGCACGCGTTACTGATACACTCATTTGTTTTATCTTTATAAATTCAACATTATAATGTATTAGGTAGTTCTAGCCCGCTATTTGACTCGTATTAATTCTAAAGATCCCTCAAGAACTATGTACCGAACTATGAACCTACCGAAAATACTTCAACTATCTTTGTAGAAAAAACCACATCGATCCAACACTCCATTGCGACGCGACCGTGAAATTCGGACAAACACACTTTGGCGTATGTATTTTTTCACTCATTGCTCTAACATAACATCTACAATCCAGATTGATGGGAAGCGAGTTTTACTAATTATACCTATCCCTACTAATATTATAAATGCGAAAGTAACTCTATCTGTCTGTTACGCTTTCTCGCCTTAACGGCTCAACCGATCGTCATGAAATTTGCATACACATTATCAGGGGTACCGAGACGGATACAGGGTATTTTTTGTCTCGGAATCCCTACGGTAACTCCAAAATTAACGCGGGTGAAACCGCAGGGAGCAGCTAGTTTATAATAATTTATCCACTCGAATATTGAAGAGGTCCGAATATAATAATAGCGTTCGGGGAATACTGACCTCGGCAGACCATTGACGTACTAGCAGCATCATATAAAGCCTTCTGGTCCCAAATTAAGCAGAGCTTGTACTACGGCTATCCGTAGTACCTAAGTATGGTATTCAAATATTTTTATACTAGTTGAGCCCCGCAGTTTCACCCGCGTTAATTTCAGAGTTCCCGCGAGAATTCCGGGATAAAAAGTACCCTATGTGTTAATCTGATGTATAAGCTATATTATTGTAGTTTCATTTAAATCCATCCAGTAGTTTTTGCGTAAAAGAGTAACAAACATCCATCCATACATCCATCCATACATTCTTACAAACTTTCGCGTTTATAATATTAGTAGGATACATTTTTTTTGTGAATACATACTTAAATAGGCATTGAACTTTGATTTATAGAGATCGAACCCGTGAAACCTAGTGTAGCAGTCTAATTCACTAATCACTAGACTGAAAGTTCAGGGTGAAAGGCGTTTAAGGAAGAAGGAGGAAAGGACACATCCAAGGATTGCGGGTACATCCTTACTAATATTATAAATGTGAAAGTGAGTTTGTTTGTATGTTACGCTTTCACGGCTAAACGGCTCAACCGACTACCACAAAATTTTGCATACACGTTATCAGGGGTACAGAGAAGAACATAGGCTACTTTTTATCTCAGAATTCCGACGGAAACTCCGAAATTAACGTGGAAGAAACTGCATTAAATTTTGCGCACTATACCTACACGTTGGTAAGTAGGTACTTTATCTTGGAATACCCGCGAGATCTCCGAAACTAACGCGGGTGGAACCGCGGGGAACAGCTAGTTGTAAAATAATCAGGAATATTCATACCTACCTACAGCATCGTATTAAGTAGCGACATAGGTTATGGTACATATATAGTCAATAGTAGGTATGTCTGCAAGTTGAATACTGACTTCTTTCACTGTAAACTGTTTATTTCTTAAAACAAAATGGCAATGATTCGGATTACCTCCGTGTCATCGTACCATCACCGGGGTCTGCATCCGTCGCGTCGGGCCCAATCGAAAGCTCTCGACTTAAGGACGAAACGAGTTAACAAGATCCTTTCAACTCTATAATTAAACGCCCATTCCAAAAGACGAAAATGGCACGAAATCGTTTTATTCCTGTTGTACAGACGAGCGCGAATGTTTTATAGTGTTTTTTTTTGTTGTTTTAGTAGACAGTTTTGTGGACTGATAGATAGTGTCAACAATCTTTTCAACTGGTCAAAAAAAAAAAAATATTTTATGTCAAAATTCTAAAACCAAAATGGGCATAATCTTAGATTAAGCATGTAAATTGTAAACAAAAATAACTAGTCTTCTCTGTCTAAAGTACGAAAAGACCCTGCTCATACGCGATCATGTATTGATATGCATAAAAATATTTTGTTAATTATGACTAATTAGCTGACCCCCACGGTTTCACCCGCGGTTATTTCAGAGTTCCCGTGGGAATTCCGGAACAAAAAGTACCCTATGACACTCAGGATCACTGTAGTTTCCTATAAGTGAAAAAATTTTCAAAATAGGTTCAGTAGATCCAGAGATTACCCCATACAACGTTACAAACAGAGCAAAAGTTTTGCTTTTGCTATACAGAGCAAAAATTTACAAACTTTTGCTCTGTGTAGAGGACTTCGGCCAATGTTAAGTGTGCGTTATCACATCCTACTAAAAGTGACTGATATTTTTTAGTTCGGTACCTAACGCCTATGGCGTCTCCTTTCATTGAATGTTTAAACTTTAAAGATTTTCATTTAATCTTTTCTACACTATTAATCATCTAAATACAAGATCTTATTCTAAGCTCTTGTGAGTTAGTCACCGACTGTACTATGTAGTGTCAAAACGTATCCAATATTCGGACCCCGGGGAAATCTTAACAAACTGAATTCTCTTTACTGTACATAGATTTCTAAATAATTAAACTACCGTTAATTGAGATTTTTTTACAATTTTCTCTGTGCTGTGAATTACCGGTAACTAATAGCTGTGGAAATGAATTAAAATTGCCAATTGTTTATTTGTTGTTTGCCAACGCTTTATTGTGATAAAATTCTAAATAGAATAGAATAGTTTATTTATCAAGTTTGTCTGTTTGTTTGTTTGTTAGTTCACGCCTTAACAAATCAACCGATCGTCATGAAATTTTGCGTTCACATTTTCAGGGGTACAAAGAAAACATAGGTACTTTTCGTGCCGGAACTCCCACGGGATCTCTGAAATTAGTGAAATGAAATGAAATGAAATGAATGAAATGAAATAAACTTTATTTGTTACGACAATCGTTAATATATGAAATAACATAAACAAGCACAACCAGCGTGCGGGTAATACCGGAGGAACTCTTTAATTTCCAGAACGATAATATCAAGTCAAAAGCGTTTTTACCTACCGCGTTGTGTTGACAGTTTCTGTTGATTAACGGCCGCAATCAATTATCACATAAATTAATACCGGCGGTACGACGTTTTCTGCTATGAGAATAAGGTTCAGTGTTGGGCAGCAATATTTATTAATAAAAAAACCTGCATGTTTTGTTTAAGTGCGATGTAAATTTCTTTCATTGTACTTTAAGCCCATAAATGACGTTAATGCAATCGGACATAAAAATTAATCGGTTTTAATTATGTGGATTGATCCAATATTTATGGTGTAATTGTTTTTAAACTTCCAATTTTATTATGTCCATATAGTGTATTGTTATGAGAAGTTGAAAAGAGAATAAACGCGTGTTGACAGTATTTGGTTTTTAAAATAAAAGAGAATGGGTTGATAATGCCTTGGAATAGCAATAAGATTATTGGAAATATCCAATCCGTACTAATATTATAAATGCGAAAGTAACTCTATATTCTATAAGTCTGTCTGTTACGCTTTCACGCCTCAACGGCTCAACCGTTCATCATGAAATTTTGCATAAACGTTGTCAGGGGTACAGAAAAGGACATAGGGTACTTTTATCCCGTAATTGTCACGGGAACTCCCAACTTATCGCGGGTGAAAACACAGTAGTAAGTTATAATTCGAGTTGGGGTAAAATTTCATGATGGCGGTCTAGATATTTATGCTATTTTCCGATCGGATAAATAATTCAGACGGATATATATAGATATTGAGGTTTCTGATATAATTTTTTTCTAAACTGAATAGTTTGCGCGAGAGACACTTCCAAAGTGGTAAAATTTGTATCCCCCTGTAACTTCTAAAATAAGAGAATGATAAAACTAAAAAAAATATATGATGTACATTACCATGCAACCTTCCACCGGAAATTGGTTTGAACGAAATCTAGTAAGTAGTTTTTTTAATACGACATAAATCGTAAACCGCAAAAAAATACTCTATTATTAAAACATCGATCAAAGTTACAACGAACTACAAGCACTTTTATATTATTATATTACTTGTTGCTACGGAACCCTTCATGGGCGAGTCCGACTCGCACTTCGCCGCTTTTTTTCTCTTTGTATCTTTATCTATCAGCAAATTCGATACCTTGACTAGATTTGACATCAACATGACAAATATATTTGATCTGTCCGAAATTGTTTATCCATGGGGACTACTTTTCATCTGGATCGATAGTTCTTTTTCATCTTGATCGACAGTTCTTTTTCATTTCGATCGACAGTTCTCAAGAGAATTCTGAAGTCGAGTTATGGGCGTGGGTTTTTATACTTGCGTGTAGTTTAAGTTAGTAGATAAAAAATGGGGCTGTTATGTCACTTAACTTTTTTATCGGCAGGGGGTTTGTATCCCTATAATTATATCACCTAATATTACGTATTATACGTATAGCAATAACTCTACTGTGAGTCAAAGTATTACTAGTCGATCTCCCACGGTTTTACTCGCGTTAATTTCGGATTTTCCGGGAGAATTCTGGGATAAGTAGGTACTCCGTGTTCCTCAAGAATAGGTACTTTGACTTTCAATAAAGTGACAGTAAGGGCCATCGGATATATTGCTTCAAATGGGAGATATAGGGTGCTTTCGTCTTAATATAAAGAGATGCTATAGGAATTCCGAAATCGAAGCAGGTATTATTTTATTAGATACCCATTTCTTAGTAGGTATTATTTCTTACTATTATTGTTCTTACTACCGCAGTTTCACCAGCGGTAATTTCGGAGTTGCCGCGGGAATTCCGGATAAAGATATAGCCTATGTTATACTCTGGGATAATCTAGCATTCTAATGATGAAAGAAATTTTGGCATCAGTCCAGTACATTTTGTGTTATCGTAACAAACAAACAAACAAAAATACAAATCTTTCCTCTTTATATTTATGTGTAGATAAATAGCTCTGCGTAATTCTAGCACCACCCACCCTATGGTAACATTTTTTCTAATTATGGTTGCGTGGAAGAAATTGCTTTTAAACACTAAGGTCGCCCTTTGTTGCCTGTTTTAGTTACTTCTCTATGTATTTTTACTCTGTTAACAACAAGGAATATTTGATTTGATTTGATAAAACCGCGGGGGACCAGTTAGCTGTCAAATAAAGCCGTCAATGAAAGTAGTTTCGACACGTCGCCCCCAAGTCCTCACTCCCGCCCATTCGATTCCACTCGCTCGTGACATAAGTCACTCGGGAGTGTGATTCACTATGACCTCACCAGTCACCATACCGCATTACGGTAAAGCGTCACAAAATAAGTTCAAATAATTGAAAAAAAAAAACACGCTTTAACAGTAACCTGAACTAAAATGGAAATATCTAGGACCAGAGTCGTTGTCAAGACCAATCAAACGAGCCCTAAAGTGATTACGTTACAAACACGCACGTTGGGGGCAAGGAATGTCTTTGGTCATAGTGAAACACATCTCAGGAGACATTATTCGCAATACACGAAAGCCTTCTTATAATTTATAGCAATCAGTCGCTAAGGTCACCTGACGGCGCCATATGCGTATGATTAAGTACTCGATACGCATATTTTACAACTGGTCCATATGAGTACCTACCATGAATTGTTTATTCATTTTTAACATTAATTTGTTACTGGTTTGATTGACAGCGAAATCCTAGCTGAGTTTTTTTGTTGATTTTTATCTTTTAAAGTAGGTACCTACTACCTACCTAGTTAAGACGTGAAAGCGTAACAAACAAACAAGCTCACATTCGTATTTATAATAGGATTATGTCAAATATAAAGTGGCTACTAGCTGTTTCATCCGCGGGTTCACCTATTTTAATTTTGGAGTTACCGCGGGGGTTCCGAGACAAAAGTAATTTTTCACAGCGTTGTTTACAATTTACAATCCCGGCGACCATGGCACGGGCCGATTGGAATTTATACTACCAACAAGTAAACACTTACACGTGAAGGATACGTCATAACGTATCATTCGCTGATCCAAAAACCAATGCTAAAAGAGATAAGTCCATTTTAAAGTGTTTTCCATATTAACAGCAGAGCAAAAGGCATGATACCGATTGACGGGGTATAAAAATCAAAATTCTCTAATAAATTAATAGACACGTATTTTAAAGTAGACCTAGGTCTGACGTCAGGTGAAATTTCGACTCGTGAAAAAGGAAAAATACCTACCTACTAGTTTTTTTGTTATTAGGTACTCTACACGACAGACTAAAAACTAAAATTTAGCCATCTAATTCAATAACTTTTGTTGCTGTCATATTTTTTCAGTACCTATGCTGATTTTTCATGATTGCCAAAAACTGTAGCTTTCAGAACGTGCATTCATATAAGTGCAACTAGATAAATAATAGCAAAACATAATTGCCCTCATGTACAACTGAAAGTCGATTAATTTACTACCTCCCAAAAGCTCAAGATCTGAGTAGATGAAGACAACGCAATAAGCTTGCTCACTTTCCACAATTAACTAGGTAGGTATAATTCAAAGTCAAACAGATTTAACGAAGTTTGAGGTCGAGTTAACCACATTTAGTCCTATTTCTTTTGAACAATACCATAAAACAATTGTCACAAATACAATTTTACGTAATTTTTTTATATTAAAACTCATAATCATAAATGCACGAGTCGCATTTCGTCCAAACGTGTTTTAAGGTGACAGGGCCCCACACTTCAACTGCAAACAAAATGTTGTAATTGGTTTTTAATGAAATAATTCTTAAGTCGGTGTCATTTCTCTTTGGTTTTTATATCTGAAAGTGGCGCTACCACTTTGCCTCTGTAGCGAATGCAGTCGTGGGACGTTTGGGTGTGCACCACAAATTAGGGGTTCCGTTTATTGGCGAAATATAATCGCACGTTGATATTTCAATATGATTTAAATCTGTACAATTATGTGCAATTTAACCGACGGGCAGCTGTCGGTTTTTCGATTATTTTATTTCGCATGCTTGTTACCGATAATTTATCACTTCAAGTGCTGTAGTAATAAGCTGATCACTTGTCGTGCGTAATTGCATGGTCTCTTGAAAGTGGTCGCCGAAATATAATATAAGTTCATCAACAATTTTACATATCTCGATGGTGCTTTATAAACTAAAAGAATGCGTACCAACGATCAAGAGAGTTAGTGCTGTAATTGCGTTTTATCAGCACTGTCTAAATTTGAATTTTTCTAAACGCCTCTACTATTTTTATTGATTTTTAATATTAAAAACAAGAAATAGCAATTCAATAACTCAAACTATAAACAGAGAGAAAACTAAATTGTTATTAATTAATCCTCAGTTCTAAGTCTGTTAATTAATCTTTTCCCTACCTACTCTTTTCCCGGCTTCAGTACCTATTAAACGTGTAGTCCATACTAATAGTAGATATTATATAAATGCGAAAGTGACTCTGTCTGTTGACTTTTCACACCTTAACTACTCAACCGATCATCATAAAATATGCATACACATATACAGGAGTAACAGAAAAGGACATAGAGTACATTTGATCCTGAAATTATCGCGGGTACTCCGAAATTCACGACGCTGGAACCGTGGGGACTGGGGTGCTTTACTAGCTGAACTTTACTAGCTGACCCCCGGTTCAGTAGATCCAGAGATAGGTGTTCCCACGTGGTTTTACCAGCGGGAAGTTCGGAGTTCCTGCGGGAATTCCGGAATAAAAAGTACCCTACGACACTCAGGATCACTGTAGCTTCCTATAAGTGAAAGAAATTTCAAAATCGGTTCAGTAGACCCAGAGATTAACCCTTACAACGTCACAAACTCACGAACTTTTTCTATTTATAATATTAGTGTAGATATTTCTAAGAAACGTATAGAAATAACAGAGAGTTCTTAGCACCTGAGTGTGAGTGACTCGGAGCTGTCAGTTACCGTTAGCGCAACGCTCCCGCTCAAGAGACGCGTCCCGAATAAACGCGCGCTCTCGTGGCGCAGTCTGCACGTCCCTTTACGTACCCATCAAGGACGCATACAGTTGTCTTCGAAACATACAGCTAAGTCATAGGATATAGCGTGCAATGAGAAGCGAGGAGTGAAGCTATTTTTAAAGCTTTTATAAAAAAAAAATTAAATTAAATAAAAAGGGTGAAATCTTTCAATTCAATTTTGAAGCAGATATCTTCAACCAATTGAGCGGAAATTTTGTATGCACATGTAGTTTGGATGACAATGCATGGTTATCTGTGTGACGTCATTCTAATTTATTATGAACTGCAAACATTGATGTAGGAAAAAACTTACGTTGTACTTAGAGTCACAGTTCTATACAAGTTTCCCTATAAAAGTGTCATCGATAAATAATAACACCTCATGTGGGTCGTGAAAAAGTTTATTCGAAAGCCCAATTTTTCCTGACCACGTAACACGACAATACGTTCCTTAGGTATAGTGATAACATAGTTTGTCAACTTGGCTAAGGGACAGTCAGTCAAAAATCTCTTCCACGTTCCATCGACTCTCTCATTGCTTATCACTTAAAATCATAAACTACAAAGGTTCGTTCACACACGCCGACGTCGTCGGCCCAGCCGCGCCGCGCACGTACAGACGCACGTAATAGAGTTAGTTAACTTGTGTATTGTACATCAATTTGCACCGATTTGCATCTCAAGATTACAAAAACACTCTCTAAAGTGGTTTCTCAGACATTATTTGCGCTGTTTATCCTATTAAAAATATTATGATGTATTGAACTGCATGTTTTTTGTAAAGTAAGTTTTTTTTTGTTAAAATGAATTTAAATATAAAGAAACAAGGTTCCAATCCTTATCCTTACTAATATTATAAATGCGAAAGTGAGTTTGTTTGTTTGTCACGCTTTCACGCCCTACCGGCTGAATCGATCATCATGAAATTTTGCATTTACGTTGTCAGGGGTACCTACAGAGAAGGACATAGAGTACTTTTTATGTCGGAATTCCCACGGAAACTTTAAAATTAACGCGGGTGAAACTTCAATAAATTTGCACAGACATTTTTGTAGGTAGACAAAAAAATAAAGGCTCGTAGGTACTTTTATCTCGGAATTCCCGCGGGAGCTCTGATATTAACCGCGGGGAACGGCTAGTATAAAATAAACATAGAGGTAAGTTTTCAAAGACCTCTTAAAACGAAATGGAGTAGGTACCTACATACGGCATAGTTCGTAATATAATATTTGTAGGTCAACTGTCAAACTTAAACGTCCATTCTGTTTTTTTCTATGTAGTTACACATTCACTCACAATTATAATTTCCGGTTCTCCACCCACTTACTTATATGAAATATGAACTTGGCCGTGTCAGTGGGCATGATTGATTGTTTGTTTATCATAATTGATATTGATATATGGTTAATAGACGCTGTAGATAAAACTTTAATGCCTAAGGCCAATGTCATAATGAATAACGATGTCAAAAGGTTGCAGACATTCATCGTGAGCGAATGTAATTTTTTTTTATTCAAAAATTGCTTCATGATTCATCTAGGTACGTGATAAGTTAAGAATTTTGACAGACATGAGTTTTTAAATAGTGCAAAAATTGAAGAAGTTAACCAAAATTCACAAATATACCTGAATAGCAACTCGAATTCAAGATGGTTTTTTAATTCGGATACACCAAAGAGTTCTCGAGGGAAAAACGTGATAACATTTAAAATGCATAAAATTGAATAATATCTAGGTATTATTCAAAGGCGCAACTTGGCCCGTGGGCGAAACTGTGGGAAGGCACATTTAGTTCATAATAAATATTAAACACCACACTTCATCTTTCAGCTTTCTTTCATTCATCTTTCAATGAAAATACGAACAGGTAGGCACCTACAAATAGAGCGTTTAAAACTAAACCATTTTATGTGGTTAATTTCACTTATTTGTTGGACATTTAACAAGTCATGTCGTAAACGAATTTGGGCTTGAACGAGAACTCGATAAAATACTTTTCCAGCGGCACAAGCATGAATAACAGCTCGGAGAGTAATAAAAAGTGAAGCTAAAGACTTGTTTGCTAAAGTGAAGGAAAAAAAAATAAGAAAAACGCTACCAAAGTACTAATTTAGCTCAGTTGTTATTTTTGAATAGAGAAGCAAGTAGAAATCGCTAAATGTTTAAAACGGTACTTTTTTTTTGAAATGAGTAGTCAAGTCTCAGAAAAACAAATTAGCTAAACAGTTTTTTTTTGCAAATTAGTAAAGATCTAATTTAGCAATATGTCTATATCAAAAAATATGAGTATATGCAAACTATAATATACCTACTCAGTTTTGTTTTTAATATTACGTATATCTTTACTAGATAATATCAGGTATAAAGAGAAACGATTTGATTTATTTCGATTTATGATGTTTGTATGTTTGTTTGAAATGGATAAACTAAATACTACTAAACTGATTTTAAAAATTCTTTCACTTATAGAAAGCTAGTGTTCTTAGCAGTGGCGAAGGGTAAAATATTGAGAGGGGGAAGCCGGAAATCTACTTTAATTTCAACTTATTAAACTATTAACTATTCTCCGCAGTTCCACCTGCGATAAGTTCGGAGTTCCCGCGGGAATTCCGGTATAAAAAGTCCTTCCCTTTATCCCTGACAACGTTCTCAATTACGGTAGAGAGAAATGTTGCGTCTGAAGGGAAGCCGGTGGGAATCGGCTTCTATGGTACCTTCGCCACTGGTTCTTAGTATGACATACTTAATAAACTTTTAGGCTAGTTTCCTGGGTAAAAAAATCAAAATTCTATTTAGTCCGTCAGTTAGATAATAAAAAAATAAAAGACACGTATTTTTTGCTTTTTTAAAATAATGGAAATATGCATAGATAAAGCGCATTAAAGTTTAGGGTGGGGGACTCGTGACTTCACAGCTCGCTATAACGTGCGAACAAACTGTAGCGAGGCGTGACGTCATGTGAAATTTTGACTTGATATATCTCCGTTATTTTTTGGTTACATAAAAAATAAAAAAATACGTGTCCAATATTTTTTAATAATCTACAAAACGGACTAAAAAAAAATTTAGGAAACTAGCCTATTCCCATATGGACTCCGAAACTAACGCGAGTAAAGACGTGGGGATCGACTAGTATATTATGCAACGGTTTGATGTTAGATACCATACGTTACCAAACTTCAAATGCTTTTTTGAACTGTCCTAATTTAATATTGTTTTTTATACCTATAAGAACTTAAAATAAGGAACTCTTACTAAAGGATAAATTAAACAGAAATCTCTACAATGGGAATGGTGACAAGGTCAAAATAAAATTTCTATTTAGTCTGTCAGTAGATATTAAAAAAATAATAGATATATATAATAGAATAATAGATATATTTTTGGTTTTTAGAATTATTGAAAAAATACTTAGATAAGAAGCATTAAAGTTTTGGGAGGTCGCGACCTCATAACTAAGTACCTATAAAGTGTACCTAGGTGTGACGTCACATAAAATTTCATGAAAAATCATGAAACTCAATGTATTACCGTTATTTTTTGATTACGTGAAAAAATGAAAAATACGTGTTCAATATTTTTTATTAATTAACAAGACAGACTAAAAATTAAAATTTAGTCATCAACCCATTGCATTGGGTTTTGTAGAAAGTAGATTTTTTTCCGTGCTTAAACCACCATAGTAGCCATCCACAATAACATCGTTTGCTGTCTACCTTGTTTTTTGCTTCACAAGCCGACTGGTTCGACTGACTGGTAACTCGATAATGCTCCGTTTAACTTAATGCCTTCCTGGCGAACCTCATAATATTGTTGCCATAGTCACCCATCCAAGTTTTACTGAATTAGAGATGCGGTAAATTTATCCCAAACTATGTCGATTAAATTTAGGCCGTACGATGAAGCTGATAACTATTGGAAGTAAACAACCGATAGGTAGATTGTGACACTTATTAGTAACTAGCTGTGCCCTGCGTTTCCATCCGGGTTTATTTGAGGAAAAAACTAAACTATAATATATTCCACAGCTAACCGTATACGCAGCGTAGGCAAGGGAAGCTCTCAAAAGGTATATTTTTCCATTTTAGCAACATTTTTCATTGCTGCTCCGCTCTTATAGGTCTTAGCGTAATGATATTATATAGTTTATAGCCTTCCTTGTTAAATGTGCTGTCTAACACTGAAATAATTTTCCAAATCGGACCATAGTTCCTGAGATTAGCGCGTTCAAGCAAACAAACTCTTCAGCTTTATAATATAAAGTATAGATTTAACGTATTAAAGCGAGTAAGAAAGCAGCTTATGTCGGGGTTCGATACACGCAGTGTGAACAATGCTTCCTCAAGATAGATCGATGATCCGGCGAAGACAAAAAACCAGCTTGCTTGCTGTTTGCTAAGACTAGCCAATATAAAGAACGTTGGGGTAGGGCTTGGTTCAGTAGTGGAATGCTATCTAATATTATATTGATGAAAACGAACTAAATGAATGAAATAGATTTCGAGCTTTCAAAATACTAAGTTCTGTAAGTTGGAAAAGGATCGAGTCAATTAGGTGAATGACTGAAATTACGGAACTTGTTAGCTCCAAAATAAAAAAATAAACAACGGTAAACACCAGAAAAATATGCAGGAAAACAAAAAAATATCCATCCACAAAAATCAAACCACAAAAATATAAAAAATTACGATTATTGCTCCTTGCAATAATCGTAATTTGAATGATTTCAAATATAACTAAAAAAGATTATTTTCATTTGTTACAGATTTCTTGCTATCTGGTGGCCCCTCAAATGTCAAATCACAAAGCGCCGCGCCAGGATGATGATTGTCTTCATATGGATCTTCGCCATCCTCGTCACGACCCCTTGGGTCTTTTTCTTCGACTTAGTGGTGGTCTTCGAGGACAATCCCCACGTGAGACTCTGCCTGGACGTCTGGCCGAACCCGTTGAGTGAAATACTGTACTTTGTCATCGGAAACCTTATATTCTGTTACATCCTCCCGATGATGCTCATCACCATGTGCTACATCCTCATATGGATCAAGGTCTGGAGACGAGCTATCCCAACGGACACTCAAGACGCCCACATGGAGAGCATGCAGCAGAAATCCAAAGTCAAAGTTGTAAAAATGCTGGTGGCGGTGGTGATTCTATTCGTCCTATCCTGGTTTCCACTTTACCTGATCTTCGCGAGGATAAAACTGGGGGGGCCTATACAGAAATGGGAGGAAGACATGTTTCCTGTCGTGACGCCGTTGGCGCAGTGGCTCGGCGCTTCCAATTCGTGCATCAATCCGATCCTGTACGCGTTCTTCAACAAGAAGTACAGGAAGGGGTTCGTCGCTATCGTCAAGAGCAGAAAGTGCTGCGGCAGGCTGCGTTACTACGAAACTATTGCGCTGCAGTCTTCCAGCACATCGACAAGGAAGTCCTGGCATTACAACAATAACAACCACCCGTCGTTCACGCGACGGTCACCGCCCGTGGACAAGAACGTAGTGTCATTCATCTTCAATCACACAGGAGTGTAAGATGGCGGCGAGTGGCCGTTGGAACCGACTCGCAATGAAGGCGCTTGGAAGCCAGCGTCACCCAGTAAGGCAACGCTATCAGTCACAGAGCGACGCCTCCTAGCATATCGACTCAATACGAAGTTTTATAAACATGTAAGTCTTTTTTTTAAGTTCGACCGTTTGATGTTGTCTTGTATCGATGATGGAAGGAAAAAAATATTTGCGAACAATACAATAAAAGTTGAATGAATTTGTAGAATAAAAAATATTTAACTAATCGCACATAATCAGTGAGTGTTTGTACTAAGGTAATAGTTTCTAAGTGAAAGCATAACCTTTTATACGTAAGTTGGTTAACAATGTTGTAAGGAGATTTTATTTTTACACTGATTGTAATACCTATTGCATAGCAAACGAGAGCGAAACGCACATACAGCACAAAGATTTTGTAAAAAAAATATAATATTATATCTACAGGTTTAAATAAATTGCAGTGTTGTTAACATTTCAATTTATTTAAACTTTCTTCTCTCCTTTTTTAAATCTTAAAATAGTATTTTCATTAAAATTGTTTTTGTAATTTTATTTGCAAGTCTCTTTTTAACAAGCATTTTCTTATAAAACAAATTCGATTTCATATTGAAATCAATTGCAGAAAACAAAGAAAAATACTACAGTACAAAAATAATAAAATACTTTGTAGAGTGGTAAGCTTTTAAAAAAATTTAATACCTACAAAATTTCCAATTTTAAAATTAACGGAAAATTAAAATATAGCAGTGCACGATGTTGCGGTTTTAAATAAAATACATTCGGAAGTAACTATAAACTAAAACTCATTCAACTCAAACTTTTTGAAGTTTAATATAATATAGAATTCGATATAAATAATTTTCATCAACAAATCCAATCGTAGAAAGACAAACATAGAATATGAAAGAGCTAACGCGATCCTGCAGATAGCACATCGTCTTTATTTTATTACGAAATTCGTAATGGATAAATAAAAACTTCCCCAATGAAATCATTTCTTTTATAATATAAATAAGAATAAATTAATGATTATATTTAGGAATATATTGAAGGATCAATATTAATAAATAATAAAATTAATAAGTAGGTAGAGATACTTTAAAAAAATGGAGTATGGGCGTAACGCAAAGTTCTCATTCGTTTATTGGACAGCTTTTTTCATATTTTGAATCTTGAAAATCAGTTTCACTGTGCAAAATAACAAGTTTCTAAACATACGCTGATATGACGTAATTCAGTCAGTAAAACAGCTCACTCATTCATTTTCTCCTTTTATGTATAGGTAATGGGTATGATGACAGTGTATAAAAATCAAAAATTCTATTCAGTCCGTCAATTGGATAGTAAAAAAATTATAGACACGTATTTTTTGCTTTTTCAAAAGATTGAAAAAATGTTTAGATAAAACGCATTAAAGTTTAGAAGGTCGCTGTGTACTGTGTACTGTACCGCTGTTATTTTTTGATTACGTAAAAAAAAGGAAAAAAAATACGTATCCAATATTTTTTATTAATCTAGAAGACAGACTAAAAATCGAAATTTAGTCATCTAGCCCATACATAATAGTACCTTATTATTATGCGACTAACAGACTATGCTAAGATATCTTTATTATTAGGTGGATGGCTATCATAATTGAGTTTCATAATCTCTTTAGTCTGTTGTATACACAGCTTATTTAATTATTTCAATAAATCTGTCACACTTTTCTTGATTTTTCCATTAGAAAGATACAAATAATTTATAATTATTACTAATGATCCTCCAATACTTTGAGACGGTATCGACCGAAAGGAACGCCGCTTATGAAGCACAAATGTTAATATAAAAAATTGTATTATACTATCTGTTAATAACTAAATATGATATTAATAATGCTTATATAGCAAAAAAATATGGCTACTTATTACTTTTTTCGAGTAGGTATATCATGAAAGTATATTTTTTTTAATTACACATTTTTCTCTCTCGGAATTTCTCGTAACGAAAACCAATTTGTTTCTTATTCGTTTACTAGCTGTGCCCTGCGGTTTCACCCGCGGTAATTTCGGAGTTTCCGCGGGAATTCTGACATAGAAAGTACCCTGTGTCTTTCTCTGTACCCCTGACAACGTGCATGCCAAATTTCATCCAAATCCGTTCAGTCGTTTTTGCGTGATTGAGTAAACGTATGCAAGGATAAGAGCTTGAAAGCGCATTTTCATCCGACTTGCTTCAAATTTATCGTCACTGCTCAGCTCCTAGTGTCTTAGCGTTATGTTATATAGCCATACCTGCCCAGGAGTATGGACTACAATCGTACTAAGGTTGGTTAAAATCCCTCCAGTAGTTTTTGACCCATGCGTGCACATACAGACAGACAGATAGAAAAAAATTACTGATTGCATTTTTGGCATCTGTATCGATCACCATATTCATATAATTCTCCAATATTAATTTTGAATATATAGTTTTATTATAAGTATATAGATATAGATGTTTTTAACGTTAACGTAATTTCTGAAAATGTTATTAACTTCTTTGACATTGGGATGTTTCATTTACTCTTGTTTCTGTCAATATATCCCATCCCCATTCCAGGTTGGTAACGCACCTGCATGCCTTCTGGTGTTGCAGATGTCTATGGGCGGCGGTAATCACTTACAATCAGGTGTACCACTTGCCCGTTTGCCCCCTATGACATAAAAAAAAAAAAAAAAAAAAAAAAAATGTCATTCTCTTTACTATTTAAGAAACGCTGAAAATATATCTGAAATATATCTTATGATTTAAAAAATATATACTTAGCATTTATTTCAACACAACTTTTAACATAAACCGTTAATTTTGTTAAAAAGAGTTATTCAAAAAAGCGTTTTCATTTAATACCCTTAGTCATCCGTGCTTTATATTCAAGAGACGGGATTAATTTTAATTTTGTACTAAATAAGTTTTATCAGCTTGGCAGGTAGGTATATAACCTAATAACAAAATATTATAAGTTACGAGAAGATAAATAAAAACTTGAGCATTGTATGTCATTATACAATTTTACCTAAATGTATTTCTGTAAATATAGCAATAAAAGGACATATTTAATAGATAACATTAAAAATTAAAATACGATACGATTGACGTACTTACTTACTTAACTAAATTATATTTTTCTACGAAATAAAAAAAAAAAATTACTTCAAAAATCTAACTACAGAAGTCTATAAACCATTTTTTTACGAATCTTCCGTAATTTTTTATTTACTATTTTTACTATTATCTAATACAGCTACTTTAATAACTTATAGGTCACAGATATAGTAGAAAAAAATAACATACCTAGTCGATGCTTGCAAGACTGACAATTTTGTGCTACTTTCCTTGTATAATATGTAATACCTATTACAGAAGTAGTTAAACACAATGATTTTATTTAGAACTTAACTTACTAGCTGTGCCCCACGGTTTCCCGGGTTAATTTCTGAGATCCCGCGGGAATTTCGGGATAAGAAGTAGTCTAAGTTACTCCTTATAACTTCAGCTATCTGCCAGTGAAAATCCCTCTGTAATCGGTCCAGCCGTTTCAGAGATTAGCCGGAACAAACAGACAGACAGACAGAGAGAGAAAAAATTTTAAAAATTGTTTTTTTGGTGTACCTAAGTACTGTATATACTTTCGCATGCATTTAGTGAAATCTGTTAATTTGAATTGACAAACAGACACTTCAATTTTATTTATTTGTCTAGATAAATATCTCGTTGATTTAGGAATTAATTGTTTCAATATAATTTACATTACTTTTTGTAATTTTGTCCATTGTATAGTTATTATCCACTATGACTAGTTCACAAAAGTTATACTTGGTATAGGTTAATATCTTGTTTATAGTCAGTCAATTAATTTATGTAGGTAAGTTGTATCTCACGATAACTATCTTTATTTATTTAATAGTTAACTATCATGTTTTAACCAGTCACATAATTATACCTATTATATATTTTTTGATATTATTATTTAACAACGTGCTTTTTTCTGTATCGTTTACCACCGCAGTCCTTTCTCACCGACTTCATCTACCAAAGTATAAAATTATGCAACAGTAAGTATTTATTGTAAATAGATTAAATAATAACTAAATTAATTGTATTTTTAATATGCTATGAAAATAAATATTTTTAATAGATACAAATACAAGTATTTAATAAATAAAAAAACTACGTACTAATTGAACTATTTTAAATTTGTAGATGCGTTCATGTCATAATTTGCAGTGTTTGATGTTAGAAAAAATCGTTTACCTATAATATATTCAGTGTAATTATAAATTATAATGATGGTAAGTAAAAAAAATAAGAGACCTGATTGTAGAATTTAATTATTTTACTAAAATAATATTGATAATATGTATCGAAAACTACCTATTTTATAATATATGAAAAAATGATATACATAGCTGAGTATGTAATCGTTTGTTTAGACCAAATCAAGAACGCAAGCACTATTAAAAGTACATTAGGAAAAAAATTATCTAACAATAAATTAAAATATAATATTATACTTATATTCAAATTTTATAAAGTACCTACTTTTATGTATTTAGTACTCTGTTAAGAAGCAAAAAAGGTTATTTTATAAATAACATTTTAAAATTAATAGTAGCTTTGTAGTAATTGTAAAAAAAACCTACATTAGTACAGCTCGTAGAATAGCTATATTATTGAATATTAGGTAAATTGTAAAAATGTAATATAATTTATATGAAAATATATTATACTTAAACTAAATGATTAATATAAATTAAAATAGGTTGTAGTTCGATGTTTTTAAGCAATGTTAGGCGATTTTTACCTATATAACGTGTGGTAAAATTAACTGCAAATATTTATAGGGCTGAAAGTATGCGTTATAACAAACAGAATAAGCGAAAAAAATATTAATAAATTCAGTAGTTTTTCAGAATATGAGGAAAATAAATTCATTGAAAAATCATTACAATTACATTCACACAATACACATAGCTCACTAAATGTATAAGACACGCGCCACGCACACAGCGAGTGATGCATCAGCTGTCCAGCTCAATCGAAGCATTGACCTTAACATACCGCCGCGCGTCAATGTGAGTGTAAAGCGATTGAGCGGCGAACGCCTTTACAGGTTTTCTTTCCTCTTTTTGATTAGTTTTGTTTGAAAGAAAAAAAAATTATAAATATATTCATAACCGTGTATACTTTCAACCCTGTAAATATTTGCAGCTAATTTAACAACATCTTATATACATTTTGTTAGTGAATCTGTCGTACACTACTTAAATCTATAATGTATATTTAGTTCTCGGTAAATCAGTGCTGAAATCAATTGATTTTTGATGTGGATGATATGTTGTTTATTTTATCTTCAAAATTTTTTTGAATGAAAGTTTTATTTAACGAGGCTTTAAAATAATAATTATAGTGTAAGGAATTTGAAGTTATTTTAAAAGCGCAAACATCAAATATTACAACTCGATTTCATTTCAATAATTATCAACAATTACATAGTAAAACTCTCGAAGAGTTTAAATATATTTAATATTTTGAATAATACATAGATCGTAAGCTGTGAATCCAAAAGCAATTCCTATGACATATTCAATCAAACGCATTCCTCAGTATATTAACAGAGAGTAAGCAAAAAGCAGGTGTATGAAAATATCCGTGAAATTTGGCAACATATCATGAAATACCTCTTCTTTTCGTAATAAGTACTTAATACTATGTATGTATAACAATTTTTATGAGTTCTTGAAAAATTGTAATTTTTTCAATAGCGTGGTTCCTGTAAACGAACTGAAAATCACCCTGATTACAAACATCTTGTCTTTATAAACTTTAAAATAAAAAAAAAAAATTTTGCCATATATTGTACTAACTAAAACTAGAACCTTTTCTTTTAAACTTTGGGTTTTATGCCTCTAATATACGGATGTAAATGTTGAAGACGGGTGTTCAGTACCTATTTTCAATTCTTATCTCAAAATATGATCTGAAAAAAAAATAAATAAAAATTTTTGTTGCACAAAAATGTAAAGGTCATTCACCCATGTAAACTCACGTTTTTATTTAGGGTTTTCCGTGTGATTAAACAAAATTATAATATTATGTAAGCATGAATTATCAAGGGTTTGAATAAGCCCCTCGTTTAACATTACACCCTGTGTACGATACTGAAGTTCAAATGACCTTATTTTTATAGTAAAAATATGTACTAGTAAAGTTGAAGTGGAACCATTTTCACTTTCGTAGTGTGAGTTCCATTCTTTTCGTTCACTGCCTATAGCGCTCACCAGATGTTAAAACTGAAATAAGTTGGTATAGGTAAAACACTTACACTTAAGATGATTACAATTATTATTGTATTACTTTATATTTTTTGTTTATTGTTAATTTAAATAAATAACATGTACTTCATTCTCCGATAAAGTTACGAAATTGATGTGATTGTTCCTATATATGTATGACTAAATATGGGTAGGCCCACTGTAATTGCAAACTTTTCACAAAAATTTACGTAGTTTCCGATGGTTATATAAAACATTCCGAACGTGTTTTGTTCTTGTGGTATGTAAATATTAAATTAATTACTGGAAATTCTAATAATTTTATATTTTTCATTATTAAAATTCCCCTACCATTTTATTAAATTAGGAAAAATTTTAGAGGTCAACTTTGTTCATCACCCTTCACTGACTCTTGGACAGACGATTCTTAAAAAGAAAACTTTACTATTTCATAATCGTAGACTAGTTGGAATTGTATGAAATGGTTGGTTTTTTATAGAGAAACCAAAAAACAAATTCTTGTGTTTTTTCCTCAGTATTTAGGAAAGAACACAAGCATTTGTTTTTATAATAGATGCATACCCATTATTACGCTTAGATTGGAAAATGGAACCCTATGTTTGTCAAACACCTACTTAATGTGGTTATTATTGGAGAATTCAATATTTATTTTAAGTCACACAAATATTATTTGCTTTGGGAAATAAATAATTTCAGAATAATATTTAGGGTTGTCTAAAAGTGATGAGGAGATGTTTATTTTCTCTCAGTTTATTAGAACTAATATTATTATTATTGCGAGACTATTTAGTGTGTACGTATCTAGGTTGTAAATCCAGTCCAGTTACCAATTACATCGAGTTTATCTGCCGTTTATTATTGTATCCTGCCTACAATTACTTACTACTATTACTTAAGAAAATATTATGAAAAGTAATAACTGTAAAATAAACTAATTTACTGTCTTAAATTTTTTTTTCTCGTCATCGTCATAGCCGTCGGACAAAGTTTTGAACTGACTTTTACTTAAATTATTGTTACCGTCTACACCTAATAGTTGGTTGATTTCCGTAGAATTAAAGCTTTTGTTAACCAAAAAAACCCAATAAATTGTATTACTTATTGTCTCATTAATTAATTATGTTTTTCTTTAAGCCAAATAAAATTTATTATTATTATTATTAAATAAAGTAAATGTAAAAATTATTGATCAAATGGTTTTATTTTTACATTAGTATAATAATCAAAGCTTTTAACACGTTTACAGAATGTAGCTTTTATACCAAAAAGATCACCGGTCAAGCTACAAAATAATACGAAAATATAGGGTCTTTGGACAGTAGCGAGATGATAAAAGGTTGTCAAAACAGAAGCAGTTCAACGACACAACAAAAGGGGTATTGTTATCTGTACGCCTACCATGAGTTTTGAAAGTGTTATGTGAAAAACAAACTTGCTTGCCCATCGGTTTTGAATAAAAAAGATGGCCGTCACTATACGCTCGGCAGATATAACATCAATGTTTTTATTGATGTTTCTGTTTACGATCGTGTAACTAGTAAACGGTTCGACCAACTTAGGTTCCCGGAGGTAATCCTGAAAATCACGTGTCTGAAACCGCAGGGGAATTTTTAAAATCCCCTGCTAGAATTTTTAAAACCTTTATGAGACATCATCATGTTAGCCAAGATAGGTCTACTGCTGGATTAAAGAAAACCCGAAAAATGTCTACCTACCTTCATCTAGGATTCTAGATCCATCCACTAGACCCACAAGATTAATGGTCCATCATGTGTATGATAAAATGTTCGCCATTTGTACATACTGTGAAATAAAGAATAAATAAATAAATAAAAGTAGCAAAACTGAAATAAATTTCGAGTAAACTTTCAAAACGCAAGTTTAAATACATTTTAAGACAGAAAAACGCCGTTGATATTGGCTTTAAACTTGCAACAATAAAGAAAATAATGTAACTAGATCTTAATAAAATCGCTCATTAAAGGCAGAGATACAGTTGTAATATTTCTGTAATACAAGTATGTTATCTCCTCACTTTAAGTCTAGCTAGGACATCAAATAATTTCTGAGGTAATTGCGAAATTCACGCAGATGAAATTGCAAGCACCAGTTTATTTTGATTATAAAATACATTATACAAATATGCAAAACTCATGGTATGGTACCCGAGCCATTGATAGGGCCCAAGTAAGCGTTAGTGTCAATATTAGCATCGGAAGTAAGCCACGTATAGTATTCCGGTGCTCAGGCGAGATCAGCTACACAGTGTGGCTATTTCGTATTGAGATGAGGTCATTGGCACTTTTCGATACAATTCTCGTGTACGATAACAATTGAATAGAATCTGAAACTTTAAATAAACACCACCGGGATTGTATGTCTAGTCTATTCCTAATTTCGAAACAGTTTTTTTTGTGAGCAACCGGATAGTGGGATTTACTGAGTGATAAAAGCAATAACTTAGCAAAGTTGAACACCGGAAATTATTTGCCAAAGGATATAAGGACATAGATAAGCAATAGTGTGTTAACCCACACTGTAGAAATTTTGAGTAGATCGTGTTTTAAAAGTAGGAGCGCCATTTTGTGTCAACATTTTATATGTCCAATATTTAGTTACATATTTAAGCAGTGTAATAAGGTAAACACATAATTAAAAAACTTTCTCTAACTCTCAATAAATCGTTCTGAATCAATAACTTAATTTTGTGGGTTAACATGTTATTGCTTATCTGCGTCCATAAGTAGGTAATATTACGAAGAAGTAAAGTTTGTAAGTTTGGATGTATGTAACAATTTCTAAAACTACTAGAACAATTTTAAAATTTCTACACGGTGAAGTTTTCGTATTGAAATTTACTTTGGGAGCATTTTAGAGCCCGTCTTTAATGCACTACTGAGAATTTTACTGTGGAAATGACAGGCCTTGCCATAGCAAAATGCTCAATAGTGTTAGTAAAGACGGGCTCTTAAATGCGTCCATAGTAAATTTCAATATGAAAATTTCACCGTGTATCACTGCTAGGAAGCTATAGTCTTAAAATTCACCTCAAACACAACGAGTTATTGAGGGAATTTCAAAATAAATGTGGGTGAATCCAACTATGTATATTGTACGCTGATAAAAAAAACTTGAAATTTTGACTTTAATTTTGATCTCACTATTCTTATCAACTACTACTACTGCTAGTTGATCTCCCACGGTTTCATTCGAGGAAATTCTGGGGTAAAATTACCCTATATCGGTCAGGAATACTGTAGTGAAAAAGTTAATAAAATCTATTTAGAAGTTTTTAACATTACTCTTTACAAAGTTACAAAATAGTAATCTATACAAAATTGAGTATAGAAACATTTTTGTTTCGGAACTTGCTCATTCTTTACATAATTACATAATACATTTCCTTTGTGTGGAAACTTTAAGGTGTAAGAATTTTTTTATATTTTGTTATATTTTTACTTATGTTGTACCGTTCGTTTCCCAAATAAATAAATAAATAAATAATTATATCAAAATAGAATCGGGTATAATTTATTAAAAAGCCAAAGAAAGTTCGGAGGAAACGCATCCAGTAACTTTTATCAGCTCGAATATTGATGATACTAAATATCCAAGATATCCAAGTCAGAGTCAAAAATGTCGATTTGAACTGACTAAACTCTAATTAACAGGTAATTGAAGATCTAACAAATTATATCACTTAACAAATTTTACTTATTCAATCAAAAATTTTGATAGTTTTGTTTTATTTTTCATTTTTATCTATAGACGACACTTTTTGGAGAAAACATTTGTACATATTGAAACAATTGAATTTGAACGATGGAACTCTGAATCTAGGTACGACGTATTTTTTTTTTTACTTCCACGACGCCGAGTGAACAAGGTCGTTGTCCCTTCGATGAGAGCGGCAGATGGCGCGAGATGGGTGCGTTTGGGTATGCTACCTTCGCCATGGATTATAAAATACAATACAGAAATATCAAATCAATTAAAATCAAAAAAATTGTATTACAATAAAGAATATAAATAAAAATGAAAGTTTGTTTGTTCTCTTTCTTAACCATTGTTCAGTTTGTGATGAAACTTTGCCGGGTTGTTTTGCCTGCGTCTACAAAGGTTCCTGATATAAAGAGATCCTGTGGGAATTCACGCGGCTGAATCTCCGAAATTAGGCTACTTTGGAGTTCTTGCGGGAATTCCGAAACCACGGGGCACAGCTAGTACAGAATAAGAATAAAATACATAGTAAAGAACCAAAATAAGTAACAAGGGGCGGCCTTATTGCTTAGGAACAATTACTTTCATTTCAAATACCTACCTACAACCTAGTACCTACAACTAAAACGAATTAACGAAAATATAATTAAAAGCTGAAATAGTACTGAGTATTATAATATAAGTACGTATAGACAAAAAGCGCAGTGTGATAATGTCCAAAAAGCATTAATTTTTAACACTTCCAACGTTGTAAGTTACAGGACATTAATTAATAAAATCTCGGACCTAAAAAGTCTATGAAAATCTGGGGTTAGCCGACGCTCTTAGGTTTCACAATTTAATTGATCTGTTTTATCTGAGGCGATCTCAATAAATCCTTCGATATTCGTCAAGATCTGAAATAAAAAGTATAATACAGCACTTTTTGGTTTTCCAAAAATCTATGTTCATAAAATAACGTAGACCCGTTGGTACGGCGGAAGTAAGACAAAACAGAAACTATGCATTTTCTCGTATAAAAATTAAGACAATAAGGTAAAGTAAGGCAGGTAATAAAGCAAGGCAGGATTCTAGGACATTTTTTTATTTACAAGTCCGCTGTGATTTTGTAACATGTATTGTGTTGTTACAATGTCTCTGAGAGACACTATCGAAACGCAGCTCATTAGTCTTATTAATCTATGTATGCGTATTACCAGAGAGAAAACAAACACAGTGGAACCATAGATATTTTTTATTTTTCTAACATTAATATTTCAGTAATATTTTACTTTTATCATCGACAAACAACCTGATTGCTTACTTGTCTGACACGTCATACGAAACGTGTTCGATTTTTGAAGTTATTTTCAGGTCAGCCTTCTAATGGATTCGAAAACTGCTCTTATACAACTTTCTATGACATTTAACCATATCTTATTAGAAAGAATTTTTGTGATCAAAA
Organism: Zygaena filipendulae; assembly: GCA_907165275.2. Taxonomy (NCBI): domain Eukaryota; kingdom Metazoa; phylum Arthropoda; class Insecta; order Lepidoptera; family Zygaenidae; genus Zygaena; species Zygaena filipendulae. The sequence goes on from OU015660.1 coordinate 12,224,884, forward strand.
TAAAATATCGAGGGACGCAATATAAAATAGTCATCGAGGGTATTGTAAGTAGAGACGCAACATCACTAAAACAACTGCTATTTGTAATGGGCATATTGACTAATTTTCATTTTATAGTCCGTCTTTTAGATTATTAAAAAATATTGGACACTTATTTTTTCTTTTTTTACGTTATCAAAAAATAACTGCGATATATTGAGTTGAAATTTCGCATGACGTCACTATTCTGACAGTTTGTATGGCGGTTTTAGCGGTTAGTGACGTCACGACCCCCTCAGCCTAAACTTTAATGCGCTTTATCTCTATATATTTTAATTTATTTAAAAAAGCAAAAAATAAGTGTCTATTGTTTTTTTATTTTCTAACTGACGGACTAATTAGAATTTTGATTTTCAAAAATAGTCCACATCCCCATTCCCAAAGAATAATTTTGTACAAAAAAATAATTCTAGAGAGGGCTACACTTATCACCTAGGGGTATAAAAATAGCCTACGACCTATTTTGAGACCTACTTAACAAACACTAAAAATTTCATACTAATCGGTCAAGGCGTTTCTGAGGAGTTATATAACAAACACACGAGATATTTATATACTTAGAAGAGATTATAAAGCAATTATAGCTCAGTGGTTGGTGCGTTCGTATCAAACGCCGCAGGGCGTAGGTTCAAACCCTAACAATGAGCTTGAGCTGTCGGTGAAGGAAAACATCGTGAGGAAACCATATCATGGTGGTAGGACACTTTCTAGTGCCCGGCTGGCTAGCTACCACCTTCAAGTTGCAAATCTGTCGCCAAGCACCTAACGGTGTGTTCCGGTAGCGCCACTTGAAAGCCAGTTCCCATCCCCATTCCAGGTCGGCAACGCACCTGCATGCCTTCTGGTGTTGCAGATGTCTATGGGTATGGGTAACCACTTACCATCAGGTGTACCACTTGCCCGTTTGCCCCCTATGACATACAAAAAAAAGAGGTAAAGTTTGTGAGATTGTGATAAGCTCTGGATCTACTGAACCGATTTTGAAAATTCTTTTAACAATAGAATGCTACAGTGTTCCTGAGTGTCATGGAGTATTTTTTATCTCGGAATTCCAGCGGGAACTACGAAATTACCGCGGGTGAAACCGCTGGGGAACATCTATTTATATATAAATAGATACACCATTAATATTCAGTCTCTGTATACCCAAAGGCCTGTCAGTGTTTCAGCTAATAAAATAATAATCCATTAGAAAAATATTCTTCCCGACATAGCGACATCAACTCCATTATCCACACTCGACTTCATCTGAATACTCAAAGTTATTTTCATGCGCTATTTGGCGCGAAACAGTTTTTCAATCAGGCTTATGAAGTCGCGAGTCAACGACCTAAGCCTTAACCCAGGTTGCGTAGAAATATTCCCAGACAGTGACACGAGAGTCATTAAGGCGAGCTAATGTATTCGGTTAGGCACTTTGGTATTAATTATAATTATGTTAAACTTCTCAAAAGTAAAGTTTTTATCTAAATATATATCGTAAATGCACCGCCAAGTGAGCTCTCTGTACTACCTGAAGGTTGACTGGCAGAGAATGCCACTGTGGCATTAAGTCCGCCTTTTGTACCATGATGTGCATAAAGTTTAAATAAATAAATAAATAAATAAACTTGTTGTGCCCCGCGGTTTCACCCGCGGTAATTTCGGAGTTCCCTCGGGAATTCCGGGATAAAAGTACCCTATGTCCTTCTCTGTACCCCTGACAAAATGCATGCCAAATTTAATTTTAATCCGTTCAGCCGTTTTTGCGTGATTGAGGATAAGATCTCGAAAGCGCATTTTCATCCGACTTGCTTTAAATTTATCGTCACTGCTCAGCTCCTGTGTGTCTTAGCGTTATGTGTAGCCTATAACCTGCCCAGGAGTATGGACTACAATCGTACTAAGTTTGGTTAAAATTCCTTCAGTAGTTTTTGACCCATGCATGCAGATACAGACAGACAGACAGACAAAAAATTTACTGATTGCATTTTTGGCATCAGTATCGATCACCATTCATCCTCCAATATCAATTTTGAATATATATATATATATTCAATGTACAGAATTGACCTCTCTACAGTGTTTAGGTTTTGGATACTGAAAGTTTTTCGATAAGGAAATGCCCGCCATTGTGGTGAAGTTTATTCAAACCATCAGTGATGTAAATCATCATGATAAGATAGTTTTAGGAATCCATCCAAAGTTAATTATAAATACAAAAGAAAAATCAAATAAACTAAAAATTTATCAAAAACCGGCCAAGTGCGAGTCGGTTTCACGTACGAAAGGTTCCGTGCCATTATCTATAAAAGCGGGAAAAAGAAAACCTTGTCTGTTGTATGGGAGCCATTTTTATGTTTGATGATTGTTCGATTGAAATTATTGAAAATGTTGATAGTTTGATCATTGATGTACAAATCTTTAATTTTGATGAATAAGGAATTATGATGAATAATTGCAATGGTAGTAGCGTGATGGTAAGTATTTGTTTAATTTTAATTGATTGATTTATTTTTAAATGTAATATATAACTCAATATTCTGTGAATATTTCAAGCGTCTACCTGTCGCCGTTATCATTATTTTATTCTATTTTCTAGTATTTGTTATAGCGGCACCAGAAATACATCATCTGATACAATTTCAACTGTCTTACTATAACGGTTCATGGGATAGCCTGTTGATAGACGTACAGACGGACGGACAGCGAAGTCTTAGTTACAGGGTCCAGTTTTATAAGCCGGGTACGGAACCCTAAAAATAAGACTAAAGCTCTCCGTACACTGATAAAATATCATTATTACGTGACAATCAAGTTGCATAAATGGACATAGATAAGCAATAGTGTGTTAACCCACACTGGAGAAATTTTGATTAAATCGTATTTTAAAAGTAGGAGCGCCAATTTCTGTCAACATTTTTTATATTCAATATTTAGTTACATATTTAAGCAATGTAATAAGGTAAACACATAATTAAAAAACGTTCCCTAACTCTCAATAAATGGTTCTGAATCAATAACTTAATTTTGTGGGTTAACATGTTATTGCTTATCTGCGTCCAAATGCAGTTAACCGGTAGGCGTGCGGCGGCCCTGATGCACCGCCTCTGCAGCCCTGAACCCCTGGTTTTTAGGTCAGCCGTGCAAGGCCGGCGCGCCAGCCGGCTCGGCAGGGCGCGTCGCGGTGCATCATTGAATTATACGCTCCACAAACTAACTTCATTGTGCCTATGCATGCCTGGTTCAGATTCTAATAGAATTTTAACGGTGGTGTACAATTTAATTTATAAATCAATAACACTACTTACTATTATTATTATTGTTATTCATTTATTTACCTTAAATTTATTTACCTTATTATTTTTACTATAACAACACGCGGCGTTAAAATGACGTGCCACAAAAATTTTTGTCCCTCGTGCTCAAAGACGGTTTCACTTCAATATACATTTACAATAATTGTGTCTTTTCATACATAATATTGATCTATACTAATATTATAAAGAGGAAAGATTTTATTTTTTGTTTGTTACGATTTAACTCAAAAACTACTGAACTGATTTTAAATTATATATTATTAAAAATTCTTTTACCATTAAAAAGCTAGATTATCCTTGAGTAACCTAGGCTATATTGTGATTCGGAATTCCCGCGGGAACTTCGAAATTATCGCGGGTGAAACCGTGCGGGACAGCTAGTAATTATCTAATATTTTGGTATCTGGAGCGTTTGGGATTGGGTTTTTGGACCGTGAAATTCGAACTCTATCATCTGTCTAGACACATAATATAATAATCTATACAATCACTTCATATCACCGTATGCTATATATATCTACACATATAAAATGCTTTGTCCTGAATGACTGGTGGACCAACGCACAGCCTAAACCGCTGATCGTCGGGACCTGAAACTTGGAGGGTGTGTTTTTTGTATGACGGAGGCATCCGATAAGAAAGGATTTTTGAAAATTCAACCCCTAAAGGGATGAAAAGGGGTTAAAAAGTTTGTATTGAAGAATTCCGCGGGAAAAATTATCGCTGGTTAAACCGTGCGGGGCAGCTAGTATATAATATGAATGAATCCCTATTTCCATTGCTCACGTAAAAACTTGAGAACGACTTGACCGATTGTTACCGTTAAATTTTTATCACCGTTAAAGAAATGTTGTCAGGGGTACAGAGAAGGACATAGGGTACTTTTTACTACGGAATTCCCGCGGGAACTCTGAAATTAACGCCGGCGAATCCGCGGGGAACAGCTGTAAAATATTAATGTCATGAAAAACTTAATATGTTATCATGAGTAATAGAACGCAAGTGCCACAACATTTTCCCCTTCAAAAACAGGCCAACTGAGAACTTCCTGTTTATGAAGTCGGTTAATCGATAATGTACCTTCTATGAAAGCTTCGGTTACCTATTGTCAATAAACATGTAACTCTCATCTGTAAGTTCCCCCTATATTGTTGTTCTAGTTTATATAATTTCCTGTTCATATCTTACACTTCCCGAGTCTGAGTTCCTGACCCGCTTTTGTGGTTAAAGTCTAATTAAACTATTATGATATGCATTGCAATACTGATAGAGAAATTCCTACTTATATAAATGCGAATAAAAGCTATTTTTAGTTGTTTGTTACACTTTCACGAATTAGCTACTCAAGCGATCATCATGAAATTTTGCATAGGCAGAGATGTGACTTATGTGAAATACTTGTATTCAAATATTTTTTTTTAAACCATTTTTAATTTTTTTATTGAAACATTTCTTAAAGTATTTTGCACATATTCTCTGTACAGAAAAGGACATCGGATACTTTATCCCGGAATTTCCGCAGGAACTCCGAAATCAACGCGGATGAAATCGCTGGGAGTAGCTAATAGGTACTTATGATCGACAGTAAACGTAACGGGGGTAAATTATAAACATCTCTTGAAGAATACAATATAGGCAATGTAGGTACCTATATTTTGCAATGAAAAATTAAAACTTTTATCCTGGTACATTCATGACGTGTTCCTTCTGGAGTTGCACAACAATTCAAGAGTTGATTAAGAACAAACACATAATTAAATTCAAATGTTAAACAAACACTTACAAACCTATTGGAAAAATAGTAAAATATTATGATAGCACCGCATCGTTTCCTCTGAAGGAAATATCCGTCGCTTCTACATACAGTTTTGTGTTCATGTACAAAGCACTAGTCCACGTTTTATTGGCTGTGTTAACCCATTTTAAACCAGCACGTGGAAGCAAGAATATGTTTTAGGGATCTCTAAGAATAGAAAAAAAAAACTGTGACTTGTCACTGTCAGTTTAAAAACATTAGGATGGTATTACATTTATCAAATATCTATCAAATATCTTTATTCTTTGTCCAATGGTCAGTACTATTGTCATAATATGTGATCAAATATCGGTATTCCCAGTAAAGATCAATTCGTCCAATTTACCTACCTACGTAAATATAAATGTAATAATTAGGAAGGTGTTATAAGTAACAACTTCTAATACATTTTCTATTGGATATTTTAAATGCACATACGTACATATAATGTAGAGTTATTCGAACTTAATTTCACTAACGTAAGAACTTTAACATCCTTACTAACTATCTACGTTTGTTGATAAAATTTAAGAAAAAAAACTTATTGCCATTTGCAAAACATTACAGTTATAAATTACTTTCAAAATAGCTGTTGCACTTAATTATATAAAGAATTTGTATAAAAAATTACCTCTTTTATTTATGTTTATTTGACTAGGTGCTTATAAAAAATCTGATCTGCCCCTCCCCTGGCCCAGAATCAATCTGATTTGCCCCCCACCCCCCTGGCCCAGAATCGGAACCCTTTCTACAACCTCGCGAAACTCTCCCTTAACATGTTTTTAGTGTTTGTTTTGGATGTAATCCGCTCGATATCCTCTGTTTACAGTTTCCCAGACGAACACTTTATCGGGGTTTGTAGTATTGTATGTATATCTAACATAAACATTATAATATCATTCACATTAAATAAGTGAAGTATTTAAATAGTTTGTCCATCACGGGATTAGTGTCTGAAAATTTAGAAAAAAAAAATGTGATACAAATACGAATTCACGGTTTGGACAGAAAGACGGAAAGAAAGACAGCCGGACGGACGGACAACGAAGTGATCCTACAAGGTTTCCTTTTTTACTTTTTTGGTGTGTAGGTAGGTATCAAAAAAGACATTATATCAATATACTAACTGTGCCCCGCGGTTTCACCCGCGGTAATTTCGGAGGTCTCGCGTGAATTCCGGCATAAAAAGTACCCTAGGTCCTTTTTTGTACCCCTGACAACGTGCATGCCAAATTTCATCCAAATCCAGCCGTTTTTGCGTGATTGAATAGCAAACATCCAAACATAAAGACGTTCACATTTATAATATTAGTAGGATCACACAGTTTTTGCGAGCGATAGTACCTACTCGTGATATTTGTCGGTGGCCATGGCCGAAGGTCGACCTAAAATCATAGGGTTCACGGCCGCCGAGAACGAGGTCGGAGCGGCGCATCCCGCGTGCATTCCCGCCCGGTATGTGCAGCTTCCAGTAGCTCCAGGGCAGTGGTTGTCAAAGCTACACGACAGCATACAAAGGGGGGCAAACGCGACTCCATTCAAAGGGGCAAACACGATGACATTCAAGAGGGCTAACGCAGCTCCATATTCGAAGGGGACAAACGCGCCGAATTGTGTATCAGTGAGTAGTTGAATTCAAGTTGTCACGTAAAAATAGGTCCATTTGACAGGCTAGCTCTTGAATTATGGTAATCCTAACTAATATTATAAATGCTAATGTGAGTTTGTGACACTTTCATGGCGTAACTATTTAACTTATCATTAAAATTTATTTAAAATTTTGCATACACGTCGCTAAGGGTACAGAAAAGGTTATAAGTTACTTTTTATTCTTTAATTTTAGTGGGATCCCCAAAATTGGTGCGAGTGAAACCACTTGGAACAGCTAGCATACTAAAGATACTTTTTAACCGTAGGTATATAATATGTGTTTTTTGTTGGTTTCCTGTGACACGGAACGTGGATAATTTTTGTTTAGACAAAAAAGATAGTAAGAGGAAAAGTTTGAGAACCCTTGCTCTAATACATCCGAACGGCGGCGTACGGATTTCTCGAATTGCGCAATTCGATTGCAACACACATTAAATTTATCTATATACGTGAATTTCAAATTGAAATTCAAGATTTTGTTTTATCAGGACATCCTACAAATACTATAAACGTGACAGTTTGTAAGTATGTATGGATGGATGGATGGATGGATGTTTGTTACTCTTTCACGCAAAAACTACTGGATGGATTTAAATGAAACTTTACAATTGCTTTTTTGGTATAAAATAATGTATAAAAAATGTTAAATTAGTACTTAAATTTTTACCAAAATAAACTTTTTTATTATTATTATTATTACATCAGATTAACACATACGGTACTTTTTATCCCGGAATTCCAGTGGGAACTCTGATATCAACGCGTGTGAAACCGCGGGGTACAACTAGTGGAAGAATAAAATAGTACCTACCTAGTACCTATTTATAGATTCCTTCTGTTTTGTAATCCCAAAAAAAAAAAATTGATGAATTTTCTTTAAACTAATTTAATGTTGTATAAATAAATCCAACTCTGATTGTATTTCGTTGACTAAAAGGACGCAGATAAGCAATAACATGTTAACCCACAAAACTAAGTTATCTATTCACAACGATTTATTGAGAATTAGGGAACGTTTTTTTATTATGTGTTTACCTTATTACATTGTTTAAGTATGTATCTAAATATTGAACATAAAAAATATTGACAGAAAATGGCGCTATAATTTTAAATCACGATTTACTCAAAATTTCTCCAGTGTTTGTTAACACACTATTGCTTATCTATGTCCAAAACATCTTCTATCTAACATTTCTAGTGTATACATAAAGATTGACCACATATTGGTGCAACCTCTACTGCTTCTCTCGATTTATATAAATTTACTTTTTATTAGAATAGTCCAAGAAACAAGAAAAAGACACTCCTCAACGTTCCACAAAATTCCTCCACAAAAACTAACGCACCTGAAGCTTTCTCTTAAATTAGTGCCGTCAAGAGTATCAATAAAAAAAACTAAAGCCTCTATTTTCATTACACAAATTTTCAGTTGTTTCCCGTACACAGCCAAACGACGATAGAAACCGACACATTCCACTGAGACAAATATGTAGTTACTTAAATATCAAAGGTATCGTTGTTTTGAAACTGTGTAACGAGAGAATTCAAGCCAAAGCGTAGAGAATGTGTTGCCTACATACTTGAAATTTGCTTTGTGATGCCTATGTAAATAAACGTTGCATCGATTCCACCATCGTTTCTTGACATCAAACACCCTCAAGGCATAGGAAAGTTTATCCAAACTACAGATTATGGCAAGCATTTCAGTGACAGATTTGATTAAGCATCTGTCAGCTGACAGTAGATTGAATTAGTTTTTTAGGTCCAAAAAATATGACACATGGCATTTCCCGGTTTTTTTTTCTTGGTTGACTTTTGGCGGGATTTCCAGCAGAGTGGACGTCAGTTTTATTTCTTTGTTTTGCAAATTAGTTTATCGTGATTAATATTGTGTGGATATGGTGGATTTTGCATAATAGTGATCCATTAGTGATGAATAATGTGCGGAAACAGTGAAATAAGATGAAATAGAGCGTTCATCGGGAGGTTTTCGTTTTACTATACAACTTCCCACAGAGCGTCCTATTAAGGTTCAACTGTGAAGATTTGCTGCCAAAAGTTCCGGTAAAGCATCGGAATGCGTCTCACCAATGCATTTCGATTTAAATAACTTCAGAAGAAGAAAAATATTAATGAATTGGCTATATGGACTAAGTTTCTTCTTCTGCCTTCCCCGAGAGGGGTAAACTTCACCAAAAAAAAAAAAAAAAAAATTTTCCTGGTTAATGACTCCACATGAAAACGTCACAAATAATCTCATATTCACATTTATTCGCATCTCAGCTGCATTAATTTCGTAGTTCCCTTTGGAATTCCAGGATAAAAACACCCTTTGCCCTTTGTCCTTTTCTGTACCCCTAAGTATGAAAGAAACTCACATTACATTTTTTTTATGTAATACGGGGCAAATGAGCAGGTAGCACACCTGATGGTAAGGGATTACCGCTGCCCATGGACATCTGAAACTCAAGAAGGCATGCAGGTGGGTTGCTGACCTGGAATGGGACTCGTTCGACTCACTTTCGATTTATCGATTTAGAATAGTTATGATAGACTAGTTGTGCCCTGTGGTTTCACTCGCGGCAATTTCAGGATAAAAAGCACCCTGTGTCCTTCTATCTATCCCTGACAACGTGTATGCCAAATTTCAATCATATCTGTTCAGCCGTTTTTGCATGATTGAGTAACAAATATCCACACTTTCACATTTATAATATTAGTAGGAAGGAGTAGGATTACCATCAACGACTCTGATGGCTACTATTTTCACAGATTACTGAACACCTGTGGTGGCGCCAGTATATATTTATTTGTGTTTTTATTTATTATTTTCAAACACTCGTCGGTTGACTATTATAATAAAACCGATGTTTGTTTCGTCGTATATTTTGAGGGTCAATATGTACCTTAATTCGGCGCTTTCCTTCCTCTATGTGTGAACCACGGCTCAGAGGACAGAGTTACTGGCACATAAGAAAGCCTTTTTTATTATTTATCAAGATTGGTTTAAATTATTGTTTGGAACGCGTGTGAAAAATTATTAACTGTATTCTATTCTGTTTTTTGGTGAAGAACCTCGCCCTCCGGATAAGGAGCGATTTTTATTTTATTATGTTATTTTCCTTCATCATCTTTCTGAATATTTAAATAACAACAGCTGCTCCGCGTGTGTTTTTTTTTTATATTTACCGTGCCGTGGTTCCTGAAGGACCTCTCGCAGTGTCCGTGGGAGGGAAGCCAGGAAGGAGTATTACCCCGGGATTGCGAGGTAACCAGCTTCGATAGATAATATAATTATAATATATTAGTATAATATAATTATAGATGTATTCTCGAATCAAGCGCATAGTTTTAAACGGGCTCTGTTGCACACTCTGTAAATGTGCTCCTTGCGGACCCTTCTTATTTAGTTTTGTATTTTTATTTGGACCAAGCTTTCAATCATTATTTTTATTTTATCTTTTTTGTTTTTCTAAATTTTATGTTCAAAAATAGTATAAATTTTATTTGGAAATCGCATGCAGTTTGCACCTGTCAGTATAGTGATACTTATCCTATTATTTGATGCTAATTTGTTTTTTTACTGTAAGTGTTAGTGTTTACTATGTTGGTGTAACTTTTAAATAAATAAATAAATAAATAAATAGTTATTTTATTTAACCGACGAGTGTAAAAGAGACATCCAGGCCGTCCGCATACAGTCCACCAGTGGCGAAGGTACCATAGAAGCCGATTCCCACCGGCTTCCCTTCAGAAGTTGGGAACACAACCACTCTCTCTACCGTAATTTAGAAATAGCACAATCAGTAATTTTTGTAGTCAGTATTTCAGTAGAATCTACTGAAATACTACAAAAATTATCTCTACTGAGTAGAAAACATGACAAAACGCCTAAACTATCAACAAAATTTGCTCTTCAATAACAAATTGTTATAAAATAAGCCGCTGGCGCGATCGGCTTTTTGACAGTTAAACTTCCATACAAAATAATGCCGTGACGTCACATCAAGGTCGCAGGCAGCCGGCTAAAGTAGCTACTTTGGTAAGCCGTTGCAAATCGAGTTACTCCCTCCATCTCGCTCGCACGCACGCATTTTTTATTACTATTTCAACAAATATCCTTATTGGTCCTAGAAATTAGAAACGAAGCGGACATTCTGTGTTGACTGTTGACAGACTACTTGAATTTATGACGAAAAAATTTAAAATTTATAGGTATTTGAATTTATTAGTTAGTTTCATGTATTAGAATTTATTTCTTGGTATTAAATAGTAATTAGTGTTATAGTTGGATTTTTTTGTTGTGTGTAGTGATAGTGAAAGCAGTTACGCAGATGTACGTTGAAATTAGGTATTTGCGGTAAGTAGATAGTTTAATAAGTGGAAATTACGTATTTATAGTAGGTAGGTACCAAATAGATTTCCGGCTTGCCTCTCTCAGTATTTCACCCTTCGCCACTGCAGTCCACTATTATTTATCGAAGATTTGCTGGCGTTGCCAACGACTCCGTTATTTTTCACTCTCCATTTGGTCCATTTTTGGTCCAACCTGTAAACGGTGTAACATTGTGATTTTTTTTTTTTTAATGAACTTATTTCAACCATCCTCAATTTCTTGCAAGTCTTTCGCATTGTTTTCTATAATCGTATTGGAGGGAAGGCGTTCAGCCGGGTGCTATGATAAATGTTGGCGATATTGGCCCCAAATAAATGGATTGAATATCAAACCGTCGTTTCACAGCAGCTGCTCTCAAGGAAAGAACTTTCGAGTGATTCAAGGCATAAGAGATAAACCATACGCGATAGTTGCCTTTGAAGTAGGTACACACAAATTAGTAATTTGAAAAGTGCACGTCAAAAGCGACAAACAGATGAATCACCAGTCTTTACTTGTGCCGTCTTTTACATACAGTCTACTAATATCTTTCATATTTGACACACCTAAAAGTAGACTTTATAACGCTAAATATTAAACGCTATATGTAATGTTAATCATAAAACTTTGTACTAATTGTTAGTGAATATTTTTGTTGCTACAAGCCTCGTGCTCCTTGATGTGACGCAAACTCGCAATTTATTTCTTACTCAAAATTTATATTCGGAATTACCTGTCTTGAAAATCCCTGCTACGAAAGTTAAGGAGAACTCGCAACTATTTTCACTGTAGAATTTAGAATCATTAAGTCATTCTTATGTTAGGATCAAATTGAATAGCTGGGCACGCTCGTCGCTCGTGACTAGCACCCGTGACTTGCAGATGCGTTAGCTCCACATAGCTCTCAGCGCTCGCTTTATTAAAAACGTTGTCGGCTGCATCGCTGGCAGCCCCGCGACGAAGGCCCCGTGTCGGGATAAAGGGCAGTAGGTTACAAGTTATAGAACACTCTGAAAGCTACAAGTAATCCGCTACTCTAAACCATACCAGCCCCCTTAGCTTAGTGACATGACGATCCGTTCCTTTGTTCTCTATAGCGTTAACGATCATGGATTGCCAACTTGGCTAAGGAGGCTGTCCTAATTGGTTTACCAAATTACCAAGGCATCAGTGGTGTGGTGGAAGATACATTTCATTCTGAGGGTATAGTTATGAAGGCATTTATGCCTCAAATTAACAGCAATATCGCTGATATTGTATGTATATTGTATACAGTGCGTTATATTCCAGATTTTCTGAAAAGAAGAGAAAGTTGATATATTATTCTCTTTTATTATGTAAAAATGAATTGCTGTTCGTTTGCCTCGCTAAAACTCGAGAGCGACTGGGCCGATTTGGCTAATTTTGTTCGTGAAAGATTTGTGGAAGTTCAGGAAAGGTTTAAGCGGTGAGAAGTTCGGAGTTCCTGCGGGAATTCCTAACTCACGCGGGTGAAACCGCGGGGCACAGCTAGTCGATATATAGGTACTTATAGAAAAAGATAATATTTACTCAGGAAAAACAACACAGGACATAGAAAATTTAGTATCTACAGGATATTATACATATTTAATATTGTAAAAATCATTTGGTGCAATAAAGTATATTGTATTGTATTATTATTGTAGATATTTTTTTTCTTTATTTTTACTTAGGATGTAAGGTCAAATGAGTAACATATTGAAAACGGGTATTGAGTTTTCAGTTCCCAATTCCCATTTCCTGTCTCAAATCCTACTAATATTATAAATGTGAAAGTGTGGATGTGTGGATGTTTGGATGTTTAGATGTTTGGATGTTTGTTACTCAATCACGCAAAAACGGCTGAACGGATTTGGATGAAATTTGGCATGCACGTTATCAGGGGTACAGAGAAGGACATAGAATACTTTTTATCCCGGAATTTCCGCGGGAACTCTGAAATTATCGCGGGTGAAACCGCGGAGCACAGCTAGTATTATATAAAAAACATATTATACTAGCTGTAGTAGCCGTGCCCCGCAATTTTATCCAGGTGATAAAAGTGTAGCTTAAGTTATTTTTGAGTTTTATAACATCAGCTATCTGCAAAGAAAATCCTACCAAATAGTTGTAAAATTATCGAAGAAGCCGTTTCATACAAAATATATGAAATATACATATCTCTTCATTTCTTTTCGTGAATTTTTCCGATTTTTTAATAGTTAGGTACTCTGCTATTCAGGGCAGAGACATAGATATTAAGTACCAATGCATCAAATCAACGCTTATGAAAACCGATCCAGCCTTTGAGTTATAAATGCTGTAAATAACCCGACGTTGTTTTTTATACTTATTGTACCTATACTGTAATAATAGTTACTATTTGTACTATTCCTCGCAGTTTCACCCGCGGAAATTTTGGAGATCACGCGGGGATTCCAGGATAAAAGTACCCTATCTGACAATATCTACGCAAAAGTACATGATAATCAATTGAGTGGTAAAGGCGTACATGATGTAGGCGCCGCGTCGGGTAGCCTCAAACCTTACAGTATACAATACTTATATAATTTATTGGTTAGGTAATCTACTTTTATCTACCATTCAGCTAAACGATCTAAATCTGATAGCGGTTTACACAGAGAAAATAATATAATATCTAGAGAGGTCATCCAGACAGGGCAGGCGCGTCACGCCTGCAAAGGCAGTTAGAACAAGTGCTCTAACTTTCCCAAAATTTCCGTCCCTGGCATCCCATATACATATATATTCCACAATACAATATTTCCAAAACTATTAATTTTGAAAACAGTAACTAAGTAAAAACCTTACCAAATGGAGTTTAATACATTTCGGTACGTCAAATGAATGTTTTTGTGATGAAAAGTTTTGTGTCTAAAACATCACCCGGCGACACTGATTTTCCTTTGTGTTCATTCCAAACAGATTTGATACCTGTTCTGTGGTGGTTTAGCCTGCCAGCTGGTATGGAATTGAATTGTATGCAAATACCAGTTGAGCGCGGGCCGGCTGCAGCTCGGGCTCTGAACTTGACCCACTTACTACTCTGACCGAATTACGACTGCTGCACGTTTAGCGCCGCGCGCCCATCGATAAATACCACATGTGTCGCATTTATTTGTATTTTAAGTAGAATTCAATTATTTGTTTTTAAATTTAAAATTCAAAATTTAAATTTAAATATATTATATTGCCCCAAAACAAACAATACAACCAAGACAAATAAAAAGGAAAGACAGAGCAAAAGGCGGCGTTATTGCTAAAAGGCAATCTTTTCAATGGAAAGGGCTATGCTCGGAGTCTTTCTGAGGGATCGCATCAGAAATGAGCTTGCAATTAGCAAGTTGAAGTGGCAGTGGGCTGGCCATATTATCCGCCGAACTGATAACCGCTGGGGCCGCCGGGTTCTGGAATGGAGACCGGGAATAGGCAAACGCAGTGTAGGACGCCCACATGCTAGGTGGAGTGACGACCTTCGCAGGATGGCTGGTGGTGGCTAGATGCGAGAGTCGTGTTAATTGCCGGGCAATTGGAGAGGCCTATGTCCATTGTCCAGCAGTGGATTATTATAGGCTGGTGATGGATGATGATGAATATTTTCATGATAAAAAGCTGCAGATAGAATTTATATGTTATTTTAAATCTTTAATTCTGGCTTCTTTATTAATGCTTGGACATTATGACATAGCGTCTGGTCCCAAACTAAGCAGAGCTTGTACAATGTGTACCAGATACTAATAAATTTTTTACTTGTAAAATACATGCTTTAGATACATACATAACATCTACACTCAAAGCAAACACCAATATTCATCACATCAATATTTAAACCCCGATCCGGGGATCGAACCGGCGACACCTGGCGTAGCAGTCGGTTACCTTACCTCTACACTAACGGTGCTGTCAAATATGTATTATGACATGCACAACATTGCCGCCAGTGTCAAGTTGTAGATCTAACACATGCATAGAAACATACACAGACATATGCACCGGAGTAGGTATTCATGAAGTCGAAAGACATGAAAAAAAAGTATTTCTCTCAAAGTCAAGTAATTTACAATGTAATTACCAAATAGACAAAATAGTTTTTAGTAAATATACGTAAAATCACAAACTTATAATATTTAGATATTATATTTTGATGATGTGTTCCCTCATTCAAATTATTACTATATAATGCAATTCTATTTATATGTCATTCAACAAATGTAACATGAAATTCTGATCAAAACAGCAATGATATAAAGTTGTGGTTTTAAAGATACTTTTTTCTTTATTTTTTGTCTGAGAAGTCGATTTGAGGAGTATTTTAGGTATTAAGAGTAATACAGTCATAAACTCTTAGACTAGACATCTCTGAAATTCGACAGATTTTATTATAACTTATGTAATTAGTTAGTAAATAAGGGCAGAGATATCACTAGCAAAAACAAATAAATCGATTCCATATAGTGTGCGAAAACAGTCTAGCTTTACAACAAAAACAGTGATATAGGATGTAAGAACATTAAAAAACATTCGCAGATAAGCGAAAGGCAATAAATAACACACACGTTTTTCCGGAAAACAATCGTGAACGTCGTAGAAATTTCCAGCATTTCCGGTGAAACAAAATAGTGTGCAGTGTCAGGACTTTCAAGGTCCCGGCCCCGAAATCTAGGTAATCAGGTCAGCGAGACCTAGGGCGTGTGCCGGCTGATGCAGTTAGGCTATAGGCTGGGTAGTACGGTGCATCGTGGGGTACTGGATTTGAGTTCAGGTATTTGAATTATCCAAAGATACGAGTATTTTAGTAACAAAATGAAATAAATCACAAAAGAAAGAAATTAATTAATAATATAAGAATATAAGAATTTTTACTATCCTTATTACCTTTTTTCCCAAAATCTTTTATTAGTAAAGTACCTACGTAGGCTAACCACTCAGCAAATAAATAAAGTTGTAAATGTTGTAAATTTTAATGTTTTTAAAATACCTATGTATTATTTAATTTTTCAAAGATTTTATTTTACTTGCAATATTTTTAGGATCCGGTCGTTATAAAATGGAATTTATGTGTAATTTATTATAAAATGTTTTTTTATGTTAGTACCGTGTAGATATCTATATAGTTTCATAGGCATTTAGTGAAAAGCTGTTAATTAATTAGGAATTACAAAGAGACACAATTTTATTTATAAGTACCATAGATTTAATATCATCTGACTTCGGGGGTGCAGCTAGTTGAAATACAGTGTGTAAGGTAAAACGGAAGACTTATTGAGTAATTCTTTTTAGTATTCGATTCTCATCTAAAATATATTAATTAAAAAACAGGACGTTTATTTTAGATAAAAAGCATTAAAATCGCCATTTGGGTCATCTAATTAAACTTTTCTCATTTATGAGTGAATTTGTAAGTTTATTTTTATTCGCTACATGGAAGCATTATATGACCATAACACGGTGCGTTATGATAAAGCGCCACAAAAATTGTCTTTTCCTCGTAATATAAGAAGTTTCACTCCAAAAAAATACATTTACGTTTCTTATGGCATACAGAATAATAATTTCCAATATTTTGGCACCTGGAGCGTTTGGGAATGCGTTTTTGAGACGCGCGTTATTGTTAGGGAATTTTAGGTTAGTCATAGTGAATAGGGGCCCCAACAATAAAAGCTTTAAAAATGTCCCCCGTTTAACGTTCCATCCTGTATAATTAATGAAATCACTTCAACTATAAGTCTCACAAAATATCCGCCCCACTTGAAGTGAGAGGAGCCGACGCTCGTTTCATAACTCCATTAATATTAATCTCTAGGGGTAGGCAGTGACATAATTAATCAGCCCGCCAGATACAAGGCACTTGGAGCTCGATCTGCGTGACCCTGACTTCCGTCTGTGGCGAAAAGGTTTAGGAAGAAGGGTTATTTATTTCTTCGAAAGTAAAGTTGAAGGGTGTCACTGATTTTCCTAACTGTTATAATTAACAACAGAACTTTTGCAGTTACATTTTTTATTTATTTTTTTTATTAAAGACATTCACAAATAATATACATTACAAAACAGCAATTCCATAAGAGAAGTACATTGTTAAAATTATGTAATTTTACATGAAAAAAATTTACATAAACCTGTAGAAAGTGCCCAAAAAAATGTAAAAGTAAATAAAATTGTGGCAAAGTACATAATTTTCGTTTATTTTACATATTTTCTTCGAAATTTCATATTTTTTTGTAATTTCAGTGTAAATTTATGTAATAGTAACTAAAATGTGTTTAATTACAGAAATATTTGTATTTTTACACATGGGTTTGGGTTTCCACAGGGGCAATACATAAAAAATATGTAACTTTACTTTAAAAATGTGTAAAATTGCCAAAATAGAACTTGATGTTACATAAAATCTGAAAAAGTACGCAATTATGTAATTTTACTTTGATTATAAGTAGAATTCAGGAAAATCGTCATTAAAATTAAAGAAAATATAGGTAAATCTAACCAAAGTTTGTGTAAATTGACTCAGCATTGTGATTTACACAATGAAACAGTAATTTTACCAATCAATAAAGTAAAGTTGATGTAATTTGTCAGAACAATGTGATTTCACACAATAAGAATGGAAAGCAAGACAATACACTGAACATAAAAAAAGCTTTTGGCGCATTGAGTGACAATCTTACCAGGCAACGGTAGTGACGCGCAAGAATTTGGCAACGAACGCGACGTCTAGTACCTGCATGTCAAATTAGCTCTTTAAAAAAAAAACATTGCGCCCAAATAAGATTTGTTAGTTATTTGACCGTAATATTTTTTTGATATTCCTGAGAAACACTTGGTACTTTTTACCCTCGAAATCTCACATGAACTTCTAAATTATCGCACGTGAAATCGTAGAGGATCGATAATTCTATTTAAAAATCAATCCCTATTTCCCTTAGTCACGGCATCACGCGTGGACCAATTTCGCAAATTCTTTTTTTGATGTGTTTGTTATTGTAAGGAGAAAGTGCTTATGAAAGTTGTTTAGAGTTCCTGCAAGAATTCCGAAACTCACGCGGGTGAATCTCCCAAAAGTTTGGATAGATTTTGACGGGACTTCCACAGCTAATTAGCTGATATTATAAGAAGTAAATTAGGCTACGTTGGAGTCCCTGCGGAAATTCCGAAACTCACGCGGGTGAAACCGCGGTGCACAGCTAGTTTCTAATGAATTTCAACGGCTGTCAAGTGCATATTTTCTATGTTCGCTGTAAGTACGTGTAACATCACAATGCAAAAAGTATCGCATCACGAGTTCTATTTCACACGGTTCAAGTGCTAGATCTAAGTGGGCCTCGGATCCATGATGGCGGCACTTCCGCTCCGGCCGGAACTTGATTTGCGAGAGTCCGGCCCGACCCGTACAGGTATAGGATGTGACCCAGTCCCACATGCTGTCTCTACAAGCACAACACGCTTAAGACGTATATACATACATATCTTATCTGTAGGTAAAGCTTCAATCGTTAACGCTTTCAAAACTTACGAATCGCCATGTCACTTATTCAGCTAATCTAAACTCTAGTTTTGCGTGACCACGTGAAAACTAGAGTTTGGATTGACTGACTAAGTTCAAAAATTCAAAATTTCTATTTGGTAAAGAATCGATAGAAAAAAAATCAAAACTAATAATTGTAAAATCATATGAAACGAAAAGAAAAAAAAATTATGGACATACTTAAATTCAATAAGTTTTAGTCACAAACTGTTTATAAAAACTTATGAAGAGGATCCCATAGAAACTGATGAACAACTAACGAAAATAAAAAAAATGTTTTTCTTTCTTTTGTTAGGCAACAGGCTTTCTACTGGTTTCTAGCAACTGCTTTCTTAGTTTAGTTTAGTTTAGTTTAGTTTATTTTATTTCGTACTATCAGTGTTAACAAAATGTCAAGATAAAATGTCACAGAGAATAGTACAATTGTCAAATAATAATAATAATATGATGATACAATACAAAAATAATAATATTACAAATTAGTAATAAAATAGAAATGTCAACTAAATTTAATATCTAAAAATATGAATAAATTCTATTATATAGTTTTTACATAAAATTAATTTATGGAGTAATATGCTTTATCCAATAAATAGGCTTTCAATCGGCGATAAAAAGTTTTGTCATCATTTTCTTTCCGTAAATCTGCGGGTAGCTGCTCGTAATATGTAGGTCCAATTACTCGCGGGTTTTTACTTGCTAATTTTGTTCTTCGTGATACAGTCTCAAGTTTTTCAGTATTACGAAGATTTCGCCCACCACCCGTTCGGCGTCTGAAGTCAGTCATGTTTTGTCTTACATATTTTACTATCTCAAATATGTAAAGTGAGCACAACGTCATAATTCCTTGTTGTTTAAAAAGGTTCCTACACGATTCTCTTGGCTTTACTCCCGCGACTATCCTCAGTGCACGTTTCTGAAGGACGAATACCCGTTGGTGATCAGTGGAATTGCCCCACAACATAACACCGTACGCCATCACAGAATGGAAGTGTGCAAAATATACCTGACGCATGATATTTTTTGAGACTAACGGGCATAGTCTACGTAAGGCATATGCAGCACTACTTAGTTTGGCGCAAAGAGCCTGAACGTGGGATTTCCAGTTGATGTTGGAGTCTAAAGTGAATCCGAGGAAACGGCATTCGTCAGATAACGGCACAGGGCAGTCTAACGTAGGTGTAATTGAAGGTGGTCGCGCGGAAAATAGCAATAGTTTAGATTTTGCCGTATTTAATATCAGGCCGTTCACTGTGAACCAGTCGAGGAGTTGTTTGTGAGTGTTTATTATTTTTGTATTAAGTTGTTCATATGTATTGTATATTGTATTTCTACTGTGTGTGTGTTGTATATTGTATTGTATACGTATTGTTGTTCATATGTATTGCATTGTATATTTTCATTATAATTTTATAGAAAACTAGCTGTACCACGCGGTTTTACCCGCGATAATTTCGAAGTTCCCGCGGATTTATTGCATACAAACTTTGCAACACCACACCTCTTAAGGGTTGAATTTTCAAAAATCATTTCTTGTCAGATAATACGTAATACAAAGAACACACCCTCCAAGATCTCTCTCTACGGTCTCTACGATCAGCGGTTAAGGCTGTGCGTTGATCCGTCAGTCAATCATTCAGGACAATTTTATATGTATAGATTTTCCAATATTAAGTATAAGTAGGTAAGCTTGTTCACAAGCTCCGAAGTGACGTGGGTGGCTCGAAAGAATCTTCGTCAAAACAGTCCGTCAGAAGTAGGTGTTACAGTTAAATTAATATTTCGCGACGTCGCGCACGTTTCAATCAAAGGTCAAACGTCAAACATGTGTCATTAGTCAAGAGTAAAGACGTGCTCCTTTGATTCGTGAAATTAATGATATTATACAAGGTGTAAGTTTAAACGAGGCAAATATAGAAGGAATATTCAGTATTCGAATCTCATCTGTAGTTTGTTAAAGTTGATTTTTAACGTAGTTATTTAAAAAATGTCTTGATAATTTAGCACGCAAGCTGCGGATGCGTTGATAGATTGTACCACTTATACCCCAAGGGTTATTAAACGTCTTTTTCCTTTGTATTGTCGCTAACGCACCGCCAAATGTGTGCGAACCACGTTTCTTACAAAGGCTTTCTTTGTGATTTATCAGTTTCGGTCCAATAAAATACATATCCCATCAAAAACAAACTTGTAAAAAAGTCCAAGTCTCGCAACTCACTTCTTCTACAGTAAAAAGTTGTGAGATCAATGTAATACCAAGTCGGTTAATTTATTCAGTGCCTACTTAAGGGTCCTTCTGTCTAAAGTTATCATGTTATAAGCTAATCTAATAACATTTTATAGTGACCATATCAAATTTAATACATGTAATACATAATTATGGTTCTAAACAATCTAATTTAATTATAATATCTATTACTTGTGAGATACATTGTATTTTCACGTGATCGCCAAGCCAATCCATCTATTTAAAACATAAAAGGTTTTTAAATTTGATATGGTCACTATAAAATGTTATTAGATTAGCTTATAACATGATAACTTTAGACAGAAGGACCCTTAAGTAGGCACTGAATAAATTAACCGACTTGGTATTACATTGATCTCACAACTTTTTACTGTAGAAGAAGTGAGTTGCGAGACTTGGACTTTTTTACAAGTTTGTTTTTGATGGGATCTCATTTCTTTTTGTAAATGGTCTTCCTCCTTTGAGCAATTTAGTCTACTTTAATAACTTGAAAGATTTTGGTACAACTTTATAATATATATAAACACATGCCCCATTCTTGCTTTTTCATTCCGTTGACCATTGTACCTTTGAACATAATTATGTCTAGGTAACTATGTATCTACACTTTATATCTAGGTAGGTAACTATAGCTACACTTATTATTATTATTTATTAATATCTGGGCAACGGCTTAAATAGCTGTTCCCCGCGGTTTAACCCACGTTATTTTCGGAGATCCCGCGGGTATTCTGAGATAAAAGTACTACTCTATGACCTTTCCTGTACCCTTGACAATGTGTAGTATGCAATAATTAATTCACCCGCGTTGACATCAGAGTTCGCGCGGGAATTCCAGAAATGAATCCTAGCTAGATCGATTTATGGCCCCCGAAATCCCCTGTATACAAAATTTCATGAAAATCGTTGGAGCATTCAGATTAGGGTAATTTTATCTCGGAATTCCCGAAGGATCTCCGAAATTAACGCTGGTGAAATCTCATGAAATTTTGCATGCACGTTGTCAGGGGTAAAGAAAACCTAGGGATATAGGGTACTAACTACTTTGCATCTCTGAATTCCCGCGGGATCTCCGAAATTAACGCGGGTGAAACCGCGGGGAACAGCTAGTCTCATATATTTATATGGGATTACAAAGTTATTTGTGCAGTTGGTACATATAACTGCATATATAACTTTGTAATTCCATACATTTATATGGGATTACAAAGTTATTTATGCAGTTAGTGTATCTAGAAAACTGGACCGAAATTGCTAAATATTTTAATTTTTCCTTGATTTATACAATAAACACTAATTGTATTCTAAATTTCAAACTTCTATGTCTGCTAGAAGTGCCTTAGAATTTTGATGATCGGTCAGTGAGTGAGTGAGTGAGTGAGTGAGTGAGTGACCTACAAAATTAAGAAACTTTGACTAGTTATAATTCTTAAACTACTGGTTCAAATCGAATGAAATTTAAATTATACCGTCTTTATACAATACCTGCTTGTTTACTAAAAATTCAGGCTTCTAGTTTTATCCACAACGAAGTTATAGGGGGTCGAAAATGGCCTGAATTGCTTCGAGAAAAGGATAGTACGGCCGTGCCGCTTTTGTTGCTCGACTTGGCGGGGGCACTGCCGTGCCCCCAGATAACTTTTATTAATCCTACTTAATATTATAAATGTGAAAGTGTGGATGTTTGGATGTTTAGATATTTGGCTGTTTGTTACTCAATCACGCAAAAACGGCTGAACGTATTTGGATGAAATTTGGCATGCACGTTGTCAGGGGTACAGAGAAGGAAATAGGGTACTTTTTATCCCGGAATTCCCGCGGCAACTCCGAAATTACCGCGGGTGAAACCGCGGGGCACAGCTGGTTACATATAAGTATAAATTATTGTGGGTGTAAAATTACACTGTGTATAGATAAGATATATTATATATCTAACATTGTT
Source organism: Zygaena filipendulae (assembly GCA_907165275.2). Lineage (NCBI taxonomy): Eukaryota > Metazoa > Arthropoda > Insecta > Lepidoptera > Zygaenidae > Zygaena > Zygaena filipendulae. The sequence continues at coordinate 12,247,775 of OU015660.1, forward strand.
TGAAGTAATATAAGAAGTCTTGCGGTATGAGAAATTTGAGATTCTTGAAAGTTTAAGATTTGGCTCGATTTAGACTATCAAAGACTGTCTGTGGCCTAAAGTTTTCCCCCACGTGAGTGTAAAATAACCCCCAGGGGCCCCCCTGATAATCATATTGACAGCTGTTGTTATATTGCGTCAAAAATCTGGAAAAATAAACAAATAGTATATTTTCGCATCTGTATTATCTAGTAAAGAAGTTGGTAAACATGTAAATACGTGAAAGTTAAAAAAGATTTTAGGAGATGTTTTGAGTTACCTACTGAAGTAAAAAATTAATTACTATGGTTCTAGCTATTGATATATTCAAACTAGCTGTGCCCCGCGGATTCACCCGCGTCAGTTTTGGAACTCCCGCAGAAACTCCAAAGCAGTAATTACCTTTACTCCTTATACCATCAGCGGTCGAAATCGATCCAACGCAGAATTTCGAAGATTCACCCGCATTAGTTTTGGGATTCCCGATAGAACTCCAAACTTCTTTTATACAAAACTTGTCCTGATAATAACAAACAAAATAAAAAAAGGATCATTCAATTTGGTGCAGTCATTTGGAAGTTACGCGATCACATACATTTCGACGATTCATTTTTATTTATAAACTAGCTGTGCCCCGCGGTTTCACCCGCGTGATTTTTGGGATCAGGAACCTTTGCGAAAGCAGGCAGAACAACCTGCCAAAGTTTCATCACAATCAGACCAATGGTTTCGAAACGCAGAGGACAGACATACAAACATTCATTTTTATTTATAAAAAAGAAGAAGAAGATAGATAGATTAATTACCGAATAATTAAGTAAAGAAATTGTGCTTAGTTTGGAACTAGGTGGCGCTGTGAAAATGACAAAAAACAATTATTCAAAAAACAAAGATCCATTAAAATTCGGAAAGCAGCAAAAAAGCCGACAAACAATTCCTGTCCAACTTCCCAACGAATTATTGCACAAGTTCTACAAAATCCAATTGTAGGAGCAATTAAAATGATAACCCGTCGGCAGCTTTTAAGTCATTTAGAAACACCCTTCGCGGGACATTATTAAGTGGAAGGGTCAACGACCTATCAAGGCCTTATTCAATATTGAGTTGGTTACGATCCTGAAGAATTACGTCGTGAGATTCGTTGGGCGAGTTGAATTTTTTGTTTTAATTCCGCGACCGGATGGACCGATTGTGGTTTAATTTAAGAAGAATCGGGTTGGATTCTCGGTGGGGGCGGACTATTGTTGCACACAAGAGTTCCATTTTTCAGTCAGGGCGTAACCCTAACTAATATTATACCATAAAAGTGAATGTGAGTTTGTTTGTTATTTCGATTTCTCGCTTTATCTACTCAACTGATCATCATGCACGTACACGTTGTCAGGGGTACAGAAAAGTACTGTTCCCGAGAAATGGAAAATTTATTGACTAAATCTACATTACCGCGAGCGAAGCCGTGGGCACTAGCTAGTAGGTATTCATATACCTACACGGTGAAATTTTTGAAATTTACTAAGGAGGCATTTTACTCTAAGATTGATTCAGCATATTCTGCCGTTGCCGGCGTACAAATGTCAACAATGTACAATAAAAAAAACAACGGCGTACAATGTTTAGCATAAAATTACAAAATTATAAAATTACAAAACTATTTTAAACAATTAATAACATACATATAGCCGAATACAGAACCTCCTCCTTTTTGGAAGTCGGTCAAAAATTAATATAAATAGCCAATAATCAAATTTAAATGTCAAGACTGCAATATTATAATACCTAATAACAAAATTATTCAGAATAGTTGATGTCAAATAAAATACAAAAAAAAATAAAGTGGCTAAAATAAAAGAACAATTGGTTATGTCAGATAAAGAGAAAAGAAAAGAATGCAATATAATGATTTCATGGTTAAAAAAAAACAAAAATAAAAACAAACAAAAATTAAACTTAAAAAATTAAAAATAAATTAAAAATAAACCGGTCAGTAGTCAAAAAATAAAAAAAATCCCATGCAGTCAGAACCCCCCTCTCTACTTCAGAAACTCGTTTACCGAGTAATAACATCGTTCGTTTAGAGCCCGTCTTTAATGCACTATTGAGGATTTTACTATGGAAATGACAGGCCTTGCCATAGCAAAATTTGCAATAGTGTTAGTAAAGACGTGCTCTAAAATGCGTCCATAGTAAATTTCAATACGTAAATTTCACCTCGTACCTACCTAGTTCATACCATGTTTTTTTGGTTTATACAATTACCTACAAAGAAACAAATCAATAGAGTCCTTATATTTTTCTGTTACAACACTCCCCTAACTTCGCAAAGGTAGTTAGTTCCACCACACGTGAAATTGCATCACTCTGCGTGTGCTGCAAACGGTTCTTCATCTATATTAATTTTATGCGTCAACCGTTATTCTATAATTTTTATTGTATTTTGGCCATATTATTTGTATTTACCGTTATTTTTATATCATCTAAAATTTTTAATACAACAAATTAAATCTAGCTGTCGCGACAGAGCGGATATAAAAACGCTGTTTTATTAAAATGTACACATTCAATGGCCATAAAAGTACAATCAATCTAAATGTACAACAATTTTATTAAGTACTTTTATATTTATGTGCTTTTTCGGATTTTCTTTGCGATCAGCATTATGAAGAAAGAATTTGTTTTAACACAACTTTGTCATAGCTTAATAAATTAACCTATTAATAAAAAAAAACAAGGCATTGTCTATGGGTTTGTACCTATATCCGTGAAGTAAATTTTAATTTGCTATATGACTCAACAAACAATTCTCAAGAGTATAGGCAGACCTGTTTGTTTATTATAGACAAATATAAAATGGTATTTTTTTTTTCAAAATCCGCATACGGCATAATTGCAGAGGAAAACTACGTGTGTTTTTAATCGATTTCAAAAAAAGTACTTTTTCGATTGCCTGTACTTATGATGTCTGTATGTAGGTACATACAATATTATTCCTGACTTAATTTGGTTTATTTTGGATTAATTCACCATCGCTTTTAAAAAAAAGGAAATCCAAATTACAATTTTCATATTGTAATCTTTTAAAATCATCATTTTCTTTTCGTTATTTCCCGTTACATAAAAATCGGCAAAACACATCATTTTTGTTATCAATAAAAAATTCAATTTGAAAACAAAATTGTTTTAAATCTATGCAAAACAAATAGCAGTTTAAATATGTAAGAAGGAGACGCTGTCGTTTCGAGCTTGGTATTGTGAGAGCGTGTGTGGCGTCAAATGGGGGGTCGTTACCCCGTCGCCAGACGATCAAATTTGAAGATTGCACTTCCAAAATCCTCCTTCAATATTGATATTTCGCTTGTGTGCCCTCGAACGCTTAATGAGATTTTCTTGGACCTTTTTAACGCTAAAAATAGGTGCGTTTTAAATAATCCTATTCTTCCATGATTATACTTTAGTAGACTAGGTTATTCTCTGCGGTTTTACCCGTGCGAGTTTCGGGATTCCCCCGAGAACTTCAAGACAAACAGTTACGGTGAACTCCCCGTAAACTACTTGAATACATAAATGCCAAAGTACAGCTTTATAGATCAAGTAGTTTTCGAGATTTTGTAATTAGTCAGTCATAGAAATTGATAATATTTATTCAGGAAGAAACAACACAGCACATAAAACATTTAAAATGAATATAATATGATTTCGCTTTTATATAACTCCCTCGGGAATCACAAGCGTATCTCACTCAGCTTCCTATCGGTTAAAGAATTTTTAAAATCAATTAAGTAGTTACCTCCTACACAGATAGTTTATCACTATTCTCCCCCTTCATCCAAACTTACAAACTTTACCTCGACACTTTAGTAAGTATAAAAAGTAGGTATCTATAGAATATAGTTATAGATAGATGCTTTAAATCAAAAGCAATCTTTTAATTACAGAATTCACGTGTCACATAATTAAATACTTTAAAGCAGCGACAAAAATAATTTAACGCATTTATTATATTTTACTAGCTGTTCTCTGTGGTTTCAACCGCGTTAATTTCAGAGTTCCCGCGAGAATTCCAGGACAAGAAGTACCCTATGTCCTTCTCTGTACCCCTGACAACGTGCATGCCAAATTTCATCCAAATCCTTTCAGCCTGTTTTGCGCGATTGAGTAACAAACAACCAAAAATCCAAATATCCAAACATCTAAATATCCACACTTTCACGTTCATAATATTAGTAGGATAATCTGAGGCACTAAATTAGAATAAATGAGTCACAAAATTTATTTATAATTCAATTTGAAAAAGGTTTAAAGTCCTAAATATCGGTCATGGGCCATTGTCCCACGTCTGTTTCATTGGTAAGGAGTAAGGACGCTTCCACGCTCAATCGGCAAAAGGAAGTAACCGGTAACTTGACTAACATCCCCGCTGGCGACCGTCGAGAATCTGACGCGTGGTGTAAGCCAATAACTTGATAAGAATTTTTCAAGTTATAAAAGTAAACAACTTTTGTCTATCTATCTAATCGAATTCCGGACTAACGTTTGAAATGGTTTGACGAATTTACGTAAATTTGATAGGTACATAGGTATAATTCAGTTACTAGGAGTCTATAATGCTTACACGTTACTAATTTTTAGTCCAAAAAAAAAATACAGTCTACTGGCTGTCATTATAAAAAAACTATAAAAATATGTGGTAGCTTCATTTTGTCAATTTAATCAGAGCAGTATTGCATTTCCCCGGACTGTATGTCATTTCTAAAAAAAAAAAAGTTGAAAGAAAAAGAAAAAAGACAGTTCCTGTAAAAAATCTCTCTGCAGCTTCCTCAGATATTATGTAGCTTTTGCCGTAATTCGAAAAAACAAAAAAAAAAATCACCCTACATGTTCACTGACCATTCAATCTCAGTCAATTTTCCATTCCTAAAATATATTATAATTTTTTTTATTTAAATGTAAACCTAAATGTAAATGTAAATGTAAACCTATTAAAATGTAAACCTATTAAAATATAACCTATTATGGAAAGAAAATAGACAGAAATAATAATAATCTTTTATTGCCAATTAGTTTAGGAAAATTGCAAAACCAGGAATTACAACTATTTAAAGTAAAGACATACTCAATGTTGGTAAATGATGGGTGTATCATATACTGTTTACAAAGCAAGTCGGAAGTCGATACTTGCTTATTATTTGAACCAAGCTACTAAAGTTCATTTAAAATACAGTATTCCCGAAGACCTAATTCCGCAGAGGAGTTATTGACATAACGCCTTTAAAGTGGTGTGAATGACATTTCCGTTACAGAGAAACGTGGTTCAGATTTTTTTTTTATTTGCCACCTTTTTCCACCCTTTTTTGACAGTATCAGCAGATGTGTGCTCGATGTGTTTAGATTTGAGGTCGTTATGTGAGGTTAAGGGTTAAAAACCTTAACCTACAACCAGTTAAATTGTGGACATTCACTGTGAGTAGGTTCTATGAAACCAGAAAAAATCAAAGATTTCTTTAATCCTACTAATATTATAAATGCGAAAGTAACTCCGTCTGTCTGTCTATCTGTTACGCTTTCACGCTTTAACGGCTCAACCAATCATCATAAAATTTAGCATACACGTTGTTGAAAAGTACCTATTATTCCGGAATTCCAGCGGCAACTCCGAAACTAATGCAAGCAAATCCATGGGAAACAGCTAGCAGTACAATACATTTGAGTTTAAATAAAGTTCCTAGAGCTGCAAATCCCTCAGAAATAACATAAGTAAGACATTGACAAAAACTTAAAGCCTAGTTTTCTTTTAGCTGCCAAAGCAGTAAAAAACGACGGAGGCCAAACTGGACCGATCATTTATAATAAAAAAAAAAACTGTACCAGTAATAAATAACGCATTGACAGCATCAAGTAGGGTGTTATCTTTGATAAATAACCGCGGCCGATCGGTGGAGATTTCGTCGGTATCTGTCCGTGAAAAAAAAAAAGCCAGGTCGAGTATAAATATAAGGGATTTGGATGTCAAATAAAAAAAAAGTGCGTTGTTTTAGATCGGTGTCTAACTTGCATCCAAGGTGCTGTCGGCCGAACTCAGAATCGATTGATTACATAATTTTAAGTAAAGATTTCCGCAGACTTCCGCACTTAGAAGAATTCATTAACCGCCGCACTCAGAGTCGTTCATTAAAATAACGTTAATCGGCCCATAACTAATGCTACTTAAAACCTCTAGTGACAATTAAATCGCCGTAGCTCCCAGAGACAAAAATTTAATGTTGATTAGTAGATTGACAACTATATGTAAGCATAGGGCGGTACACCCTATCGAAATGCGTATCGATAAAGTGCGACATTGCCACATGCATAAACTCATGGAAATGATACTTTTGTTTTTGTAGTTTTTATGAGGTGAAGTTATTATTTTTCTTTAGAAATAATTAATTGCGTTAATTTACTATTACTTTAATCGGAAATAATAATTGATTTCAATAAAATTAAATCGTGAATGCCATGACTTTTGTGATATGACAACATTGAACGCCGCCATTTTTATTTTTCAATTATCTACGTCAAATCAGTCCGCGAAATTTTTCAAATTGGAATAGCCGCCACTATTAAAGGTCTGTCCACATTCGCGCGCGAACCGCGCGCCAAGCCGCGAAACACCCGCGAACCATGATTCTACACTTATAGTTCGCGGGTGTTTCGCGGCTTCGCGCGCGAACTACGCGCGAATGTGGAGAGCGCTTGAAGTAGAAGAAGGAGAATTCGTCTTTAGTTATATAATAATAATTTGAAATTATTGTATAAAAAATGGTGAGTATTAAGTAATTATTATTGGTTTCATATTGTTAAAAGATAAAAATATGTTAGGCATGTATTTATATGGTTTTCTTTATATTTCAGGAGCAAAATAAAACACAAAGCAAATGAGTTGCAAACTTTACCCCGGACGAAAAATTTTTATTTGCACATTAATTAAACATCGATAATTGAATCAAAACTGATCGACGGAAAGTCAGTTTTAAAGAAAAAATGGCCTGGATTTCAGTCACTGACGAGTTCAATAGTAATGCACTTGTATACAAGGTATTGTATTACTTGAATATACCTTATTTCGTCTGAGGTATATACTTGTATTCTAGTTATTGCTTGTATACACTTTTTGTTAATATAACTAGGACTAATTATATTTTTTTTACTTGCAGCGTGATGTAACTACATTAGAAAGAGCATGGGATAACCTTAAGGCTATGGCCCGTAAAAGCAAGGCTATCTTTTAAAAACTAGAGGTGGACCATCAAATCCACCACCTCAACCGAAGCATAATAAGCATAATAGAAAAGGTAACATTCAATAACAACTCAACAGGGCTGGGCAAAATACCAAGTTGTAATTGAAATCCTTTTATTATAAATGTGAAACTTAGTTTGTTTATTTGTTACGTTTTCACACCTTAATGGCTTAACCGATCAACATGAAATTTTGCATACACATTTTCACCGGTACAGAGAAAAACATAGGGTACTTTTTATCTGGGAATTCCTGTGGGATCTTTGAGATTTCCACAGGTGAATCTCTGAAACGGTTGAACCTATTTGAACGGGACTTTCTCTGACAATTAAATGATGTTATAAGGTGTAAATTATGCTACTTTGGAGTTCTTGCGGAAATTCAGAAACTCAAACGGGTGGAATCGCAGGGCACAGCTAATGTGTGTTATAATATGTATTCTAAAATATGTAGTTCTAATGAGTGTATTTTTTTAGTTGGAGACATTAAAACAAGCTGCTGAGAGAGCTGCTGAGTTTGAGGAAGAAAAAAATTAAGCTATTGTAGATGGCAAAACTAGAGCTAGCTGAATTAAAAAAAAACTAGAATTACAATAATAAAATTATTTATTTTAAATGAACTAGTTTTATTTTATTTATTTAAAATTCAGGCAGGTAGTTGAAGCAGCTGATAGGTGCCTGTATCCAGTTATACATTACTATTTTTCTATCTTTTGTTTCTAATATTTGTCCAGTCTGTTTTCAAATAATAATTGTAAGGTGCCAAGACTTCTTCCGGTAGCCCATTCCAAGGAGCAACCACTCTGTAAGTAAAAATTGTTATTACACCTTAAAAAAACAAATAACAAACAAAATCTGAGTATAACCAATTCTTTTTTTATTATTTTATGGTTTTTAATCTATAAATTTATACATATAAATAAAATTGAAGTGTCTGTTTGTGATTCCAAATTAACAGTTTTTCACTCAATGCATATGAAAGTATAATATAATCCTACTAATATTATAAATGTGAAAGTGTGGATGTTTGGATGTTTAGATGTTTGGATGTTTGTTACTCAATCACGCAAAAACGGCTGAACGGATTTAGATGAAATTTGGCATGCACGTTGTCAGGGGTACAGAGAAGGACATAGGGTACTTTTTATCCCGGAATTCCCTTCGGTAACTCTGAAATTACCGCGGGTGAAACCGTCTGTCTGTTTGTTCTGTCTAAAACAGCTAGACCGATTTTAACGGGACTTTCAGGCAAATAGCTGATGTTATAACGAAGAATAAAACTATTTTAAAAGAAAATCGTTCCTGCGGGGATTCCGAAACTCATGTGGAGTAAAACCGTGGGGCACAGCTAGTTATTCATAAAAAGTTATCTATACCTAACTGTTAGAATTACAGTTGATTTCCGAACGCAAGCTTACCTACTCTATTATCTGTGTGTAATATCTGCTACTTACTTATTGTCTACCAAAAATGGAGGTTAAATAAAAGATGTAACGTGATTATTAAAACGGTCTATTTATTAGTGAATCTCTTCCTAAATTCTTCATTTCAACAGCAGAGCGTAGTTAAGACCTGCATAAAGAAAATAACAAAGTGTGAATAAACAATGGCAGCAACAGTAAATTATGTTCAAAATTTCCCGAGGTTAAATGAGGGAACAAATTTTTCTAACTGGAAGTTTCGAGTAAAAACTCTTTTAGAAGAAAGAAATATAGGCAATACAATAAGTGTACAAATAGACTTGAAGGATTTAAAGCAAAAAGAGGAAGACAATCGAGCAAAGTCCATAATCGTAAATTGTGTAAGTGACCGTTATTTAGAAATTATTAAAAAATGTCTGACCGCATTCGAGATGATAAATAAATTGGAAAAAATATTTGAAAGGAAAAGTATCTTTAACAAGTTATTTTTGAAGAAAAAGTTGTTAACAATGAAGTGTGACTACAGTGAAAAACTTGACGAACACTTTGTAAAATTTGAATCTATTTTATCAGAATTAGAAACAGCTGGATGCCAAATTGACCAAACAGATAAGGTATGCCACTTATTGCTAACTTTACCTCATGAATATGAAACAGTGATAACCACAATCGAGACCATGAGTGACGATAAAGAAATAAATATAGAATTTGTAAAGTCAAGATTGCTCGATGCCGAACTAAAATTAAAGGGAAAAACTGTAGAACCTGAAACAAGTTTCTTGACATGCTATAAGTGTGGTAAAAATGGTCACAAATCATATCAATGTAATAAGGGAGAGAACTATGTAAGACAATTTGAAAATAAACCGAGGGGTAGAGCAACAAGAAGGCCATTTAGAGGCAACAGAGGGAATAGGTATCAGCGTGGAGCAAATAACATAATAGAGAGTGGAGAAAATATGTTTGTAGCATACAGTATTGAAAGTTTCACAAATGGAGAAAATAATGGTGAGATAATTTTTGTTGTTGACTCTGGTGCTACCCACAATTTTATACAGGACAAATATGAAAACCTAATGACAAACATTCAAAAACTAAAAGTACCTATTAATATTTATATTGCTAATGGAGAAATATTGACCGCAACTAAAAAGGGACATATAAAACTATTTTATAATAAAATTCCAGTAACAATAGAAGGAGTAATAGTAACAGGTCTTGCTCATAACCTTTTATCAGTAAATGAAATGATGGAAAAAGGAAAAAGTGTTTTGTTCAGTGGAAACAAATTAACAATTAAACATAAAAATGTTATATACTATGGTGAAAAGAAAGGTAAATTATACACATTAAAATTTAAAGTAAGAAATGAAAAATATTTATGTAACTATGCTGACAACAAAGACATTTGGCATTTGAGATTAGGACATTTAAACCGAAAGGGACTTCAAATAATGAATTTACCATGTTCTGACAAAATATGTAACACATGTATGAGAAACAAAAGTACAAGATTGCCATTTAAAAGTATTAACCGACCGCAATCAAATTATATTGGAGGTCTTATACATTCGGATGTCGCTGGTCCAATGCGAGTGCAAACTAACGAAGGTTATAGATATTATCAGACAATCATAGATGATTATTCTCATTTTACCCAAACTTATCTCATGGTGAACAAGTCTGAAGCTGCGAATAATTTGATAAAATATGTAAGAGAGATTGAAAGAGAAAAATCAGTAAAAATAAAGAGAATCCGGTGCAATAATGGAGGTGAGTATTCATCATACTCATTCAAAAAGTTTTGTGAAGAAAAAGGGATAAAGATTGAATACAGTCTACCATACAGTCCACAAATGAATGGAAAAAGCGAGAGAATGAATAGAACCATATATGAGAAAGCAAGGACAATACTTGATGAAGCTAATTTACCAAGATATTTATGGGGTCATGCTATATTGACCGCTACATACCTAATTAATCGTAGTCCATCAAGCGCCATTAACTACGAAATTCCAGCTATAATATTTAAAAGAGAATTTATTTTGAATAAGTTAAAACCATTTGGATGTAAGGGATGGATGATAATTTTACCAAGAAAAGACAAGCTAGATCCTAGAGCCAGAGAAGTTAGAATGATTGGCTATGGAAGAACTGGATATAAAGTATGGGAACCTAAAACAGGAAAGATAACAGAAACAAGAGACATAAGATTTGATGAAAGAGACTATAGATATATACCTAAAGCAAATAAATATGGAGATGACAGTTACCAAAATGAAACAGGTAATTGTGAAGAAGAGAGAGAGAATAGAAATGAAAATAAAATTGAAAAGGAATGTATACAAAAGGAAACAGCAATAAAAGATTATCAAGAAGAAAGAAAAATGACAAAAAATAACGAACCTAAAATAGATAATACCAAAAATGAATGTAAAAATGAAATGGAAAATGAACAGATAACAGATGACATACATACACAATTACAAAATGAAGAAATCGAAAGACAAGGTAGATTGGAAGTGAAAACCAGAAGCGGAAGAGCTATTTGTAAACCTAATTATTTAAAAGATTATGAAGCTAATCATGCATATTGCTTAGTAACAAATGAACCCGAAACATATCAGGAAGCTATAGAAAAAGGTTGGGAAGATTCCATACAAAAAGAATTTGAAGCACATAGACAAATGAATACATGGACAGAGACAGTATTACCTGAAGGAAAGAGAGCCATAGATTCCAAGTGGATTTTTAAAACAAAAGAAGATGGAACCAAAAAGTCAAGACTAGTAGCTCGAGGTTACCAAATAGAGGACGAAATTGGACATAACTATGCACCCGTTGCAAGGCTTTCGACAGTCAGAGTAGCCTTAGTAGAAGCTGTACAAAGATCATGGACGATAAGACAATTAGATGTACCTACAGCATACTTAAATGGAAAATTGGAATCTGAAATTTATATGAAACCGCCTGAAGGATTAAAAACAATGGGAGATAGAGTATTGAAACTGAACAGAGGTTTATATGGATTGCGAGAAAGTGGAAAATGTTGGAATAAAAGACTTAATGATTATCTACAAGAAAAAGGTTACCAAAGATCAAAAAATGACTTTTGTCTGTATGTAAATAAAGAAGAGAATGTATGGATAGTCATTTATGTTGACGATATCCTCCTAACTGGAGAATCAACATCAATTAACAGAACAATTACAGAACTAAAAGAAGAATTTAATACTAAGGATCTGGGTGAGATAAATATATTTTTAGGTATGGAGATAAAAAGAGAAAAAGACACATTAAAGATTACTCAGACCAGACACATAGAAAAGATGCTAGAAAAATTTAACATGACAGATTGCAACCCATGTAAAACACCAATACAGAAAGGATTTCAAATTGAGGGAGAAATTATAACCAATGTACCCTATAGACAGTTAATAGGTGGACTTATGTATATTGCAACAACATCAAGACCTGACATTATGTTTGCAACTTCATTTTTAAGCCAGTACTTGGATAAACCGACAAAAAACTTATGGACACAGGCAAAGAGAACACTACGCTATCTGAAAGGTACTAAGACACATGGACTGATTTATCAAAAACAGAAAGAAGAAAATATTATAACATATTCAGATGATGATTGGGCCGGAAACACATCTGACAGAAAAAGTGTTAGCGGCTCAGTAACACTACTCAATGGAAATGTAGTGGCATGGCTGGCAAGAAAACAAACCTGTGTAGCTTTATCTACAGCTGAAGCTGAATATGTCGCAGCAGCTGTAAGTGCTTGTGATTTATTATATCTTAAAGGAATTTATACAGACTTTAATGAGTGCAGTGACATAAAGTGTATTTTATATATGGACAATAAAAGTGCTATTGAATTAACTAAAACTTATGAAAACAGCAAGAGAGCTAAGCACATTGACATAAAAGTTCATTTCATTAAAGATTTAATTATTAAGGGAGAAATTTCTGTGGAATATGTAGAGTCTAATTATAACTTAGCTGATTTATTTACTAAAACTTTGTCACAGGAAAAATTTGAACAATTATGCTTATCTCTCAACATTAGTTAAGATTTATATTTTTGTACTTTAGAGTATAAAAGGTTAAAATGTAAAAGCTTGATAACTTATATTCATGTTAAGTTGTAAAACAATGTTTTATTTTATATTATGTAAGTGTAAATGACTTGTATTGCAATTTGAAGCAATTTACTTTGAAATAACTCCAAATTGAGGGAGAATGTTAGAATTACAGTTGATTTCCGAACGCAAGCTTACCTACTCTATTATCTGTGTGTAATATCTGCTACTTACTTATTGTCTACCAAAAATGGAGGTTAAATAAAAGATGTAACGTGATTATTAAAACGGTCTATTTATTAGTGAATCTCTTCCTAAATTCTTCATTTCAACACTAACTAGTTATCTCTAAAAAATCTCTCAACTATGGATTGCCTGAACAAGAACCATTACTATTGGGATTTTCTTATGTATATCACTTATGTTAGGTACCGGATATAATATGATCAGAATCACAATCGCAATAGTGATCTATTGTCAGTATAAAGCAGGAGTTCATCTAATGGTAATGAGATATTGTGAAATGTAGCACACACACAAATTACAGCCACAACTGTGTCTAATTTGATACTCATACTCACTTGAAGATATGGAAACTTCCTTTTCCAAATACTAAAAACTCTCAACAGTATTTTTCGTTTTGATTACTGATATGACTTTTATTGTACTTTTCTTGACTGTTTGAATTAGGACAAGAATGGTGTTAAATGCACATCATTTACCTACTACATAATCACTCACCAAGCAGTATACCTTGCAATACACCTGACAGCTGTTTTAGTGCACTACTATAATGAATAAAGCTATCATGAGTTCCGCTAGGCCATCGAGCTACAACTTTAAAAAATCCAAATTCGGGCCTGTTACTGCCTGAACATTAAAAGAAAACAATCCTCTTCTATGATATTCCACCAGGACTTCTTATTTTAATATGCGTAGCACATGACACCTGGAAGTCCAGCAATTCGTAAACTCAATAAAATCTTCTAGGTCAGACATGCTTTGCTAATTACTGTGACGTGATCGACGCCCTAAAAGTTTAAAAAATCCAACTTTGGTTTTGAAATTTTAACAACAAAAACAAACATAACCTTACTTTTAAATGTCAAAAATCTCCAATTAAGTCTTAAGTAAGGGTCAGCCGCCACTTAAAGTTAATCCTCATTAAACGTGATTAATGGAGGATTAACTGTCTCTGAGAGTGAATTTTTTTTAATCCTTACTTAAAATCCGTTAAGTAACCATTAAATCGACTCTGAGTGCGGCGGTAAGTTAACTAATCTTTAATTAAAATTAAGTAATCATTAAAACGACTCTGAGTGCGGCCGTGTGAGTTTGTTAGGACTTTTTAGGAGATATGTACCTACTCATGTACTGTTCGCAATATCTGGCCAGTTTCACTGTGAAACGCGCGCGCGCCACAAAATTGTTTTTCACACATGTGCCTAAAGAAGTTACACTTAAAAAAATAGATAATAATCTTAGACGTTTTCTATTCGACGTTTAATAAAATTTACCATAAAAAGAGGAAAAATTAATAGAGATATGTTATATAATTTTGTATAAACCTAAATTCACCAAAAATATCATAGAAGAGAGCCACTACCATAGTCTAACACATAGTCTAACTTCAACGTTATTGTTGTAATTTTATTCATTTATAGAACTGCACCGCAGCCCTATGTATGCTATTTGACCTGTCGGGAAATCCGCTTTCTCCAAGCATCGTTAACTGTACTAAGTATATTAATAATTATTACTGTCGTTTCAAAGAGTCTGAAATAAACAAAGATAATATATTTAGTTCAGCTCAACCTACAAGATATTTTGAAGTGTCTAAGGACTGTATGTTCTGCACCGATATCCTGAGAACGTTACGTCGAAGCTTGCAACTAGACGGAACGTGACAAACTGTGTAGTGCTGGCATCAAACAGCTGCCGGGGCGTTGACCCCGCGGCGTGCGCGTGACGTCACGGGCCACGTGCACACCGAACCACTTTGCACATTATAATGTTGTGTGACCTTGAGGTTTTCTCTGGCTAGAACGCTGCGTATCGAAAAACCGTTGGATTTGATTAAGGCTTTTTTTAATGTAGGACTTTTTGACTTTAATCGAAAACAATTAAAAAAGAAAGGCTTCTAGCAAAAGAGTGAAATCCCGACTTGCTTATTATTAAATGCGGATGTGGATTTTTTGTTTGTTTATTACGCTTTCACGCTTTTACTACTGAACCGATCTTCATGAAATTTTGCATATACGTGATTACTGGACCAGAAAAGGTCATTTTTTATCCCGGAATTCCCGTGGGAACTCCGAAATTAGCGTGGGTGAAAACTAGTAGGTATACATATTAAGCGTAATCGAAAGTAGAGTTCTATTTCCTCGATTTTTTTTTTCTTTTAACTAGATTCATAACATATTATATTTAAGCACCGTTAATGTGCAGTATTTTATTTAGGCCTTAAAGATGAGGATTTAGTAGGCTTATATTGAACCTCAAGAAGTAACCAATTTCCAAAAAGGAGGAGGTTATTTGAAAACACCTTCATTGTGTGAACGTACCCTAGTTCGTTCGGTTACGTAGTAGAGTCACTGTGAACCTAGCATCTCAAATGTTGGCATCTCAAAAAAAAACTTCAGATTTACTTGCATCCAGCATAGTTCTACAGTTCCTGATAGATTTCAACAATAGTTCTGTTGATTTACCAATTTAAACGCAATTTAAAGAATGAGATGCCAACTTCACAAATGACATTCCAGCATCTCATTAAATTTGAAGTATTTGAGCATCGAGGAGTTATGTCTAGCATAGTTCTGTACCTCCTGATTGATTTTTAGGATAGTTCCGTTAATTTGGATTTAAAATAGAAATTTTAACGCAATTTAAAAAATGAGATGCTAACTTCACAAATGACATTCCAGCATCTCATAAAATTTGAAGTATTTGAGCATCGAAGAGTTATGTCTAGCATAGTTCTGTACCTCCTGATTGATTTTAAGGATAGTTCCGTTAATTTGGCATTAAAATAGAAATTTTAACGCAATTTAAAAAATGAGATGCTAACTTCACAAATGACATTCCAGCATCTCATAAAATTTGAAGTATTTGAGAATCAAGGAGTTATGTCTAGCATAGTTCTGTACCTGCTGATTGATTTTTAGGATAGTTCCGTTAGTTTGGCATTAAAATTGAAATTTTAAACGCAATTTAAAGAATGAGATGCCAACTTCACGAATGAAATTTCAGCATCTCATTAAATTTGAAGTATTTCAGCATCGAGAAGTTATGTCTAACATAGTTCTGTTTATCCTAATTAATTTTAAGGATAGTTCCGTTGATTCGGCCTTATAATAACAATTTAAGGGTACGATATGATATATTACGATACGATTTTTTTAAATTTCCAATATACAACTGTGAGATGCTGACATTTTAATGTCAGTTCTGGCCTCAGTAGGGGATGTAATCGACAGATTTAGTCATCTTGCTTACTATCGAAAAGAGTTCCCATCTCTGACTGTATTCAATAAAAAAATACGATTTTTTTTAATTTCAAATATACAACTGTGAGATGTTGACATTTTTATGTCAGTTCTGGCCTCAGTAGGTGGTGTATTCGACAGATTTAGTTATCCTGCTTACTATCGAAAAGAGTTCCCATCTCTGACTGTATTCAATAAAAAAATACGATTTTTTTTAAATTTCAAATATACAACTGTGAGATGCTGACATTTTTATGTCAGTTCTGGCCTCAGTAGGTGGTGTATTCGACAGATTTAGTTATCCTGCTTACTATCGAAAAGAGTTCCCATCTCTGACTGTATTCAATAAAAAAATACGATTTTTTTAAATTTCAAATATACAACTGTGAGATGCTGACATTTTAATGTCAGTTCTGGCCTCAGTAGGGGATGTAATCGACAGATTTAGTCATCTTGCTTACTATCGAAAAGAGTTCCCATCTCTGACTGTATTCAATAAAAAAAATACGATTTTTTTAAATTTCAAATATACAACTGTGAGATGCTGACATTTTTATGTCAGTTCTGGCCTCAGTAGGTGGTGTATTCGACAGATTTAGTTATCCTGCTTACTATCGAAAAGGGTTCCCATCTCTGACTGTATTCAATAAAAAAATACGATTTTTTTAAATTTCAAATATACAACTGTGAGATGCTGACATTTTTATGTCAGTTCTGGCCTCAGTAGGTGGTGTATTCGACAGATTTAGTTATCTTGCTTACTATCGAAAAGAGTTCCCATCTCTGACTGTATTCAATAAAAAATACGATTTTTTTAAATTTCAAATATACAACTGTGAGATGCTGACATTTTTATGTCAGTTCTGGCCTCAGTAGGTGGTGTAATCGACAGATTTAGTTATCCTGCTTACTATCGAAAAGAGTTCCCATCTCTGACTGTTTTCAATAAAAAAATACGATTTTTTTAAATTTCAAATATACAACTGTGAGATGCTGACATTTTTATGTCAGTTCTGGCCTCAGTAGGGGGTGTATTCGACAGATTTAGTTATCCTGCTTACTATCGAAAAGAGTTCCCATCTCTGACTGTATTCAATAAAAAAATACGATTTTTTTTAATTTCAAATATACAACTGTGAGATGCTGACATTTTTATGTCAGTTCTGGCCTCAGTAGGTGGTGTATTCGACAGATTTAGTTATCCTGCTTACTATCGAAAAGAGTTCCCATCTCTGACTGTATTCAATAAAAAAATACGATTTTTTAAAATTTCAAATATACAACTGTGAGATGCTGACATTTTTATGTCAGTTCTGGCCTCAGTAGGTGGTGTATTCGACAGATTTAGTTATCCTGCTTACTATCGAAAAGAGTTCCCATCTCTGACTGTATTCAATAAAAAAATACGATTTTTTTTTATTTCAAATATACAACTGTGAGATGCTGACATTTTAATGTCAGTTCTGGCCTCAGTAGGGGATGTAATCGACAGATTTTGTCATCTTACTTACTATCGAAAAGAGTTCCCATCTCTGACTGTATTCAATAAAAAAATACGATTTTTTTTAATTTAAAATATACAACTGTGAGATGCTGACATTTTTATGTCAGTTCTGGCCTCAGTAGGTGGTGTATTCGACAGATTTAGTTATCCTGCTTACTGTCGAAAAGAGTTCCCATCTCTGACTGTGTTCAATAAAAAAATACGATTTTTTTTAAATTTCAAATATACAACTGTGAGATGCTGACATTTTTATGTCAGTTCTGGCCTCAGTAGGTGGTGTATTCGACAGATTTAGTTATCCTGCTTACTATCGAAAAGAGTTCCCATCTCTGACTGTATTCAATAAAAAAATACGATTTTTTTAAATTTCAAATATACAACTGTGAGATGCTGACATTTTAATGTCAGTTCTGGCCTCAGTAGGGGATGTAATCGACAGATTTAGTCATCTTGCTTACTATCGAAAAGAGTTCCCATCTCTGACGGTATTCAATAAAAAAATACGATTTTTTTTAATTTCAAATATACAACTGTGAGATGCTGACATTTTTATGTCAGTTCTGGCCTCAGTAGGTGGAGTATTCGACAGATTTAGTCATCTTGCTTACTATCGAAAACAGTTCCCATCTCTGACTGTATTCAATAAAAAAATACGATTTTTTCAAATTTGAAATATACAACTGTGAGATGCTGACATTTTTATGTCAGTTCTGCCCTCAGTAGGTGGGGTATTCGACAGATTTAGTCATCTTGCTTACTATCGAAAAGAGTTCCCATCTCTGACTGTATTCAATAAAAAAATACGATTTTTTTAAATTTCAAATATACAACTTTGAGATGCTGACATTTTTATGTCAGTTCTGCCCTCGGTAGGTGGGGTATTCGACAGATTTAGTCATCTTGCTTACTATCGAAAAGAGGTCCCATCTCTGACTGTATTCAATAAAAAAATACGATTTTTTTTAATTTAAAATATACAACTGTGAGATGCTGACATTTTTATGTCAGTTCTGGCCTCAGTAGGTGGTGTATTCGACAGATTTAGTTATCCTGCTTACTGTCGAAAAGAGTTCCCATCTCTGACTGTGTTCAATAAAAAAATACGTTTTTTTTAAATTTCAAATATACAACTGTGAGATGCTGACATTTTAATGTCAGTTCTGGCCTCAGTAGGGGATGTAATCGACAGATTTAGTCATCTTGCTTACTATCGAAAAGAGTTCCCATCTCTGCCTGTATTCAATAAAAAAAATACGATTTTTTTAAATTTCAAATATACAACTGTGAGATGCTGACATTTTTATGTCAGTTCTGGCCTCAGTAGGTGGTGTATTCGACAGATTTAGTTATCCTGCTTACTATCGAAAAGAGTTCCCATCTCTGACTGTATTCAATAAAAAAATACGATTTTTTTAAATTTCAAATATACAACTGTGAGATGCTGACATTTTTATGTCAGTTCTGGCCTCAGTAGGTGGTGTATTCGACAGATTTAGTTATCTTGCTTACTATCGAAAAGAGTTCCCATCTCTGACTGTATTCAATAAAAAAATACGATTTTTTTAAATTTCAAATATACAACTGTGAGATGCTGACATTTTTATGTCAGTTCTGCCCTCAGTAGGTGGTGTATTCGACAGATTTAGTCATCTTGCTTACTATCGAAAAGAGTTCCCATCTCTGACTGTATTCAATAAAAAAATACGATTTTTTTTTAATTTAAAATATACAACTGTGAGATGCTGACATTTTTATGTCAGTTCTGGCCTCAGTAGGTGGTGAATTCGACAGATTTAGTTATCCTGCTTACAATCGAAAAGAGTTCCCATCTCTGACTGTATTTAATAAAAAAATACGATTTTTTTAAATTTCAAATATACAACTGTGAGATGCTGACATTTTTTTGTCAGTTCTGGCCTCAGTAGGGGATGTAATCGACAGATTTAGTTATCCTGCTTACTATCGAAAAGAGTTCCCATTTCTGACTGTATTCAATAAAAAAATACGATTTTTTTAAATTTCAAATATACAACTGTGAGATGCTGACATTTTTATGTCAGTTCTGGCCTCAGCAGATGGTTTAGTCAACAGATTTAGTCATTAGTCAAAGAGTTCCCATCTCTGTCTCTATTCAATAAAAAAATACGATTTTTTTTAATTTCAAATATACAACTGTAACTGTCGTATTTTTTTATTGAATACAGTCAGAGATGGGAACTCTTTTCAATAGTAAGCAGGATAACTAAATCTGTCGAATACACCACCTACTGAGGCCAGAACTGACATAAAAATGTCAGCATCTCACAGTTGTATATTTGAAATTAAAAAAAATCGTATTTTTTTATTGAATACAGTCAGAGATGGGAACTCTTTTCGATAGTAAGCAAGATGACTAAATCTGTCGAATACCTCACCTACTGAGGCCAGAACTGACATAAAAATGTCAGCATCTCACAGTTGTATATTTGAAATTTAAAAAAATCGTATTTTTTTATTGAATACAGTCAGAGATGGGAACTCGTTTCGATAGTAAGCAGGATAACTAAATCTGTCGAATTCACTACCTATTGAGGCCAGAACTGACATAAAAATGTCAGCATCTCACAGTTGTATATTTGAAATTTAAAAAAATCGTATTTTTTTATTGAATACAGTCAGAGATGGGAACTCTTTTCGATAGTAAGCAGGATAACTAAATCTGTCGAATACACCACCTACTGAGGCCAGAACTGACATAAAAATGTCAGCATCTCACAGTTGTATATTTGAAATTTAAAAAAATCGTATTTTTTTATTGAATACAGTCAGAGATGGGAACTCTTTTCGATAGTAAGCAGGATAACTAAATCTGTCGAATACACCACCTACTGAGGCCAGAACTGACACAAAAATGTCAGCATCTCACAGTTGTATATTTGAAATTAAAAAAAATCGTATTTTCATATTGAATACAGTCAGAGATGGGAACTCTTTTCAATAGTAAGCAAGATGAGTAAATCTGTCAACTACACCCTCTGCTGAGGCCAGAACTGATTTTAAAATGTCAGCATCTCACAGTTGAATATTTGAAATTTAAAAAAATCGTATTTTTTTATTGAATACAGTCAGAGATGGGAACTCTTTTCGATAGTAAGCAGGGTAACTAAATCTGTCGATTACACCCCCTACTGAGGCCAGAACTGACATAAAAATTTCAGCATCTCACAGTTGTATATTTGAAATTTAAAAAAATCGTATTTTTTTATTGAATACAGTCAGAGATGGGAACTCTTTTCAATAGTAAGCAGGATAACTAAATCTGTCGAATACACCACCTACTGAGGCCAGAACTGACATTAAAATGTCAGCATCTCACAGTTGTATATTTGAAATTTAAAAAAAATCGTATTTTTTTATTGAATACAGTCAGAGATGGGAACTCTTTTCGATAGTAAGCAAGATAACTAAATCTGTCGAATACACCACCTACTGAGGCCAGAACTGACATAAAAATGTCAGCATCTCACAGTTGTATATTTGAAATTTAAAAAAATCGTATTTTTTTATTGAATACAGTCAGAGATGGGAACTCTTTTCGATAGTAAGCAGGATAACTAAATCTGTCGAATACACCCCCTACTGAGGCCAGAACTGACATAAAAATGTCAGCATCTCACAGTTGTATATTTGAAATTTAAAAAAATCGTATTTTTTTATTGAATACAGTCAGAGATGGGAACTCTATTCGATAGTAAGCAAGATGACTAAATCTGTCGAATACCCCACCTATTGAGGGCAGAACTGACATAAAAATGTCAGCATCTCACAGTTGTATATTTGAAATTTAAAAAAATCGTATTTTTTTATTGAATACAGTCAGAGATGGGAACTCTTTTCGATAGTAAGCAAGATAACTAAATCTGTCGAATACACCACCTACTGAGGCCAGA
Source organism: Zygaena filipendulae (assembly GCA_907165275.2). NCBI lineage: Eukaryota > Metazoa > Arthropoda > Insecta > Lepidoptera > Zygaenidae > Zygaena > Zygaena filipendulae. The sequence goes on from OU015660.1 coordinate 12,269,497, forward strand.
ACTGACATAAAAATGTCAACATCTCACAGTTGTTTAATTGAAATTTAAAAAAATCGTATTTTTTTATTGAATACAGTCAGAGATGGGAACTCTTTTCGATAGTAAGCGGGATTACTAAATCTGTCGATTACACCCCCTACTGAGGCCAGAACTGACATAAAAATGTCAGCATCTCACAGTTGTATATTTGAAATTTAAAAAAATCGTATTTTTTTATTGAATACAGTCAGAGATGGGAACTCTTTTCGATAGTAAGCAGGATTACTAAATCTATCGAATACACCACCTACTGAGGCCAGAACTGACATAAAAATTTCAGCATCTCACAGTTGTATATTTGAAATTAAAAAAAATCGTATTTTTTTATTGAATACAGTCAGAGATGGGAACTGTTTTCGATAGTAAGCAAGATGAATAAATCTGTCGAATACTCCACCTACTGAGGCCAGAACTGACATAAAAATGTCAGCATCTCACAGTTGTATATTTGAAATTAAAAAAAATCGTATTTTTTTATTGAATACAGTCAGAGATGGGAACTCTTTTCGATAGTAAGCAGGATAACTAAATCTGTCGAATACACCACCTACTGAGGCCAGAACTGACATAAAAATGTCAGCATCTCACAGTTGTATATTTGAAATTTTAAAAAATCGTATTTTTTTATTGAATACAGTCAGAGATGGGAACTCTTTTCGATAGTAAGCAGGATAACTAAATCTGTCGAATACACCACCTACTGAGGCCAGAACTGACATAAAAATGTCAGCATCTCACAGTTGTATATTTGAAATTTAAAAAAATCGTATTTTTATATTGAATACAGTCAGAGATGGGAACTCTTTTCGATAGTAAGCAAGATAACTAAATCTATCGAATACACCACCTACTGAGGCCAGAACTGACTTTAAAATGTCAGCATCTCACAGTTGAATATTTGAAATTTAAAAAAATCGTATTTTTTTATTGAATACAGTCAGAGATGGGAACTCTTTTCGATAGTAAGCAAGATAACTAAATCTGTCGATTACACCCCCTACTGAGGCCAGAACTGACATAAAAATGTCAGCATCTCACAGTTGTATATTTGAAATTTAAATAAATCGTATTTTTTTATTGAATACAGTCAGAGATGGGAACTCTTTTCAATAGTAAGCAGGATAACTAAATCTGTCGAATACACCACCTACTGAGGCCAGAACTGACATAAAAATGTCAGCATCTCACAGTTGTATATTTGAAATTTTAAAAAATCGTATTTTTTTATTGAATACAGTCAGAGATGGGAACTCTTTTCGATAGTAAGCAAGATGACTAAATCTGTCGATTACATCCCCTACTGAGGCCAGAACTGACATTAAAATGTCAGCATCTCACAGTTGTATATTTGAAATAAAAAAAAATCGTATTTTTTTATTGAATACAGTCAGAGATGGGAACTCTTTTCGATAGTAAGCAGGATAACTAAATCTGTCGAATACACCACCTACTGAGGCCAGAACTGACATAAAAATGTCAGCATCTCACAGTTGTATATTTGAAATTTAAAAAAATCGTATTTTTTTATTGAATACAGTCAGAGATGGGAACTCTTTTCGATAGTAAGCAGGATAACTAAATCTGTCGAATACACCACCTACTGAGGCCAGAACTGACATAAAAATGTCAGCATCTCACAGTTGTATATTTGAAATTAAAAAAAATCGTATTTTTTTTATTGAATACAGTCAGAGATGGGAACTCTTTTCGATAGTAAGCAAAATGACTAAATCTGTCGATTACATCCCCTACTGAGGCCATAACTGACATTAAAATGTCAGCATCTCACAGTTGTATATTTGAAATTTAAAAAAATCGTATTTTTTTATTGAATACAGTCAGAGATGGGAACTCTTTTTGATAGTAAGCAGGATAACTAAATCTGTCGAATACACCACCTACTGAGGCCAGAACTGACATAAAAATGTCAGCATCTCACAGTTGTATATTTGAAATTAAAAAAAATCGTATTTTTTTATTGAATACAGTCAGAGATGGGAACTCTTTTCGATAGTAAGCAGGATAACTAAATCTGTCGAATACACCACCTACTGAGGCCAGAACTGACATAAAAATGTCAGCATCTCACAGTTGTATATTTGAAATTTAAAAAAATCGTATTTTTTTATTGAATACAGTCAGAGATGGGAACTCTTTTCGATAGTAAGCAGGATAACTAAATCTGTCGAATACACCACCTACTGAGGCCAGAACTGACATAAAAATATCAGCATCTCACAGTTGTATATTTGAAATTTAAAAAAATCGTATTTTTTTATTGAATACAGTCAGAGATGGGAACTCTTTTCGATAGTAAGCAAGATGACTAAATCTGTCGATTACATCCCCTACTGAGGCCAGAACTGACATTAAAATGTCAGCATCTCACAGTTGTATATTTGAAATTTAAAAAAATCGTATCGTAATATATCATATCGTACCCTTAAATTGTTATTATAAGGCCGAATCAACGGAACTATCCTTAAAATCAATTAGGATAAACAGAACTATGTTAGACATAACTTCTCGATGCTGAAATACTTCAAATTTAATGAGATGCTGAAATTTCATTCGTGAAGTTGGCATCTCATTCTTTAAATTGCGTTTAAAATTTCAATTTTAATGCCAAACTAACGGAACTATCCTAAAAATCAATCAGCAGGTACAGAACTATGCTAGACATAACTCCTTGATTCTCAAATACTTCAAATTTTATGAGATGCTGGAATGTCATTTGTGAAGTTAGCATCTCATTTTTTAAATTGCGTTAAAATTTCTATTTTAATGCCAAATTAACGGAACTATCCTTAAAATCAATCAGGAGGTACAGAACTATGCTAGACATAACTCTTCGATGCTCAAATACTTCAAATTTTATGAGATGCTGGAATGTCATTTGTGAAGTTAGCATCTCATTTTTTAAATTGCGTTAAAATTTCTATTTTAAATCCAAATTAACGGAACTATCCTAAAAATCAATCAAGAGGTACAGAACTATGCTAGACATAACTCCTCGATGCTCAAATACTTCAAATTTAATGAGATGCTGGAATGTCATTTGTGAAGTTGGCATCTCATTCTTTAAATTGCGTTTAAATTGGTAAATCAACAGAACTATTGTTGAAATCTATCAGGAACTGTAGAACTATGCTGGATGCAAGTAAATCTGAAGTTTTTTTTTGAGATGCCAACATTTGAGATGCTAGGTTCACAGTGACCGTAGTAGAGACAGAAGCACCACTACTTCAGTCGGGTCGTGATAAACCGCCATTGTTTTTTGCCTCCCCCTCTTAAAGCGGCATAGATCAAAGGGGGGACCCAGATAATAGATACGTACCTCTAAAACCGTTCCGATGAACCTCGAAAACGGTTCGAAAGTCAACAGCCGGGAATGTTCGAATTAAAACTTTCCCATTTTAGACATTGTTACAGATATTATCTAGATGCTATAATGTCGTCGGCATATTGCATAGATCGTCCGTTTGTAAATATACCCAATATTTTTTCTATCTTCGATTCATCGATCTCATATAAAAAGTAAAATACACAATCAGCGTCAAAAGATGTCTTCAGGAAATGTGCACTCGCTTGAACATTTGGGTGCACTTTTAAATCAGCCACATTCGTGCTTGTTTAAAAATGGGCATGTTGAGTAATTTTTATTTTTTAGTCCGTCTTGTAGATTATTAAAAAATATTGAACACGTATTTTTTCTTTTTTTACGTAATAAAAAAATAACGGCGATATATTGAGTTGAAATTTCGAGTGACGTCACTATTCTGACAGTTTGTATGGCGGTTTTAGCGGTTAGTGACGTCACGACCCCCTCACCCTAAACTTTAATGCGCTTTATCTCTGTATATTTTAATTTATTTTGAAAAGGAAAAAATACGTGTCTATTGTTTTTTTTTGTTATCTAACTGACGGACTAATTAGAATTTTGATTTTCAAAAGTAGTCAACATCCCCATTGTAAAAATCATACATGAGGACCCTAAAAAGGACGGAATTTCATATTTTCGGTAAGTACTATTGTAATACCAACCAACTATAACTATAACCACAGCTGTAACTACGTAAACACGACTGTGGACACTTTTTAAGTAAACTTTTGTATGGGACTGTGTATTTACTTTTTATATGAGATCGATGAATCGAGGATAGAAAAAGTATTATAGTGGGTGATCGTGTATCGTAAAATGCAGCATCTCACCCTCTTGTGGTCACAGTTCAAAACTAAGCTATAGCTTTGTCAAGATGCCCCTAAATATACCTATAATACACGGGCATTTTTTATTCTTGATACTATAGAAAAATAATAATAATAAAGTTTGAATCGCTGAAGTTTGAAGGTCGACCTGATCCCCAAAATTAGAAAACTTGTACTAATGAGTCTACTACTATCCTCAATCTTAACCAATCCTTACTATTATAAATGCAAATGTGAGCTTATTTGTTTGTTTGTTTGTTTGTTACGCTTTCACGCCTTAATTACTTAACGGATCATCATGAAATTCATCATAAAAGTCTTATACTGACGCGGGATTCAAACCCGTGACCCACGGTGTAGCAGACAGGTGCTAACCACAGGACATAGCGGTGCCGTCATATGAAATGTCAAGAGATGCAATTTATGCATTGTAATGTTTACCAAATGAAGTTGGTAAACTTTTTATGTATCAGCGCTTAGTCTCTGTTCGTTGAACCGAGAGGTTTACATAAAATATAGCATAAGTTTCGATAGAGAGCCACGCAGGCGGACTATCTCGACTCACCACCCCGCGCCGGTTTGATTCCTATCGCAGTGATTTCTCCTCACTCTCTTCACTCCTGCCAGGGTGATTTAAGTCACACAATTATCAGCCACTAGCTGATCGCCCGCGGTTTCACCCCCGGTTTCACCAGCGTCAATTTTGGTGATATGTTTCCTTCCACTCAGAGATACTGTAGCTTACTATCAGTGAAGGAATTTTTAAAATTGGTCCAATCGTTTTTTGGAGTTTATACATTGCAAACAAATAGACAAACAAAAAAAATAATTAAATATTTTCTTTTTAACTAGTATTAGTTTAGATAACTCTTGCATGTGGTTTCGCTTGAGTGTACTTCGGAATTATCTCGGTTTTGTTTTGTGTTATCTGTACCAAAAGTATCTCGTTACAAATATAAACTACTAACATATAGAGTTTTATCACAATCCGTCTTGTAGTTTTTGCATCAACTATATTTTGTTACAGGCGTATTTTATGCCTGTTCAAGTTTATATTACTTACTCGTATGAAGGTAGTGGGAAACTAAGTAACAATGAATTTAGTAAGAAAACTAATTTGGAAATCTCGTCTTGAGGGCTTGAGTTTCTGATCGTAGGTACCGCTCCACGTCAAGATTTCTTTGAAAGAAATTTAAAGAAAACAAAAGGATAAATGCAAATAAACAGAAACAGTGGCAAAATGTACGTGTATTACTTTAATACGTAAAACAGGCTTTACATTACTGAAGTGAGACTGCCGAGAGTAAAATTTAATTCAGAATAATGACAATTAACAATATAATAATGCTAATAAGTTCACCGAACTCAGGGCTCACCACAGCTTAATACAGTTGCTTGTAGGGTGACCAACTCTTGTCCCAAATCAGGACACTGTCGGATACCCGGATAAACTGTAATTAATTTCGTTTGGTACTACAACTTTGTTGTACTCGTAAAAGGCAAGTTTGTTTGCAATTCATCAGAAGTTTACATTTTGGGAATTGTATTCGTAAATATAAATTTAATAAAGACTAACTTCCAATATTTTGATACTAATACTTGTAGTGACAGTTCTTTGTTACATGTAAAAAAAGATATGGTTTTTTGCTTCTACAAAGGTATGATAATATGATCCATGGAGTGACATAAATTCGACAATTTATTTAATATTGGTAAGGTACCTACTTTTTATCACACAGCACACACTCTTTACTCTTTATACCTACACAAACAAAATGAACAATATACAGTACAAAAAGATTTTATAGTTCCTTGAAAAAATGATGTGGCTTTCCTTACATTAGATGTTTCTGTACAAAACCTTTCAGGTTGTTTCATTGTAAATTTAAATTAAGCACAGATTTAACTTTACTCTTGAATATTTTTTTATAAAAAGAAAAACCATATAGAAGAAAATAGAACCTTCTCCTTGTTTTAAGAAGGTTAAAGAGTAAAAACTGTATGACTGCCCTAAAAAACGCGCGCCATGGTTTATGGAAGTTGATATTATGCGTTAAGCTTCATCATATAATGGAGACGAGTGCCTACTATTAAAGAGTTTTGGCAATCCCAACCCCTAATAGGGTGATAAAGACATAAAATGGAATCGCAATGCAAATTCATATCAACTATAAATTACAACGTAATTTTACTAATATCACATATTGTTGTTATTTATTCAATAAAAATTCAATTTCATTCTTTGGTAAGCGTATCACTTGATTAAAACTAAACTGGATAGTTGCCTGAAAAATTGGAAAATTCATGGAGAAACATGGGACTTATAAACTAGAACTTGATGGAAACTGTGGGAGAGTCGTGTTTGGGCTCGTTGGTTTTCTTCTCACGTGTACCTTCCGTTAGACATACTTAATATTTTTATTTCTTTACTTTTCATTTTTTAAGTACTAGCTGTTCCCGGCGGTTTTACCTACATCCATTTAAATTTGGAAGAACTTTATGAAATTCATTCCTAACTGACGTCTCTTGCCTAGGACTTTTGATGTAGGTACTTACCAAATTTCAGCTTCATAGGTAGTTCGTTCGATTTCGGCAATTTCAGGTTAAACTACAGATATAAACCTTTTTCATAAATCACTGTATCTATTGGTGAAAACCGCATGAAAATCCGTTCAGTATTTTTTGAGTTTATCGCGAACATTTCAAGATTTCATTTTGAAGCGATTCATTTTGTCCTATGTAAAGATATTGTATGTATTATACGTATACATAAGTTACTCTTGGGCTAGAAATAGGTCATAAGGTACTTTTCAAACTAGAGAAACAGGTAACTATCAAAGGGATTTCAAAACTCGCAATTTCAGAGCGGTTGATTTCGCAGGGTGCAGCTTACTAATACTAAATAAATTTCTAAATATGCAACAAAAGTTGGTCACCACAAGCAATCGACTCTGAAGTTAAGTAAATACTCTGCGCCACATATTCCCTCTCATACCTCCTCCATGTACGTATTAATGGTACAATAACTCAAAGCGCCTGTAATCCAGAATAAAGATAAAATATCTCACATTATTCTTTATTGTTTGCTATTTCTATCCCTGCCTGTCAGTATCAGTAGGTTACTTTGCTCGTAACATCGATATGTAGATACATTTATTTATTTATTTATTTATTTATTGAAAAGAACGACCAACAAAGCATACACCGTAACATTGGTAGTGATACAATATAGAATATTATAATGAAAAAATTATGGCGCTGCCTCAATTATAGGTCGCCACAGCATGCACGAGAGAAAGAAGCAATAAATGTACACAAAATAAAAATGCGAATTTACTCTTTCCAAACTCAAATGTAAGGGAACTATTTTAACGCATCATTGAACTTTTTTATTAGTAAATTATTTAAATTTTCAGAAGAAACAGTTAAGTAAGAAAAACATAATCATTTAATAGTGTTAAGCACGGTAATTTTGAATTTTTGTAAAGTAAGTCCAAATAAGTCGAGATCACATTTTTTTGAAAAAGAATTGTATTGGGTTTGGAAACGATTAAGAGGCGAATGTTGTCCAAGATTGCTCTTAGAAGATTTTGGAACAAATAAACAATAACGAGAAGGTCTAGGTAAACCTCGTGGAATATTAAAATTAATCTGCTGGAGCAAATCAGGGCAATCCAAGAGTCCATTCATTAACTTGTACAGAAAAGTCAGGTCTAGTAACAGTCTCCGCTCACTTAGACTATACATTTTAAAATAATTTAAACGGGCAGAGTAAGAAGACAAATCCTTAGCCTTATTGCAGTGATATGATAGATGATGAACAAAACGTTTTTGAACCCGCTCAAGCTTGCAAGCGTGCACATTGTACTGAGGAGACCATACTGTACTACAATATTCAAGCCCAGATCTGACAAGACTGTTATACAGTGTTATTTTTGTTAAAGGATTTTTGAAATTTTTGCAATTTCTCAACACAAACCCCAATGTCTTATAGCCTTTAGTGGTTATTTTATCAAAATGATTAGTGTAAGATAATTTAGGGTCCAGATATACCCCCAGGTCCCGAATAGTATTTACTTCTTGCAAAACCTGACCATTGATTTTGTAGTCATAATGAAAAATATTTTTGTTCCTGGAAAATGTTATATGATAACATTTCTCAGTATTAAGGCTCATATTGTTTTGATCACACCATTGCACCAAGCCGTTAAGATCTTCCTGCAGAAGGTAGGAATCATTTAAGGAGTGGATGGGTCTCATTATTTTCAAGTCATCTGCGTAGAGGTAAGCTTTGGAATACTTAAAACATGATGTGATGTCATTTATGAAGAGGTTGAAAAAAACTGGACCTAGGTGAGACCCTTGTGGGACACCTGTCAAAACCATCAGACAAAACCATCAAGCACCACTTTTGATGTTCGGTTATGAAGGTATGAGGAACACCATTCCAAGAGCTTTCCTCCAACGCCGTAATGAGAGAGTTTGGTTATTAGCAATGTGTGGTTCACCTTATCGAAAGCTTTACTGAGGTCTGTATAGATAACGTCAGCAGGAATACGAGAGTCAATAAGAGCGGAAATATCAGAGGTGAACGTAACAAGATTTGTTGCAGTGGATCGAGCCTTAACAAACCCATGTTGCCGACAGGAAAGGGAATGCTTAGTATGCGATGTTATTATCGGACATAAAAGCGATTCAAATAACTTGGCGAATACGGGTAATATTGAGATAGGTCTGTAGTTGTTAACTAATGATGCATCGCCAGATTTAAGAATGGGTACTATCAACGACTCTTTCCATGCTGAAGGAAAGGTACCAGTGGCTAACGACTTGTTGAAGATGACTGATAGCGGATACGAAAGATATTTAGCACATTTGACTGCGAAAAGAGACGGGAGTCCATCAGATCCTGCGCCCTTATCCGCATTTAGTTTCTTCAATGATTTTTGGATTTCATCTTCGGAAAAAAATTGTTGACAAATAAAATTTGATGATTCAGTGAAATTTGTTTCATAATGTGTAGTGTGATTTAATAATAATTTAGATGGGCCAGAACTATAAACTGAGGAAAAATAAGAAGCAAGCATGTCGCACATGTCAGTGCCACTGTGAGCAGTATTGCCGTTATATATCATTTTAGAGGGATACGAGCTGCTATTTTGTCTTTTTTGTTTAATATAAGACCAAAAACATTTAGGGTTTGTTTTAATGTATGATTCTATACGTTCAATATATTTGTTGTAGCACAAAGTTGTCAGAGCACGACACCTCTTTTTTAAAGTTTGAAATGTAAGATTATCTAAAGGATTCTTATATTTATTAAAACGCGTACGATATTTATTTTTTTCTCGTAAAAGTCTTTTCAAATCACAAGAGAACCAAGTCGGGTACTTGTCAGATTTGGGTCGAACCACAGGAACAAATTTGGCAATACAATCCCTAATAGTATTATAAAAGTTGTGTACCATTTCGTCTACAGGCAAGTCAATAGACAGCGAATCATGCCAAGATACCGTGCTAAGATATTCATTAATTTTGTCATAGTCTGCATTGTGGAAATTTAATTTTTCGATGTTTCGATTAGGTGACAAAGTTTCTTCTGTTTTAGACAGGCTAATAGTAAACTCTAAAGGTGGGTGATGTAAATCAACAACACTTAGGGGAACCCGACAGTTCTCGAGATCATTGACAGCCTGGTTGGATAACACAAGATCAAGGGTTCTTTTATTTTGATTTAATATATAATTGTACTGGTTAAGATCATTTAGACAGATAAAATTCAAGAAGGACTGCGAGCAAGAACTATTACTAACCATAATGGCGTTAGATGAAGAGTTCATGCCACCACACCAAGTTATGTTGCTGAGGTTAAAATCTCCTAGAATAAGATAATTTTTATACATTTCTAAATTCTTGTTAGTATTAGAAATAAAATGATCCAAAATATTCGAATTTAATGGAGGTGGCAGATAAACTCCACATATAACAAGTTTTTCAATCTTATTTTTTACTTTTAAATCAATTGCCACCCACAGATCCTCGCAGTCACTTTCACAGCCAAGCAATCTTACAGAGCTTATGTTTTTTGCCACTGCTATGAGGACGCCTCCGCCGCCCTTTTTATTGTGAAACCCGCTGGATTCTCGATCACGTCTAAAAACTCTGTAGTAATCAGTAAATAATTCAGAGTCATAAATACTAGAATTTAACCACGTTTCACATAGCACAATGACATCATAATCACAGACAGAAACATTTTTATAAAAATCAAGGGTCTTACTGCGTAAACCACGTGTGTTTTGAAAATATACTTTGATAGATAGCTCGGTGAAAATTTTAAGTACTAAACGCTTGTGTAATAATAATAATAAAAATTATAATAATGAAAAGTTAATTAAGTAAGCTTGCCAAGTACTTCCATATTACGCACATAAATAGTTTCGGAGGCTTCCATTTTACGCATGTAAATACGCCCACCGCGCACCCACACATATTTATATTTCAGTTCCCTAGCACGCATACGAGCCGCAGCATGTAGGGATCTATTCTCTGGTGACAGATTCTCACATACGTAGATTGGAGTCTTTAGATCGCTTCCAATACCCAAATGGCTGGTGTTGAGCTTGTCGTCTGGATGGTTCTTGTTAAACTGGGCAACTGCAGCCAAGAACGAGTCGCGATTACGTGGTGAGTTAAACTTTGTAAGTATTGACCGGGGGCGCTTATTGTTTGGATTTAACTTCGCTATGCGTGAACAGTACAAAATGTCACCATCATTAATTCTAAAATTGGTGATTTGACCAATTTGCTTTACGATGCTGATCACGTTTTCAGTTTTGTGCTCCGGAACGCACTGTATTTCCAAATTAGATGCGCGCGTATGTTGATCCATGTGGTTTAAGCGGGTGGCTAGACCATCCAAATCACAGCGGAGGGTTTCGTTTTGCTTTCGTAAGGTTTTTAGTTCTGTGTTGGTAGCAGTGACCGTACCATTCAACTGATCAAACTGGTTGCTAAGAAAGCTCAACGAATCCTTGAAATCGCTGATTTTATCAGAAAATTCTTTTAACTGTGTATGTAAGTTTAATTTAAGATCATTCATACAATCCGTTAAAACACTTTGCAGTTCCTCGCGCATAATTTCTCTCATTTCAGAGCGAGTAATGTTATCAGATGTACTAGGAGTTGTTTGCATTGGCTCTGGTCTATTTTGAACTTTACGGCGGGTGACGTTAAAGGTAAGATTTGCCAAGCCAGTTGGAGTAGACGGCCGCGCAACATCATTGTTGCTCCTAGGTTGTTTACTTAGGCATAATGGACATAGCCAGCTGTCCACGCACTCAGATATAATTTGAGATAAATCACCCGAAGACAAATCAAGACAACTATGGTGGAAATTCTTCTTGCAACGTACGCAGGATAAGGAATTATTGTCATTAGTTATATTCGGGCAAACACTACACTTCGTCATCGTGTGGTCTATTTATAGCGCTCACAATAGGCAGCAAACAGTAGCAGTGATAGACAAGTCGAGCAATTATGCAGCTATCCCTTTTCGCCACGGGGCAAGATGTCCCCACCTGCGCTCGCGCAACACTCGGTCACTATGCCGCACCGAACAAACCAGTTAGAAAAGGATGTAACGCACTCACAAATTACATTTAACATTGAAACAAAGACTAATGAGAATAAGCACGATTATGGTATGATTAATTAATAAAAAAAATATTAAATAAAAGTGTACACGTCTGCTTCTCACAGCGTCCGAGAGAGTATACCTATATAATACCTATATAATACATAATATTATATAGGTATATAATAAATCACATTGCAAAGTTTCACTATATAATATTATAAGCATAGAATAAATAAATTGAAATGTAAAATTCGTAATAATTCTAAATGTGTACCTACATAATAGTAGATTATACACCAAGGGGATAAAGCACTGTTTTATGTCACGGGCGCTACATTGAATCCTGAACATAACGAAGGACTCCCGAGCGCAGCGAGGGTGTTATAAGTTAATTCCCGACCAAAGGGAGGGAATTAAGATTGAGTCCTGAGTGCAGTGAGGGATTCAAGCGCCCAAGAAAAAAACAGTTTTATCCCTGTGGTGTATACTCTACTTTTCTCACATAATGCGAGACAATAAAAAACCAGGCTTAGTAGATCCTATATAGCCACTTCTTTCAGCTGGCGTGACCTACTCGATTTGACAAAAAAATGAAGTTCGTCTCACTGCGAATCTAGTGGGCCACGGCTTCGGTCTTCGAAAATCGAGTTGGCCGCGCCCGCTGAGAACACATTCTGTTTAGCGAAATGAGACGTTATGGACATAGCAATAAGAATTATGAAAGTGAAAATCACATTATTGACCAGCGGGTTATAATGAAATTCAATAGAACATTATAACCCGGCTAAAGCCAAGAGATATAATGTCTTGCTTTCGGTAAGGTTTACATGACATATAATTCGGCATTGTCGAGCATGTGGTGTGAAAAGTTTATTTTCCTACTGTGCCTAAAGAAATTTTATACCAATTACCTACTTATCAATCATTTATTTGTAAAATATGGGTAATTTTTTATTTCTTTAGCTTACAATTACAGTACTCACCCATTAAAAATCTATAAATTTTAGGTGTGTTTTTTTAGTTTTATTAAAACAGGAGTGCATTTAGCATCTGCCGGATGAACATTTTATATTTAGAAGAATTAACGTCGTATTTTCTATAATACTAGCTGTGCCCCGCTGTTCTATAATACTAGCTGTTTCACGGTAATTTCGGAGTTCCCGCAAGAATTTTGGGATAAAAAGTACCCGATGTCCTTCTCTGTACACATGAAAACGTGCATGCCAAATTTCATCCAAATCCGTTCAGCCGTTTTTGCCTGATTGAGTTGAGAACAAACATCCAAACATGCACACTTTCACATTTATAATATTAGTAGAATACTTATGCACTATGCATAAAACGTGCAAGTAATAACTTTAAGCGGATTTTTGTAAGTTATTTATTTCAATTAATTTAGATATCTACTGATTTGCTATCTATAAAGGTTTTGTTCTGGGAATACCATACAGAATTGCTCTTCATTGTTCTTCTTCATTGTTTAAGGGATAGAAAATAATACTCAAATTTGAATGCGTACAAAAATATACAGTATAGTTATATTCAAAACTCTAAATTATATTTACATAGTAAATTACATGGTATGTATACCTACGCATTTATTTATGGTACAATAATTAAACTAAAGGTGGTGGAAATTAACTATACATTAATTACAGTATATCTGTTGTCGAAATGGTATGACCAGTCGTCACAGATGTCACCTCAAAATGGCACTTATCGCTAAACTATGAGTTGAGTACGAGTCGAGTACTATTTTAAATCTCTTCATCTTTGGACTTAAAGGCCAATTAAGTTAACTTAAAACTATTTTTTTACAACCAAAGTTTGTTACTGAACAACTCTTGTGCGTTTATCTTTTTTAATCTTCGATTATAAGTTCAATAGTACCCAAAACAGTGAAGATTTTCTTTATGTTATCTTCAAAATATCCACAATTTGCGTAAATAGAGATACGTATATGTTTAAATCAAAGGACCTCTAATTTCTTCACTCTATGCGCGGCTTTGGGACATGCAGTAGTTATTAATGTAGAATAATATGTTCTTTTTTATCTAGCATTCAAGCCAAAATATTCTGGAGAACCACTAGCTGTTCCTTTATTTGGTTTAATTGAACTTCAAGTTAGGACAAACTCCCATTTAATCCCGTAAAGCTTTATTCCCATTGAGCACTATTATTCACTGGAATTTCTTCTCAGAATTGTACTATAAAGGCCTGGCGAACACGATCCTTTCACTGCCTTGTCTGCGCATGATCTCAGCAGCGGCTGGTGTCGCGACGAAGACTGCCGCTTGGCTCCCCAGCTCCACGAATTTCCTCTCCCTCTTAGGATTCCTTGAATTTCTCCTATCTATTCTCGTGTCGAACACATCATCGCCATCGCTCTGGTCATAATCTATCACGGGCTCATTTATAGTTTCTTTTCTTCTAAAATTTTTCTTATTGTTCAAAAAGTAAGACTGGGTGTTTGTTACATTCGGTGTAGATATTTGTCTCGTAAGTCCGTTGGAGCCGATCGTCTCTAAGACTGGAAAAGGTTTGGTTTCTGAGAAACTTTGTCTCCTGTAGTTGTATCTCCTCAGATCCAATGGTTGGTGAGCGAAGGACGCCCGGCGAGGAAAGCGACGGTCGAGGTTGCTTCTGGTGCCGTTCGGATTGTGGTTTGATTTAAGTGAATCTTCATAACTGCATCTGTTAAAGACATCCATGTTTTGATTAATCGTTCTTTAAGTACAGTAGAGACCAAAACAGATTCCTCTAATGAGATCGAGCTAGAAAAGGTCATCATTAAAAGAAATAATGTTACTTCATTGAAATAAGTGATGTTGGGGAGTCATCCTAGTCAGTTTCCGAAGATGTACGAAAGACTTGATTTTATGACTTACCCACTACTTTCCTCAGAAGTATGTAAAGTTGACTGTCCACACGGACACCTCACAGCTTCAGCTATCCCCGAGTCTTGTCCGCTGGAATTCACTGACGTTATCGAAGTGTCCTGCCCCTTCCTGAGTTGTGTGTTAATAATGTTATTGTCACTGTTGCATTAGTTAATGGTTATAGAGTTATGATAGTAAAACAATAATTAATAATGTTTTATGATTATGTTTAAAAGATGATGAATTTCACTTTGAAGCAATATCAATTAGTGATAAAGAATGATGTAGAGTGGAGTTACTGATGTAGTTTTTGGTTGAGATTCAGTGTTGGTAAACTGAAGGGCTCTGCGATTCATGAAGGGGCAGACACTAAAAATTATATTAAAATTTAATTGATAATAATACATAATACAACCTTTGGTCTACTGACATTATGGTTTATGCTGAAAAGGTTCTTACCTCTTCTGCAGTGGTCGTTGATTGAATTTGATACACATCTTCTCGTGTTTCTGATTGCATGCATCTGAACCATGGGTGTCGCTGAATTGAGTTTTTGAACATTTTTGATGAGCTTTACCAAATTCTTCTACAGTGTTCCCGTGAGAACAAACCTTCTTTGGCACATTGTGATTGATGACGTCTATATAAGAGTCCGCTTCACTATAAGACTGATTTAACTCTTGGCACTGATTCCCTCCGGATGGGAAAAGACCACCGTACTTTGTTAGGTGCTCAGTAGAGAAAGCGTTAAGGCGTTGCTGGGAATATGGCTTGTGATGTTTTCTGTTAAGAAATAAATTTGAAGGAAAGTCAGTGTAAAAAAATATTATTACTTTGAACTGAAATTTAAAAGAAATGTAAGATTATTTACAAAACCAAAAATAATATTGATAAGAGAAAGCTTGAGAACAGCGCTCTATTTACCAATATGAGAGAAACGCTTTTAATTAGAAAGTTTATTTTTATTTTATGAAATAAATTAGCAAAAAATACTAAGCATACAAATAAATAGGTAATGAGTAACAAAGGTAATGAGCATGCGTTAGCTCTAATAAATCCGTAAATTGTGTAAGAAGCCGTCGTTATGTTACATAATGAGCCACATGCTTTTGTGTTTGATGACGTTGAGGTCTGAAATATAATAGTTATAAAATAATAAAGTTCAGTCTTACCTTGTGGAGACGCTAAAATAAAGTTTTATACATTTAATATTCTATTAATTGTAATATAAGAGAAACAGTATTTTTCTGTGAGTGTTCAATTTTAATGTAAATAATAAAAATGCAAATTTTACTGTAGTATACGATTTCTTAGAACGATTCCCTAATATTGTAGTATAATTTAAATAATTGGTTTGTGCCGAGATTTGTCTTATTCTGTGATACGATTCTGTGCTTTAGAATAAATTTTGGTATGATAGCATTAATTTAATGAATTCACAATGAATGAATTTGTGTTTGTTCATAAAACTGAATTCTTAGGAAATTCTCTTTTGTTTCCGAATAAAGATGTTTAAACAATTCATTTATCACTATATAATATAATAAATTATATATAATAAAAAAAAGCATGTAATCTTGTTAAGTTAAAAGACGGGAGTATTACCTTCGACTCCTTACACACAATATGCATATAGCAGTAGTAAGAGCGCCGATAAATACAACACATCCTAATGCAACCACGCTAATTTCCATTGTGGTCAGTTGCTTGCCACTCCTGGCTTGGGCCATAGTTGTGTCTCCAACTTCCAGAACTTTGAAACCGACTAAATGTCTTAGTTCTAACTCCCTTTTCATCAATGATCTAAAGAAAGAAATATTCTTTAAAAAAATATCCACTTTAAGTTTTTATTGAGAGCTTTGGATATCTCAACTCACTTTTCTAGGATTCCCATATCTATGATTGAATTAGATATTGGATCCACTGCGTAAATGTACATGTCAGTTCTGAAAAAAAAAAGAAAAAAACAAAAATCTTTCATAATTTAAATTAAATATTTTATTTAAATGTTCTGCTTTTTGCAATAATAACTTACGCATAACCATCGATTGATGTTTTAGCATTTGCTTCTAGTCTTCTCACTCTAACGTCAAAACCCGTCATTTTGGTTAATGTCCGTGTAATATTGTCCATTTCTTTTTCGACATCCATTGGTTTAGCTCCAATAACTAGCACCAGTTGCTTACTTTCATCCAGAACGTAAACCTTTTAAATTATAAATAAATCTCTCTTTATTTATTTATTTTATTAATAGTAATAAAGTGTAATAATTTTTATAATAGGTACCTATTATAATTCCTAATATTATAAAAAAAAAATATTTTATTAATGTGTTTATTTTATTTATTTACACTTTTTGCACAATATGATACAATACTAATTTGTTATTATTATTTTTTAGCAAACCACGAAGATCCAATAATACATTTGTTATATTATCATATCAATATAATCCTTTTGCAACCATTAAAATATTGTTATACTTAAAAACTAGCTGTTTTCAACGGTTTTACCTGTGTGTTTTTCGGGATTCCCTCGGAAATTAGGAGATTAAAATCCTGTATTAGTTGATTGCTATTTTTCATAAACTACCTACCTACTGAATTTCAGTTTCATGGAGCTATGTTAAAGTGCATTACAAGTTTGTATGGACAAACTGCATCACCATTTAACTTTCCCGGGGATTGAAATAAAAAAAATAATAATAAAATTTCATACTTAGAAATTTGCACTGTGCGTCAGTCATTCAGGTAATTGGAACTGAACATTTTTTTTTTAATCTTATCTAAAGATACTTACGAAAACATTAGCGATCGCAGATTTTCCGTCATCAGCACCTTTCCTATCAGTTGCTTTGACATCAAACCCAAACACTCGTCCAGCATCGAGAGTAAACCCACCGGTAGCCCTAACTCGACCACTCACAGCATCCACGCTAAATCTCTGTGATTGCTCATTCAGCATTTGATAACGAATATCGGAATTTAGGCCTATATCTGCATCTGTTGTCTGGAAAAAAAGACATTCAATTAACGGTTCTATTGGTGAAAAATATTTTTTTTTATAAAAAGCATCTGTATGACTTGGGTACTTACTTCCAACTGGATAACTTCGTAACCAAACGTAGCGGTTGTAGGTATTGCGGTAACCATTGGCCGTCCACCATTTATGAATTTAGGAGCATTATCGTTAACGTCTTTTATCCTTAGTATAACTTTTACGTCAAATTTAGTCATGCCTTCGAATACATCATCAGAAACTGGGTAAATCACATGGGGTAATTCTCTGCTTATTTTTTGTCTCTCAGCTCTTATTATAACTTCATAGACATCCCTTTTTTCACGATCCGGACTTTTAACTAAGTATAAAGTGCCATTTCTGGGATCAATAATGAAAGTTTTTTTAATATCAGTATCATTTTCATTCAAAATATAGTACTTCATTTTGAAGTTTTCATAAAATTCTGTCAAATTTAAAGTTAATAATTCGACTGGAGTATGTACATTTTCTTCGATTTCTAATTCATAATATCTAAAAATAAATACTGGTTTATTTGACACTTCGACTTCATCAGAGATGTCAGTAACTGTTATTATTAAAATTGCTGTTGAACTCAAGCTAGGGGATCCTAAATCTGAAGCTACTATTGTAACATTATGAATTGGTTGATTCTCATAATCTAATTTGCCGGTCGTTGTTATAATACCTTCTTTAGAGTCTATTGCAAACAAATTTAGTTGATTCTTTTTTTGAGGCAAGCTGTAAAGAATCAAACCGTTGCCATTACCGACGAAATCAGAATCATTAGCATATACTTTGGTCACAGTAGTTCCTATCGGTGTATTTTCTTCTAAAGTAGCTCTAAATACAGGAATCATCGAAACTGATTCATAGTTATGATTTGAAATTTGACCAGAATCTGGATGTCTCCATTCAAGTAATTCATCATAGGCAAAGAATTGCGGTGCATTATCATTGACATCTAACACTTGTATTTCAACGCTTACTGTTGAAGATAATTTCTTATCATAGCCGTTGTCTCTGGCTACAACTGTAACTACGTATTTTTCTTCTTTTTCTCTATCAAGTTCACCATTCACACTGAAAACTCCAGTTATAGGTGATATTTCAAATGGCACATCTATGCTTGACGGGTGAATAAAATAAGTTAAATTGGCGTTTTGTCCAAAATCTGCATCGCTAGCATCAACTTTTCCCAAAACTTTTCTTGTATATTGTGCTTCTTCCACGTTGAAGTTGTACCATGATTTTTTGAACATAGGATAATGATCATTTACGTCTTTTACAAAAAATCGGATTGATATTTGATCTTTAAGGCCTCCACTGTCTACAGCTGAAATGTTAAGTCTAAACTCTGACTCTGGCGGTAATATTCTTGATACGATAATATATCCATGCCTTTCATTTATGACAAAATATCTTTTGACATGCAATGCATTTGAAGGCATTGGATACGGTGGCATAAATATTTCTGAGTTGAATTCGTATTTAATTTGGCCATTTTCACCGCTATCTAAATCTAATGCATTTATTTTCAAAACAGTAGAGCCTATTGCAATATTTTCGGGTAATGAAAACATCGGTCCAGACAAATCTGCTGCTATAGGAAAGTTATTTTTTGGTTTCACTTCAGTTTTGGTTATAACGTTTGTGATATCATTTTTTATTTCACGATAAATTTTAATATGACTTTTATCATCTACTTCTAATAAATCTATATTTTCTTCAATAGGTATAAATATTTCAGTAAACTGTGGTTTATTATCGTTTTCATCGATAATTGTAACAGTAAATTTTGCTTCAGAACTCAAACCACCTTTGTCTCTAGCTACAATTTTTAGGTGGTAAATGCTTTTCTCTTCACGATCCAAACTATTGCCCACAAAAGTCACGATGCCGGTATGTTCATTAATATCAAATAGTTCATGCCCTTCACCAAATAGTAAGTAATTAAATATAGAATTTCTTTCGGAATCTGAATCTTTGGCTATAATTCTTTGTTGCATAGTAACTTTAGTGCCTTTTAATGAATTTTCTTTAATAAAACCTTCATACGATACCAAATCAAAAACTGGTGGGTTATCATTTTCATCATCTACATGTATGATGACTTGATAAATACCAGCACCAGAAATCATTCCTTTGTTAAACTCCACAATTACTGTCATTCTGTATATACTACGTTTTTCTCTATCCAAAGGCTTCTGAGCGTAAATAGTGCCATCTTTTCCTAAAAAAAAAAAAATGCATAACATTATCTTTATGTTACCTAATATGCTTTTTGTGTATGATTATTGTATTATTATGGAATTTTACTATGTATATTACCTATTCCTATATCGTCAGTAACGTCTTGCTGGTTGGCAATAATGAAATTTATTTTCCCAGTACTATTTACTGATAAAGAACTAATATTCATGTGAAATATTTGTCCAATAATGGCTCCAGCAACATTTTCTTTGACGTGAAACATGAGTGGTGAGTTGACACCCCTAAAAGAAAAAAATATGTTATTTTAAACTCAAAGTGTAAGCAACCTGAAGAAACCGAAAAATATATTACTTCAATAAGACACCTCTCTCATCGTTTATATCAACGACATGAACTGTTGCATTTGTTACAATTGTTATATTTGCATTTTCTTGCACAGCTACTGCCTCGAAATCATAGATTAGCCTTTTATATTTAGGCAATTCATCTATGATAGTGATCACTCCTGATTTCTCTTCCACTGCAAACGGGACTGTAACGGAATATTAAAATTATTATTTTTTTCGTACTCTTTTTAACTATATTTTAACTATAGTTAGTTAATATGATATACGAACCTCCTTCCTCATAACCATGGAGTAAATCATACACAACATCATTTTTTTCTATTGCTTCATTAACTTTTAATTGTCCAATACTGGTGCCAATACCCACGTTTGAACCAACCCAGAACTCATATGGTGCACCTAAGAAATCTGGTTTGTCTGGTTTTGGACCTACAAGATAGACAAAACGCCTTTATTTTTACTATAATGTAGGTAATATTAATATAGGTTTTCTTTTGTTTTATTTATTAATTACCTTTACTTGGCCTGACAGCGTCAATAGTGACAACTGCCAGTGAATATCTCCTTTCACTAGGATTTGCTGGTTGATCAGAGGCTTCAATGAAAAGCGCATGTCTGCCTTCTATAATAGGAGATTCAGCTAGAGTAATCACACCGGTCTTGGGATCTACTAAAAAAGGTGATGTAACAGTCAAATTGCTTGTTCTTTGCAAATCATATAAAACAATTCCATTTCTTCCCAGGTCAGTATCGATTGCCTTAACTTTGCCGATTGGTGTACCTATTTTAGAATTTAGTTTTATAGAAAATTCATAAAGATTGCTCGGAACAAATATAGGATTATTGTCATTAGCATCTAATAATGTTACTTCAACTGTAACAAAGGACATAAGTTGATGTTTATCCTCGAAATACTCGATGTTTTCACTCTTAGTACCGATCCTGTCAGGAAAAACGTAAGTAGTCTTGTCCTTGCTTGTTAGAGTATGTTGTGCTAAATGACTGCGTTGCCATTTCGCTAATCTTTGTTTATCAATAAAAGTTCCAACCACACTGGGATTTTTTTCTTTTGCATACACTTTGATTCTAAGCGAAGTGTGCTGTTCTCTGTCTAGGACCGACTGAAAAAAAAAATACATAATATATAAGATTTTCATAAGTGACATCAAAAATTAAAGAAGTCAAAATCTAATAGCTCAATCAATTCACCTGATTTCTGACAGTTAACCAACCAGTCCGAGGATCAATCGAGAATGCTTCTGCAGGATCTTGTAACTGGTAACTAAACTGACCGTTGTCTCCTTGATCCTTATCGGTAGCTATTACTTGCAAGACACTGAATCCTGAAAGTATACTAAATGTCCTTATCCACTTAAATCTATATATCTATAAATATAAATAAAATTGAAGTGTTTTTTTGTAACTGCAGGATACTGTAGGTACAAGTAAAGATGGAAGAAAGAAGGAACTAGGTACTATACTGGGACATAATTTAACTGTGAATAATACGCACCATTAGGCAGATTTTCGACGATGCTAATATTGTAGAAATCCACCTCGAATTCCGGCAAGTTGTCGTTTAGGTCCAAAATTTCAATATCGACTCTCGCTTGGGCCGTTTTCAGCGGGTTGTCCACTTGCGACGCCTGTATTTGCAGTGTGAAGGTGTTCCCTGGAGAAGAAAGTATTACAAACTATAAACATATAAACAAACTTTACATTTGCACCTATGCTATAATAAAACTTTACCATCCTACTAATATTATAAACGCGAAAATTTGTATGTATGGATGGATGTTTGTTACTCTTTCACGCAAAAACTACTGGATGGATTTAAATGAAACTTTGCAATAATATAGCTTATACATCAGATTAACACATAGAGACAATTACTTTTGTCCCGGAATTCCCGCGGGAACTCCGAAATTACTGCGGGTGAAACCGCGGGGCACAACTAGTTATATAATAAACACAGCTAGTAATTAATAATTAAAACTAGTTAATAATATAGACTGACTCACCAGGTAAAGTAGTCTCGGCGTCCAAATCAATCTCCTTATCCAAGAACAGACTGCCGTTAATCGCATTTAGCGAGAACAGTTTTCGGTCATTGCCCGAGAGGAGCTCGTAGCGCAGGGGCGCGCGCACTCCAGTGTCCTGGTCCACTGCGAGGATCGGGGACTCGAAGACCAGCTCCTTGTGGATGCGCTTACCCTACCAGCGTGGAAAGCAATTTTACCATGATCGTCATACGATACGTCAGATTCACCATGAGAGACTCATTGTCTATATGTGCCAATATTATAAAGACATACATACACATACATTTTGTCAATTTTGATAATCTCTGGAATCCAATGGACACATCATTTTACACTATGATGAGGCCATCATTGTGGTATCGCGTACAATATTAATAAAATAATTAAAAAGGAAGATTTGAACTCATTAATGACTAAACAGCTTTTTAGTTATTAAGAAAATTAGCTTTTTGTGGTTTTCTTTATTTTATTACGGCTAAAAAACAATATTAAAATTATTATTGTATCTCTAGTTGCTGTAAACAGTGATAAGATGTAGCAATAGTGATTGTAATTAGTTGTCAAAGTAAAATTACATCCTACTAATATTATAAACGCGAAAGTTTGTAAGTATGTATGTATGGATGGATGGATGCATGTATAGATGTTTGTTACTCTTTCACGCAAAAACTACTGGATGGATTTAAATGAAACTTTACAATGCTATAGCTTATACATCAGATTAACACATAGGGCACTTTTTATCCCGAAATTCCCGGGAACTCTGAAATTAACGTGGGTGAAACCGCGGGGCACAACTATTTCTTAAATAAAATAATGTATCTTCAAAAATAATTCATCTAAATATGACTTATAACTTTTTTAAGAGTGGAGTCACTTTGGATTATTTAATGCTTTTTAACTGATAATCATCATCGCTTAGTATTCGAAGTGTGATCTGAATCTTACCAATATAGGATAGAACTCAGGTAACTGAGTTTTGTAGACCTCTTTACTGAACTTCGGTGGCAGGTCGTCGTCATCTTGGACAAAGACGCGCAGCGTAGTGTTGGAGCTGCGGGGAGGGGAGCCGCGGTCCTGGAAATAAAAATAATAACACTTCACCACATAGACTACTTGATCTAACACAAAGTCATAAGCTTGTGTCGTATAAACAAATCAAACGAATCGAATCCAAAACCTTTTGAGAGAGGAATGACCCCTGCGCCAAACCGGATGTCCAATGACATTAACAGTCTTCATCAGTTTCAACTGAAAAACCTCTTTCCATCGCATCCACAAAAAAGCTCCAAAGGTGGATCCACGCATAAATAAAAAAAAAAACTCAAACGGATAAGTCTTGGCACTATTATAATTGTGAATGTGAGTTTGTTCGTTTGTTGGTGAGAAAGAAAGAAAGAAAGAAAAGGCATTTATTTGGACACAGAGACAACACAATTACAATTATTTTATACAAACGTGATTTAACAAAAAAGGTATATAGTTATAGATATGACAATATTATGAGAACAAATGGTGTTTGCGTGGTGCGTCCCCATGACCAAAACGGTCACTGCCTCAGCATGTTGCTATGAGTGCGGGCACTCCTAGCGCTGATTTTCAGTCAGGACCGGAGGTTCACAAATATAAGATCATACTTAATATGTCACAGTCTACACGTACACATTCCACTGTTTTTTTTGTTACTTACATAATAAACGTACATAATAAATATTCTAAATATATGTATATTCACAGTAGTCTAATATTAGAAACAGCAATGGTAAAGTTGTATAATATGGGAAAGTATTTAATGTATTTAAGTGGTAAAGAAAATATAAACACGTAAGATATAATAAGTAATTTTATACAATAGATATCGAGAGAGGATAACAAAGGTTATCAAAAGTTAGAAGAGCTGGTTGGTTGGTGATTTCTGTTGTTCTAGCAAGATACCCTTTAGCTTGCGCTGAAAGGTGAATCTACTACGCTTTCACTCCGTAATTACAGCGGGTGAAACCGCGGGGATCAGCTAGTTGAAAATAAAACTTACAGAAGCGGTAATAACGATGTTAAATTCCTTGTCACCGCTGTCATAATCCAGTGGTTTCTTCAGCACCAGAGAAGGCTTGTGTGAACTCTCCAATGCGAAGTGAGCCTCCGCGTCGCCACCGGTGATGGTGTACTGTACGTCGGAGTTGGGCGTGTTGGGCTTGTCTTGGTCGAACGCGTGGATCCCTCTGAAAATGGTCAACCCTGCAAGAAGAATAATGAGGTTGAAAAAAAAAATACACTAATCCTATTTGCTCACGACCTCTTTTAATTCTTTTTTGTGTATGGGACCTTCGCTTTCGAATTTAAATTAAATTTTTTAAACAAGAAATTATTGGCGTCACAGTAATAAACGTTTATTAAAATAGTAGTTTTTAATTTCAGAGTTCCCGCGGGAATTTCGGGATAAAAAGTACCCTATGTGTTAATCTGATGTATAAGCTATATTATTGTCAAGTTTCATTTAAATCCATCCAGTAGTTTTTTCGTGAAAGAGTAACAAACATCCATCCATCCATCCATCCATCCATCCGGATCCATCCATCCATACATTCTTACAAACTTTCGCGTTTATAACATTAGTAGGATTAATGTAACCACAAGTATAGTCTTTTATTTAACGATATTCATAATTGACTTTATTTTATACTAGCTATTCCCCGCGGTTTCAAACCGATCAGTAAGTAGTACCCACATACCAATCACAATATACGTGCATTTTTGTCATCCAGATTAAATCGGTATTTGGTTTTTTTTAACTTTTTAGTGTAGTGCAATTTTGTGTTTTGAAGTCGATACTTATTGTTTTTTTTTTTAAAAAAATTTTGTTTATTTTTCGCTTGAGTTGGTTTATAATTTATAAAGTCATAATATAAAAATACTCTAACCGCTACAAATGTGTCTGTAATATTATTTGAAGAGTTCCCCCGATTTTTCCAAGATCTCATCATCAGATCCTGACTTCATGACATTGAACACCCTTCCAGACAAAAATTCAAATTTAAAAAAACAACAACATACATAGTCGAACTGAGGACCTCCTCCTTTTTTGGAAGTCGGTTAAAAAGTATAAAAAAGTATTGCGAATGTCCTCCAATTTCTCACCTGCGGGCGTGAGTTCGTCGACCGTGACTTTGTATGGGGTGTCCAGGAAGACTGGCGCGTTGTCGTTGACATCCTCAATGTACACTGTGACCGACAAGTACGCTGATATCTGCCAAAGGATTATAAATTACGATAAATATTTCAAGGCTCCGATTAATGTTGGTATAATTTTTTATTAGAGATTTCAATTATAAGTACTAGCTAGCTGTAATAATTTCAAACCAAATAGTATGTCAAGAATACATCGCACGCCACCATCTCACTCCCCTAGCGTAATCGAACATGTTTCTTCGGAACCGAACATATCAGAGGCGCTAAACGAAGTCGATAAAAATAAGTCATACGTTACCGTTCGAAATAAACGACTTCGTCCCGAGTGTTCGCCGCGTAATGACTGGGATGATTTTAAAGATGAAATGAGGAATATGCTCTGTGAATGGAAACGCGAACAGGAGGACAGTTTTGCGAGATTTTACGATCAAAACTTTTCTCGTTTGAATTGTCTTGCTACCGAAATTAAAGAGTTAAAAACACAAAACGAAAGTATTAAAAATTCTACTTCCGAAATCGAATCAACAATAACATCTATTAACTCCCAGTTTGGAGAAATTCAGAAAAAGGTACACGAAATAGAGAGGGAAACTAATAACTGCCGGAACTCAATAAATCTGATGGAACAAAAAATCAGTGATCTTCAGATTTCCACACGTTCGTCTACTATTGAAATCCGTAATATACCGGTAAAGGAACAGGAAGTGGCAACCGACTTGGTTCAAATTATTTCTAACATTGGTTCCATCATTGGGTTGGTGGTGGATCCCGAGAACCTACGAGATATATATCGCGTTCCTACTAAAGGCCCGACCAAAGCAATAGTTGCAGAATTTCGGTCAGTTCTTCTGAAAAACGAATTCTTATCATCCACCAAGAATTACAATAAAACTCACGTAAATATAGAGGAGAAACTTAATACAGTAACTATCGGAATTCCGGGTGAGAAGCGTCCTGTATACATCAGTGAACACCTACCGCCCAATATAAAAGGGTTGTTTTATCAAGCTAGACAGTTTGCAAAGGAAAATAAATACCAGCACTGCTGGTTTTCTAACGGGAATATACTTCTTCGTAAAGAGACGGGAGATCCAAAGATTATCAAGGTTAAAACTCCTCAAGATCTGCAAAATCTTTATCCAAAATAGTGAATAGTTTTATGGATTTCGCTTTGTTATATTTGTATTACTCTATTTCTCGTGTTTTTGTAATTTTCTTTTATACTGAAGATTTATGTACCTAACTCAACAACTTTCAATTAATGGTAATATCTTAATCTTCAGGATCATCCAATTCTGGAGTTTATACGCATGTTTCTGGTGTTCTTCCTTCATATTTTGTTGCCTTTTTATTTGAAGATCTGTGTACACAATAAATTACTCCACTAAACATAACATACATTGACTACATTTTTAAACATTTTCATTTCATTAAACTTGCACATAAAAATATTAAAATGATTAACCAATTGGAATTTCACGCAGATATCGATAGTACTAATGCTGCGGAGTCCCATATCTGTTTCCCAGAGGAATGTGTCCGACTATTAGGCACAAATTTATCTCTAAAAGTATTTCATATTAATATTCGAAGCATCAACAAAAACTTTGATCAACTGATTGTCCTTCTGACGACCACTAAGTTAGACTTTGATATTCTTATTCTTACCGAATGCTGGCTAGCCAAAACTCCATCAATTCCAACCTTAGAAGGATACAACTGTCACTCAACTAGATCAAATCTTAACCAGAATGAAGGTATTGTTATTTATACAAATACCTCTTTAAACTGTGATGTAACTGAACCCAGTTTTCTAAATGCAAACTGTCTTGTGTGTTGTGTTGATGGATACATAGCTCTAGTTGGTGTCTATAGGTCACCATCATACAATACGAATGAGGATTTCGAGAAATTCTTGTGTAGCTTAAACACGATTTATGAATCTATATCTAACTATCACAACATAGCTCTAATTGGCGATATCAATGTCGACATAAAACTGCATACCGATGATACACGCGCTAATGAGTATCTCATCGTAAATGCTTGTCACGGCCTGTCACCTGCCCATTTACACAACACCAGGCTTAATAATTGTCTGGATCACATACTAATTAAGACCAAATTGCCCTCAAAGGCATTAATATTGGAGACTCATATCACAGATCACTTACCGCTAGTACTTTCTGTTAATTTAAGAATGCCAAAAAATATAACAAAAAGGAAAATCACTCGAGTGAACTTTGATAATATTAAAAAAGAGATTGAAGGTACAGATTTCTCTGAGATATACTCTATGACTGATGCTAACAATGCAACAAATACTTTTATTCATACTGTATCAGAAATCGTACATACACATTCACACGTAGCTACCATTCCTAGAAAAAATAGAATTTCCAAGCCGTGGATAACCTCAGGGTTACTCCGCTGTATCCGAAACCGGGACCGTTTGCACTTAAAATGTAGAAAATCGCCTGAAAACGAAATTCTACGTGTGACATACAAAAGATACCGTAACTTTTGCAATGATCTTCTAAGAAAATTAAAGCGAAATTATGAAATATGCATATTGGAGCAGTCTAAGACTAATCCCAAGGCGACATGGCAGGCTATCAAAAAAATTTCATACTCCGAAAAACCAAAACCCTCTTCTAGTCCATTACTAAAAATATCTAAAACACCCAAAGAATCTATAAATACTGTTAATGACTACTTCGTCACTATAGGTAAAAATCTTGCTCATAAAATTCTAGCAACTGATAGTTCTATCACCTCTAATAGCCCCGAACAATCTACAACCATAAATTCTCAGCCATACCAATCCCTTGTGATCCTTGAAGTTGACACCGACCTTATAGAGTCTATGATCCTTAATCTTCGAAGTAACTGTGCAGTGGGTTCTGACGGCATATCCTCAAAATTACTAAAATGCTGTCGCCATTCATTAGTTCCTGTAATAACTTATATTTTTAATCTCGCAATTACAACTGGTAAATTTCCAATTGCTCTAAAAAAGGCTATAGTGCATCCTATTTATAAAAACGGGGATAGGAATAATGTCTCTAATTATCGTCCTATATCAGTACTTCCTGCTCTCTCCAAACTTCTAGAAAAAATACTAAACACTTGCTTAACCAATTTTCTGACAAAGCATAGTATTATTGCTCAAAACCAATACGGTTTCAGGACGGGTGTGTCTACCGAGGACGCTGTATCGGACTTCGTAAATTGTGCTGTCAAGACATTAGATGAAAAATCTAAATGTCTGGGTGTTTTCTTAGACCTCTCTAAGGCGTTTGATACCGTTTCCATCCAGCGACTTTTGTCTAAACTTGAAGCAATTGGTGTTAGAGGTAGGGCTTACGAAATTTTTGCGGACTATTTATCGGGAAGGAAACAGTCCGTCAAAATAGACGACTACTTTAGTAGTGACGCTAGTATTACTTATGGAGTGCCACAGGGCAGTATCCTCGGTCCCACTCTTTTTCTATTTATATAAATGATCTTTGTAATCTTAACCTGCCCAATTGTCATATCTACACATACGCTGACGATACCGCACTTTTGATCAGTGGTGAAAATTGGTTTCAGGTTAAGTAGAATACTGAAAATTCCTTACAAACTATTAAGCTATGGCTAACTAAAAATCTCCTTACTCTCAATATTGAAAAATCCAAATTCATACCCTTTTCCATCACCTCTGTAAGTTTACCTCCCGAAAGTTTTGATATTAAAGTACACTCTAGTGCATGCAGCTTCCCGGTTTGCAATTGTCTTACTTTGAACCGTGAGACTCATCTAAAATACCTAGGTATAGTAATCGATACTCGCCTTTCATGGGACCAACAATTGGATGCGCTTACATCACGTCTACGTAAAGTTATCTATATCTTCAAAATGCTTAGGCAATCAGTCGAACCTACTACATTGAAATCTGTCTATTTAGCCATCGTCCAGTCCGTGATAAACTATTGCATTGCAGCTTGGGGAGGCGCAGCTAAGACTGCTCTCTTGAGGGTGGAGCGAGCTCAGAGAGCTATCCTTAAGGTTATGTATCATCTACCGCGAAGATTCCCGACATCAGAATTATATCCCTCTTGTAACGTACTCACGGTAAGACAGATTTACATACTTCGAGTGCTTGTAAGATACCATTCACATGTTTCCGCATTTCTCGACCCCACAAAACGCACTAACCGCAACATAATATGTCCTGTTGTTGCTCATAGAACAGTTTTTGCTAAGAGACATCAACTCTTTTTGGGTCAACATCTTTACAGTAAAATAAATAGCAAAATGAAGATCTATCAATTAAATGGATATGAAATGAAACAGAAACTTAAAACTTGGCTGACCACCCTAAGCTACAATGAAACAGAAGACCTCTTACAAATGTACTATGCTAACTAAGTTCTCGCAAATGTACACAGTTTCACATTTACACAAACACACATACCAACGCACACACTCATCCGCACTATTACATACGCACTACATTAATTACGTACTAAGCTAAGGCACGGAGACCTGGAGGGTTAAAATACAGGCATTGCCTAGTTTAACCTCCAGTCTCCCATAAACAGTTTACAATATTGAAGTTTGTATTTGTTCAAGTTGTATTTTGTAAAAATGTTTTGTGGTTAAAAAATAAACTTATTATTATTATTATTATTATAGGAGGTGTTTATAAAAGTATTACACGCTATAATACTTAATTTGACTGAATGGTGAATGGTGACTATAAAGAATATTTGATTAATTGATTTGGTTATTTGATATGATATCCAAATTCGACATTTTCTCTTGTTTCTTTTTATTTTTAACCAAACCAACATTCGTCAACAATACCACTTATTCTATACTATATAACTTTTACTTTTTTTCTCGGAAAAACTTCTGAGTCCGAGCAAGGGGTGCATTGAAAACCAGCGCTGGGTGAACATCTGGATTAAGAATGTTCATCCAGCACACGCTGAATGCACTCCTATTGCCAACTGCCAATTTTTTGTTTATTTATTTGGATTGATTTCATTGGCTAAGTTTAATTTTTATTTTTTTGTACACCTTTTTGATGGCAATAAACAATTTTATTATTATTATTATTATTATACTTTTAGTAGTTAGGTGAATCGTAACAAGAAATGGTTTTTATTTTCAAATTTAAAGATTACCTATTTTAGATTCTACGGTGTCTCTAGATTAGGTACTAGGAGAAGTCCCAATATTTTTGTAACTGAAATGCCAGCCCGTTCAACAGAACTAACAAGTTTCAGAAATAAATTGGAATTTGATTTCTTTATCTATTACTAACTTTCTTCAGAACTCATTTTCCAAGTTCCTAAATCAATCACAGCAATAAAGTTCAAATACTAAGCAGTTATTAGTCTTACTTCTTAGTAGTTTAAAAAAATAATAAACAGAATCGCATCCAGTAGGTACCTATTTTTAACACTATACAATTATTTAAAAAGTTTGAAACAATAACGTCACTGAAACGGTCACAAACATCTTCATTGACATTTGTTCCTTTTTCGGTACATAAGAAGTTTTTCATAGAAAAGTAAATAGTCGATAAGAAATAATTTTGCAAAACAAACTTTTACAAAATGGGTGAAGGCTTTCCAGACGTCAATGGCCGCCCGACCACGAAAACTTTAGCAGTAGGTAACGTATCATATCGAAATTGGGATATTACATTTGTTATAATACTTTGCATTGTTATTGATAACGTTAATTTTTTTGCATCTCTTCTAATATAATATTTTCTCGTTCAAATAATATGACTAAAAATCTGCTTAATGTTTCTTGACACTAATAAAGTTTGTTTGGATGCTGTGTTTCCTCAGCTGCTTCGTAAACCTAAATAGGCTTCACAAAGAAACTCGTGCCTTTGAAAGATCAACAACAAGTCCTGTGGTCATCACCCAAGTGTCGGTAAACTTCATGACCGGTTCGTTGACATCGCGCGAAACAAATCTCGCTGAAAACTCGTAAAAATCTTTTCTTTGCGAGCGCAGTGGTTTTTATGACGTCTCTTGTATACGAAGAAGGCTTCGAGCCTTCAGGCGCAGTCGTTAAAAACTAACACAAACGATAAGCGTTCATGACCTTAGCTGAAGAGGGCGTAGGAGTCGGTGTGTCATATTCGGTTACAGATTATTGTCGAAGGTGAATGATGTTTTGTAATATGACACGTTTTGTTTCACGTATGTAGTATCAATACACAAATCAGGCAGGACGTTGAACTCTTGTTTTCACAAAATTTACCTATCTCAATCTACCTATTAATATTTAAATTATGTTTGGTTAAACGAATCAAGTATATATTAGACTAGTACTTAGCACATTACAAGTTACAATATAATAATAACTTTGTTGTTGTCGAATATATTATACACTAGCTGTGCCCCGCGGTTCCACCCGCGTGAAAAGTTTTTATGTAAAAACTTTTTTTCCCGACATCCGATTTGAATGAAACAAAGCCTATTATATTATGTAGCTCCAGGCTAAGCTTAATCTGCCTGTGAAAACCGCATGACACTCCGTTCAGTAGATTCGGAGATTATCGCGAAAAGACAGACAGACAGACAGAAAAGAATTTTAAAAACTCTTTTTTTCGAGGTTGGTTACTCTTCTTTTTAACCGACTTCTAAAAAGGAGGAGGTTCTATGTTCGATTGTATGTATTTTTTTTATTTTTGTCGCCCCCTGTCAATTTTTGTTAAAAATATTCAATGTACAGAATCGCGGATTCTACTCTTTTATTATAGTATAGATACATAATTAGTTCAAAAGACTGTTTCATTGTCAGATTGTTTATATCAAAAACATTGTGACGCTTCGCTTACTAGGTAGTCTAATAATATAATATTTATTATTTATCCTCTATAAATGCGTAACTTTATCTAGCACAGATACCAGAATTATTATTATATTATATATATAGATACATAATATTTATATGAAAGAGAAACCTCTTATGAGCGTAGTAGGGAAAAAATATTTGTCGTTTTTAACCATACTTTTAAACATAAGTACTTATTTATCAAGATTTAAACATAATAGAATTATCTTAAAAATTTGTATTCAACCCTTTTTAAGAAGTTTTTAATTAGTTTCTTATTAAATTAGTTGTCTAGCAAGATTTAATTTTTCAGTTTAACACTGTAAAGGCATGAGTCAGCCGGCATCGCATTTATTTTAATTTTTTTGTATCTATCTATAAATAGCACCTTTACAGATCGGATACTGCTTATTGCATAGTAAATATCCTCCCACGAGAGCGAAGTAAACATGACAAACTTACTTAACTATCGAGTATCGATAAATTCGACGATAGGTACAGGATGTCAATAGATTCTTTTTTATATTATATTCACAAAAATGTTCACAAATGACAAGATCGCATAGGTACAGGGTTATGACACCGGAAAAACTATACAACATGTTAATGAATAACTGAAAACCTGATACACCCCATTTAAAAAAATAAACAATAATATGATTAAAATATACTTTATGTCGAAAAAATTTATACTTTAAAAACTGGGTAGGAAATTTATTTATTTTTTATTACCTAAGGCATTCTCTACCAGTAACCTATTGGCTAGGTGATAATTTAGTGGCTGGTTACAGAATAGAAAAAAAATAAACCAAAAGGAACAGTTTTGTTTAGACAGTTTTAAAGTTACCTACCCAATTGAAAACCTTATCATATATGTATTAACATAATATAACTGTCTGGTTTGGCGTAGGTAGGTAATAGTGTTTTAATTTGACTAGCTGTTCCTCACGCGGTTATTTATAATCTAATCTTAATATATATAAATCACGTGTCACGTTGTTTGTCCGCGATGGACTCCGAA
The DNA here is from genome assembly GCA_907165275.2 of Zygaena filipendulae. Taxonomy (NCBI): domain Eukaryota; kingdom Metazoa; phylum Arthropoda; class Insecta; order Lepidoptera; family Zygaenidae; genus Zygaena; species Zygaena filipendulae. Next base: position 12,302,937 of record OU015660.1, read on the forward strand.
ACTACTGAACGGATTTTGATAAAATTTTGTAACCATTTATAATATGGTCCAACTTAAAAGATAGGATAGTTTTTATCCCGGAATTCCCGCGGGAACTCCGAAATTAAAGCGGATGAAATCGCGCGGGACAGCTAGTCTTAATAATATATATAAATCACATGTCACGTTGTTTGTCCGCGATGGACTCCTAAACTACTGAATCGATCATGATAAAATTTGGTCACTATATTGTATTTGGCCCAACTTAAAAGATAGGATAGTTTTTATCTCGGAATTCCCGCAGGAAATTACCGCAGATGAAATCGCAGGGGACAGCTAGTACAATATAATAATAAAGGACCAGTATAGACGAAGGACTAAACAATGTCAGAGGAAACCCTACCAGATCATCCCCGGAATCGAAGTCGCACCCCAGTCGGAACTTGATGACATTCTGCGGCACGTCACTGTCCACCAGGTCATCGACGCTCTGCGCCAGGACCACGGCCACGTGGGTGCGGTTCAGGTCACGGTACGTGAACAGCTGGGCATCCTCCTCCTTATCCACTGACTTCAGGCTTAGGTTCTTCCTGAAAAAAAAAAATCAATAATAATAACAGCCTTCTCAGCTTCACAAACATGTAGACATCATTTTTGATAGCTTTTAGGAATATATGGATCTGAGAGTGAAAATCACAAGAATTCTGTGCTTTTCCTCATCCTAAAAGAGCCCTACGTACATAAAGAAGTTTCAGTAAAAAAAATATACCATGTTTTACATTTTGCTCATGTATAGTGGCGCCCTTAGGCAACCTTATGCAAATAAATAGATGGAAGTAGATCTACTATTTAAATCATGCGCTTTGGTGGTGCGTTCACGTCGTGACAATGGAAATACGTGTAGATGCAATTTTTGAATACTTAAGAGTCACTAAAGTTATTTTTATCAATACCAGAGACAATAAAATAACTATCATAATTATCAATAAGTTGCTGTTAAATACTGAAGAGTCTCTGAATCAGATTTAATACATATATGAGTATTTAATACATATATGCTGGGTTTTTGTGTCTGACCTTGAAAAAAATGGACTTATTTCTGAGTAAATAAATAAAAAAAAAAGAGTGGAAACTAAAATCGTCGGTTCCAATAGAAGCCCAAAGCACAGATAAAAAATAATACTTTTTAATACAGTTGCTCAAAAAGTGGCATATTGCAGGGACGTATAGCGTTCGGGAAGTGGGCTATTACATACTCGAGCTTTTTCTTTACCTTTTCCGAACTCGTGCGTTCTCTTTCCCAACTGTCAAAAATGGCGAAACGACTTTGACACACTTTTTGTATTGCGCAACGTAGGTTTCGTATTACTAATACGACTAGCGCCATCTCTTGATCACAGTTGGAACTTAGTTGAGTTTGTGTTTTTATTATTTTACTAAATTTCTTCATTTTTTTCGCAACTGTATTAAAAATAGTTGTTCAGTACACGTGCGGAACCGTCATTGCAAAGAGTTCCGACTGTCAACCCTCACCTTCGGCTGCGCCTCGGCTCGGGTCGACATTTGTCGGAACTCTTTGCAATGACAGCCTTTCCGCACTTGTAATGAAATATACTATTCCCAAAGACTCCTCCTTAACCCCTTTTTCTTTTCCAAAGTATTTTTACAATTTAATGTAGCGCCATCTACATATTTTATAAAGAAATATTATAAGTGAACGTAAGGTGGCGCTCCATAGAACACAACATTAGGAACCTAGCAAAATATGAACTCTAGATTATTTTGTGTAAGTTGCAATAGATGGCGCTGTTGTATAAATGTTAGAGATGTATTTGCTGTGGCCAGCAGCACAGGAATGAAAGTAGACCTGCAAACTGCTATAAAAATCGGTAGCATTTAGAAAATCATGTAAAAATTTATATACTTACACTAACTTTTAATTTAAACATGATATTAAGTAAGAGCAAAACTATAGGTATAATACATTTATGTCGCAGTACTGCTGCATAGATATCATCCTTATGTAATAATTAACCTCTACTATCGATTTCTTTTCAAAATACTCATATCTTATGGTAGGTAATTATAAAATATTTTTTCATAGCAGGTGTCGCTAGTATCGTTTCAGTTTAATTGTTAAAAACTAACTGCTGAAAACCACTGTCAGAACTCAGAAGTTCTAACTAAGAACAGCTTCTCAATATAATATTATTATATTAAGTTCAGATGTTTTTTTCAATTGAGAGGTTTTTTCTTCTTCTGGATACAATCAGTGTTGTCTGATATGAAAAAAAAACAATTTATAGCGCAATTTTTATTTGTTTCTCACAGTCATCACGCATTAACTTGACGCATGCTTACATAATATTATATTAAAACAGGTTTACACGGACCGTAACACTAAACAGTATAGCGGGCCGAGGCCGGAATCCGGTTTTCAATCGGTACCTACCTACTAACATTATGTTTCATTCCATAACACTTTTCTTTTTGATTTGTTATAATAAAATTGGTTGGCGAAATAGAAAGTGAAACTGACTGATAATAATAATTTATATTGGTACTACATAGTAAAAGATTAGGTAGGTAGGTATATACTTTGATCTAGTGACCCGCGCTGGCTTCGCATGGGTGCAATATTCTTTATTAGTGCTGTGCCCCGCGGATTCACCCGCGGTAATTTTGGAGTTCCCGCAGAAATTCCATGATGAAAGTACCCTATGTCCTTTTCTGTACCCCTGACAACATGCATGCCAAATTTCATCCAAATCCGTGCAGCCGTTTTCGCGTGATTGAGTAACAAACATCCAAACATCCACACTTTCACATTTATAATATTAGTAGGATTACCTATACACTATTATATATCTGTGCCTATACTTACGTTATTTTCGATTCTTTACCTCACTGTTTTCCGCGGTTTCGCACGCGTAGTTCCCGCAGGAATTCCCGGGCAAAAAGTACCCTATGTCCTTTTTAGTATGTATGTCAACGTATATGAAATTTTCTTGACGATTAATACCCTTAGTAAGGCGTGAAAGCGTAACAAACAAACTTAAATTCGCACTTTCAATGTTAGGATTAGCGTAAACCCTCAGATCAAATAAAAACTAAAGACGGAACGCGTAGAACAAACAAGTGAAGCCAGGAAAAAGACACCATCGCCGTGCACGTACACAGAAACACGCACACACTTACAAGAAAAATACACCATAAATCCTAAGTAAACTTTGCAAATCCACACACTTTCCTAAGCACCACATGCATACGCAACCGGCTTCACTTCGTTGTTCGAGACGTTCCGTCTTTAGTTTTTATTTGGTCTGAGCGTAAACCATGTAAGCGTCTGACTCGATAACATTCGACTAATATAATTTTGAAGTACTAAGTATCCTAACTTATAATATAAAGCGTGTACCAGACTGTTTTAAACAAGCCTCCCCACAAGGTGACCTTGGCGGGAGGCTGGTTTAAAACCACCGTTGGTCGCCCGTAATTTCGTTGCAAACAACCGTCCGCACTGTTTGGAACCGCTGTTAAAAACTTCGGTTTGGGGCTTGTTTACAACAGTCTGGTACACGCTTAAATGCGAAATGTTTGTTTGTGACGCTTTTACCTTATTATTACCCCTATTGTGTTTCTGCCTGTGTACCGCTAAAAATATGTACTATAAAATACTATATCTAGACACGCCGGTAGCGTGTCAAGCCAAAGTTCTGAAACTGACAGAACTGGCGAGCCGCACCGTGTGTAATATTACACGAACCATTTGGAGCCACTTTTCACCCCTCCATATTTCAAAAACTATTTAACATAAACATGTAAAATTTGGCTCATGTATTAAGACTCGCGAGATAAACATGTGCTCCAAATTTCATAAGCACACCTCAAACGGGCTTTTAGATATTAACGTCCAAAAATCGTGATTTTTATCACTGACTGACCTATAGACCAAAATTATAACCGACTTCCAGATGACCTAGGAACTTGATATTTGGCATCGAGGTAGACTTTTAGGCGTAAACAAAGGGAAAAGTCTGAAAACTGGAAAAACTAAAAAAAAACGATAATTATCAATATCTTCAGTTTTTAGGTATATCCTTATCAAGAAGGTAATATAACAAAGTCGAGTATTGAAGTATATAACAGGCTAATCAAAATTTTGAAGTATTCTTAATGATGTATTTTACGTCACTCCATTAAACTGAGTCAAACATTGACAATGAGTCAAACTTTCGTTATCAACACGAATTTTTCTATGGTTTATACGTATAAAACTAGCTATTCTCAAGTTAAAAGTAAATCAGCGTTTGTTTTACGTACGACGTAATACGTATATAATTCATGAATATCTGTGAATATTTTCATCAGTTCACGCAAATATCCATTACATATTATTCACATTTGACAAAGAAAGTTCTGTATGTAAAAATGATGAATAAATAATTCTTTTTCAAGAATAAAACTGCTTCTGGATAGAGACGGTTATTTGGCTCTTTTGTCCGCCTACAAGTGCGACGTATAATCCTCGAACAGAAACTGTACAGGTACTGTCTAGATGATTTTGACTCCAATATAGAGATATACATGTAGGCGAGTTTCCTGAGTGACATAGGGTAGGGTAGGGGTTTTTATCCCGGAATTACTAAGGAAACTCCAAAATTAGCGCGGGTGAAACAGCGGGCAACAGCTAGTGTGAAATAAAATTGTGTATTGTGCAATAAATTTTTGACCTCCTCAAAAATTTCAGGCTGCGACAGTACAGAAGAATCTCGTTACATTAACGGCATAATCCAGCAATTCTTCTCACTTGGAATGGCAACATGGATTTAAAAGGCAGCTGTATAATTGCAGTCATGTACACTGTGCAAGATTTAGCCGATATAGGCAAAGTTATGGAAGATGCTTCAATAGCTGCGATTCTACTTCGACTTCTAGGAGGCTTGAGTCCTCAATATGCTCCTTTATGCGTATGGTGACGTAATATATCGTGCTACTGGAGTTTGTTGCGCACTTGCGCAGCTTTTTCTCTTCAGCCATAGCGCTAGGAAGCTGTGAAGGGTGGATATTTTATGGGTGCTGGCTGCTGTCATAATAACTGTAATTTTATTGACGTCAATAAGATACACATTATTGGCCAAATTTGATTAAACGATTTGACTATGACTTTGATTTTGACTTGTCGCAAAAGAACTGATGATCCGATCCGTCCGATCTCTTTTATAATTTTAGAAATAAAAAATAGTGTCACTTGGTTGTCTTGTAGATGATACGAAGTTCACCGGGTCTTCTAGTGTATTCTTTTAGTGTCGTCTTCGTCTTGATCGTCTTAAATATTAATTATTTACTACGTAGGTACCTACATTGTACAATGAGTCGTACAATCGAATTACTGGTGGGTGACACTTTTACGTTACACCAAATCATTTACGTTGGACTTTCCAGAGTTAAAACCTTAGATGGAGTACATCTTATCAATTTAGATCCAAGTCAGATCAAGGCACAAGAGAGCTCTATTGTAGAGTACAACCGCGCGCACGTTATGGCGCCCTGACATGGCCAAATTAACTATAAACAGAAAACGCGTAAAAAAAAAAAAAAAAAAAACGGATACGGCAATTCACTCAAACATTTTAAACGTCCAAGAAAATACAGAAAACACAAAAAAGATAGTTATACCACGGAAACGTAGGAAACGTACGAAAATAAACTAAATTGACAAAAACCATTTTATTATGAATAATAAGTACCTACTAATAATTTCTGCAAAAAGTTTTTCTTTTCCGATTCATTTATCCATTTCTGTTAATATACAATAATATTGTGACCTATATATCTAGACACGCAATAGCGTGTCAAGCCAAGTTCAGGCTAACAGAACTAGCGAGCAGCACCGTGTGTAACTTTTGACCCCGTCATAACTCAAAAACTATTTCACATAAACATGTCAATATGAATCACGTATTCTCAAATAGAAGCTTTGATTCTTCACTCGTTAGTACGTCACGCGATAGGAGCGATGCACGATCAGGGAAAAAAAAATATAATCGTTTATACAGGTGCTGTCTGTCGACAAGAGTTGTAGTGTCATGTCTCCAAAATATTTTACTGCATGCGGTGTTTTCTTTAAATATAAGCAAAATACGTTTTAATTATAAATGTAACTATTTTTATTCGTGTTTGTTTTATTTATTATTTGATCTATTGAATCTAGACACGCTGTAGGATGTTAAGCCGAGTTCAAGCTGACAACTGGCGAGGAGCACTGTGTGTAATATTACACGAACCCTTACTTATTCTGCCTGTAATGTAAGAATCATCAATCAAAATTTGATGACAGCCAGTCTTTGTATTTTATAGTCTTTACATATTTATGTACTTATATGTTTATGTGTTATGGTCTTTACGTAGTGATTTGTTTTAAATCCAAACATGTTAGTTTCAGTAGGTACTTACTACCCCGTAACCGGATTGAAATACAATAGATTAACAGAGACCATTTGGTATTAATTTTATTATGAACAAGTACCTAATACCTACTAATAATTTCTGTACAAAAAGTAGTGATATCCCATCAAAAACATAAATGTGAAAATGGAAGCCAAAGTTTGTGCTTATTTGTCGACTTCACCGACAAAAGAATTGATATCTAAATGGGTGCCAAGTTCTGTAGATAATCCTGAAATATATTCAAAGGAGCAAAGAACTTGGCTAGTTTTCACATTAAAGTTATCTTTAGCTACTCGAATTATGTATCTTCTTTATATTATTATGAGCAAGTTACTGTTTTTATACTGTAAGGTCAATAGATCTCACCCCTTTAATATTTGGTTTGCTGGTAAAAACAAGCCAATATCAAAAACATTTATACTATAGTTTTTAGGCAAATATAAGATAACTTGAATGTGAAAACTAGCCAAGTTCTATGCTCCTTTGAATATATTTCAGGATTATCTACAGAACTTGGCACCCATTTAGATATCAATTCTTTTGTCGGTGAAGTCGACAAATAAGCACAAACTTTGGCTTCCATTTTCACATTTATGTTTTTGATGGGATAAGTAAACTATAATACTAAATAAGTAAAATCAATTTCGCATTTCTTAATATTAGTTAGGATTAATTAATTTGAAATCGGTTTCTTATCAAAACCCTTCTAGCCATGCATCAACAAAACCGCTCGTGTGCATTCAACAAGTTCCTAAAGGTGTGTCGCTCTAAGCTTCGTCACGGCTGCGCCGGCGTCGTCGGTAACAACGAGGTGTCATCTTCACCGACCGCCGTCACTTTTCCCGTCACCATTGCGTAACGCGGGTAACGAGGTCTGTAGGTGCGAGGTGTAATAACAAATTGCGAATCAATTCAGATTTTAATACTATCTACTTAAGTAAGGACTTACCTACTTGAACTAGCGCTTTTTCATATCTTATATAATTATATAAATCACGTGTCACGTTGTTTGTCCGCGATGGACTCCGAAACTACTGAACGGATTTTGATAAAATTTTGTAACCATTCATAAAATGGTTCAACTTAAAAGACAGGATAGTTTTTATCCCGGAATTCCCACGGGAACTGAAGGACATAGAGTACTTTTTCCCGCAACCTCCGCGGGAACTCCGAAATTACCGCGGATGAAATCGCGGGGGACAGCTAGTTATTATTATAATTATGTATAATATATTTATGAACAGTTTTTATATTTGGAACCGCAAAAAACATTTTGTTTCTAAAAATAAATTACTTATTGCACAAGACAATTTTTTTAAACAGATATAAATAAGCATAAGAAATAAATTAATTTTAATGTTTATTAGCATATTAGCATATTGAATTTAAATTTTGTGTACTACATACTTTAACCCACTTGTTACATTAATCCAATAATCTAATGTGAAAGTCACTGACATCTATATTTATTGTGAAAAAATTAAATATATTATATTGCATACGCTTTCACGCCTTAACGGCTCAACCGATCACCATGAAATTTTTCATACTCGTTGTCAGAGGTATAGAAAAGGACATATGTTACTTTTATCCCGGAATTCCCGCGGTCACTCCCGAAACGAACGCGGGTGGAACTGGGGAATAGCTAGTAAACCAGGTACATTCCTGGGCAGTGCAATGTCCTTATACTTCCTACTTAAAGTTCAAAACTAATATCTATTGATAAAGTAAAATAAAAGGTCAATTATTCCCACGGGAACGCATTAGTGTGATAAAAACACAGCGAATACCTACGTTGTTTCTTTGTTAACACCAAGCAATAGATTGGAGAAGCTAGAGTGGTTCAAGCAAGCGCATAATCGTCGGCTATAGCTTATAAGGCCTCATTAGTCGACAGTAATAGGTTAATTGCCTAGACGATTTTATCATTCCGATGTTTTTGTGTTGTTTTGGTTGCATCTGTTGCATGTTAACTCACATTGCATAAAATTGAGTGGTTCTTTATTATATAACTAGCTGTGGCCCGCGGTTTCACCAGCGTGGGTTTCGGAAGTACCCCAGGATAATTTTTTTCTAAAATAAAAGTAGCTTAAGTTACTCCTTAAAACATCACCTATCTGCCAGTGAATATCCCGTAAAAACCAGTCCAGCCGTTTCAGAGATTATTTAGAATAAACAGACCGACAGACAGACAGAGAATAATTTCGTAAACGGACCCTCACGTGTTATATTCGGGCTTCGATGGTGAACGTATAAATGCACTTAAATATCTATTTGTAAGTGGTTTTAGCTTAAAAATAAATTGATAATATACTGAATTGAGTGAGTACATCGTTTCACTTCAGTAAACAAGTTAAAAGAAATGTTGCAAGCCGCTCGGCGACGAGGTCGGACGGTCACAAAACAAAGAGGAGTCACGTTTACAATTCAAATTAAATGTTCAAACAAACAAAACTGTTGAGTTTAGTTTGAGAGCTAATTTAATTAACTCTCTATAACTGATTGACCCTACCATATACAACATTTTCCAAGTTGAAGGGAACATTAATTCTTACTATAATTTACTATTATATTATAAAGAGAAAAGATTTCTATTTTTGTATGTTTTTTTGTTTGCTCTCAAAAACTAACTAACTGATCTCACAAACTCTTTTACTTGTATAAAGCTACAGTATTCCTGAGTGATATAGGGTACTTTTTATTCCAGTATTCCTACGGGAACTTAGCAATTTATGTTAGTGAAACCATGGGGGATCGACTACTTTTTCACATTTTTTAATTCTTTCCTTTCCGTAACTCAAAGTATTTTATACCTAATGCATAAAATGTTAAAAGAACGATATTAAAAGAAGAAATTGTTAAAATTACAACAAGAAATTTAAATACCTATAAATGCAAAATGCTTTGAGCTATTTCAAATGTCTTTACCAAATTGCACCTATCTTTGAAATTTAGTCTACCGCTTTTTATTTCATACCTTTTTTTAACTATTTATTTACCTTGGATGAACTTCTACTCGCAGGACCTCGTCTCCGACCTTCAAATTTTCTGGTATTCTGACGAACTTCAGATATTCGCCAGCCGGGTAAAAGTTGCAACCTGAAAGGAACAAACAAATACAGAAATCTAAAAATAATAATAATTGTTTCTGCTAGCGTTCTTAAAACCTCTTAAGTTAATTGTGTTTCATTGGTTTTTTATTTATTATATTTTACTTCCGTTTAGAAAATGTATTGCCTTGTACTGTGTAGTGTGTACACTGTACATATCGTTGAGACCTTGTATAAATAACAAGCCAACATAATAACATGCATTAGAACTAAAAACAAATCCGCTGATAAAATTAACTTTTAAAAACCTATAAAATAACACAGCAGTTATCCAGTAAGAACGACCTTATAAAAGACATAACACATTCTAATGGTGAGTGTATTAGAATTAAGACAATGCACCGAATTCCCACACTGATCTATTCTATTCCTATCTTAAGATGACTGTTTATGGTTTGGTTTCGTAACTCAGATATTTTAGATTTTTCTTTAGAACTCTACATAGATAAGACTCTTTCTGTACTATCTGAAGGTTGACTGGCTGAAAATGCTACGTGGCATTAAGTCCACCTTTTGTACCATGAAGTGTATGAAGTTTAAATAAACAAATAAGATTTATTGGGAAAAAAAATCTCTCAATTTACTAAGGATATTCTTAAGAGATATCTTCTCTTCTAGATATTCAACTAAGTATTTGGCGATTTCAGATTTAGTCATTTTACTTATAGAGTTGGTAAAAAAATTGTGTTTCGTTGTGTAATAGTGTTTTGTGCAATGAAATTTCCAAATGCCAATTTTTAAGTGCATTAAGATGTTGTGATCCATAACTTTGATGCAATTTGCAATATAAAACTTAAGTGACAACCGTGAAATGTTGTTTATTAAAAAAGATGAATAATTTTATTGATACAAAGTGACGCTATCTTAATATACTTTGAGCGAAAGTATGGTAACAAAAAGAAAAAGCGAAAAACTAACGTAGTACAATCAGACACAGTGATGATAGTGCTTATAGTGTTTACATTATTATTATTATTATATTTGGGCCATAATATGAATTAGCGCTCAAAAACTTTAATATTTTAGGAATTCTTTACTTTATGTGTTACCATGCATCTTATTATATTTTCGCCCGTATTTTTAATAAGAGTTTACTGTAAAACATTTAATGTTCTGTAAGTACGTATAATGTACTAGTCCTTTCCGGTTATAAATGCGTGAACCCCCTCAGGAACTCTGAAAAGTATGACAATAGGCTAGTTTCCTAAATTTTCTTTTTTAGTCCGTTTTGTAGATTATTAAAAAATATTGGACACGTATTTTTTTATTTTTTATGTAACCAAAAAATAACGGAGATATATCAAGTCGAATTTCACATGACGTCACGCCTCGCTACAGTTTGTTCGCACGTTATAGCGAGCTGTGACATCACGAGTCCCCCACTCTAAACTTTAATGCGCTTTATCTATGCATATTTCCATTATTTTAAAAAAGCAAAAAATACGTGTCTTTTATTTTTTTATTATCTAACTGACGGACTAAATAGAATTTTGATTTTTTTACCCAGGAAACTAGCCTAACGTAGCTTCCTATAAGTGACAGTATTTTTAAAATAGGTTCAATGTGTTTCCAGATACTACCCCTTGCATACAAACCTCTTTTTAATTTAAATATTTTTTTGCACAAACGTCGATGCTATCCATTTTCTTGTCAGTTTTTGTGCAATAAAAATATATTGATTCTAAAACGATAGTGTTCAGATAAAAGCATCGCCAACGTGAGAACGTTCTCCTCTTTCGTAATTTAGTGTTTTATCTGTCTGTCTCACTCACTGTTAGCGTTAATATTAATGATAATATCATTAGAACTGAATATAAGATTGAAAACATTCAAAATGGACTCTCCAAAGTCCATTTTTGTAAAATTTTATCTATAATGGTAACTATTAATTGCATCAAATCTTATTTTTAACTAATTTTTATTAGTTTTATCTTTCACAAAATGGTTCCATTAAGCAAGGCGACCTTTGTTGGTATTTTAGTGTAGTAATTTGAATAATTTATTATTATACACCAAATAGTGATAATGATGATTCGCGACATGGAGAGGATTTTAGAAGGAATAGTGCTTTCAAGATAACAGATGTTTTAAGAGGCACAGATCACGAATGGGACAAATAAGGATGGGCTTACCGATGCAAAAGAGTTGAAAGAAACTTTCAAGAACTTAGGAGGTAAGAACATTAGAAACTCTCTAATTCGTGAGCTAATACTTTAACAAAGTCCATTGAAAAATTTGATGGTAGTCTGTTTTAAACAGAGAAATGTTAACCATAGAGAAAATTCTCAACACGATATCAATCATTTTAAACAACAAATCAAATGTTTGCTCAACAAATGCGATTTTTACCGTTAAATTGTCAACAGTAACTTGAGAGATTTTTTATAAGAGCTCCAATTAGTCGCACGATTATTTATACGCTTCGCTGAGCAAAAATACTATTGCACTATTCTTCGTGGTGATTAAAAAAAAATTACTAGATTTAATATAAAACAAAATAAATTATATCAAGTGTTTTCAACAAGGGTGCATGAACACAGAATCTTGAGTGCGTATTAATATTCCAGCACACTTCTAGCAATCATGTGAGTGGAGCCGTGGGTGTCAGTTAGTTACTTTACCTGTGATGATTAAAATAACGCAGAGCAGATGTAGATAACCCAACGCTTCTCACAAAAGATCTGAGAGATTAACTTTAATTCGCGAAATGTTATACGATGTACCATAACTTGTGAAAGTTCTAAGACAAAATAGTCATGTCATAAGAAATTCTCGTTGAGCACCACAATGACAATTGTAAAAAAAAACTCTCAAATCACTTCGCGGAAGTGAAAATCTATACAAAACAGATAGAGTACAATGTAGAAGATATACCTGACATAGTCCTAGTGTTACATAAAGGCTTCAAATCCGAAAGATATACGAGTATTTATCATAATTATGCTATTGTCAAAATGAAATCGGTACGAAAATTCATAATAACCATCATTATACAGCCTACCGACGTCCATCATTAGTCGAAGACCAAGAATCAAGAGTTTCGACGACCCGAGGCTTTTGCAATACCCTCAACCATCTGGTTTCCACCAAAGTGTCAGCTCGTGTGAGATCTTCCAGTCTTCCCACATCGTCTCTACCAGTTTTTGTCGGCACTTGAACCATTAAAAATAATACGGGTAAATTTATAGATGAACAGAATAACAAAGAGCTCTAAGGTGAGGAAGTTACGACCGCGAATTTGTTTGAGTGGTCTTTTTATTTACAGATATTTGTGAACCTTTTAAACTTGCTTAATTCGAGATTAAACTAGCAAACATTTTCCTTTGAAAATATGTGGGAACCACGAAAATACACTTAAAATTTACTGTCCCCAAAAAGGTAATGAGCTCGCCTATGGTTTTAAGCCGACTAATTTTAACCTATATAAAGTTATATATAGAAGATTTGTGTGAATAAGAATTAACGTGAGTGGGTACCTCAGTAGCAATACCTACAACAGAACGATAGCAATAAGTCAGCATGCGAAATCACTACACCGTATACATATACATATACGTACTTGTCATGTCGCAAAGGAAAACAAGAAAATCATGATCTTCCTTATTGAATGAAAATGCATTGCAATTTGAATACAACAGAATAAGTGAGGTACCCGGGCGCATCAAATTGTCATTCAAATGACGACACCGGTTATGGCAAATTTTCCCATCGGCTGTCGTCAGATTTCTCAATCGTACCGCTCGAACGCCGTGATCACTGGATTATACCATGAAATTTGCAGTTGTTACTCATTGCGCTATAAAATTGGTTGACAAATCATAATAAAATTCATCTTAGCATAATAAATAATCTGAATACTAGAGTTATTTGGTTTCCATTTATAAAACCTTTATATTCTTAAAATTATGTTTAAAATGAGAAGTTAATTTTAGGGAAACTAATATTTTGTTTACTAAACTTTCTTCCACGTATTCCAAAATAATCCAAGAGTTTAGTGGTAATAGCTGCAGTTAATTCGTATAAAATTTAAGAAAGTGGGTACATTTCCCATAGTTATGCAAACACTATAGATAATGATTCATCTCAATTAAAACAACCAATTGCGTAATTGTGAAATCCAAAATCTTCTCTGATACTAATCAATCGGATTCGCAAACAAAAGGTTTTGATGGCGGAATATGAAAGTCGGAGTGCATAAATTAATGGAGTACATTAATGGTAACCCTGAGAAAAGTTCTCATGAGACATTATATCTGTGGCGTGTCGATGTGCATGATAAAGTACCGCAAGAAAACGAGCTGATCTGGCGGATGCATGCTGTAGCGGTGCGCCATTACACTTGGGTCAGGATGTTAACAAAAACAAAACATGCTGTCTTGTGGTTACTGATAAATACAAAAGACTTCATTTGACTTCACACTGTATATTTGTGGATAAGTAAATAAATGATAGTACAAACTTAAAACGATCTCACGAAATATTACTTAAGTAATAAGCAACTAAATTAAACCAAGTTTTGGCATATAAAAATCATTTGGTAGTTTCAATTATAAATCCTCTGTAGTTGCTATCAAAAAGATGTACTACTACTGGCAAGTAAATTGTAAAGTATCTGCTTGCCCTTCTAATAAATGGCGTGCATTTTCGACCAGTTACAAATGAGAGATCCGTCTGTTGATACCCATCACATTTTCGTTAGACAAATGCGGAGAATAATTGTGAGAATTTTTTATCAGTCTGAATAGCTCTAAAGACTATGATATCAATCTTTATTATGATCAAATAGCTTCCTCTCAATGCATTACAAATATTCTTTATCAGATTTAATAAATTACCGATTTCTCTGTATTTCCATTCTTTGAATATTATGTCTTCTTTCGACCAATGATGCTTTAATATGAAATATTGCAGAGTTACGGATCACATCCACTAAACTTTTGGCTTGCATAACATCATCCGTCTCCTGTCCTCTATAATCAGTGTCCCGCTAAAGTTGAATGATAGCAACGATATCTGCAACCTATCATTTTATAACATCAACTATACCGAAGTCATCAATTTCCTCTCTACTATCAACGTTAGAAATAGCCACTTCCATAAGATAAGCATCTCGATAATGAATGATAGACCTTCACAGCTCAATACTGATGCTTGTTCTATGGTATTGTGGTTTCACAGGTCGTGTAACAGCTTTGTGATTCAGGTCGACCGTCAAAGTAACAGTGCTCAGATACTTCTACGTGTTTGAAGGGTCGAAATTTTTCTTCAATGTTGAATAAGTATAATTTAGCAATATATAAATCAATAGATTGTCACCGCTTCGACGGACATCGAAACCAGGTTTGCGTTAGTAATTTGCGTTAGTTTTATTACTTGTTTCGACAGAAGAACATATTGTTAATAGCAATAAACCAAAGGATACTTTTTTAGTGTAGAGGATATAAAATATCTCTCCAAATCCATCATAAGCATTCATCAGTTTCTCCAATCATTTTCAGTTAGTTTCTGTAGTATTATTAGTAGCTTTAGTTTTAGAAGTTTAGCGGAGAGAAGAAAAAATAGGAAAATATAAAGGATTTGGTCAAAATAACATCATATTTTATTTTCGATTTCATTTTAAATTTATTTTTATTTTAAATCTATACTTTTTTATTGATTTATACTTATTAATTTATACTTATTAATTTATACTTATTAACTTATACTTTTTAATTTATACTTATTAATTTATCCTTTTCTGATTGTTTGTTCAAGCTCAATGAAATTATAATATGTAACTGGCTTCTAACATACAGCTTACGCTAGTTTGGAAGCCAGTGATTGCACGGATATGGTAAAAAATTTTTGCTTGTGACAATAAATTATTATTATTATTATTATTATTTGTTTTCGTATTATACTGGAATTAGTTTTCATTTTTACTTTCACAATCATGCTAAAACAGGAAAGAATCATGGACACAGTTTGATTTTTGCCCCAGAGCTGACAAAATAAGATACTTTCTTTGGCGGTAAAAATAAAATTCAAACTGAAGCTATTCAACATAATTTGTAGACAAAGCGTCAACGTAATATCAACTACCGATATAAGTTTTAACTGTAAATAGTAAAAATCCGGTTTGCTGTGATCATCTTTTCACCAAGGTCACGGCTCTCGGCGACTTTCGTTGTCAGTCCCAGTAGCGGGGCGCCTGACCTACGATCCGATTTCGATTTCTACAGTACAAGGGAAACCCGTTATTGTTCTTATAGCAAGACTGGTTAGGACTAGCCCGTTCATATTATACTCGTACATTTTGACGACAGGATTTGTCCCTAGTTTATCAAGAGGTTTTGGATTCAATTCCCGGTGGGGGTAGAATTTATGCGAAAGCGACTAGCTATCTTCACGCGGATTTACCTGCAGGAGTTTCAGTATTCTCGCGGAAACTCTTAATTTCGAGAACAAAATGGATCCTATAGTATTCTATATCACTCAGTTATATTGTTGCTTCCTATCAGTGAAAGATTCTTTATAATTGGTTCAGTATTTATATTATCCTCTACATTTGTACAAAAACGTTTAATCTTAAAATAAATAAGAATTTATTCGCCATATTTAAAATCAGCGCGAAATACGAAATTGCATTAGGTGTTTATAATATTAGTGTTGGATTAGATTAATGTAGACAAACTGAGTCCAAACTCCAAAGTCTTCAAGTCTAGTGACAGCACTCGTTTTAATTTTTGATTTGTTTTTTTTAATTGGCACCCGCAGAAGACGTGAGTGGGGAGCATTTTTGGTAGAGTTTATTTTCAAAGTGTAATCCAGTATTGTTATTATTGCAAAATAACCTTTTTATTGTTATTATTATTATCTTATAGCAGCGTTATGCAGCATACCGTGTGTTCGCTTATCGTGTAACCGATCTTGAATTAGCTGAATAGCATTTTAATTTGGCGTAACGCTTGCGTGTTCCAATTATAATTAGCCAAGCGTTCTTGTGATTGTATAAATGCAATAAAAAGGAGTGCATCTTTTTGTAATTGAACAAACGAGTTTTTTGAACTTTGTTCTTTACTACGGTTCCAGAATAATAGGTACGTCGGGATTTCTTGAGAATTAGTTGTTGCGAAAAAGTATCCTATATTTATGTTAAGTTTTATGTGTCGAATACCATCTATCTGTTGAGCCGTTTATCTACTTGTGACCACAAACAAACATCCACAAATCCCAATCTTTCACATTTTTAATATTAATAGGATACAGGATGAAATTGTGATCCTTACTATCCTTTACACTTAAAAGCAAAAACGGCAGACAAAAATAATTGAAGCGATTACATTATAATTTTTTTTGTGTTTAACTAATGTTATGTTTATTATTAGGCGATAAAAAAAATGTTCTGTATCATTTTTAACCGACTTCCAAAAAGGACGAGGCCGTATGTATATTTTGTTTTTATTAGTGTAATTTTGACATGGTTATTTAATTTAGTTTTATCATAAGCTACGAGTGTACAAATGATATAAGATATTATTACAACAACACTGGTGGTATATCCCAGTTATTTTAGATATCTAATTGATTATTATCACTGCCTAGTGCCCAGCTAAGTAGGTTAGGTCTTTCAGATGATATTTTTTGTCTCGGTAAGAAGAATTACGGCCGCACTCAAAGTCGTTTTAATGATTACTTAATTTTAAGTAAAGATTTTAAGAACAAAACTGCAGCACTCATGCTTATTTTAATTGGCATTTAACTAATTAAGCTGAATTTAGTAAAATGCTACGTAAGATTAATTTCATGAACGTCTCTGCGTGCGGCAGTTTTGTTTTTAAAATCTTTACTTAAAATTAAGTAATCATTAAAACGACTCTGAGTGCGGTCGTTAGTGAGGTAATCTCGTAATTAGCAGGTGACACATTTGTCGATTATATAGTCTTGTAAAAAATAAAAATAAAACATTACATACTATATATCTAACGGGCTTATCTTTCGTAAAACGTATGTTATAATGGTACTCGAATGAAAATATTAGGTATAAGAAATGAAAGTGAACAGAACCCGTCTTACTTCTTGTATCGTAACGTAGAATAAATTGTACAATATTAATAAAAAGAAGCTAACTTTTAATGATAGAGTATAATAATATACAGTTTGGATAACATTGGCGTTATATAAAGTTATGTATTCAAACATTGATGGCTGAGTGGCGCGTCACGACACGCTCAAGTTGTTACATATTATTATTAACATTCAATATATATTTTTCAATAAATTTTCATACTAATGTTTTACATATATTTTGCAAAAAAAAACGTGTTTTCTTAATAATAATATGCAGGTACGCTCGTAATAAGTTATGTACTTCCGTGAACCGAATACATAACTAAAAGTTTATTAAAAACTAATTAGGAAGTATGAAGTGCTATAAATAACTTAAAAGTGCAATCAATGACGACCGGACTATAGATCGGCGCAGCTAATCAAGAAGTTCCGGGTTCGATTCCCCGTGGAGGTGGCTTTTGTGTGGTAAACATAGCGTTCTACTTTTACTCGAGGTGTCTAGATTATTTTATATAGGGGGCAAATGGACAGGTGGCATACCTGATGGTAAGTGATTACCGCCGCCCATGGACATCTGCAACTCATGCATGCAGGTGCGTTTCCGACCAGAAATGGGGATGGGAACTGGTTTTCCAATGAGGCTGCTGGAACACCGTAAGGTGCTTGGCGACAGATTTTCAACTTCAAGGTGGTATCTAGCCAGCCGGGTACTAGAGAGTACTCTACCACCAGGCTATGGCACCAGCTCATTGTTACGGCTTGGACCTACGCCTTGCGACGTTTGATATGAACGCACCAACCACTGAGTCATCATCGCTGTGTTTATTTATCCATCGTATAATTTATATTATGTAGTATATGCCAAGTTTGCTTGCTCTCCATGACAAAAGCTTATTCATAAATTTGTATGTTGTGAAGTTAAAGAATTTTCAGTTATTTTTGTGTCATCATCTTTTTATTTTAAATACACCTTTAACTGCGGTAGGAAATGTTAAATAAAATTTCCCAGCGTTCACATTCTTGTAGACAAGAATGCGGAATATAACACTTGATACAATTTACGATTTTTTCCCTCTCCAGTCTCAACAATCTTCAGGAATCGATTCCCACACGACTCGATACTGTGAGCTGGCTCGGAAGCCCCTACCGACGGTTCGTTTACTTCACTAACGCTAAAGTTAGCGTCATAGGAGTTTTACGCAAGTTGTAAATACTAACTAAGTTTGTGAGTTTGCGACGTTGTAGGGGGGGGGGGGGGGGGGGGGGGTGATCAGCTCTGGATCTACCGATGAACCGATTTTCAAAATTATTTCACTTACAAGGAGCTACAGTGATCCCGAGTGACATAGGGTACCTACTTTATATCCCGGAATTCCCGCGGGAACTTAGGAGTTTGTGAGGTTGTTATCTATGGATCTATCTTATTATAGACAGGAAGCTAAAGTGAACATAAGGTACTTATTATCCCGGAATTTCGGAGTTCCCGCGGGTGAAACCGCGGGGGCCAGCTAGTCTTAAATCAAGATAAAAACACTATGCGTAAAATGTTACGTTTAAACCATCGTATTCGTAAATGTATTGTTTAAAAAACCTGTAGTACCTAATGCCTCGGACAGAGTTATTGCTTCGTGCGCAATTACTTGCTCGCTCGATACAGCCTGTGGAGAGGCTTCCAGACTTTTTACTACGTTCAATGAACCTAAATATACCTAGTCTAAGCTTCGTCTGGTATTTTCATAATTGTCGCGTGTGATGAAGGCATTAGTAGTGCGCATTCTATTAAAAAAAAAACCGATAAAATTTTATATCATCTAGGGAAATGTGATACCTCCGTACTAGATTAAAAGTTTTCTATGCTCTATTATTACTTTGACTTGTGACTAGCTAAGTAGCATTTTTTAAAGTTAAACACTGCTGGTTAGGTTTGATTTCTTTCTAAAAAAAAAGAAAGCGTAAAAGCTAAACAAATAAAAAATCTGACTTTTATGATAGAAAAAAAAATTGCGCCCGTTTCTAAATTTGAAACTGTTATAATTTGCTTACAACATGGGTAGGTAGTATGTTTTGTTTTATTGGAAAAGGTTCACGGAAAGAGAAGATCGATCTGTTTCCAACATAAAACATTAAATACTATGGGTATGGGTAATGGTTGAGGGTCACTAGCCCTCAAAGACTACGAAAAGGTCGAACAATTTGTTTGCCTGGGTTCTCTCATTACGCAGGACGGCAGTTGTGCTAATGAGTTGAACCGTCGTATAGGAATGGCTAAAAGTGCAATGTCAAGCCTGGAGAAAATTTGGAGAAATAGGGGTATACCTACGTCGAGCAACTAAAGTACGTCTAGTGCATTCCTTGGTATTTTCTGTCTTCCTGTATGGGGCGGAAACCTGGTGCCTCAAAAGTCGTGACATAAGCAAAATAAACGCTTTTGAAATGTGGTGCTGGAGACGAATACTGAGAATACCATGGACAGCCATGAGGACAAATGAATCGATCCTACAAGAGCTCCACATCAAAAAACGACTCACCTCTCTATGCCGGGAGCGTCAACAAAACTCCTGTGGACATATAATGCGATCACATATGCATGAGCTGGAGAAGCTGTTGATCGTGGGACAGATGCAGGGGAAGCGCTCCAGGGGCCGAATCAATCAATCAATCAATCAATCAATCAATCAATTGAACTGGCCCAGGACAGAAGCATATGGAGACGAGTTACATATGGTCACGATCCTCATTTGTGAGGAAGCTACAAAGAAAGAAAGACTATGGATGGATGTAAGACAAGTGCCGCTGTACTTCCGAATAATTATCACACAAGTGAATTTAGTAGTAATATCACTATGAAATCAAAATAAATAAAATTGAATACGTACATATCTCGTGCTATGTTTTATAACATAATTGTAATAAAAAGTTCGTTGAAAATTGACGATAATACCTTGTCATCTTTATTATTTACCTATGGTAATTTTGGAGTTTCCTCAGGAATTTCGAGGTAAAAAGTACTACGTCCTTCTCTGTACCCCTGACAACGTACTTGCAAAATTTCATGATGATCGGTTGAGCCGTTAAGGCGTGAAAGTGTAACAAACAAACTCACTTTCGCATTTACAATATTAGTAAAGATTTACGCTTCGCATCGTAATTTTATTTTACGAGTATTGATATTAATGCGTTTATTATTGAGTTGTCTAATGCCGTTTCTAATGTGTACATGTATGCAGGTGTTCGGATGTCAACATCAATCCGTAATTGACTTATTTCCACACGTGAGCCCTTTGACATTTAGACTCTAATGCCCATAATTGGCCCATTCTATTCTAGTCTGCTAAGTTTAATTCAAATCAAGAGCCCTACCATGAAATTTTGATGGGAGACAGAGAGACGGTGGTAAGGGTACTTGGTCCAACACTAAGGTGTGTAAGGTCTTGTGTGTCGTGAATACCAAGCAAATGTGCTTCATGAATTATCAGGGCTCTTATTCACTATGACCAACAAATTCCTTCCCATATCGCGCGTCCCAAAATCGCATTTCCAAACGTTCTAGATGCCAAGATATAAGAAATTATCCTTTATGCTATAAGAAACGTTGTAAGTATTTGTTTTTCTTTGCAGTAAAACTTCTTTGATTACGAAGGAAAGACAGTTTTTGCGGCGTCTTATCTTAGTGCGGCGTAGTCATAGTGAATAAGGGCCAAGATATATATTATTGACTAACTGTTTGCCGCGGTTTCACCCGCGGTAATTTCAGAGATCCCGCGGGTATTCCGAGATAAAAGTACTTACCCTATATTTTTTTCTGTGCCTTCCTCCGACCACGTGTAGGTAGTATGAAAAATTTACTGTAGTCTTTTTCGCGTTAATTTCGGAGTTTCCGTATGAATTCCGAGATAAAAAGTAGCCTATGTCTTTCTCTGTATCCTCTGAAAACGTGTATTCAAAATTTCGTGGTGATCGGTCGAACCGTTTAGCCGTGAAAGCGTCAAACAAACGAACAAACTCACTTTCGCATTTACAATATTAGTAAGGATAGTAAGGATAAATAAAGTTTTATACTTCTTTAGTCTGTTTATGTTTAATAGAGTTGGAGATGAGATACCTATCCGTGAAATGGACAGTTTATGTAATTATTAATCAACGTTCAACTAATTTGAAAACAAGTTTAAATTGCATGATGACAAATCGAATGCAACAAAGTTTTGCAAATCGAGAACCATGAAATTGGAAAGTAAATAGATTTTGAAATTGTTGTATAACGAATAAATATGTTATTAATACTAAAAGTTCAACTTCTCTTAATGCGATTTCAGAGGACTCACTAGCATCATAATAAAAAAATTACAAACTTTTCAAATATTTCAATTAATAAAAAAATCGACAGAAGTATATATTATGTATTATGTAGTAGATAGTATATATTATACTAAGTTTTGATGATAATTCTGCAGCATACTTAATATAAAAAAACTTAAAAAACCTTTATCCTCATCTAAGTTTATGACAACAGTCGTCAACGAATGGGAAAAAAGATTGTCAAGGATCTCCACATTTACTTATCCTTACTCATCCAAACGGTTCTAGTTCACTCACATGCCAAAGTTCATGAGATATGGTTTCGTAATAGATCATTTTAAATTATTCATTAATATATCATCATAAATATTTCATTATAAATCAGAGGACTAAAGATTCGTATGTGTAACAAATGTAATAAGTCAGTCAGTATGTTGTAATAAACTTTTTGCTCTAATACGTTTGTTGATTACAATTTATTTGCACGAATTATTATTTGTAATTTTATGTTTCTCGTGAATCATAAATAATTAATGTTACTGTACCAAATCTTACTTGGGTTTTGTCGAGGTTGTTTTGTTTCCTAATTCATTTTGTGCAAAATATATTGAGTCCGGGACCGTCTAACTAGCGACTATAAAATTTCAACTCTTGCATAACTTTTCACTTTAAACAATTATTTCACTGAAGACAATTACAAAACATATTTCTATTACACTTTTACGTCGTCATAATAATAATATGTTCAAGTAAACGATTATTATTTTACATAAAAATGTTTAAAAATGGTATTTCTTTTAAACTTATAGTATTTTTCATAGGAATTATTCTCGTTGAGCCATTCGCTATTATGTTTTCGAAAGTTGTATGTTGTCTGTCCATTTCTTTGTTATGCAAAAGTAGTAAGAAAGCTTTATTTTTTATACAATTGTCGGTTATGAACTTAGTTATTAACAATTAAATAACAAAATGGTGATGTTAAGTAATTATTTTTTACAGTCCCCGTAAAATTTTTAATCGAATTAAATTTTTTTCTTTCATTTAGGGAAATTTCAAATTCAAATATACTATATTGCCTTAAAAGAAACACAAAAAATTAACAAAATTTCTCATTTGGACACGCGTTTTTTTTTTTTACTATAGCGATCATGTACTTGTAACAACACTAACAATCTCTCATGGATTTCTCTGTCGAGTGGATTAATTAGTGAAAAGTGTTTGCGTGTCATTGCTTTTATTACACACGGTCGTAAACCTAACCACGTTTTAGTCTAAATCACAGTTATGAAGGTAAAAATATTTTTTAACTTTGATCCCTATCGCTTTGATAATAGAGCTTATTGCAAATGCGGTTACTATCATAAGTGGTTCGAGTCAAAGTCGGCCGTGAGACGCGGCTCGCTCGCCCGCGAACAATACTACAGGTGGAAATGTGGAACTACTACTATTGTTTATTAATTTACTGTCTGTACGTCTGTTCTGATTTCTTTTGAAATTGTATACGCATGTTAGTTTAATTCCATTGTCTCTTATTTGTTATCCAATTATACAGAATTTAGTAAATTATCTTATCTACACTAGTGTTATAAAGAGGTAAAGTTTGTATGATATGTTTGTAAGTTAAGATATAAGAGATAATCTGAAACTACTGAACCGATTTTAAAAATTCTTTCACTGATAGCAAACTACAGTAATCCTGAGTGATATAGGATACTTTTATGTTTGAACGAAAAGTTCCCGCGGAAATACCGAAACTGCCTGGAAGCTGGATATTTGTTGGTGCAAACAACTTTTATCATAATTACATCTCGGGTGTTTTTGGAATATACGCCCCGGCGAATTCGTTTAAGCAGCCAATTAAATGACATTAGCAACTCACGTTCAAACAGATAATTTTAAGATAACCTCAAGATAACTATCTTAAGCTGGGCTGCACGCTCTATATGACACGGGCGTGTCGTTGCACCGACGACTCGCTTGCACCGATAGCGTTTTGACAGCGTCAGCTCGGCGACCATGATGGTAGTTTCACTTGCAAATCGAGGGGTACAGGTTTGAGTCCCGTTTTGGGAAAGTTGCAAAGACCTACAGGTTGATCGATGTTGAATTTATTAATACCTTGTTAGAGCTGATTCCGTCTGTCCTGTCTTAATCTAAAATTCCAAGCCTTCGAATATATATGTATATTATAGATTCTGAAATCACGAATTTTGAAAAGTCAAATCAAAAAATGCTCCATTTATCTATACCATCCGACCAGATTCAGGCGGGTTTCCAACTGACTATATAAAAATTTAGAAAAAAAAAATAGTTTTCGTGTATGAAATAAAAGAAAAGCAACAGTAAGAAAATGTGTCAAAAGACGTCTTCGATTTACATAATATCATTCCGTTTACATGAAAAAATAGATTTTAAAAAATGTTTAAAAGTGAACTTGCTTAAGTGTTATGATGATGTTATGGACAAGAAAGTTGCATAGTCATAGTTTCATATGTGTGTGTTGAGTTTGAGCTGTATAATGTATCTATTTTATATGGTATCTGCGAAAAGCTCCCAGAAAAATTTTCTCTTACACTTTAAACAAACTGCGCTTTGGGGGCATAAAAAAATACACATAGTGTAACATGAGCCTAGCTAAACTCATTAAAAGCTAAAGTCCGCTTTGTGAAGAGGTCATTGGAAGCATAATATGTTTAATATTAGATTATTATTTAAAAGAATACATTTTAGTGAAAATTTAACCACAAAGATGTCGCGTGAAAATACAAAATATTTCAGAGTTTATTTAGAGATAGAGAGAGCAAGAAAATTTTTAACAACGTCGATTAAAATACGGTAATTACTCAATGAGAGGACAAAAATCAGACGAGAAATTGCTTCGTTATAGATAGATAGAGATATTTTAGGTATGTACTACTAGTTACTTAATCTTCTTTAAAAACAGTAATTTTAGATGTCACGGATTCTTTCGTAAACATCTTCTTATAAGGGATTTTATTGTAAGAGAAAACTACCCAAACTAGGCCCAATTTGAGTGGAAATGTGCTCTTGAGATTATTATTTAGATAGTATTTTATTACCATGAACTCTTTGTTGGTCTTACAATAAAACAAAAAAAAAATGCTATTTATAAGATAAGAGAACCACTCTGAACTTTTTTATAATACAAGAATTAATTATAAAAATGTTTTCAACTGAAGGCGCATAGGTTATAGCGTAACATACATACAAAATAAATGAATTGGGATCTCCTTGTTTTTCAAATCGATTAAGGAGAATACAATACAATATACATTATTGCATCAAAGATTTGTTACAATATTTATCTCGTATAGATGAAATACATGACAAAAAGGCAGCCTTATTGCTAGAAGCTATACTTTCAAATTTCAGCTTCAAGTTAGTTATTTCAATAGCACGTCTCGCATAGGTCGGTCCCTCATCCATACTTTTTATTTAATTTACGTTGTAATTCACCATGTGTTGTGTTTTGACACAAGTTCATTCAAATTCAGGTATTTGCTTGTCTAAATTTCTTTGTTTTAGCTCAAACAGCTTTGCTTAAGAGTCATAGCTTTAACTGGATCTAGTGAAGTATGGGTAGTAGACAAAGGCATTTAAAACAAATGAAATTTACATGAAAAAGTGTTGAGGCGGAGTGAAAGTTTGGAAAGCAGCGACCACCGCGATCTTGTGAACTTTAATATAATTAAACGTAAAAAATTAGAAGAACCCAAAACTAACAGTGAGGTTACTGCTTCATGAAACACGATTGTAACCAGGGTTGTCGCTGACAAAAACATTGAAGAACTTTAATCCCATATATAAAGATCAAAATAGATGTGGCAGTTCGTATTTATGAAACTAAAAGTAGGTTGCGACTCTTTATTCTCACATAATTAAAATCAATACGATAACACTAGTATTATATAACTTGGTGCTACTGGTGAGTTAGAAACGTAGCTTGTCTTCGGCCATAGCACTTAAAAGCTGTGAAGGGCGGATATTTTATGGGTGTTGTCAGAATAATTGTAATTTTATTAATGTCCATAAGAGATATTTGTGAGCCAACTTTGAATACCTTTGACTTTACCCATCCAATTATAATTTATTAATATTTATTTATCAATTCAAACTTTCTTATGTAGGGATTTACTTAGAGATCCAAAACAGTAATTGGGCTAGCTCATTTATACTATTTATACTATTTTATCGTTCTTTAATGATATTTTGCTTCGGGTATGTTTGGAAAAGAACTATTTTTACTAGTCGCACATCTAGTTGGGACAATAGTTAGTCTGCTGATGTAACAGTAAAATTATATTCTGTTATTTAAAATATAGTATATTTCTTCTCAAGTATAAACCCTAAAATTGTGAAAAGATCTGTTATCTTAACGCTATATTTGACAGCCCTATGAGTTACGATCAAACTGTGTTATGGTAATGCATGACGATAGAGACGCTACAAAACAGCATCGTAACCGTTACAGCAATTATATTTCTTTATTATCCGCCGTAACGCACTACGTGATTTTACTTTGGCGTTTCTTTACGACTCTAGAATGCCTCACTAAGGTCATTTTATTATGTTAATACATAATTAGTGTCTCTTATTTAAATAAAAAAACAAGATTAATAATAATGTTATCCTACTTAAAGATGAGCACCAAGCTATGGCAAAGTTCCACCCCACAAAAGTGTTATATAAAAATGAAACCTAATCAATTCATTTTGTAAGCCTCTGGCAATTTTTTATTTGTATATTTGTAGCGTTTTATCTTCATTTTACTAAGTTAGTGTTTACAGAAGAACGAATTTGAGTTCAGAACGCACCCTCTACTGAGAGCAACTGACAAGAAACTAAGCAGGGTTGTCTTTTTTTTAAACCCTGAGTCTAGGTTTTTAGTAAGAAAAAAAAAAGTGTTATAATGATTTCTCTGGCACCCATGATAGTACTAGGTTAGTTTAGAACCAGATTGTGCCCCGCAGTTTCACCCGCGTGAAACTATTTTAAGTAACAACTTTTTTCCGACGTCTGATTTAAATGAAACAAAGCCTTTAAGTTGCTCCAAGCTAAGCTTATCTATCTGTGAAAACCGCATAAAAATCTATTTAGTAGATTCGAAGTATATCGTGAACAGACAGAATAAACAGTTTGGTTACTCTTCTTTTATCGTCCCCACATAATTTTTTGTAAAAATATTCAATGTATAGAAACGCGAATCCTACTCTTTTATTATATTAAATAGATTATAGAACTGTACTCACACGTGGCGCGCCTCACTGCTCCGGCGACGCACAACACCAGTAAAGTCCTCAGCCACCACGTCATCGTGACGTCACGTCTCACACTACGTCACAACACTGTCATCTCGGTAGTGACGAAACGCGTTCTGAGCTCTCTTGACGCGAAGTTTATCTGATGACAAAACCAGTTAATTTAAAAACTATTCTTTGTTATGTTTTTTTGTTATTTAATAATTATATGTAGTAAAGATATAATAGTAAAAGAAGAAAGTTTTCGCGTCTGTACGCCCGCATCAATCGTTTTTTCTTATATGTATAGATAGAATATAAGCAATTAAATTAATTAAGTAATTTTCTGTAGAGAAAGTTTAATCACATACCAATGTAAGCGAACATCGGCTGCATAAAGTCTAAACGACTGATAACATCAAACAGAATTGTTACGAATACCTATTATTTGGTATTAAAATATAAGAGAAATTAAGAAGATGAAAATTCGTACAGGACTACCTGGAAGTAAATATAATATAGACATAAATTATTAGCAGTAAAATTTTCCAATAATAATTATTATTCTATTGATTATCCCAGTAAAACAATCATGAAAATTGCGTAAGAATGTATTTAAATCGGCTCAATCCGTACTTCATATACGTACTTAATAATATTATAAATAAAAAATGCGAAAGTGACTCTGTCCGTCTGTTTGTCATCTTTTTACGGCTTATTACTAAAATATCATCATGAATTTTGAATACACTTAGGAGATACACTTCACACACAGGTTCTTTTATCCCGGAATTCCCGCAGATTTATTTTTCCGCTCACCGCACGGAGTTTTGTACCTATACCCTTGTCACAGGTATACAGCAAATGACATAGTGTACTCTAGACCTTAATTCCCGCGGGAACTCCGAAATTAACGTGAATCGCATAGCAATTGAAAACACATCTACTCGTATCATGATAAACTTGCAATTCGCAACGTATGAAACTTATGAATTTCGCCAGTGAACTGCGTCGCTTGAACTCGAGTTCTCGTAACGGAGAGCAAATACCGTTACGAGCTCGGTCGGGAGCGAACGCCGCGTGCTGACGTAGCTAAGGTATCCCGCAGGCTTCGCATAGTCGGGTATGGGAAACTCATCGCCGACACTAACGGACTCGCTAGTCCAGCGGTTAAAGACTTCAACGACAGCGGCTGTGGAACTAATTTTATAAAATTTCGACAGTTTCGGTATCAGGGTTTTGTATTACGTTTATAATGGGAATGAGAAAGCGTCATTTTTTAATGAATAACCTTTTTGTCATGTAATTGCTTTAAAAGCAACATTAACAGTAGTCGCTATAATTACTTCTGAATCAGGGATGAGGTCAAAGTTTTTTTTTAAGTGTGAACTTAACTCTATGGCGCTGATAACAGAAATGAAAAAAAAATATAAACAGTACGTATTCGGACATTTAGCTGACTCACGGCCGCACTCAGAGTCGACTATGATGATTACTTAGTTAAGTATAGATTTTTAAAACAAAACTGCCGCAATCAGAGACGTTCAGTAAATTAATGTTAGTTGGCATTTAATGAGATGTAACTTAATTAGTTAAATGCTAATTAACATTAATTTATTAAACTTGTCTGATTGCGGCAGTTTTGTTTTAAAAATATATACTTAACTAAGTAATCATTAAAGTCGACTCTGAGTGCGGCGGTCACTTGACTTTTTTTTTATTATCAAAACTATTACGAGCGAGATCAGAATCAAGTGAGTGTGACTTTTGAGGTACCTTGCAAAGCGATATTACACTTTTTCAGAATAATACAGCAGATTTTATATCTATCTTAAAATTAAAAAAGCATTGAATGTTACCCTGATTGTCAATTTCATACTAATGGATTTTAATTATCTTAAGCAATCTCAATTCTAATGAAAATATACTCTTCGTGTCATCCTAATAAAAATAAATTCACTATCATCATTAAAAAATCTAAATAATTCTCAGGATTTATGCGAGTAATACTGGTTTAAGCTTTTGTTAGCTTCGCTTCTTTTTAACTATAATTCATACACCAAAGTGAGTAAGGCGCCAAGCACGCCAATAGTTCCAGTTTGGTGAGCGGGTGTACGCAAAAAGTCATACGTTACGCAAACTGAAGCGGCTCGTGAATAATTCACGTTTATTACTATAACTGTTCATAATAAGCGCTCCTCCGATTGTTATTCACAATTTTAATTAGCATTATTTGCATTTTCGTTACGTTCATTGGTGGTTTTATAATAGAACAAGGTGTTCCCGGCGGTTACGGCCGCGTAATTAAGTACTTTAGGTATGTTTTTTTTGTACCCCTAATGATGTGGATACAAAATTTCATAATAATCAATCGAGTAGTTAAGGCAATGAAAGCGTAACAAACAAATAGATAAACCTACATAAAAAAATCTTCTTTTTTTTTCAAAATTAAAAATTTAAGGGTAAAAATGGTAAAATGCGGGTAATATCGCAAGCGTGACTGTACTAGTATTAACATACTAGCTGTACCCCGCGGTTTCACCCGCATGAGTTTCGTAATTCCCGCAGGAACTCCGATGTAAAACTTTGTTCAAAAAATAAAAATAAATTAAGAGAAGAGAAAATAGCCTGTGACCTATTACAAAACCTAGGTACTAAATATACAAATAAACATACCAATCGGTCTAGGCGTTTCGGAGGAGTTCAATAACAAACACAAACACAAGAGTTTTTTATATATTAGACTAGCTGTTTCCCCGCGGTTTTTCCGCGGTAATTTCGGAGTTTCCGCGGGAATTCCGAGATGAAAGTACCCCTATATCCTTTTCTGTACCCCCAACAACGTGTTTACAAAATTTTGTAGTGACCGGTTGAGCCGTTAAGCCGTGAAAGCGTAATAAACAAACAAATAAACTCACTTTCGCATTTACAATATTAGTAAGGATTATAAAGAGGGACATTTTGTAGGTTTTTTTTTACAAACCTAATCTCTTTGAACACTAATAGTTTACTTCTAGCATGTTTCCATAAAGATTTGTTAAGGCTTCATAAAATTTCAAGGAGTTTTTTTAAAAATCTCTACGACGATTGTCAGGCAGATCTCAAAGTCTTCACTAGCTAGTCGTTTCACCTCACAAGAAGTCTGCCCACACTGCCTTTGACGGTACGTGATTGCTACTCTAGAGGTTTTCTTCTTTTGCACCCGTTAGCTCTGCAGCAATTTGCACTACGGCAACTAAACTATGGCAATTAAATCCACTAATAATATCAATTGACTTGTTCCTAATATGGACCTTTGAAAAAGCGGTCATATTTTATAGTCTATTTATTTGTCTTGTTAAATTTATTATATTATAAATAACGGAAAGAGATTGACTTCGTTGAACAGTTGGTTGGTTATTAGTTAAGTGACTTGGAACAAATCGACTTTCCAAGTTGATAGAGATAAGCTTTCCCTTCGTAATAGCTTCAGTTGTTATATTATTATTTGCAGTCGTAATATAAATTTATTTATTGTTCTATGTATATTTTTATTACTAAACTAACTGTTACCCGCAGCTTTTCGCATGTTGGTAAACACGTAGGTGCGGAAGCCACTGGTGGGCCCGCGGAAGTTTCTGTTGCCATAATTTATTTTTCTTTAAAGCGGCAATAAGGCGAACCTAAGATCGTTAGGCGATACAAGGAAAAGTATAAAAAAATACGTTTAATGCCTTTTAAACCGTTCAGCGTGATAAACGTATAATATGTAAACATACATTACAAAAATCAATCTTTTGGATTCTGCTCCCCAGCAGTATCAATATGACTGGCATTAACAAATTATTATCGAAATATTTAAAGATGTTTGTAAAATATTTATCAATATTAAAATTGTTTTTATATTATGTTACCAAAATATTTTAGAATCCTAAAAATATCAATTATGAAAAATCTTACCATTGTTCCAAAAATTTAAATCCAAATAAATAAAATTTTCTTTAAACAATAACAGAGTTCATAAAACACTATCAAATCCCCACAAACACAAGAATTTGACTCTATTTTCTAGTATTCAGAAAACGTCAAAATCTAATAAGTCACAATCTTTGAAAAATCCTTGATGCAAGATTGCACTTCGCGTGTTTTCGCACCCTGTGGCCGGGATCCGACACGTGAGCGTGCTGCTTGTTGCAAGAAAGAAACGCAACTGACTCGAATGAACGTGCTGGCATTGCTTGCATTGCTGAATGCTTGCACTGGTAGTGCTTTTTGCAGCCGGTCACTGTACTTTACGGTCAGCATTGATAACTCGTTGATGTCTTTACTATGGAGTGTTTGTTTCCGCGCTGATCTGAACTAATATATGGATGCATCTTGTTAGCACAATGTACTAGTATAGTATTATATTATCTGTCTTC
Source organism: Zygaena filipendulae (assembly GCA_907165275.2). Lineage (NCBI taxonomy): Eukaryota > Metazoa > Arthropoda > Insecta > Lepidoptera > Zygaenidae > Zygaena > Zygaena filipendulae. The sequence goes on from OU015660.1 coordinate 12,334,479, forward strand.
ATTGTATTTGAAGCTTAAATATTTTGATTCTAGTTGAAGGGACTTGTTTTGGATAGTAATGAAATCATTGTAAATAAAAAATATTAACCTTTACGAGTACACGTTAGGTAACTTTTTACCTCTCAATAAGTAATCACTCATTAAAATCCACTTTAGATGATAGTACTTTGTAATCTGTCAATAATAAATAGATATTTGGGTTTTGATCACACAGGCTACCTATTCAATTGTTGTAAGTTATTTTTCGCTAGTGAAATCATTGCACAAATATTTTGTAATTATTTCTAATGACATATTGAAACCTTCTTAAGAAATATATATTTGGAGAACATATTTAAAAGAATATAATATTATGTGACTTTTATATGAAATTAAAATTAGATTATTATTTAAGTTTTAGTTTGGAAAGTTTACGAAAAGTTTACGAAGTTTGCAAAAAAAGAAACCACGATATAAATTTTAAGAATACGTAACCATTTTTATATAATAATATTTTATGTTTCTCATAATACTTAAAAAAAATATATTGTGAATATTAAAGTGTTTGCCAGATTTTATGTCTCTAATGGGACAACTAATATACTATCCCTACTAATATTATTATTGCGAAAGTAACTCGGTCTGTCTGTCTGTTATGCTTTCACGCCTTAACGGCTCGACCGCTCACCATGCAACTTTATATACACATTGTCAAGGGTACTGAAAAGGACATAGGGTACTTTTTATTCCGGAATTCCCTCCGAAATCGAAACCGCAAGGGGTGGCTAGTTAAAATAATATAATATCGAGTAGTTTATATTTAATTTGTGAACAATTCCTCAAGTACATAGGCTCTACTCTCTCTGACACTGTGAGTTTTAGTTTGTTACATAAATTCATTATTTTGGTTTATCTCAAAGATAGTCCGATATGTTGAAATAATATTACTTGACCCTATTTTCATCAAAAATACTTCACATCCGCATAGTTTTTGAATTTATCGCAAACAGATGTTGGCGATAAATTCAAAAACTATGGAACGGATTTTCTTGCAGTTTTTACCAATTGATAAAGTAATTCATGAGGAAGGTTTAAATCTATAGTTTATCCTCAAATTTCCGCGGGAACTACAAAATTACAGCGGATGAAACCGCGGGAGACATGCTAGTTAAGTATAAATATGTACTTGCTACAACCCTTACAGAGTACACACTTTGTCACTTCCATAATACCCTGTGTACACATTTCGTTAACAAACAACAACACTTACCGATATATTCCTATTGTACTAATCCCATTCTAATTCTTTTTTAAATTTTGCTTCGAGGCACTTTACGTTACTTTTTGTTCAAAAAACTTAATAATAATAATAGAAAGTGCTAACCACTTTTGCGGTATGACTGATTGAAAGTGTGCCCATCGCACTGAGGTTATCACGGTCTGGTTGTTACGTGATTTGATCTCCAACATGGCTTCTGGCGACTAAGTACATTTTCAACGTACATATTTTATACATATAATACGTAGTATATCCGTCGTTGAAAATTTGTTGTAAACAAAAATTATTATGTTAGCTAAATAGGTGCAAGTGATCACTATTCCGCTTCACAAATCATAAGGTCACGGTTTCTATTCCCGGTACACGTAGAGATTTTAAATAAATTATCGTAGTAGAGTTCAAATTGAAAGAAGAAAGAAGAAGAAAATGAAATGAGTTAGAATCATAATATTACTATAACAATAATAATCAATCTACGATATTACAGTAAATTGTTATTTGTATCTATTTGAATAGGTAATAGATACATTTATTTTTTATTTTCCGCCATTTGTCAGACGTTAATCAACTACACTTACGAGTATTATCAAGCGCTGAAATATGCTAGGTAAAATTTGTAAGAAAATTTTCGACTAGCCTTTTATTTCTATTATATAATTCAAAAAGTACCTAGATAGGCAAGTGAAGTTTGAAATTTTACTTATCTAAGCAATACGCAAGCATAACCTGCAAGTTTTATTATTAGTCTAGATTTTATTATTTAGTATTTTATACTTGCATTATAATTAATCTCGTTCTAATTAGGTACTAGATAAAATGCAAAACATCACTTACTACTTAATTTTAGTGGAGATATTAATTTTGTTTATGTTTAACGTTTTGTATACAGTTTAATTTGGTCATTATCCTTACTCATATTGTAAATGCGAAAGTGATTTTGTTTGTTTGTGTGTTACGCTTTCACGTCTTAACGGCTCAACAAATGATCATTAAATTTTGCACGCACGTTGTCAGGGGAACAGTGAAGGACATAAGGGAATTTTATCCAGGAATTGACGCGGGAACTCTGAAATTACCGCGGGTAAAACCGCGGGGTACAGCTAGTACGTGTATTCTTGTGTAGCTTGTAGTGATCTAATGTTGTGAGTACAAACTTGGTGCGTTACAAAAAACCTGTGACGAGATAATATTATCATAAAAAAACTCAGTATAAATTCCTGGTAAAAATAAATGATAAGTCAAATGTTACTGTTAAATGAACCGGTAGGCCCAGACAGTTTTTTTACCGACTCTGTTTTTTATACCACCAGTTTTTCTAACCAGAACTGACCTTGGATAGTCTGCAAGACTGGTATGGTCGTAGGTTCATAGTCTCGACTTTTCCTTTCAATATGTACGTATACAGGCAGATGCGATGTGGGTTGGTTTCAAACAAGATGAGCCAACGATCGCGTGGTAAGGGCTGTCGTTTTTATTTACAAGTGGATAATATTATGATCACAACCTTTAAACATGTCGTATACAAATTTGGTAAAATTATTTAAAAAACTGTAGCAAGTACTCCGAGTGTCCCCGTTTTTAAGTTGCATTTCTAATGTTTATTTTTAAGTTTTGTTTCGTGTTTTTCTTAATTTGTCTTTAAACCTTTATTTCTATGTAATTTTTTCAGTTGTAATCAAAATTATGGTAGTTTTGCGATTAGAATATGCACGTTTTGACACCGACAAGATTTAGCAATCAAATGAAATAAACTTACTTCAAAAG